>CM038217.1:73043351-74287108 GCA_021442155.1 Cymbidium sinense | reverse complement strand
CTTAAATATAGATGAAGCTACCAAAGTGATGGTTGAAGTTCATGAAGGACTCTGTGGTGTACATCAGTCAGGTCTCAAGATGATAGTAAAGATCAAAAGGATGGGCTATTATTGGCCATCTATGGTGAGAGATTATATGCTAAGAAGTGTAATGAATGTCAAGTACATGGGAATCTCATTCATCAACCTCCAAATCCATTATACCCAACAATAGCATCCTGGTCATTCGATTGTTGGGGCACAGATGTAATTGGACCAATTGATCTACCGTCGTCAGCTGGACATCGCTTCATCCTAGCAGCGGTTGACTATTTCTCTAAGTGGGACGAAGCTGCTCTATTTAAGGAATTCTGACCGAGTGATCAACTTCTTCAGCATAATGTGGTCTATAGATTTGGAGTGTCATGCCGAATAATTTTTGATAATGGGACAGCTTTCAAAATTTTGAATATTTATAGATTCATCGATCGACATAAAATTGATTGGCGATACTCTGCAATATATAATCCAAGAGCGAATGGTTTGACAGAGGCTTTCAACAAGACATTGGTCAAACTGCTCAAGAATATTTTGACTAAAAATAAGAGAGAATGGCATACCAAACTAGTAGAGGCTCTATGGGCATATCGAACCACCTACAAGATGCCGATTAAAGCCACTCCCTATTCATTGGTATTTAGAACTGAAGTAGTTCTTCCATTTAAAGTTGAATTGCTTTCACTTCGAGTAGCCATCCAATACAATCTAACTGAAGATCAAAATGCTCATTTGAGAATGGAGGAACTCGATGTGCTTGATGAAGTTAGATTACAAGCTCATCAAAATCTAGAAGTCTATCGAGCAAAGATGTCAGGCTTTTGACCCATACGGTGAGGCCTCAACATTCCAAGGATAATTAGTCACAGTGTGAAGATCAATTATTCATAATCGAAAATTTTGTGGCAAATTTGAGCCTAATTGGGAAGACCATTTTGTCATTGAAAAAGTGTATCAAAGAGGGACATCAACTCATCAACTTAAAGGGTGAAAGACCAATGCCTCCAATCAATGGTCGTTACCTGAAAAAGTATTATACATGACAAATACATCCAATGTATAATAGAAATCCCATTGCAAGACAGGAGGCATTTTTTTGTATATCTATTTAGGTTGACATCGTGTTTCATGCCGAGATCCCTAAATAAACATACTCCAGATAAAGAACTTTGCCGTGAAAATTCCTCTACACTGAGGGCATTTTTAGATTTTTATATACGGATAAAATCAATGGCGTATGTTAAAATCCCCTTTAGAGTACATCAATTCAAATATGGATGTATTTATATATTTTCATCTTGAAAATTCTCCTAAATGTACTTTAGAAATCTCCCTGCAAGACAGGAGGTATTTTTTTAGTTTATATTAAAGTCTATTTGAGTTGACATCGTGTAGACAAGATCCTCAAATATATTTTAATTGATTGACATCAAGCATTACGTAGAAATCCCTTGAATATATCTATAATTGTCATTGTCAAGTTGCTTTCTTGCATAACAAAAGAATCTATTTCTACGCATGAAAAGACAACCCTAAATGTCAAGAAAATTTATCTCTCAGATTTGTCAAATTCTGGAGATCAAGTCAAAAGAACACCCAATTTCGAAGGTTTCAATCAACTAAGTTGGAAAAATATCAACCTCTACATCCTGAAGTTTAGGACACAGATGGGTTCTAAAGGTCAAACTCAACAAGCCCACACATGGTCGAGTTGCTGACGCTCTCCTCACTCAACAAGCTGCAAGAAAAGGTCGCAGTGAAAGAGCACATTCGTCAGTCTAATGACAAAATCATCAACCTACCATAGTTTAAGTTGGAAACTCGAGTAAGTTCTAAAGGTCGAACTCAACAAGCCCAAATATGGCCGAGTTGTTGACGCTCTCCTCACTCAACAAGCTGCATGAAAAGGCCGTAGTGAAAGAGCCGCTAGTTGGATGATAGTTGTTCAATCTCAAACCAGATCCAGGTTAGTGATTACAAGCAACTACGATCTAAGAGATCTTTTTACTTAATCGATAGATCAAGGCAATCTGAGGAAACGTTCAATTCAGGGTTACCTCAAATCAATCTATATACTACTCGCAGGGTGATATCTCAATTTATTCTTAAATGATCTGATCAAGCTTTAAGAACATATCAAAGTCAATCTCCTCATCAAATCCGTCAAAGCAGAAAGCACAGGACCGAGGAAGCAATTTCATAGTTCAAATAAAGCCGATGGCTGAACTAAAGGAATTTTGTGGTTATTCAGTCTGTTAAAGCACACGTTGCTAGACTAATAACTCAAACATTGACCCTATATAAGCTGTAAGGTTGGGTCACCTATATGTATCCTTCAACAAATCCGTCAAAGCAGCAAGCACGGGGTTCATGGCGTACATACACTTCCTGACAAGTCAATGTTGACAAATCAGGTCAATCCTTCATCAAGTCCGTCAAGCTCAAAGCTAGGACAGAATGAATTTCAAATCCGATCAAGCACGGATGAACCGATTCTCTAGCGGAGTCCTTCATCAAAACAAGCAGACTAATTCCTCCATCAAATCCAACCAAACATGAAGTTATAGTCAGAGGAGGCTCAAATCTGCAATGACATAAAAGAAAAGGATCTTTAGCAAAGCCGTTGAAGCAGATAGTAGATGGTGCAAGAACTCTTATCTACCCGATAAGTCGGTTATGACAAATCAGTTAATCCTCGTCATTTAGCATGTCCAGAATAAGGCGACATAATAATGGCAAAATCACGCTTCATGCTATTGTCAAAGCTAAAATGATCCAAGCTGTCGGCCAAATGGTCAACCAGTTTTCAACAAATGTGACTCGCTCCATGCACGAAGCATATTTGTTGGGGGGCATTTGTTGACCTCCACATATGTGTCATAAATTAAATCAAGCCAAAAAATTAAATTCGACGGACTTCGGAGGTGACAGTGCCCAAATTGAGGCTCAAAATGCATTAGACGTCCCTGAAAATGATCGAAACGATCTTCGATCGACGAATGAACTTCGCCATCACATTCAGAACGTCAAAATTGATTGAAATGTAAATATTGCAAAATCTAATGATCAATCGATTAAGCACTGAAGTATCAAATTGTCGACGCGTATATCGAAGTTAGAAAGCTACGATATCAACAACGCTCATGAAATTGATCACGTCGTTAGCTTTAAAATATCGAAATCTATCAAATGAGACTATCACTTTCGATTGGGCGAGTTTGAAATATCGAATGATTTGAAGTGATAATCGCCGCGATGTTGAAATACACGCGGGCGTCCAGAAATCAATTCAAATGACCTCCGATCGATCAACGGACTTTCGTGTTGAAATGTCAAAATTGGTTGGATATAAATATTGCGACTTGATGAGCGCCAGAAAGCGTTAAAGTCGTCCAACACGCCGTATATTGAGATCGAGAGCGATCAAACAAACCTCCGTTCATGAAATTGATTGCATCATTGGTTTCAAAATGCCAAAATCTATTAAGTAAGACTGTTCGCACTCAATTTGGATGATAAATCAGCGGTCGAAAGTGGCGACATTTGGTGAAATTGACTTGATCGGCTGAACCAAAGCATCGGTGAAGCTTATGCCGTTGCATTCGGAACATCAAAATTATCTTAAATCGATATATATATATATATATATATATTATTGCATTAATGAAATATTAAAATTTAATAAATTTTTATTTAAAATTTTCAAATTACCACTATGTTCAACTCGTTCCCCATTTTTAATTTTCTGAAGAAAAAAAAATTGCAAAACCACCACTCATTCCTCTTCATTCTCTCCACTCTCCTCTCTCATTCTCCCTCTGCACAGGGTAATTCTCCTCCCCTGAATTTCCTCCGTCTGGCATTGTTCCACAAATCCAATCCCGCTGGTGCCGCGTTCCACCGCAATCTGCTCCTGACAGCGAGTCTCCCTCGGCCCAATGCGCAAAATCGCTCCACCGGCCGCTCGTCCTGTGAAACTGCGGCCCGCGTGCTCCTCCCGCGCGTTTGATCCCCGCACTTGTGTTTGGCCCGTGCCAATCCGCTCCAGGCTGTGCGACCCGCGTACGCCACACCGACCCGCAGCTCGCAAAGCACGCGACCCGCGCCACGTCCTGCCTTCACCGCCGGCCTGCCTTGGCATCCTGCTGCACCCTGCCTTCGCCGCCGGCCCTCGTTGGCATCCCGCCGCGCCCGCGCAGAATCGCTTCCCGCAGGCCCACCAAAACGTGCAACACCGGCCCGCCTTTGATCCACAGCCCGCCGATGCAAGCAATCCCGCAAGCACTATTCAGCCCAATTTCCACAGCCCATCTTTCACCAACATCCTTTCCCACGCGACCCACTCCTCTTCCCGCGGCCCGTTCAGCCCGCTGCCACAAAATCGTCGGCCAACAGCCCTTTCCACGGCCGCTAACCCAATTCCGCAGTCCAGCCCCTCCGCAGCCGCCATCCATCCTCATTTTTCGCATAAATCGGAAGAATATTCATCATTCTTTTCAATTTTGTGCATCCTTTTGCTTCGTCAATTTTCGTTGCAGAATCGGGAAGAATATCGTCATGGTGATTCTTCTTTCGATTTCGGCACTCTCGCTTTTCTCTTTGTGCCGCCATCAAGAATATCATCAACATATATATATATATATATATATATATATATATATATATATATATATATATATATATATATATATATATATATATATATATATATATATATATATATATATATATATATCTTTATTTCTTTGTGGGTTTGAAGATCTCGTTGTGCTCACTGCAACGATAAAAAAAAATGGTGGTGTCATGAGACACCGCTATTCTCTCAAGAGCGTCAAAATTAAGCCACTTGTTAGATGTTCCCCTAGATGAAATCTTTGTCGAAATTTTATTTCCGGACTTAGGAAAAAAAAAGGGGATGAATATATATTACATTGTATCTTCTTTTTATTCGAAGGCCTGTGTGCTCAGGCACGACGAGATGAAAACCGTGGTGTTGTAGACACCACTCACTCAAAGAGGCGTCTGAGGTAAAAACACCAATCACACTTACAGGGGATGGTATTTGGAAGGCTAAAATTAGTCAAATATTTTGACTTAGAAAAGGGAGAGTGAAATCCGACTTAAGAACAAAGTAAACATAGTTACTTTTAAACTAAAGCATCAAACAAGAAAAAAAGGGGAGCCTTTAAAGAAAATTTTGAAAAAGAAAATGGAACATTTAAGAAAAATTTGGGAAAAGCTAATATTAAACTCATAAACTCTAATAGCTATTCTCTGACTTAAATTAAAGCGGTAAAGTGAGTTTTCTTTTCTTTTAAATTCCTCAAAATTAAACAATTTTTAATTAGAATTTGAGAGGACTAATACTAAACTCATAATAAATTTATAATAAACTTAAAGTCTAGGGATGAATTCAAATTGAGTTTAATAACTCTTATACGAATGTGGATGTGATCACTATCTTTAATAAGCATGAGTAGAAAGCAATACGAAATCGACATAACTTATCAAAATTGATGTAAATTGAGCATAATCAAGTTGGGAGAATTACAAAAATTTAATAAGTAAACTAAGTGCAAGTAATGTGTTAAACTACAATCTAAATCAAAATGCCTTTTTAGATTCGGATTTCCTTTGTGGCAAAAAATATTAAATTAAAATCTACGAAATCATAGGGCTCCATTTGATCAAAATTAAGAATTTCATTCAAATGATGATTTTCAAAATTAATGATTTCATTAATTAGATGAAATTAGCTAAGTTATAAACACTACTAATGCTACATAGAGATTTCAAGTGTAAATTTTAATATTTGAAAAGGATGCGCATGCTAAATTGGAATATATTAAATATCAGTCTAAAAAATCTAATAAGATATTAGATATTTACAACGCCTTCTTCGCCACCGGATCTGCAACCATTTGCACAAGCAGACAAAATGCGATATTAAATCAAAATTTATAGAATCATGGAGCTTTGATCAAAAATTAAGAAATTTCATTCTAATTATGATCTTCAAAATCAACGAAATCACTAATTATGTGAAATTATTTAGCTATAAACACCTGCATATGCTCGGACATAGAAACTTCAAGTACTAATTTTAATGTCTGAAAAGGCTGTGCAGTCTAAAGTTGAAATTAAATGACAAATCTGAAATCAAAGCTCATAATTCAAACCTAAAATTACTATACACCCGCATGAGCCCCGACTATTATGCTGAATGCTTAAATTCAAGTGTCTGAGGATGTTGTGTGGGTTGCTTCCCGGTTTAGTCTTAGGGGCTAAGTTAACAAAAAAAATTAAAATAAGAGTTTCAAATCTGAAATGTCTAAAAAATTGATTGTCGGTGGATAGGTTTAATCCTTTGTTAACTTCGAGTTGTGATTTAAAGCTCTTAAACATATTCTAATTAATTAATTTTTAAATAGCAATCTCAAACTGCTTAAATGGAATTCTATCATTAAAAATTTAAATCAAATTCAATTTATCCGCATTCCATAATTGTTTATCGGGGATGACAAATTAAGAAAACTCTAGCTCACAAAGGAGCCAATGTCAAATCAAATGTTCTACTATATTCACTCTCAATCAATCTCATGACAGTAAGGACGTGACCCGTGTTCTTTGATTGCGTGGCTTGGCCAATAGGGTATAGGGATGAAGCAGTTATGACCAGAGTCCTCTGATCGGGTGGTTTGGCTAGCCCGACTTCATTATATTACGATCACGATTGTATCCCGTATGCTCCCCAATGATTCTGCCCTTTGAGTTATGAATCATAGGGTATACTTGATCGGGCAAACACCCTCTGTCAGCTAAGGTAGACTTAAGTCTGTCTCCTTAGATAAACATCACCCCAAGTCTACAAGGATTTCTTGGACGATGTAACCTATGTGTTGCTGATGAGGATCTTTCTGTCAGGTTTGGTCGACTACCTCCTCTAACTAAGTAGACTAGGAATCGCAATTGCCTGGGATGACAGAACCATGAGATCTAGATCGTGTACATCATCATTCCCCCAACCATTTGGTTTAAGCTGAAATGATGAATTTCATATCTTAAATTCTGAAACTCTATATGCTGCCACTATACGCTACGCATTCAGCGATCTAATGACTAGCCTTAATCTAAAGTTCTCTCACACTTACTGGGAGGGGTAATTAACTATATAGGGGCTTGCGCCTATAGGAAACCTAGAACCAGATCTAAAGTCCTCACCAAACGAGGATGAAATCTCTAGGTAGTATCTTATCTATTATTTGTCTTACGAAAATTACATCAACATTTTAAAACCTTTTTCAACTAGAGGTGGTGAATTTTTGGATCCGCATGAATATAACCAATGGTAACTCCTTTCTTTTCTAGAACTCTCCAAAGAACATCTCTTGAAACTTTATCATAAGCTTTATCTAAATCAATAAATATCATATGTAGATCCTCTTTACTTTCTCTATACTTCTCCATCAAACCTCTTAACAAATGTGTAGCTTCCATAGTAGATCTACTTAGCGATACCAAATTGATTATAAGAAACTTTTGTATCACATCGTAACCTATGCTCAATTACTCTCCCATAATTTTAATGTATGACACATTAACTTAATTCCTCTATAATCTCTTGTGTATCACCTTTATTCTTAAATATAGGAACTAACAAACTCTTTACTCATCGACATCTTTTAGTCTTTAAAATAACATTAAAGAGATTTGTAAGCCAAGAAATTCTTTGATCTTCTAAACATTTCCATACTTCTATTGGAATATAATCTAGTCCTACTGTTTTTTCACATTTCATATTCTTTGAAGCTTCTATAACTTCAAATTTACTAATACGATGATAAAAAAATAAAATTCTCTATTTTTGTTTAGGGTATTAAGGTTGCTAAAATCAATTTTATTTTCAAATCCTTCATTAAAAAGTTTTTCAAAATATCTCATCCACCTTTTTTCAATATCATTTTCTAAGAAAAGCACTTTATGATTTTCATCCTTAATATACCTCACTTGAACTAGATCTTTATTTCTCATATCTCTTTGGTTGATTAACTTATACATATATCTTTCACCTTCTTTGGTATGCAATCTATTATATAGATCACTAAAAGCTAAATTTTTTGCATCATATATTCTTTTCTTAGAATTTCTATGGGCCACTTTATATCTTTCAAAATTCTCCAAAATTTTTTATCTAAATCAAGTTTTATAATAATGTTTCTTATTTATTATCTATTCTTTCACATTCTGACTCCACCACCAATAATTTTTATTAAAAGAAACTTTTTTCCTTTTGATTTTTCAAGCACATTTTTTGTAACTTGTTTAATTTCACTTGTTATTTTTTTTCACATAACATTAGTTTTCTTATGAACATCTCAAATTCTAAGCTCTTGTAGCATGCTCTTAAAAATATTTTTATTTGTGTTCTTTAAGTGTCCCCATCTAATCTTAAGATAATAATTTGATTTATTTTTCATCTTCCAATCTTTCATCTTAAATCTAAAACTAACAGTCGATATTTGGTACTTAAACTTTCACTTGAAATGACCTTACAATCTTTACAATCTAAACGATTTATTTTTCTTATCGAAAAATATTAATGTTTTTTTAGATCCATTTTTATAAGTAATAATATGCTCATCTATTTTCTTAAATAAAGTATTAGCAACTACAAAATCATAGGTAAAAGTGAAATCTAATATAGTCCTACCTTCTTCATTAGTCACTCCAAATCCATAGCCACTATGAATATTTTTAAAATCTTCTACCACTCTACTAACATGTTCATTTAAATCTCTTCCAATAAATATTTTTTCTTCAAGAGGTATCTTTTGTATAATTCCTCTAATTCATTACATAATTTTTCTTTTTAGCCTATATCCAAACCTACTTGAGGAGCATAAACACTTATAACATTGATAATCTTACTATCAACAATAATTTTAAAGCTATAATTTTATCTCCACATCTATTAATATTTATAATATTATCCTTCAAATTTTTATTTATAATCACACCTACATCATTTTTAATTCGACTTCTACCTGAATATCAAAGTTTTAAATCTAAATTATCAATCTCCTTGGCTTTCTCTCCAACCCATTTAGTTTCTTGAACACATAAAATATTTATCTTCCTATGAACCCATAATATCTATTAATTCTATTAATTTACCTGTATGAGTACTTATATTCCAAGTTTCTAACTTAATTTTAGTTTCATGGACTAACTTCTTTGCTCATCCATAATGAAAGTAGTTGTGAGAATATAATATTTATCTAAATAGTGGATAGTTGAGCCTTACTTTCTTGAAGCATTCTCACCATATTATCTCACTTGGCTAAAGAAAGGAAATGAAATTAGTATTGATAAAAACTACATAGTAGAGTTTTCTATAGGTGATAAGTTCTAATATAGGGGTGAATGTTTGCCATATTTTGTTAGGTTGATCATGGCAATATGATAGGAATGCACTTTGTGATAGCTATAAAAAAACTACCAACTTTGTATTGTCTAGCTTGGAAGGATATTGGAGCCATCATGTCATGTACCATGAGAGAGGCATTAGTGTGACTTTCATTAGTGATGTTAAAAGGAACTAAGAAAGAGGAATCATTAGGGTAGGTTGAAGATCTAATGGCCATATTGAAGGAATTCCATGATGTTTTGACTTACGGTTTACTAGTTGAGTTGCCTTCATTGAGAGATTTAGCATGTCACCTTAGCCTAGGGTAGTGCTCTCCAACTATCTAACCTATAAGATGAGACTAAGTAAGAGGAATCACATAGGTAGGTTGAGGATATGATGACTAGGGGATTAATTCATGAGGGCATCAATCTGTGTGTTATACTAGTTTTAACGGTGCCTAAGAAGAATGTATTATGGAGCATGGGGATTTAATAAGGCTGCTTGTGAACAAAATCACCATAAAAATACCTATTCTTATTCCACGGTTCGATGACTTTTCCGAAGATCGATCTCTACAATGGTTATTATCATATTCAAATTAGATTCAAGGATGTGGAAGATAGCTTTAAAGACTTAGGGTGGGCTATATGAGTGAAAAGTCATGTTTTTTAGTTTGTCCAATGCTTCGAACACCTTCATACTTCTAATGAACCCAATTTTTGAGCCTTTATTGAAAAATTTGTATAGTCTACTTCATGATATTTTGGTGTACAATTGTTTTATTGATGATCATTTTTGGAGTTTCAGATGTTGTATTAACATTTGAATAACTTTATAGACATGGGCAATATTGTTTTAGCAACTGACATTAAGATGGACCTAGATAAGGTTGAGGTTATTTTGAACTGATCCAATCCATTTGCTTTTACTTAAGTGTGTTAGTTCCATAGATTGATGTCATTTTATGAGATTTATTAGAAACTTTAATTATATAATTGTAACATTGACAAAACTTCTCAAGGTTGACAAATTTTCATGATTATATGAGTTATAAACTAGTTTTGATGTATTGAAGTAGCAGATTACTCGGGATCTTGTTATAGTCTTACTTGGACTTCAACCATATTTGAAATAGAGTGCAATGCTTATAATGCGGGAATTGGAGCCATGATGTGTGGGCTCTAAAAATTTATGCTCGCCCTTTCGATAAAGTGAGTTTGGATTAGTGTTAGAAAATTTTAAGAAGATAGATTAATTTGGAGATTAGAATGCTACCTAAAGATTTCACCCTCATTTTGTGATGACTTATATATCTAGTTTTAGGTTTTCTATGGGCTCAAGCACTATAGTTAATTATCCCTTTCAATGATGAGAGAATTTTTAATTAAGGCTAATCATTAGATTGCTAACAATTTAGCATATAGTAGTAGCATGCGAGGTTTAAAAAATTATAAAATTCATCTTTTTAAGCTTAAGCTGATGGTAAGTGAAATATTGATGTGCTCATTCAAGATCTCATGGTTCTGTCATTTTAGGTTATCATGATCACTGATCTTCTTAGTTATAGGAGGTAGTTGACTCAGCCTGATCAAATGATCTTTGTTGGTAGCCATGAGTTACTTCATCTAATGGAACTTTGTAGACTTAGAGTGATCGTTTGTCAAAGGGGGTAATGTAAGCCAACTTTAGCTAACAGAGTTTTTGTTCATCATATGGTTCACAACCCAAGAAGCAAATTCATTGAGGAACATACGGGCTATATACTGCAATTTAATGGTGTCATTTAACAGTGAACCACTGGTTTAGAGACCTCTAGTTGTAAATGTAATTTATGTTGTGTCATTTGACGGTAAAATCAAGTAGACAGAGGACACGAGTTATGTCTTTACTGATATAAGATTATTTGAGGTGGAATATAGTGATATACATGATTGAAATTGACTTCTTTGTGAGTTGAAGTTTTTTAAAATTATCACCCTCAACAAACAATTACGGAATGGCTCTTGGATGATATGCTTTAAGCTATTAAATAATGAATTTCATTCGAGCATTTTAAGCTTAGTAACTTAACAAGTTCCTGCATCCAATTTAGTTCAACTTGATTTAAAATTTTAAGAATATTTTAATGATAGCATCTCATCCGTTGAGATGTTTGTCAAACACAGTTATCATTAGGGTATTTAGATATAGTTATCCCATAGTTACATGATATAATTAGTTTTTTTTAAATTCTTTTAAAGAGAGAATGTTATGATAATATAATATGTTTTATTAACCCGGACCTAGTTAAAAGACTCAATCGGGAAAGCAGGTAACATGGGATAAATATGCGTGTTATTTCAAGTTATTATATGATATTTAGTGTACTTGTTTTTGTTGACCTTATTTTTGGAGTGAGTTCTCAATCTCCTCATTTTAGACTTAGGAGTCTTCTAGACACAAGGACTTTTTTAGTCATAAGACATTCTTAGTAATTAGGTAAACACTTAGCCTAAGCCTAGAGATTTAGAAAGTTAACCATAGTGCCATATCTTAAGACTCAAGAAGATCCACCTACCCTATAGCTTAATCCATGTTCACCTTCTCAAACCAAATCTCAAATTCAATTCAAATATCAAATCCAAACTTCAAGTCAAATGATTGAAACCCATGATCAAATCTAAATTCAAAATCAACTTAAGTCCTATGATTTTATCTTATGGACTTAGTCTTAATTAAAGTCAAATCAGTCCAAACTCAAGTGATGTTCTTACATATCAATTCAATTTTTCAATCAATCTATCAAACTTACAATCAAATCCAAACAAGACCTACAATCATAAAAAAAAAACTTCCTTAAGTCCTTTAAATCAATTTCATGAACTTAGCCAAAATTCCATTCAAATCAATTCAAAAGCAATTGATTTTCATAATTTATATCTTCAATTATCTTCCCAAATATAAATTAAATCTACATTCAAATGATCAAAATTAAATTAAACTAAATCAAAATCCTACCTAAGCTATATGAGTCAACTTTCATGAACTTAGCCAAACCTTAACTCAAATCACTTCCAATTTAATTGATTTTCTCATGAATCAATCATATTTTCAATCATCTTCACAATATAAATAAAATATAAATTTAAATCATCAAAACTAAATCAAACTAAATTAAAATTCAAATTTAAACCCTTTAAGTCAATTTCATAGACTTAGCCAAATTTCATTCAAATTCAAATCAAATTCAATTGATTTTCATTCCACCAATCACCATTTCAAATATAAATAAAATTTACAATCGTCAAGTCAAATCAAAATCAACCCAAGTCAAATTCAACTTAACCCATTTGTCTTGAAATACTCAAATGAACCAAAATTCATTTTGAACACAAAATTGCAATTGAATTTATATATCAATCCCAAATTCATATATAAACTCAACTAAATCAAACTCAACCAAAATCAAGCCAACTAAACCCAATTGGCTCACTCAACCCAAAGTGACCAATTTGACATATTTGAATCAAAATCCAATTCAAGCTAAACCAAAGTGTATTAAGCCAATCTAAATTGTATGGCATGATTGTTGATCATCTTAGGTTGATCAATTATCATAAATGAGGTCAAATCAAGTCATCCTAGTCCTTTGATCAAGTAAACTCTTTAACCCATAATGAACTTAAACTAGCCAAATTGCAACCTAAGCCAAATCTCTTGAAACCAATGGTTCATATCAACCGAAAATCAACATTTGAATGTAACTTGATCTTCAATTGAGCCAAACCAAACCCAATTGGCCCTCTTGACCCAAGTTGACCCAAATTGACTTAAATGGCCAAAATGGGTCAAATCTAAATTCAATTGATTGCAACCAATGATTTAAATTCATTCCAAATTGATCATTGAACATGACCAAAGTCTCAATTGAGCCCAATTGACTCACTAGACCCAAATGACATATTGAACCCAACTAGACCTAAAGGGTCAAACCAACCTAAAATCCAATCGAATCCAAATTAAACTCAATCAAAGCCTACAACATACTTGAAATGATCAACTAAACCCAAACTAAGTCATGACCCAAACCAATTTGGTCAATTTGGTCAAATTGATCAATTTGGCTCATTGATCCAAATGAACTCAAATGAACCAAAATCAAACCAATTAAACCAAACTAATAAGACCAATACACTCTAAATGATCATATGAACTTTGTCCAACCCTTGGTTTGATCGATTTTGACCAATTGATCAACTTGACCCAACCTAACTCAATTTGACCTAAATGGGTCAAGTTGAGCCAAATGAACTCTAAATGACATGAAATTTGGCCCAACTCACTTTTAACTTATTTCAAATATGCCCAAATCAAATTTAATGTCAAATAACCATCCTACCTTTGGGCTAAGGGTGTCACATAAGATAAATCACCCATGTAAGTGGTCATTTCTATTCCTTGGCCACTTGACACTTTCATTAGTCTACCTAAGCTCCTAGGACACTGACTAACCTGACCCAAAGGTGGTTGGGTCAGCCATGACCCAATGGGAGGTGAAATCACCTCACCTCCCCATTCGAGCATTTGAAACCACCAAGGACACCCACTATCCCCTTGGCGCCACCATGCCACTCGTCCAGCCACTAAGGAGAATCCACCACCATTCATTCTGAGGCCAAGCATCCACAAGCAGGTAAACAAGCTTGAACCGTTCGAGGCTAAACATCCCCACTCTTGGATTTCTTCAAGCCAAAATAGGGGAGCCATTCCCTCGATCCCATTTGCTTAAGGCTTGATCAAAGTGCAATTAACTTTGCACACATCATCCTTGGAGGTAGTCGAGCAAGAACAAATCGCCTCCCGAGCTTCCCGGCGGTCGGAGGGTGGACTTCGATCAACACCGACCACCTATGTCTCGTGCGTTGGCCTTCCGAACGAACTACCTCAAATTGGAGCTCGTGCTGATCAGCAGAGCTTTATCTCCACTAGACGAAGCCTCCTTAATCAGATTTGGCGTCGGTCTTGAGCTCTGATGAGTTATGCCATTGAAACCGATCCTTGTATGAAAATGCTTTAGAGCTTTTTGAAGAAAACTTTCACCCCACGCGATCTTGGCCTTTAGATCGCTTCAGAATCTCCTTGCGAAGGTGTGGGATCGATTTGAAATCAATTCGAGCTCAGGTGAGCTCGAATCGATCGAAGGAAGCAGACAGTGTCCGTCTTGTCGATCGATAAACGAGGGATCACACACCGTCCATTCCGCATGATTGGAATGGATGGTCGCATGATTAAATCCGATAGAATTATCCATTTTAATCCTTTAGCCCCACAGGATTAATCGCGACCATTTGATCTTTAGATCGGATGGCACACGAGAAAGCGCGCTCTGCCACCGACATGCAAGCACTGATTAGGATAAGTTTAAATAGCCAATCCCATGGTGCCACATGGAAAGCGCGCTGCATCAGCGCGCCACATGGCGTCGACGGGATTAAGGTTTAATTAGGCTTAATTAATGTATTTTAATGGCTGAAATTTTCTAAAATCATAATAAATTGTAAAAAAATCATAAAAATATAAATAAATACTCATTTTAAAGATATTTCATAGGAGAATTTATTTAAAATATTTTTAATTAATTTTGAATAGTAATTAGAGCTTAATTAAAGTTTAATTGAGAAATTAATTAGCTTAATTACTCTTTAATTATTCAAGTAATTAATCTCAAATTTTGTAGATTGATTTAAGGGGGATTTACATACATACCACACAATTCTTATGTATTTACATATCTAACACCTAAACTTCAATTTTTACATATATAACACTCTAATCTTCAATATCATCAAAAATACCACTTTATTCATTTTTTAAAAGTGAAATGCACCTTTTTAAGCATAGAAAATGTTAGATAAGTAAATATCTAATTTTAGGTGTTATAAATACAAATTGTGATATGTATGTAAATCTCCCTTGATTTAATGGGATGACCTCTGTCTCATAATTTTTTGGGATTTTGTTGCTAAATTAATTGAGAAATTGACTAATTAAGCTCTAATTACCCTTTTAAGTTAATTAATCATTAATTAATCACATGAACAGTAAAATATTAGTTAATTAAATGGTTAATCACCATCTAATAGGAAATGGACTATTGGAATGGGATTGAGGCCTTTTCCCCAATTTATTTCCTTAAGTTCATTTCATTAATCAAATTAATCAAGGCTTAATTAACTAATTAAATTACATAACTAATTAAATTGAAGTCATAATCACATCAAAACTTGACTAATTGTAGATCCTTAGGTGTTCAACAACTTAAGAGAATCTTAAGAAAATTATAGTTAGCCCACATGTGTGGGGAGTTATAAAAGTATTTACTCAAGTTTCTTAATTTAATTAATTATTAATTGTGAGCCAATTATATTAGTCCCTTTCATTTCTTAGGGTCATTGCTAATTTAATTTTCAATGTATGTGCATATTATATTAGCTCATAATTATTTGAGTAATTATATTAATGTAACATAGGGAATGGTTAATTAATAGATTTAATGCATATTACAACTTAATTAACTCATAAAATTCACTTAATCATATTTCATTAAATCAAATTAATTAACAAACATGAGAATGGGTTATGATCAACAAACCTTCTCCCATATCCTTAAATCAAATCAAAATATGAAATTAAAAATTTAATTAAGGAAGCTTTGGTTTACCTTCAATGATTTTATTTGATATGATTGTCCTTATGAATTAATTTGATTGAATGAAATCATGTGTTTATGTTTATTTATTTCTTTTCAATCATGTTAAATATTATATGTCATTTGAAATCATGCATTCATCTTTTCAAAGTTAATTGAATCAAATGGTTTTCTTTTATGTAAGCTTCCATGTGTTAGATTAATTTATGATATGTGGCTATTATCACTAATAAATTCAAATTATTTTTCTAAAGTTTATAAATTAATTACATTGATTAGAGTGATAGTAGTTATGAACATATATAAGTTTGCATGTGCTTATAGCTTAGACATGTGAATTAAAGCTTTCTTTTCCTTAATTCATATGTAGTTTTACATGTATTTAAATGTTAATAAGTATATAGTCCGGACATTTCGGGAAAACGATGCTTTAGTTAGTCCCAAGGAGGTCATTTGATTACCTCACTTCCCTGGTTAATAGCGACACGTACTTATTTGATTTCATTTACATGTGTTTTTACATTAGAATTTGAATAGAAGTTTACTCCATATGCATAAATGTTTCAATCAAATAAAAATACAATATTTGCATAATTTTTTCTTCCTTTATTTATGTATACATCCATATGTATTTGAGAAAAGCAAGTGTTTAGTCTGGACATCTCGGGAATAAGGAGCTTTAAGTAGCCCTAATGAGGTCATTTGATTACCTCACTTTTGGTTAACAATGATATGTATGTCTATACATGTGTGTATTTAATAATGAAATTAGAACTCATTTTCTTTTATCAAGGATACATGCATTCATAATTGACCAAGTGGTTGAATTAATTAGCCATATGATTTAGAGTTTACTCCCTATGTTCATGTATATGATTTACATATGTTTGAATGCAAATGGGTATATAGTGACATCGAGAATATGAGGCTTTAGCCCCAATGAGGTCATTTGATTACCTCACTTCCGATTTTATGGCGTGTATATTTAATTTCATTATTATATTTTTATAAGAATTTAGATAAAGCTTTAAATTAATATATTTAAATAATTCAATCAAATAAAATATAAATTCTAAACATACATATACATTCATCATTTAAGTGTGTTAAAATATATTGCATATATGGATACACTTAGGATTAAATCATATGCATATTATATGTGATGGAAATGAATGATTTAATATATGTCATGTGGTAGTAATTCAATTAAATTAATCTTAAGAAACATTTCATCTTGAATATGATTATTTAAAGTGAACATAAATTTATGATTAATTAAATCATTTAATAAGTCATTCGTTAAAGAGAATTAAATTAGATTAATGTACTTTAAAAAGTGGCTTAAGATAGGGATGAAAGAGGGCAATCCTTTTTCTTCTCTTTACAATACTTAGTTGCTAAGTGTAATCAAATGAAACAAAAGAAAATATAAATTAAAATTCTCAAATCAATTAAACAATTTCAAGTGAAATCAACCTTTCATGTTAAATTGAATCTTTCCACATTTAGAAAGCACAATATTAATGCTTAGTTGAAACACACCACACAAGCCTTAAAACACACATTAGAATTAAGTCATCAGTTTTAGTCTTAAGTTAGGACGACGTATGTATTGTGTATGTTTTATTTTGAGATGTATTATTTTAGATTGAATGTTATGGTGTATGCTTCGTAGACTGGATGTTATGCCGTGATTAGCCTAATCATATTTTATGCAGTGAATTGTGCTTAAGGGGATGCTTAAAAATAAATGTAAATGCTCTCTTTATATGTCGCTTAAATCCCTAAGCATAATTTAAGTTAGGACATGTGAGTTTGGTTACTTGCGAGGTGTTATATATATATATATATATATATATATATATATATATATATATATATATATATATATATATATATATATATATATATATATATATATATATATATATATATATATATATATAATTATTTAATTGTATGTGTGTTTAGCTAACCCTTGTTTTATGTGTAGTTAGATTTAATTTTTTTATTTTTAATATAATTTTGCATTATTAGGATTAGTTATGGGGACAAGATGAGCATTGTGTTGTCTTGGGAGGTTATGTGATGCCTTTGAAATGGAGTAAATTAAAAGCAAATGGAGACATGAAGATGAAGACATGGGGAATGAAGAAAGAAAACCCCATAGCATTTATAAATTGTATTATTATTTTTGTAATTTGGGTTGTATAAGGGTAGAGCTTCATTTCTTTTTTTTTTTGGGTTGTATGGCGGACTACCGCGACCTCTTATTCTTTATGTTAGTTTTATAAAATGTTTGATGATTTGTTTAGTTTGCATAAAATGATATGTTTTTCTTAGTTTCTTAAATGATTGATGATTTAATGTGTGGCCTAGATGCGATTAGGTTTTAGGATAAAAATAAATTTTTACTGTCACTCATAACTAAAGTTTTAAATAATTCATAACCTCATAAATCTAGGCATTAAATAAGATAATTAAAGATTTAGCAACCTCTTAGTTGAATGTTATATGTCTCGCATCATGCATGCATATTCCTTCTTCATTGAAATTGGGGGATCTCTATCCTTGCATGATAGGAGAATGCTTGACCTGTGAAGGCATCCCTGGTGGAGAACACCCCTTTCTTGTGATTTAGCCAATAATCTATTTTCATCATGCATATATATCAAAATCCTAAAGCCTTTGTCAAATGAAAATTAAATTAAAATAAAATTTGAAGAGATTTTGTATTGGATTAAGTTATTATTTATATCACTCATGCTCTCTTAGGAGTGTGTTTAAGATATTTAATCTTTTTTTAAAATTAATAACAATCTAGTTATCTTGCAAATTCATAAGACTTCGTCTACATGATTTTAAAATGGTAGGAGGAGTTAGCTGGTGGGCACCAGCTCCATATATGTATCATAAATCAAACCCAAAAGTCAAATTCGACGGACTTCGGAAGCGACAATGCACAAATTGGGGTTCAAAATACACTGGACGTCACCGAAAATGGTCGAAACGACCCGTCGGCAACGAACCCGGCCGTCAAGCTCAGTTATCAGGATATAAATATTGCATGAGATGGCCGTAGATCAGCGCGCCGAGTCGCCAGGCGCTTGCGTGTATCTGGTCATGAGAGCGCAAAGCAGTCAACCTTCGTTCACGAAATTGATTGCGTCATTGGCTTCAAAATGCCGAAATCTATCAAATAAGACTGTTCTTACTCAATTCGGACGAGTCTGTGCGAAAATCGAGAAGTCGAAAGTGGTGGCTATTTTGGTAAAATTATTTATTTGGCGTAAATTAGAAAATAGCGTCGATCAGATTTCGTCATTTGTTCGAATAATGGAATTCCTGCTCGATATATATATATATATATATATATATATATATATATATATATATATAATATAATTTAATAAATCAATTAATTAAAAATTCCAAATTACTCTCATTTTCAGTTTTCTGAAAAAAAAAAATAATAATAAAAATTAAAAGCAACAACTCCTCCTCATTCTCACCACCATCCTCATTCTCAATTCCGTTTCTTTTCGTGCATCCTTCTCGCTGAAAAAAACTCTGCATAAAGGTAAAAGAACTCCTCCCATTCTCAAAACTTCTCATTTCCACTGAATTTCTGTTCCAGCGCAATCCCGGCTCCATTCCACGGCTTGTCCGACATCTCGTGCGTCCGATCCCGCCGTCGCGAAACCGCGTCGTTGGTCTTCCGCCGCTCCGCGCTCTGCGCGCGCAATCCGGCCGACCGCGTGACCATTCGCAATGCGCCGCGCGTCCTCCATTAGCCGCGATCCACCGCCGGCGCACACGCAAGCCTACGCCGCGCATCTTCCGCGGCCTGCTCCACCGAACCCACTCCGCCGTTCCGCATGCTCGCGTCCAACCCGTCGACCCGCGCTGTCCCGCCGTTCCGTGTGACCCGACCCGCGATCCGCCGCCATCCCGCGACCGCTCCTCTTCCTGCGCACCGACCCGCGCTCAGGCCCGCAGCCCGCTGCAGGCCCGCTCCTCTTCCCATTACACCGACTCGCACGGTTTGCTGTCGGCCCGCCTGCGACCTGACCTGACCCATCCTTTGTTCCCATTCCATGGCCTGCACCTGGCCCAACCCGCAGCCCGCCTTGGCTCCGCAGGCCCGATCCGCCTCCAATCCATTCTGATCCGCGCGCTGCCCCAACCCAGCCCGCCAGACCTTCAAACCTTTGGTGCGCCCGCTGTACTAACCCTACAGCCCATTTGGCCCGTTCTGCATTCCTGGCAAACTTCACGGGAATCCTTCCAGCAAACCTGCAACCCATCCAAATTCCGTTGTTTTCGCCTGAATCGGGGATGAACATCATGTAGAATTCTCGATTTCTCCCTCGCTTTTCATCATTTATACATCGAAAGAACATCATCAGAATTCTTTCTTCGATTTTTGCGTCACCTCGCATTCGTCCCATTTTGCTTTCGGGGAAAAAAACATCGTAATTCTTCCTTCGATTTTTGGTCGCAGCTTTATTTCGTTTTACTTGTGCCAGGAAGAACATCAACAGTATTCTTCTTTTGATTTTTTGTTGCACTCCTTTTATTACATTCCCAATTACATAAACCCGTTTTCGCTTTCATTGCGGCTGAAAAATCGTGAGAATATGTGAGATTTGTGAATATGAATATATATGCTTATATTTTTCGCAGTTTGAGACCTCATTAGCTCAGCAGTGATGAGATGAAAAATATCTGTAAAAAAGACCATTACTCAACAGGCGTCTGCCACCACTTGTTGATGTCTCTACGAAATGTTCTTTGAAATTTCATTTAATTTTCGGACTTAGAAAAAAAAGGGGAAGAAATATATATTGCATTGTATGTCTTTCTTCTTCGGGTTTAAAGACCTCGTGCTCAAGAGACGACAAGATGATCATTACGGTGTCATGCACTCACTCTTTCAATGAGCGTGCAAGTAGCTAAAAGCATAGTATTTGAGAGGTTGTCGAAATTTTGTCTAAATTTTAGACTTAGAAAAAGATGGGGGAATGAATATATATTGCATTTGTCTTCTTTCAAGTTTAAAGGCCTTGTCTCAATGATGAGATGCTTGTCATGTAAGACATCATTCACTTCACGCGCAGAGTAGCCAAACACCTCAATGCCCACATGGGGATGACGCAGGGAGGCAAATTTCAAATCTTTTGACTTAGAAAAAAAGGGAGGGTAAAATAAACTGATTTCAGAATGCTAAGTAGTTAAACTTGCAGCTAATTTTAAAACTAAAAGTGTCAAATAAGGAAAAAAGGGGGAGCCTTTGAAGCAAATTTTTGAAAAAAAAAATATGGGAACACTCATTTAAAATGCAAAAAAACTTTGGGGAGGCTATCTAAACTCTAATTGTCTAAGGCTTAAACTGAAGAGATTAAAGTGAGTTCTCTTTTATAAATTCCTCAAAATTAAACAAGCTTTAATTGGAATTGAGAGGAGATTAATGCTAATATCATAATAAATTTGCAATAAACTCAAAATCTAAGGATGAATCAGTTTAAGAGGTGATTATTATGTTAAATAAGCATAAGTAGCTAGGCAATAAATACTAAAATGGCATATGTAAATTGAGCATAATCAAATTGGGAGAATTGTAAAAGCTCACAAGTAAACTAAGTGCTAGTGTGTGTTAAACTATAATCTAAATCAAAATGCATTTCACAGAATATGTAACTCTTTTACAATGAAGGATACTAAATTCTATAAAATCATAAGGCTTCTTTTGATCAAAAAATTAACATTCTAATTATGATAAAAAAATTAAAATCACTAATTAGAAATTATCTAAAACTATAAACTATGCTTTTAGAGATTTCAAGTGTAATGTAAAAAAAAGTTTATTGGAATTAAAGCAAATACAAAATTAATCTCATAATTCAAACATAAAAGTAACTAAAATTAATATACACCCGCATGTGCATCGACACTATGTTGAATGCTTAAATTCAAATTTCTTAGAATCTTTGCGTTTGCTTCGGTTTAGTCTTGGGGTGGGTTATCAAAACCAGAACTATAATAAAAGTTCCAAATTAATGAATCATCAGAATCATCTATCTTAATTCAATTGATTCTTGTTCTATTTGATTAGTTCAATAAAAACCTAAAACTATAATAATTTAAATTAAATCATCCGAACTAATTAGATGAATCTGTTCTATGAATAGAGTTGACATGATCTAAAAGCTCTTAAATATATTCAAATTAATTGTATTTTTCAAATCGTTAATTAAAATCTAAAATCAATCTCATAACTCAAAATAAAAGAATTTTAAATTTTTAAAATACATGAAGTGACACAATGTTGAATGCTTAAATTCAAGTAATAATCTTCTTTTATTCTTGATTTAGTCTTCTATCAGTTAACAAAACTAAAACTTATAATAAGTTTCAAATCAATGAAAACTACGTCTGACGGTAGATGAATTCTCATTAGTAAAATAGAGTTGAATGAAGATCTAAAACCTTAAACAAATTCTAATTAATCAATTTTCAAATATCATTACTATTTAAATGAAACTCTATCATTAAAACTTAAAACTCTCTATCATTGCTTATTATTTGTGGGTGATGATTGAGAAAACTTTAGCTTACCAATGTCAAATCAAATTTTTTATCTTCTCAATCAAACTCTTACCGGAAGAATGTGGCTGTGTATTGCGTGATTGGCGTGGCTGAATTAAATGATCAATTCAAAGTCTCACGATCGGTTTGGTCCATTATATTACGATAACTGCTTGTAAGCTCCCCAATGACTCGCTTTGAGTTGTGAATCATGGTATACTTGATAGGGAAAATAGCTCTCAATCAACTAGGTAGACTTAAGATTACCTCTTTGACAAACACCCTCGTTCTGAGATTTCTTGGATGGCGTAACTCATGTGTTGTGAGGATCCTTCCAGGTTGGGTTACTACTCCTCCTAAGTGACTAGGGGCCTGGGATCGGAACCATGGGATCTAGATCGGGCACGTCATCATTCCCCCAGCCATCCGGTTTAAGTTAAAATGATGAATTTCATATCTTAAATTCTAAAACTCTATATGCTGCTACTGTATGCTACATATTTTGTGATCTAACGACTAGCCTTAATCAAAAGTTCTCTCTCACTTACTGGGAGGGGTAATTAACTATAGGGCTTACCTTTATAGAACACGGAACCATCTAAAGTTCTCACCAAATAAGAATGAAATCTGGGTAGTGTCTTATCTTATTCCATCTACCTTCGAAAATTTACACTTTAAAACACTCTTCTCATGAATAGGTGGTGGCGAATTTTTGAACTGACGATTGTAAGCCTGGCAATCAAGCTGTTTACCCTCTCTTATGGAGGTAAATCTTATACCATATTCATTTAGACTTAGGTCGTGATTTAGCTTATGCTAATGCTCTCTGGATTTAGGATTTAAGGTTACTATTTCATTCGGCCTATAAGCATCCTCATCTTAAGTATTTTCACAATCTTGTGTTACTTGATTATAAGCCTTAGTAATCTAATAAAATTTCAACTCAAAATACATAAATCTCTTCACTTTCAAAATTATAAAGCCTAATCATAAGATAGGTTGAAATACTCATTATGCCTTTTAGTATCATGAGCATTTCTTATTCCCTTTAGCTTCCAAAATAAGTCTTCTCCTTGAACTTTTCCATTTGATTTTTCAAATATAATATTTTGGCAGTTTAACTTTGAAATTTTTGGAGATGATAATTGTTTACTTTAATCAAGAATTCTCTAGGATATAATTAATTATGGAGGTTTTCCTCCATAGGAAACTTTAGAACCCGATCTAATATGAACTATGCTTTATGCATCCATGTAAAGCAGGGGAAAAATCTCTGGTATATTCGAAGACCCATCATGTCTTAGGAGTCTTTATTAGGTGAAAAGGTCCATTGAAGGGTGATGCTTCTATCTTTCGAGATAGCACATCATACTTCAATGTCATATCCGATCACTTCAATAAGTATCTCATACGATTTGCATAATGTCCCTCAGACCTTACAAAAAAAAAACACCACAGTTTTATATAATTGTGCGAATTTGATGTGATTAGAAGATGCACTTGCACGTCTTTCTGTACTAGATAAGTTAGATAATTTTATATTCAACTTGTGTAGTATCCTTAGGCATCAAGTTTAGGAACTTGCACATGTTTGGGCACATGCGGGAGATCTTGATTTCAATGATATTTGTGCAATTTAGGAGACTTGTACATTTCTTGAAATGACTTACATGACTTTCAAAGCATGTGTAAATTTGAGTGTAAATTTGAGTTCGCCTCGTGATTTATGAAAGTGTCTCATTTAGGTTGCTTGCATGGGTCTCGAGATTTTAAATTTGATTATAAAGTCACCTTGAAGTCATATTCTTGAAATCTTTTACATATATTTTGATACAGTGAGATTGAATATGGAGTTATCTTATAATGTGTAAAAGTATCATGCACATTCGTTTGAAAGCTTGCATAAATTTTGAAATACCTGATAGGATGAATAGGATATAGGATTGTTTTAAAATGCATGCAATGAATTCATTTTATTTAAGTGTTTGCATGTGTTTCAAAGCTATGAATTCCGAAATCGGATTGTCTCGTGACACGTGCAAGAGTTCAATTCTTTCAAATATTTGCATGCATTGATGAAATATTGGAAGCAAGTTAAATATTGCCTCATAAAGCATGCATGGAGTTTTTTATTTTTCCATTTGAATATTTATATGCATATTAAAGCACTTGGGTTGAATAAGAGATGCTTCATGCATGGAAGGATCACTCAAAGTCTCCTTACCATTCAATAAGTTACCTTAATTTTATAGCTTATCATTTAATGAGTCTCATCGTTTTCATGTCTTATCACCCAATGGTTTTTCTTATTTTCATAACATATTAATTAATAGGTTTTTCTTATTTTGATGCCCTACATTGATTGCATTTTTTTAATTTTTATGGCATGAAGTTTAATTAAGTGGGCCCACAAGAAACTAAGATCAATTAACTTCATTCTCATGTCTCCCTGAAATTTCTTGTGAGAGTTATTGTGAGCCCAAGATGTTTCTTTTTAGGAAAATTTACAAATCAATCACCTAATACATATGTATTTATAATTTAACCACCCTCTAATTTTTTAAACTACCGGACTCATATATTTGTATGTGCCACGATCAAATCTTTCAAAATTTTATAAAAATGAAAAATATAGATTGAGCTTTTATTATGAATTTCATTATTTTAAAGTTAATTTGAAAAATTAAGATTGAAGGTGGTTAATTTATAAATATAGAAGAATATGGTAACTGTGTATGTAAAAGTCCTTTCCCTTTAAGTCCCATTTGATTCTAATGAATTTAGTTTTAATTTCATCTTGAGATTTCACATTTCGGTGTTCAATTTAAAATGTTTTATTCATTTAAGTCTTTTTTTTATGGTTTGTAATTCGACAGTCTCTTGGCGTCATTCGAGGTGATCTTGAAAGAGTTAAGCTTTAATGCCAGAAAAGGCGTCATGATTGATCATGCTTTTAATTAAAACATGATAACAAACCGGGATATTTCTATTTTAAAAATACGGACAGACGCGTTTGACACGATATTATAATAATAATTAAGAATAATGTGTATAAATTAAATACATAAAATATAAAAATAAAAAATAAGTCATTTAATTCACAAGTTTTAATTAATTACTTAAGTTTATATATATATATATATATATATATATATATATATATATATAAAGTAATTTATTTTATTGTATTTTAATAATTTTAATTATTTATAATAAATATATCTTATTATTCTCTCTTTTTAGTTTAAATATCATTCTCTAAATTTCTAAAATTCTATAATAATTTAAATATAACAAATTATATTTAAAATATTTTTATATAATTTTAAATTAATTATTTAGAACACATATGGGACACATGTCCCTTTAAAATTAAAAATTTTAATATTATTTTAATCGAGCACTTTTTTAGGTGTCCTGACACTGTCAATTCTGAGTGTCTTATGAACTTACCATGGCACCCTAATTTTAGGAGTGTCGGTGCATCATAGGTGTCATGAGATATCATAGTTGAAAGTTTACACACCAATCACACTAAGAAAAATGTGCATAAGTTTTCAATAATATCTACACGAAAGTCAAAATAAAAGTTTTTCTCATTGTGTTGGAATAATGCACGTGAGTATTTAATTTTTGCATATTTTTCTTATCATATTAAAACTATGTTCACTTGTAAGTCTTCTTACTTTTTTTTTTTGCACATATACCTAAGTGATTTCGGGATAGGGTGTGCATTTGATTTGTTTGGATGATTTAGATGATGAATTTTAAAAATCAATTGATTTTGGATTAAAATAATTGGACCAAACCAACTAAACATAATACAAAATCAAATAAACCATATAGCAATTTGGTTCGACTATTTTTGTTTGATTTTGGATAAATCGAAATTTATTATATTTAAAAAATATTTGTGAAATTTATATTCATTATATAATTTTTTTTTCTACAATGAACAAGTAATAAGCAAATATATATATATATATATATATATATTAGAAAAGCAATTAATTGCTTTGATGCATTAAAAATATTTAAATTTTTATGATGGTTGAAAAAAAAATACCAAGTAATGAATAAATTCAATTTATTTGGTTCCATCTAAAATTTTATTTAACAAATCAATCAAAAAATCAAAAACTAAAATTTTCATTAATTAAAACCAAAATCTAAATTACTAAGTTCAAAATCGAACCAAATTACTCAAAAATTTTGGTTTCATTTGATTCTTTGATTAAAATTAAATAATGCACACCCTGTTTCGGGATGGTAAATTTGAGAGTGGAGCCTAATGCATGATGGAGGGATGGTGATGTCTCTCTCTCTCTTTTTTGGGGAATTTTTTGAAAGGGAATGGCTTCGCTTAAGGTGATTGTTTTGGGGTTGTTGTAGGCTTTTGGGAAGTGGTGGTGAGGTTGATAGGTCTGCAGTGACTTGGTTTTGCTGATTGGGTTTTGAAAGCTAGATTCAACTTGTCGAGGGAGATAGGGAATAAGAGGAGATGGGTGGAGATCGGTAGGGAGGAATGTTGTGTGGAGGCGAGTTATGGTTCTGTCATGCAAAATAGAAGAGGAGAAAACATAGGGGATTGGAGGAAACAGAGGCACCACTTTTTAATTGGGTGTTTTTGGGTGGTTGTAGCATAGAAAATCAGGATTAGGCAATAGGGGGCGGTGCTACGATATGCGAGGAGATGAATCAGATCGAATTTGAGAGATTTGGGACTAATAGGAATTTAATAAGTATTTTTAATTGATGATTATTAATATTATCATTAATAATCATAATTTTATATTTCAGAAATTAATTATTCGAGCATCACAAATTTTCCCTTATGTATTCCCACTTCTCATGCATCTTTATTTGCACAATATTGCCTTAAAATACATGAATTTTGACAAAAATAATCTTGGGCAAAATGGGTGTCAATTATAGGTAATTTTAATATTTTAAACTCATTGGCATAATTCATTTTACGATTGGAGGCCATTTGGACGATTTCGACGATGGTCAATGATATTTTGACTTCATTCATCCAAATGGACGATTTTGACGATAGTCGATGATATTTTGACTTAATTCATCCATGGTTTATCATTCGCCCCACGTTCGATCGAATCAATCGAGGACTATATTTATTTTAATAATTTTTGATGTTTTAGTGATATTGGTGTAATTCGTTTTACAAACGAAGGCCATTTGGATGTTGTCGATCATTAAACAATGCAATGAGCTTGTAATCTATTTTTACATTTTGGATGTATCGACACAATTTGTCTAGTGATGGAGGACATTTCGATTTGCTTCCGGTATGATCAAGGCGCTTTAACTTTGAATTACATGACATTGTATTCATTAATCATCAAATTTATTACATATGCTTAATTTGATTTATGAAATATATATATATAGGTCAATGTGATGAGTCAAGATGATCACCTTATCTTGCTTTTTTAGTGAGAAGTTGAATAATTCAGGGTGAAATGCTTCACCTATGATAAAGAGTTTTATGCTATTTTGAGAGCTCTCAATCATTAGAATCATTATCTATTAACCAATAAATTTATCCGTTAAATAAATCATGAAGCTTTGATGTACTGAATAGTAAAAGCAAGCTATGGGGTAGACATGCCTTCTGTACAAATCTGTGACCCACTGGCCATAGTTCCTTTGAGATAGTCTACGAGCAAAATCTTTTTACACCTATGGAATTGTTGCCTATACTGCAACTCATCGAGCCCGAGTATTGATGTCGAGACTCAAGAGATCCAAACATTTACATAAACAGGCTAGGAAAGAGATTGCCAAAATTAATACCAAGAATTGAAAGCAGATTAATAAGTCCAGGATAGCCATGGTTTTCAAAGAAGGCGATATAGTATAAGATTGTAGATTGAAGAAAGAAATATTTCCTGCCGCTCATCCATAAAGTTGGCCCAGGGCTGATAGTTCATTCAAGGTCATCAAACAGATCAACGATAATGCGAACAAGATGATTAGAATATCGTTTCAGATCAGTGAAGCCTCTGCAATCTTCCATTCAAATGCTCGTGGGATAGACCTGAAAAGTAATCTTAAGGTAATCCCTCTCTTCAATGATATCTAGGGATGTAAACGAGCCGAGCTTGAGCGAGCCGAGATGTTGTTTCTGTTCAGCTCGTTTATTTATTTATTTATTCGAAATTGGCTGTGTTGAAATAGTTTATAAGTATTAGTGTTATTTCGAAAAAATTGTTAGGCTCGAAATTAGCTCGATTTTATATTTTAATAATATTTATTTTTCTTAATTTTCATTTAAAATTAAAAAAATTTAAAAAAGTTAAAAAAATTATTTAATTGAATCTTATACATTAAAAAAAATAAGTAATATTGATAAAAATTGAAATTAAAAGATATACAAAATAGTGATATACAATCAAAAAAATTTATTTTTACAGTAAAAAAAAAAGTAATATTAACAAAAATTAAGTAAAAATTTATTTAATAAAAAGTAATATTAACAAAAATTAAGTAAAAATTTATTTAATTGAAATTAAAGATATACAATCATAAATATTTATTTTTACATAAAATTGAATAGAATTTAAACTGTTAACTCATATATTATAATTTACAAATTTATAATTTATTAAAATAAATTCAACCTAAAAATTTACATGATCATATACAAGTAATAATTTGATTCAATAAAAGCTAAGAAAATAGTGATATTATAATTTTTAAATTCTTATTTTTAATCCATAGCTTCAAGTCTTTAACCAACCTTGAATCTTCAAAATAATAATGTGCATTTCATGTAAACAAAATTTATAAGAAAATATGAAATAAATATTATGAATAGACTCAAAAAATTAAAATAAATAATCATTGATGTCGTCAATAGCTTGGTGGTTGTGTGAATTTAAAACTTTCAAAAAATTAACAAAATGAAAGATTAATAATAGTAAGTGTAGGAAAAAAATGAAATGAACATTGAATAAGCTAAAATTAGAATGAGTCGGTATGAATAAATATAAAAAAAATTTATACATAATATAACAACAAACAAAATTACAAAAAATTAAATTGAATGTTTGAAAATACATATAGCCAACCATCAAGCTAAGTTATGCATCATCTATTTAGTTTTTCATAGCTTCATTAATGTAATATATGAAGTATAAGACTAAGTGTAGCATCTATTGATCTTATCATTTTAACTCTTAAGAATTAAGAATAAGCAAAGCAATAGGTTATAGGCTATCATCCAAATAGGAAACAGGAGAGTACACAGCAGTAGTCATCAAGCCAAGAAAGAAAAAATAAAACCAACCAGTAGCCCCCCAAAAGTCATCAAGCCAGAATCAAACCAAGCGAATCAGAGGCGACAACCTCCCAAAATATAAAAGCCAACGGCCTCCCCAATTGATGTAAAATGTCAATAGCGATTAACAAGAAAGAGCAAAGCAGGGAAAAAAATCAACCATATAACCAACTCGGTGGCAGTGTCAACCCAACTATGCCAACAAAGTCATCTTGTCAACCACCACATGTTACAGAATAATCTCAAATAAGGTAGCCAACTATTAAGATCCCAAAAAATAATCTCAAACTGAACTGCTGAAATATAAACATAATTATAGTAGCCAACTATAGTTGCTAGTCAGTACAACTATATGTCCAAATTAAATAGCACAACTATATGTCCAAATTAAACAGCACAATTGTAAGTCCAAATTAAACATCACAAATATAAGTTTAAATTAAACAACATAAATGAAAATTAGATTGGAAAGAGTAAATGCGAGATGATATATTGATGCTTAGTATCATCTCCATTGTTAAACATTTTCTGGAAGTTTCACATAAAGATTCTCCTCCTTCATTAACTCTTACTAAAATAAAAGTAGATAATAAGAGAATGAAATTTATCAAATATATTAAATAAATTGCTTTTAGTTGAAAAAGTATCAAAGAATTTTTTATGTTGGGCTGAACACCTCTGATCTAACTAGCTGTACAAATAAGTGCATTAATTATTTTTAGAGATAAAGAGCTCATGTAATTATCAAGAACTCTACCACCAGTACTAAATGCAGATTCGGATGCAACATTGGTTATGTGAATTGTTAAAACATCCTTAGCCATTTTGGATAAAATAGGATACTTGAGTACTCATCTTCCACCATTCAAGAACATCAAATTAATATTATTGCACAAGTATAATCTCTCCTCCAAATAAGTTTGCAAATCGATTTTGATGGTGAATAGAACCAAGCAATATTAAAATCAGAAATCTAACATACAATCAAATTTGATGAAAAGGGCACATCAACTACTAATTGTGAAGATCCATTAGAATTGAAGAGCTTGAAGTACTAATATCTACTGAATATTGATTGTAGATTTCCCAAATAACATCCTCAATACTCTTAATCTTGGATTCTACCTCAGAACTAGAGTATATTTAGGAAATGTGAAAGTAATGAATTTCATTTTCAAACATGGATCAAGCACGACACCGACATGAGTAAATTCTCGATTTGTCAAATTTAATTTTCATAACAGTAGTCATTTGCTTGATGAATTCATCTGATGAACTGCATTCTTCAATAAGTAGTTTCTTTACATGCATGACAGTAGGTAGAAACATATTTGTAGTTGGATAAGAAGAACAAATCATTTTGTCACATTAAAAAAAGAAAGAAACCTTCTAATCGCTCATAGTTATATCACTCAATTTCAAAAGGTAACCACTTATAGAAGCTCGAGTGCATAATGAACGAACACACACATGTAAATAAAAGTGTGCTCAAGCATTAAGTAAGGAGTTCCATCTTGTAGGAATATCAATGCATAATCTCTTTGAAGTGGGGATCCTTAATTGCTTTGCCACTTCAACAAACTTATGTAACCCTGAAGGAGACTTTTTAAGGTATTTTATTATCTCTCTGATCTTATGTGTTATTTGTTGCGCCTTTTTCAAACCATCTTGAACCATTATATTCAAAATGTGAGCACAACATCTAACATGAAAGAAATGACCTAGAAAATGTAACTTTTCTCTAGACTAAAAATTAATTTTAAAAATATTTGTAGCAACATCATTATTACTAGCATTATCCAATATGATAGTAGACACATTGTCCTGCAAATTCCAATCTATTAAACAATCACATATTGCATCACAAATAAATATACCGGTGTGTGGAGGATCAAGCTCAATAAATTTGATGATTTGCTTATGCAGTTGCTAAGAATCATCAATATAGTGAATTGTTAAGCACATATAGCCCACTGTTTGATTTGAAGTCCAACAATCAGATGTCAAAAAAACTCTATGAATGCTCCTAAGAAATGATTTTAATCTCTCTTTTTTCATTTCATATACTTTCATGCAATCACTCCTAATAGTGTTTCTAGACACCCTCTCATAATTGGGATTCAACACCTTCAACAGAATATTAAATCACATATGCTCAATAATCATAAATGGATACTCATGCACAATTATCATCTTTGCAATTATTTCTCTTATCTGAAGATGATCATAATTTTTGGGGTCATGGAATAATGAAATCTCAATTTCCGAATTGGCATCAAAAGGCATAAAATTTATTTTTTTGTCTTTTGTCTGCCAATTCAACAACTTGTTTATTCTTGGCCTTGATTTTGTCACATTCTTTCACATGTCTCAAGAGTTGTGAAGTTGTGATAGTTTTGGATTTATGAAATTTCCTGTGACAATATATGCATTGTAAAGAGGGTATACTCTATATCTTAAATACAGAAGTTGTTTCTATAAAATACTTCCATACTTAAGATGTTTTCTTTCTACCTTTCTTAGATTTAACTTCTGCACTAGTAGTCTCAAGTACATTTGCCTCTGATACAACATGTTGTGAAGAAATAGTTGGAATTTCATTATCATATTCAGCTTCTACAACTATATCATTACTACATGATGATCGAGAATGATCCACATTAGACATGATACACATTAAATAAAAAGAAAATATGAGTTAAGACCACATACACTCTCCATACTAAGTGTTTATCATAACATGTAGGTGTTTATAGGTGTTTAACAATTACAAAGAAAGAAACTCAAAACCAAATAAAGAAAGGAACTCATAACAAATAGGTGTTTATAGGTATTTATCATTTTTAAATAAAGAAATAATAAATTAAAATGCATAATAGGTGTTTATCAATTACCATAACATATAGGTGTTTAAATGAAGAAATAACAAAGTGAAATGTTAATTTTATCTGATCTACTATCAGCACCAAATCAGCTCAAAAAAAAAAAGATATATGATCCAAACCTTAACTCATAACTCATCTTAATATATTCAATTCAATTCAATCTTGATCTTAATTTCAATTTAATTTTCTATCTTCAATTTTAAAGTTAAACTAATAGTCTTACTTCCTACTAAGTAAAGTAATATCAGAGAAATTAAAAATCAATAAGAGAGCACCCCATTAGAGAATTACTGTCCTTCAAAAATCGAAGAAGATAAAAATATTCTCTCCATTTCTATTAACATAATGAATGTAATTATGCACATAGGACAAGAGCAGAATTTGTTTTCATTGATGCAAATTTGATTTTTTTTTCTTTTTTTTCTTTTTGGTTAAGTGAGAAATTAATGCCCCACATAAAATAATCAAAAATAAAATAAATGCTCTCTACATACTCACCATTTGATACATCAATCAGCATAATGCAGACCTTAATTCATTTTTTTAAAAAAAAAATCTCACAGAACACAAATCAGCCATTCAATTCAATGAGCCATTCTTTTATTTTTGTTCATTCTTTTTTGATTTCTTCCCTTTCAATATAAGCACTAACATTGAACCCTCAAAACTAATAAAACTGTAGAACTAGAGAAAATAATGTGGGACTCTAAATAGAAAGAAGAAGAAGAAGAAAAATATCCTAAAATATAATCACATCATATATATAGTTCCTCAATATATTTATAATACAATCGGCATTAATATGTGAAGGTGCAAATGCAACATGCCAACATAAACCTCACATAATAAAGCATTATAAATATTTCCAACCGAACTTAGAAGATTAAATATCAGCTGATAAGGAGATGAAACCGCAGAGGAAACTAGCAAAGGAGCAAAATCCAAAAATCCTGGCTAAACACACTCACACTCATAGATGAAACTTTCAAAGGAGCCAAACCCATAAATCCTAGAAATACAACTGTTGTAGTTTGCATCTTAAAACCCGCAGGCCGCATAATCATTATTAGAAAAACTGAGAAAAATAACTAAAGAGACTCATCATTTGAATCCCTAAAATGGAGCAAAACAATAAAAATAAGTAAAGATGATGTACAAACAGAGACGATCGAGGCTTCGAAGGTTTTAAGATGAGAGGTAGCGCGGCGGAATGACCAAAATCATAGCCTAGCGATGAGTCTCAGTCGCACGTGAGAGTGAGGAGATGAAGTTGAGAACTGAACTCGAGAATAATAGGATATTAGGTTTACTAATCGAGGGACGAGAGTGGATGTGAGCGATGAGGTTTTATATCCGGGTTAATCTTTAAAATGCATGAGCCGTTGATTATATTGTTAACGGATAGGATTCAATTTTACTGAATTCAAGTTTAAAATATTTATTGAACTTAAATTTTAATTCAAAAAATTCTTATTAATTAACTAAATTAATTATATAACACAAAATATTAATAATATATATTATTTATATGATTATATTAATATATTTTATATAAAATTTAAAATTTATTTAAATAATTTTATTAATTTCGAGCTAATTCGAGCTGAACATGAACAAACAAGATATTGTTCGTGTTCGGCTCGTTTATAAATCAAGCTTGAAATATTTGTTTGTGAGCTTAGTAACGAACGAGCCAATACGAAGCTATTTATGAGAAAAGCCTATTGAACAGAGTTTTGACAGTCTAATGATATCCAAATAGAGCATAATAAAAATAATATTATTAATGTGAAGATGTAATAAAATTATAAATAATATATTAAAGAATAATTATATTAATATCAAAAGATAAAATAAAAATGATAAATTAAACGTAACATGGATAGAAACTGATTAAAATATTTATCTATAATAAGTTTTAACTTCTCATTCTTAAATAAAAGTAATGCTGATGATGATAGCACAGCTGAAAGTTTCTTCGCAACTAATCTACTAGTTCTCACAATCCAGAAATTATCGTGTAGTCTGAATCGTATCACAGGTGATCTGATCTGATTGTATTTTGAAAAAAAAATTATGATGAGAAAATTATATTCTTTAATTTAATTTGATAGTGTGGTGGCAGTTTAAAAATTATGATCTAATTTTTTTAAAAATAATAAAATTTATAATATTTATCATAACTTTTTAAATAATAATTACTTTCTTGATAGTCTTATTATTATTATTCTTATTATTTAGATAGCTGCATCTACCGCTAAAGAACCTAAGCTCCCGATCCTACCTTTCTATTCTCATCTTCTCCATCTAAGACACGTGATTAGAATAATTAATTACCAAATACTGCGCGCATTTTTTCACACTAAAAGCCGAAAACAATACACTCTCGTTGAATAAGATTATGGCGCTATATGCTGACTTTGAATCCATGGAGTCAACCGTTTGAAAAACAAAATAATTTGATGGAATCTGGTCAAACCACTTGCAAGTCTTTGAGATTGACTATATATCTACAGTTTTTTTTTTTTTTTTTTTTGGAATAAGTATCCACTCAACATTTCATTCATTTTATGGGTGGAGATATCATTGTGACTAATCTCACGCGACTAAGACCATATTCATCACGATGCCGCCTCTACTTAACTTCTCCATCATTCGAATGACGCCTCTATCGGTAGAAATCAAAATGGGGTATGAAATACATTTGCCCACTAATCGAGCTAAGAGACGATAGGTATATATCCACAGTTCAATTTCTTTGCAAATTGGTTAGTTGTTCAGACATTTCATGTGAAATTATTTGGTTGGATATAAATAAATATTTGTAAATAAATCTAAATCATTATATTTTAAAAAAATAATGTTAAAATCATTAAAAAAAATTCTGTCATTGTTCTTGGTATAAGCACATACCTCTAAATAATTCTAAAAAAAAAAAAGTTAAACAAGTGCCCGACTATTCTTAGAATCCGTTTAAAATTATTTTTTTTTTCATTTTTATATTTTTATGTTTGGATATATGTCATAAAAATATATTTGATATATTAATTATAGTTATTTTTATTTTAAAAAAAGGTATAGGCCATAGGGTGAGATTGGCTAAGGATGGAGTATGATGATATGTAGGAATGAGCATTTTGATGAAGGCTTGTTGTGGGCTAGATGTTTTGATTGGATGGCCGAGAGTTCATGTTAAAACATTAATAATTATTTTGAATATTTTAAAAATAATTTAGTTTATTTTTAAAATAAATGGTTAAAATACTTATTAATTATGTTTTATCAAAAATTTTATAAATAGAAAAAAATGAAAGAAGAAAGTCATGTAAATAAACTCTTAAAATGGCTATATTGGAAACGAATAATCTCCAATTGACAAAGCAAATTACACTGATTTTTTTTTTCACAATAACTTTCAAAGAGTGGGGCACTCTTGTAATTTTTTTAAAGGCTGAGATTTAATTGGCTTATAATCTATTAATTAAAATAAGCAATGATCTTCTTTACATGAATTTGAATTGTAGTCTTTCTTTTATATCCCTTTTTATTTGGTTGACTAACTATTTGTCATTATGTATCTATAGATTTAATGTAGGATTATGTTTCAGATTGAACTCCTTTAAAAAAAACATGTTCGAGTTCGGCTCGAATTTATTCACAATCAAATTCAAATTGAGATTATCGAGTCTATTAATCATTAATTCATTTAATAAAATAAATGAGCTTTAATTAAGTATTGATTAAATTTATTCACGATATCTAAGAGAAGCATCATTTAAAATTTATTAAGCTTAAAAAATTAAAATTTAAATGATATCATTCACGAATAAATTTTAATGAAGTCTTAATTGAGTTCTCCAATAAACTTATTCATGAACTTTAATAATGTTCATGAATATAAATGGATAGAATAATAAGTTGTTTAAGTTTATTTATTTAGGAGTTGTTTGTGATCAATTTTGTTTTTTATTTTTTATTTTTATTATTATGTTATTTTTAAAAATATATTTGTTTAGATGTTATATATATATATATATATATATATATAATTAAGTATTTATAAAAATGTTCAAACTGTTTGATTCATGAGTAGTTTATCGAATGCTTAGTTCATTTGCAAATCTACCGATAGTGTGGAACACCAATATACCACTCAATATATTAAATAATTAATAATAATTTTAAAATTTAAGACTAATATAGTAAACAATTAAATAGAATTATTAATGAAAGTCCTTAAGATCAGAGCTGTGAATAATATATTGTAAATTTTTTGAAATGTTTTATGTTGAGATTTTAAATGTTTTCTGAACAAAACCGATAAAATACAATAAATGTTAAATCTATGGAAAATTTACATAAATACCTCACAATTCTTATATATTTATATTTTTTTGCATCTAAAATTCGTGCCCATCTATAGAAAATTTATGTACATACTACACGAGTTTTATACATTTACATATTTAACACCTAAATCTATTTTAATTAGACAAAATTTTTAGATTTGGCTTAGTGATAACTTTAATTAGTAATTTAGGCACAAAAAATTAACAAAATAGGCTTAGTCGATCCATTAACTAGCTCTTTTTTTATTTTTTATTTTTAAAAAATGGGGTAGCTTTCGTATTTTACGCTAATCGGAGACATAAACTTGGTATCGTAATCGTAAAAAATTTTCTACATCTTTCATAAAATTTATTTTCGACACGCAAAGAAGCTTTTAAATGCACAAAAATTACTAAATTTCATCATAACTATCATATTTATGCAGATCCGAAAATACAAATCGAGTTTAATTGGTATTATTAATGTGAATTTAAATATTTTACAATTTTCATGTTGGTTAAAATTTACGACATGAGATACGCAAAGAATTCTCTTATTACAAGTATTTTTTTTATATATTTTTCTGTTAATTATAGCACAGTTATTCTAATTTTAACTATATATTTTAATCTCTTTAAGGATGATGTTATAATAACATAAATAATTACTTTTTAAGGATTAATAAGATAAAGATGTTATGTATAAAAGATCATTGAAGTAAGAGAGACTAAAATATTTTTTATTTCTTGTTATAACATATATATATATATATATATATATAATAGGATGAATGTTATGAATGTGAAAGTCGCCCAAAGTACAAAAGCTATTCCAAAGTTTTGACTCACAATAGTTTTGTATGATTCAAAAACTGCTAGACGTACAATCGTAAATTTCAACCAACATAAAAGTTGTAAAAAATTTCGTTATAATTCCAACGATACCAAGTTCACTTGATTTTGATTGATGGCTCGATACGCATAAATGTTGCTCAAATTTCACCGAAGTTTTATGATTCTAAAAGCATATCACAATAATCGTAAATTTTGACTAACATCAAAGTTGTTACTAAGTTTGGTTTCGACTGAATTCATGACCCGACACGCGAAAATCTAAAAGATGCCCCGCTTTTAAAAAAAAACAAAAAAGAGTCTATCATCCAACTAGCCCTGACGTGGATGTCAGATAGCGCCAAATCATCCATCCATAACTAATCTATTTTATTTTTTTTCGTGCCTAAATTGCTAATTAAGATTAGCATTAAGCCTAATTTAAAATTTTTGACATTTTAATTATACATAAAAAGAAAAAAAAAGTCATCTTACTTCAGTCAACAAAGCACAAAAAAATAAGGTCTGAAAAAGGAATGCAGTATAAAAGAAATATAGTGTAAAAGAAATGTAGTGTAAAGTGAATATATTGAATTTTAAATATTTTACAGTTATTTGGTTGTATGTAAAGTAAATATATGAAACTTATATTTTCTATTTGGATGAGTATATGTAAAGTAAATACATAAACTCTGAATACTATTATATGTATAGTAATTATAGAATTTTTTTCATTAACTGACTTGTACCGCACCACAGTACATACATAGGCACATCATTTCTTTCGATTTCCTATAAGATTCAGAACTTGCTAGCAAGGAAGGAAGCAGTCCATAATCTCTTTGTTTTCTTCTTTCACAAGAATTCGAGATCTAATCCCATAGAGATTCTGAAGTGGACTCCTATCAATTCAAAGGTATGAATTGCATCTTGATGATACTCACAATATTATGAATAACAATATCAAATCAATTTCTCATCGCGAATTGAATAGTCTAACATAGTAGGATGCGATTGGATTGCATTTTTTGTTGGTTCCTTTCAATGAAAGTTTCTCTTAGCTTTCGAAGCTAGTAAAAAGAAAAAATCATATACATCATCTAAAACAACGATAACGATGCACTGACATATGTGTCTGCTTGTCACATCTTGCTGCGCATTAGTCGGCGTCAATTACCCAAGTGCTACAAAGGCCTCAAAGCGACACGGGAGATTCTAGTCGAGGGAGCATACTCACTATTTCATCTTGATTGCCATTCTTTGGAGTGATGGGCACATGCTTCTCCATCTTGATTGTATGGAATTAGCTCGGCAGCATGAGTTCCTCTACTCCTTTCATAGAATAGAAGTCTTGAAGTCGGTAGGAACTTCCTTCTTAGAAATCATTGTTAGGTGGCCTAGTTTCTCGCCAAGACTCCTCTAGGATTCTTTTGGAAAGAAATCAGCTTCATTCAAACCCGACTAGCATTTGCTACTGCAGAAGAAACTCATTGGAAAATGGGTTGTTTTTCTAATTCTTCATTTTCTTCATTCTATTTCTATTTAGAAATTTGGAAATTCTTCTTATGAAATTTCTTATTCGATATTAGATTCATATTAAGGAAGGTTGTGAAGGTGGCCTCGTTATCCACACATCCGGTCGGATGAGATCGACCGACCTAGGTTTTCACGAGCGTTGGTGGGTTGGTGCATGCATACCGTACTTTTATCGCATCGATCTTTCACGGTATTCAATCTCTTTTGTCTGGGGTTTTGGGCTTGTGGATCCCAACTCTATATCATCTGGGATCACATTCACATTACGTGCGGGAGTTGGCAGCGTAGATCCACTTCAAGCCCACCTACTTATGTATTCAAGATTGAACCGGATTGGTTCCTCCCTCCGAAACAATGCGAAACGATGAACTTTTCTCTCTCACCATGGGATTTTTGTAGAAAAAGCATTTTGCTACTTCATCTATTCTTTAGATTCCATTAGGAATTCATATTACATAACCTAAGACCTACTTACGTTGTACATACTTCAATCTGGCATTTCCACGATCAAATAATATCTCATTCTGGTAGGTGTATCGGATCCCTCTGTTGTTTCCCTTTCCTCCCAAACCTTTTCCTCGCAATGAGAAAGAAGATGGTACACTCAAATTGTCTTTTCGGCTTGGCTTGTTAGACTAAGCAATGAAACGAGAAAATGTTATACAAGACCGATTTGGTAGAATGCTACACATCACATATAGAAATAGAAAGAGAATCGAAAATCTATTCCCCTCCCACGAAAATAACGTGCCTCAGGATTGACTTCGGGCATCCTTCTTTCTATGGGGATGGGGGCGCCCCTCATAGTGGATGCACTTTACTGGAAGATTTTCTCTCGGGTGATAAGAGTTCCATCATAAGTTTAGATTTTAGGGACGAGGAAAGTCACAGAACTTATATATAAGGAAAGCCAGGACAAGGGCGTAGCACAGCATGAACGCTGGGAGATCGGGGAGATGCCCTTGAAGATCACTTACCCAGCTCTGGAAGGACGTGAGTTTCTAATTGTCACTTGATCCAAAAAACACACGGTGGAGTTACCTTCGATACGGATACAATAACGATCATAGCGATCTCCTCTGGTACCTACTGGTACGTCAAGCTGAACCTTTGGGCTTCACTTCAACTCATCAGTAGTTCTCAAGAATCAAAGTCGATTTGCTTTCTAAAAAGAAGATAGAAAAGAACTTCTATGAAATGGTTTCATAAGGCTTTCTATCTATAGATTGAGCCATTACCAACCAAGGATCCCATTAGGTTCGGCATCCATCGTAACCAAAGCCCTCGGGACTTCCTCTGAACATTGTCTTCACTCTTTGACTAGCTCATTTAAAGTATCGATGGCTTTCGGATATCGATGAGGGAGAGGAGCAAGTACACAAGCATTAGTTGTTGAACTCGCAACTTGGAGGAGAACTTCTGTGAGAAAGCAAGTGACCTTTCCTTATTTTGATTGTCTTATTAGAAAGATCTTTCATTCTTCTTTCTATTTGAAGACCCCTATTTGGGGTCATATCTAGTATTCAGAGTTCACCTCGATTTGGTATAAATCTCACGGCCCACACCAAAATAGTGCTTTACCCCTAGATGTCCAATCAACTGCTGCGCCTCAACGTATTTCGGGGAGAACCAGCTAGCTCTGGGTTTGAGTGGTATTTCACCCCTGAGAAGATTGGGATCATCCTGTGGTTCCCGGAACGTGACCTACAGCTCGTCGCTTTTTGAGTTTCATTGACATTGAAACATTGACATTGCTCTAGGCCTAGAAAATGTGTTGTCTTCTCCGGTTGAAGGTGACCATGGGTTTACAGTGGAAGGCTGGGGAATCACAAGGAAAAGAATAGGAAGTGGTTTCATGGTATGGCGTTTCATACAAGAAAAAGGCTGAATAAATGAATCGAACTAAGGAAAGGCTAGTCCCTTGAGAGGGGATCAAGACTTTTTTGAATTTTGACAAGTTCTCAAATTTTTCAATAAAAAAAGAAAATCCTTTCTAAAAGTTAGAAAAGAAAAAACAAAACGATCAAAGCGAGCTCTTTCATTTACATTCCATTCTCTCAAGCCGCTCGCAATCGTATACTAAGGTGCTCCCCATTGGTTGTTGGGCAGGCAAGCGGTGAAAGATGAAGGGGACAGAGGCGTGAAGTCTTTTTTCAACAGGCCGGAATCCGCGGTGTAGAAGTCTCTCTTGCAGGTAGATAAGAAAACGTCCTTCGCGCAAGTTTGTTTGCTTCCTGCTTCGTGGATGCGGTGTACCTATACTTTATTTTTATGGGCTACCTCACATATTGATGAAACATTGAGTCTTGAGGGATCCACGGGGTAAAGCAAGGCACTAGTTCAATTTCGGATGGAAGAATTCCAATCTGTCTAGCCTCGGATACGACAAGAGTTTGAGTCTGCAGGCAGAGACTCGTCATCATCCCAATGTAAAAATGCTGATACCCGGTCTTTGTGAATTCCAGTGGGGCTGGTGAAATTGATAGCAACCCCGCGCGCGAGTAATTAGAAGCATGATGGAGTGGATACTCTCTCTGCCATAGACATCTGCGGCCCTATTGTGAAGAAAAGTGAATGACTATTATCATGAATTCCTGTCATAGGGGGATGTCAGTGAATGTAATGATCAAACTCAGAAACACCGACGCGAGCATTCGGTTAAACCAAACCACTCCCATATAGAACCGGAGTAATGGCAGTTGACCAAATCAGTTTGGTAAAGAACTCATTGATCCTTCGATAGCTAGCGCTTGCTCTTTTTTTGAGGGGCTGACTCGTCCCACGGTGTACTACTATCGCCTGCGGACAACATTTACCTACAAGCTCGAGTCATAGGAAGATCCGGTGCATGAAATTACTCTTGTTCGAGAATAAGATCGGTTCAAGGGCAGTCGTCGTATTGATTACCAAGAAAACTCGGAGAAGAAGCAAGCTTCAGCTCCTTCTCATGCGGAACTTTTCTATCGGCCCGGCGAAAAGAACTTTTCTTCTCCGCAGTAGAGCATATGGTTCCATCTTTCTTTCTTTAGTTAACCCATCTTTGTTTAAGAGATTTGAGTAATTGGGATCTATACTACTTGGAATGGCTCTCTCATGAAATTACAGTGTCATTCGATCCATTAAGCCATTGACGGGTATAAATCACTACAATTTGTTTTTCAATTGGAAGTGGTGAATATTGTGGTTGTTTGGGCACTTACGTAGCCTCTATTGAGTAATGCAGTCGACATCAGGTCAAATTGAGCTAAATTATTAAATTAATAAATTAAATATATATTAAAATATAAATAAATTATAAATAAAAATTTAGTATTTTCTTAAAAATTGATTATAATATATTTATTTTAGAATTAAAAGTAAAAAAACTGGACACTATGGAGGACCTCTATGCAACTTGAACTGGCAAATGAATTTATTTTAATAATATATATTATGTAACTTAAAATATTTTTTATTTACTTTCATATGAAGCTCAATATATATATATATATATATATATATATATATATATATATATATATATATATATATATATATATATATATATATATTAAAACTAAATTAAAGTATTATTTTGGATATGTTGATTAACTTTGCAACTTGAACACTAAAATAAATAAATCATAATTATTTTATTTGCCTAAATAAAAATTATATCATTTGAGTTAACATTAATGAATTAATTGAGTCATAATGATAAATTTTGAAAGTGATTTTAAAGACTTTTTTTTCAGAAAATAATAATATAGTAATATAAAAGTGAAAGAGGAGTTAATTAAATTATTATTTTTTAATAATAAAAAATTAATGATATGATGGATAAAAAATGTGTTTTTGTAATACCTTTTTATGTTTAAAAAATGTATATTTTATTTTTAAGAAAAAGTAATGATATGACTCTCAAAATACCTAATAAAACACAAATCTTGATGTGAAGCGATATGATTTTGAGTAGCATCGAGATCAAGAAAATATCATTGGAATCTTTGGGACATCAATTAAATCCCAAAAAGCTCTCAAATGTAGTGTTTATAGTCAAATCAGTGTCTCGCCGGATCTAACGAGCCTAAGACCTCATAATTAGACTTCATTTGGGCATCCAAATGCTCAAAATACATTAAATGATCAAAGAAATCATCAGCGTCCGTCGAGGGGAGTATGAGTTTTACATGAATTTATAAGAATGCCCCTCCTCCCATCTATAAATAGGCCTTCATTTCTCACATGAGGAGAGGCCAAGTGAAGCGAAGTGAGGTGAAGAAGAAGAGGAGGAAGCAAGTGAAGAAGAAGAGGAGGTGTCCGAGCAAGGAAGAAGAGGAAAAGCCCAAGTGAGGAGGAAGAGAGAGCTCTGAAGCTTGAAGATCCTCAAGATCGCACAGATCGCACTCGGCACCATCAACGCCACCGCGCCACATTGTCGTCATTGTACCACAGATTACCTCGCATCTCCAATGAACAATTACTCCTCATCATTGTTTCATGGTTGTTATTCCTCTCTCATATGTAATTTTGTAATCCGTTATCGGGAACTTTGTACTCAAAGCAGATACATAGTGGAAGCTTTTCTTGGGCTAGGCCCAGTGGTTTTTCCCTCTTTTCGAGGTTTTCCACGTTAAAATTGCGGTGTCTCTATTCTTTAATTACGTGTGTGTGTTTGGACTAACAAAGGCTAAAGTAAACTTTCACTCTCGCGTGGTTTTCTAGCACGCGGTTTGTCTGTGGGATGAAAAACCCTTCAATCTCAACTTTCGTGAACATTCACGTTATGGCCATATAACACTCGTTCTGGCGCTCAACTCCGTCACTCTCAAAACCAATCCAGAACCAAGGGCGTAAGTTTGTCTCACTCCCCCCTGATAGGCCTAACCCTATTGGTGAAGGCAGAATGGGAATCTCTTTAGAAGATCGTGTCCGTCGATTGGAAGAGTCTCAAAATGTGACGATCCAGCTTTTGAGAGGAATACAACAGCCACAATTGCGGCAAACACATATCCCCCAAGATCGGTCATTGGCCGGAGGAGGTCAAAAAACTAATCTTCCTGACGCTGGAGTTCCTTCGCGTAGAGACCGTGATGCTGATCTCCATGACATTGCTAGTTCCATTCATCCGGCGTGCGGTTCTAATCCACCGTCGTTGTTGATAGCTTCACACATGCTCATCTTGTTAACCCGCCGCGTGACATTCCGCAGCAAATGCGGCTTAATACAAGATGAATTTCACCTTCAAGATAGAAATCATCTTCACCCACACCGCGGTTATGAGGATTCCTCACCTTTAGCTGAAGCCATTCTTCAACGTCTAATTCCGATAGGTTTCAAGCTTCAGAGCATTGATTCTATGATGGGGCCGACGCGAACACATTGACCATTCTGGACTATCATGCATATCCAGCGAGCTCCCGACACCTTGCTTTGTCGTCTTTCCCTTACCCTCAAAGGGCAAGCTTCTTGGTTTTACTCCCTTCCAGGGATCTATCCGCGCACCAGAACTTCGCCAAGGTTTTTGTGGAACAGTTCATTGCAAACCGGAGAATCATTAAAGATTCCTCCCATCTCTCCGGCTTTCGTCAGAATGAGGGTGAATCACTTAAAGAATACTTCCAGAGATTCTCCTTAGAAGCTCGCCAAATACCTGGGATAAACCTTGAATTATTAAGAGGAGTTTTCCTTGGAGGGCTCCGTCCAGGGCCTTTTTATTCATCACGAGACCAGCTTATATGCCGACTTAGTTCATCGTGTGGAAGCACAAATCTCTGCCGATGAAGCTATTCATGTCCATCGCAAATAATTTGAACAATCTGTAGGAAAACATAAAAGCATCCTATAAAATGTAGACCGATAGTCCCATTAAAATAAATAAACAAAACAAAAAAAAGAAACAAATAACCTGGCAATCGTGATCTCCCTCCACGACCTCCATATCGATCATCAAGCAGACATGCCTCCAAGCGGGGGCAACCCTTGATCTCAAAAGATTATCCAAATCAAAATTAGGATGTCGATTGATTATTAGTTCGAAAAGCAAGTCAACAATGCCATTGAAAAGGCAAAGATCAATGGTCAACTCTGGCTACAAGCTCAAACAAATATTTAATTCAACCTCTTCCATACAGGTTAAGCGTGAATAATATTCCGACCAACAACCTCGGGAGTCAAAACATCTTTGGTGGACCTCTTATCGAGTTAATGTCATCGAGCAAAAGCTCGACAAACAACCCGGGATAGGTCAAAGCGTCCTTGGTGGACTTCCGGCCTCTTCCATATGCGGGTTAATGTCATCAAGCAAAACTCGACAAAAAACCCGGGAAAGGTCAAAAGGTCCTTGGTGGACTTCCCGGCCTCTTCCATACAGGTTGGCGTCGGCGAATAATATTCGACCAATAACCTAGAAAGGTCAAAACTTTGTACTACTCGCGGGTTAACGTCGTGGGTAACACGACAAACAATCTCGGATAGGTCAAAATCCTCAGATTCAATTTGACCTCTTCCATGGGTTAACGTCATCGTAACACCGACAACAACCTGGGGTCAAAGATCTCGAAATTGATCCTTCCATCTGAGTTAACGTCGAAGTCTCGACAAACAACCTGGATAGGTCAGATCCCGTCGGCCAACCACCGTATCGCTTGCCGTACCCCGTCGGTTGCCCATGTTCGCGCCGCCCGACTGCTGTCCCGACCATTGCCGTCGTCGGTCCACCATCGTCTGTCATCCGTGACATCGATTAGCGGGTTCGCTGGCACCCGTTGGCCTCCAACCTAGGTCGGTCGCCCGCCATTCCGTCGCTTCCGGGTGCTTCGCGGCCGGTCGCCGGCTGGCTACGGGATTACCGCCAGCCGACCCATTGCGGTCGCCGGCATTCGTCTGCGGTCGCCATGCTGGTCGGTCAGGCTAAAAGCCGATTGTCGCGCCATCGTAAACCGATCTCGGCGGTCATCTCGGCAACGCATCCACCATCGTGCGTGATTCCTTTCGAAGGCATGCCGTATCGCGGCGCGATTCGACGCTATCATAGCCAGCCACCCTCAGCGGTCATCCGAATCTCATCTGGTCATCACCATCGTCATTGGTTTATCCTCAAGCGATACCCTCGCGGGTCACCATGCAAACAAACCAATATTGTCAGCGTCAAACATCTTATAACCTCTCGGTGATCCTCTCTAACGGCGAAGGCGGTAAGCTGGAACCAGATGTACCATGGGCGATCCTCCCCGAGCGGCGAACCCGGTCGCCGGGCGAACGATGGCGTCCGTATGTGGACCATGATCGCCTCTTCCGGACAACGGTAAAAACCGGACGATGGCAGAACCACGGCCATGTCTGGGCGCCTGATCGCCTCTAACCGGGCGGTCGCGGCAATCGCCGGACGAGGCGTGAACCATGATGCATGACCGGCCTTGATCGCCTCAGGGCAGTCAAAGTAAAGCCCCGATGGCGGACGGCCCGGTGACCGCATATCTGACGTGGGCATGAATCTGCTTAACGGGCGGTCAAACGAGGCGATAAACAGTGGCGGAACCCAGCGTATATCGTGGGCGCTTCGCCTCCAACCCGGTCAGGTGGCCCGGCAACCAGAGACTGACATATGCAGGTGGGCGGTGCTCTAATCCGGATGGTCCGAGGCTGATAGCCGGATGGCCCGGTAAATAAAACCACGGCGATGTCTTCTGCGCTTCATCGCCTTCATAACCGGACGGTCGATGAGGCGATAGACGGTACGAGGCCGTCCGATGCATATGCAGGTGGGCGCGGCCTCGAGGACGGTCCAGGTGAGAAAGGGAGGGTAAACCAAAACCACGATGTAGGTGGGCCTTGACGCCTCTAACGGACGGTGACGGACCGGTCGATAGGCCGGTATCGAACAGCACGTGTCTGCCCTCCCTCAATCGCCTCCACGAGCGCCTCTTGATCGCTTCTTGATCCTCAAGGACCTCACTCGAAGAAGAAGGAGAGAGTGGTGTGCCTCTCCCTCTCAGGGGAATTTATAGCCCCAGGGCAAAAGGGTAAAAATCCCTCAAAAAATGGCTCAAATCCCTTCAAATCCCGGCCTTGGCTATGGCGACCATGATAGCCATATGCATGAGGCGCATTATAGCAGACGCCTGATAGAACTCGACCCTTTAAATTCAGTTTCTTGTGATGGGAAATTCATGCAAACTGACCCGCCGTCCGCATGACGGGGCATACCGAATCACGCAGGACGACCGCGACCCGTGATCCGCGAATGCCAGATCACCCAGTCGTTGAGCGCATAGCCGGCTGGCCAGCGACCATCGGAGTTCGTAGCGACCGACCGTGGGGACCGCTGGCCACAGCGCCACCGTCGCGGCCCGCTTCAGATCATCTGACCTTGGCCGGGAAGACATCGTGTCCTTCTGCGCTCAGCAGTGCCAAGATATACCTTCAATGCGTAGCCTCGCCCCGACGGCGTCGTCGGGCGCTGAATGAAAACTTCCAATTCGTTATTTTCAAGCATTTGGCACATATATTTTTGGATGATTAAGCTAATGTCATCCAAAAATAGGAACTGATATGACTCTCAAAATATATCACTAAATCTTGATGCCAAAAATGATTTTGAGTCACCGATCGAGATCAAAATATCATTGGAATCTTTGGGACATCAATTAAATCCCAAAATAGCTCTCAAATATAAGTGTTTATAGTCAAATCGAAATCTCGAAAGCGGATCTAACGAGCCTAAGACCTCATTTCGACTTCATTTGGGCATCCAAATGCTCAAAATACATCAAATGATCAAAGGAATCATCTGGAGTCGAGGGGGTGATGCAGTTTTCATGAATTTACAGAATGCCCTCCTCCCATCTATAAATGGTCTTCATTCCTCACATGAGGGGGGGTGAAGTGAAGTGAGGTGAAGAAGAAGAGGAGTGAAGCAAGTAAAGAGGAAGAGTCCAAGCAAGGAAGAGAGGAAAAGCCCAGTGAGGAGGAAGAGAGCTCAAGAGCTTGAAGATCCTCCAAGCAAGATCCTTAAAGCAAGATGCTCAAACATTTACCCAACCATCATCACTAATTGTACCATGTATTCCCACCTAGCATCTCACCACCATGATGTGATTACAACGATCATTGTTGTAGTTGTTCCTCTCTCATATGTAATTTTGTAATCCGTTATCGAAGACTTTTACTCAGATACATAGTGGAAGCTTTTCAGGCTGGGATTTTCCCCTCTTTTGAGGTTTTCCGTTAAAATTCAGGTGTCTGTGTTCTCTTTAATTCTGCGTGTGCTGTCTAAAGGTAATCCAAGTAAACTTTCACTGATTTTCTAGACGCATAACAAGTAAATAATGATAATATTTTAAGTAATATTAAAGATTATATATATATCTATATATATACACATATACATATTTTATGAAAAGGGGGAAAATATTATTGCCACAAAAAGAGATTTATAAAATCCTTAAAGGGAATAGATCTCAAACTAACGCTCAAAGAGTTATAAATTAAGGAATGTAATGTATTTGGATTACTTTAGAGTTGTTTGGTTGAAAACTCTATAAATACATTAATTTCTTTTTGTCAAATAAATGTAATGTAAAGTATTTTTGAGGTTGTTGGTGTCAGATGGCGATGAAGCGGTGATAGGTGGCGTGACATAACATTTTACATTATTGGGAATTCGTCCAATAATTCTAAATATACATAAAATGACCTATGTAATTATTCTAAATACATTATCTAAGGAGACAATCTTAAGTCTAGCAGAGGTTATTTACCCTATCAAGTGTACCGATTCACAACTTGGCCGAGGCATTGTGGAGCATGAAATACCAGTGCTGATGTAATAATAAGGGTGGCCAAATCCGATTAGAGGACTCATCATGCTCTCAGGGAGCTGGTCAGCTTATAGGGACAGAGCCACGTCTTTACTAGTGTGAGATTGATTGAGAGTGACATAGAACACACTTGATTTGACATTTCCTTTTAGAGTTTTCTTAATTTGTCAAACAAATTGTGAAAGGTGGATAGATTGAATTTTATTTTAAGCTTTTAATGATATAATTTTATTTAAATAGTTTCAGATTTATATTTGATCTGAGTAAATTTAATTAGAAAAATTGATTAATTTGAATATATTTAAGAATTTTAGATCCTGTCAACTTTATTTAGCTGCTAATAGATGATTGGATCTCATCGCAATCGGTTCGAGATATTTTTTGAACTCTTTATTATAATTTTTTAGATTTTGATAATTCGGACCGAATCTTAAGACTAAACCGCGAAGAGGTTGCAACTTTTAATTTATTGTATTGGAGAATATTATAGAAAATGAACTTCTATAAGATTAATATTTATTATCTCTGACATATTAGAAAGAAAAAAAAAGAATAAGTTGCACTATCATCCTTAAAAATAATAATAAACTCGCATATTTTCATGAATTATAATCAAAATTTTGAGAATTTGATGATAAAATAAATACTAATCAAAGTTTTACTATAAAATTTTATATTTTGTAGCATTTAAAATAAAGATAATTATATATTAATTTTGAATGATATATATAAGTTCTAAAAATCTCAAAATTAAAATAATTTTTAAACAGTCCTCTGATGTATGGCACGTGGTTCATGTTTTGGTTGCCTTTAATAAAATAAACTTCTCTCTTTCATAATTTAACTTAAAATTGATTACTAATTGACTATTAGCATTTTTAATTATAACTGTATTTTTAAATATTTTAATTAAGCGTCTTATAACGAGTAATTTTTTTTGGAAGAATACAACTAAAAGTTACTCCAATGATTTTTAGCCAAGATATTTTCCAAATTGTGATTAATAATAATAATTATTGATATGACACTGAAAATTCTACTAGTCGAAGCACGAATCTTGATGTCAAAAACAAGTTGATCTCAATTGAAACTAGTCGAGATCAAACACTTAAAATATCATTGGAAATTTTGGAATATCGCTTAAATCCATAAATAGCGTGGAGTGTTTATAGTCAAATCGGCCTTGACAGCCGAATCTAACAAGCCCAAGATCTCATAATTCGACTTCGCTTTGGAGAGAGCTTTAAAGCTTGAAAATTTCGACCGTCACCACTGACTGTCAATACCGCCCGCCGACGCCGTCGCGATCTTGTCGTCAATCTTCGTCGGTCACCATCATGACAATCATCGATCGATCCGTTGTTCATCATCATCTTAGCATACTGACTGAGCATTGACTATATGATACATTATCGATTACGGGATTCTCATTTCAATTCTCATACAATTTTATAATCCGTTATCGAAAAAATTTTGTACTCTGAAATAAATATATAGTGGAAGATTCTTAAAAGTGATTTTCCCTCTTTTCGAGATTTTTTCACGTAAAAATTTTGGAGTTTTCTTATTCACTCTTTAAATATCTGTGTGTGTACTGGATTTCACAACAAAGCTAAGGTGCAAATTTTTCTTATACCAGCGGTTTTCTAGCAGTTTGGCCGTCGTGGGAAGATAAAACCCTTAATCACAATTTCGTGAACACCAGATCAATAGCGCCACTAATATTGAACTCAACTCCTCCTCACTCTGAAACCAATCCTTGAACCAAGGGTAAGCTCTCACTTCCTCACGATAGGCGTGACCGTCGGTGAAGGCATAGCGAGAATCTCTTTAGAAGATCATTATGTAGAATGGAAGAGTCTCAAAATGAGATGATCGACTTTTGAAACACTATACCGACAAATACATCTCCCCAAGATCGATCGTTAGCCGGGGAGGTCAAAATGCTAATCTCCTTGTGAAGTTCCTCCACTTTGGATGATGCGATCTCCTTGACACTAGTTCTACTCATCCATCAGTGCGGACTCAACCGAGCTAATCCACCAATTATTGTTGGTAGCAGCGCGTTCTCGTCTGTTGACTCACTGTCATGTTATGCGTGTAGAGTTATGACGCTTAATGCAAGATGAATTTCACCTTAGGCGAAATCATCCTCCCCTCACATGGCTATGAGGTCCTACCTTTGAAGCTATTCTTCAACATCCTATTCCCATAGGTTTCAAGCTTGAGCATTGATTCTATGATGAGCGACCCATATGAATCGACCATTACATGACCATCATGCATATCCAGCGAGCTCGACACCTTGCTTTGTCGGTCTTTCCGTTACCCTCGAGGGCTCGCACTTGGTTCTACTTCCTTCGAGGGATCCATCCATACCTTTGATGAACTTCGCCAAGATTTTGTGGAGCAGTTCATTGCAAGGGAGGATCATTAAAGATTCCTCTCATCTCTCCATTCATCAAAATGAGGGTGAATCACTTAAGAATACTTCCGAGGTTCTCTTTAGAAGCTTCCAAATACAGGTAGACCACGAATTACTAAGAGAAGTTTTCCTTGGAGGGCTCCGTCCTGGACCTTTTACTCATCACTAATCACGATCTGATCGCTCATATGCCGACTTGGTTCATGTGGAAGCACAAATTTCGATGAGCTATTAATGCCATCAAAATAATTTGAACAATCCACAGAAAACGTAAAAGTGCAGGAAACCAATCTCATCAAAAGAAGCAACATGGCGTCATGATCTCCCTCCCACGGCCCTCACATCAACGGCGTGAACACGACAAAAGGAATACACACGAACATCTCGTGTTAACCTCTTGGATATTGAGATGAAGAAACCATCAAGTGCCACATCCACTAAACCAAATTGAAATGAGCAATATTGTCACTTCCATGTCATGGACATACTACTATGGCGTGTAAACAACTTAAAGAAGAGATTGAGAGGCTCATTCAACATGGATATCTACGTTAATTTGTGCAAAATCAATCAACTCAAGCAAACATAGCTCCAACTAGTGGGGGGGCAACCGGGACAATCATCATAGAAACAACACAATAGTCGCCAAATAGTTGGAGAAATTGAAACGATTGCAAGTGAGCCACTACTATCTAATCAAGTCTTCATCGCCACCTTTGAAGAGTGAGTTAAAAAATCTTGTATTAATCATCCCATCACTTTTAATGACTCACTTGGAAGAGTCCAAGTTCATCAAAATCCTCTTGTCATCGGTCGCGAGGGTGATGTTATGTTGTTAAGAGAATTTTGATTGATAATGGGAGTTCCAGTTGATGTTTTATTTTACTCCACCTTTCTTAGCATGGGCACGGTTGGAAAAACTTCAACCCATTGTAGGGCGTTATATGGGTTTGATAATCATCTGCAGTGGAGGGACAATACCATTCCGTTGTTCTCGAGAGAATTTCCTCAACAAGTCACTCACTGAGTTCAATTCATAGTGGTCAAGTCATTGATTCAGCATACTATCTTTGGAAGACCCCTCAATCAATCTTATGTTGCCACACCGGTACCTCATCTTAAGATGAAATTTCAAACTCCCATTGGGGTTGGAGTGGTTATGAAAATCAATAAATACAATCATGTTACCTCAAACAAGCTCAACCATGCCTTTTGGTGACCTTCAACATCAAGAATTTTAATCTTCAGGACAAAGAAGTACCTCAGAGGGTTTTGCTTATAAAAGACTTGCTCCCCACTTCATTATCAGATGACCAACCGTCAAGCTATGACCAAAGATCCAGAGGAAAAAATCTTCCCTAAAACTTGGAACATGGAGGGTCTCTAAAAAGTGTTATATGTAATCTTTGGTGCATAAATATTGTAGCCTTTAATTTACCCCGTTTATCTTTTCATCTCCACCTCTTTTGTGTTAACTCTCTCTAAAATGTATCTATCTTTTGTTAAGTTATCTTATGACAATATTGTATCACCAAAATTATCAAAGTAATGAGTTTATGATTTTTCTTACAAGCTATTTCTTCTTCATTTAATCCTCCCACTTGAGAAATATACAACTCACGTTATATCTCAATTGGGGCATGATCAATCCCAAGGGGACTTGATCGGACCTCTTCCATACAAGTAAGTCAAGTAACACTTTGATACCTAGATAGGTCAAAAGGTCCTTGGTGGACATCACTCTTTCCATACGAGGTTAACGTCATGGGTAACACTCCCAACAACAATCGGATAGGTCAAAAATTCTCAATGAATTCAATTCGACCTCTTCCATACAGGTTAACGTCATCAAGTAACACTTTGACAAACAACCTCGGATGGGTCAAAATTCACCGGGATTTAATTCTCTTCCATACTGGTTGCGCCATCGAGTTCGAATACAACCTCGGATAGGTCAAAATCCTCGGATTCAATTCGACATCTTCCATACAGTTATATCATGAGTCACACCGACAAACAACCTCATATATCAAAATCGCCGGATTGATTCAACCTCTTATACATTGCGTCGCCATCACACTCGACAAACAACCTCGAGATGGGTCAAAATTCTCGCCGTGATTCGACTCATCGGTGCGTCGCGCCGTACATCATCACCCCATCAGGGGCATTGCCGTCAACCATCATTCGGTATCGCCACCGACCCGTTATCGCCCGGCCACCATCGTCGCCGGCCGTCAACCATCTCCGGTTATCGTTGTCGATCATCGCCTCAGCCGGTCGGTCCGACAAGCGGTTGATGCCTCTTTTGAGGAAAATCGAGTCGGTATGAACTACGAGCCATTGCCTCACGAACTCGCGATCGACAGGAGGCGATTGCCTCTTTCGAGAGAAAACTAGAGCCTCGTCATATGAACTACGGGCCTTGATCTCCTCCAAACCCGGTTGATCTGACGAGGTCAGTTGACACCTCTTTCGAGGAAAATTGAGTCTTGGTATGAACTACTCTTGATCGCCGCTCGGTCCGAGGTCTGACACCACATTTGAGAAAAGCGGAGCCGCCAATGAACTCGGGTCTTGATCACTCCGACCTCGGTCCACGAGGTGGTTGACCTCGAGGAAAATTGGAGCTTTCTTGTAAATACTGATTACCAACAACTCAAGAAGAAAAGAGCACTAGAGTATATGAGAAGTGTGCCTTTCTCGCCTGGATTTTATAGACCCTATAGGGCAAAAGGTAAAATTCTTGAAAATCGTCAAAAGCGCCAAAACGTCAAAAGTTGCCAAAAATGGGCTTGTATCGTAATCAGCGCAATTACCATCGTGGCCGTCGATCCGCAGCCTTCCGTATGGCGTAGCCATGCCCGCCACAGCAAACCCCATGACCCGCCCACCAGCTGACCCAAATCAGCGGTATGGCCGCGCGCCCATGCAGCTCGCCCCGCTGCGTGTCGGCAGTGTCCAGATGGATCCATAATCTCAAAATCTTGCGTCTAGCGACACATCCACATGCGCACACGCTTGATGATCATAATTTGTGCTCCATGAAAATTTGTTCTCTCAAAATGTATGGTTAATGGACCCAAATTTCATTGAAGAATTTACTATTTTTTTAGTATATGACATAAATATTTTGGATGATTGAGATAATATCATCAAAAACAACGATATGACACTGAAAATTCTACTAGTCGAGCATGAATCTTGATGTCAAAAGCAAGTTGATCCTCAGTTGAAACTAGTCGAGATCAAGCACTTAAAATATCATTGGAAATATTAGGATATCATTTAAATCCATAAATAGCACTTAAGCATGGAGTGTTTATAGTCAAATTGAGCGTCTTGATGAGCCGAATCTAACAAGCTCAAGATCTCATAATTCTGACTTCGTTTGAGCATTCAAATACTTAAAATACATCAAATGATCAAAGGAATCATTACGGCCATCCGATGAAGTGAAGTGGTTGATTTTGTATGTATTCTGAGCGTCACTCCTCCGATCTATAAATAGCCCTCATTCCTTATATGAAAGGCCAGAAGAGAGAGAGCTCTAAAGATTAAAATCACCATCGCTCCTCGGAACCACGTCGGCCGCGATTAGCCGTCGTGATCTCTGGTCACCATCATGGCGCGACCCCGTCCGTTCGATCCCCATTGTTGCATAACCTTCGACTATACAACACATGCAATTATCGATTATTCATTTGTCATTATCATTCAATTTGTAATCTCGTTATCGAAATTTTGTACTCAAATAAATACATAGTGGAAGATTCTTCTTGGACTAGGTCAGGTGGTTTTCCCTCTTTTGATTTTTTAGTAAAAATTTTGGAGTTTTCTTATTCACTCTTTAAGTAAATATATGTGTGCTAGATTTCACAACAAAGCTAATGCGTAAATTTTTATTCTACCGTAACTGATTTTCTAGCACACAATAATTATTATATTAACAGTAGTTGACATTAAAATAATTATTTAGCCATATTTCTTATTACTTTCACTGCTTGTTCTAAGATCTCCAAATCCCATTTCTCTCTCTCCTCTCCATTTCTCCTTTTCTCTCTCTAGATCTCATTGCCAAAAGTAAGAAAAATAGATTTTGGGAGATTCATGTAATTGAGTTTGATATTTAAATAGTAAATATATAAAAAGGTTATATTAGTAATTATTATAATTAGCTTATATTCATTAAAACTTCTAATATAAACTCATTCTATTTTTATTTTTTTTAGAAATTCAAAATTTCAAAAATTATAAAAAATAATAAATAAATACTAAAATTTGTCTACAACATTTTAGTAGAAACGATTTGCAAAACTAATAATAGACAGCCCTCGAAAATCTATTTATATGAATATATATAAATTTCTTAAAAAGTTAAAATTAAATAACTTCCTATTTTCATATATACAATGCTTATAAAAAATATGTGGAAATATTCATAAAATAGCGTCAAATACTCTATAATGAGATAAAGACATTTTAAAATAGAATTTAAAATAAATTTAGAAAATAAACTTAAATGCTATAGGCCATTTTATTCTAATAATATTTCAATAAAATCACATCATTTTCTTTATAAAATATTTTTGTATGATTATTTAAAGTTTAAAATCACTTTAAGAATTATTTTAAAGCACCTTTTAACATACATGTATAAAAGTAAATTTCAAGAAAATAAATATATGAGATTATCATAGTAATTTTATAAAATAGAACTATATCTATGATTATTACAAGAAATCACAAAAATACTTTTCTAGTATAATCTCATCCTCCTTCTGACACTGACATAATGGGGATTTTACTACTAATTTTCTTCTTAAGATTACGCCAAATAAAAATGCTCGATGTTGTTAAAGAGAATACAAGCTTTATCCAAGACAAAGGCATTTTTTTTTTCACAAAGTTACTCTTATTTGTTAGTTTAAGCCAAAGTTCAATGCTAATAAATGATTATAATCAAGGAATACAAAAAAAGTTCACATAGGAAAGTTGATGAAACTTATTATGATGTTGATAGATGTATGATGGTTGTCCAAAAGTTGGGTTAACTTCTGGCAAGTTTTAAGTCGAGGATGAATACCCCTAGTGAGTTCTATAAGTTAATTTCCCTTAGCAAATTCTATTGATTAACAAACTAATACTTTTGCATGAGTATCCAAGAATCATGGAGAAAGCTATTTACAATAGTTAATAATTTGGGTGTGTTAAACCCTAGAAGCTAGTTGAGCCTTCCCTTGGCTACTTCAACAAGATATGACTTTAGGCGTTAAAGGCTTCATGCAACTAATTCAAGTATGAGTATTGAGTTAATTTAGATTGAGGATTTGGTCCAAATGAATATGGTTGTGCACACTAGAGGTGGATCAATTTTTTTTAACTTTTTAATTATTCAAAATTTAGTTTAATGAATATAATATTAAAAACCTAACAAAAGAAGTGAATTGAGCTGAACTTTGCTTTAGTAGATTTGAGAACATTTCTTTTGCAAAAAGAACACAAGAGAAATGCTCTTGATCCCCTTTTGAAAGATGATATTTTCTTATTAAAGGTTTTCTAACATGGGACATAACATTTTATGAATATTATAAATATTTTATTAATAGTATAATTGAATAGAAAACCATGTTCTTTATGTTCTATGATATCATGGTTATTGTTGCGTGCTGAGAATTTTATTCGGTAGATCACGATCTTATAGCAAAATTATCAACACACAAGCGGGGATATGAACACGGGGTTATCATTGGAAAACGTTAAGGGAAAAAAGGCGCCCGATCAGAACTTTCACTATGTGTTCAAAGATCTGGTCCTTGCTTCGTTAGTTGAGAAGAAGGTGTTCTGAGGCGGAAACAATATTAGAGTGTGAAAAATACAATATGTCAACTCCAACTCAGAGAAGTTTCCCAAAAGCGGCGAGGCGATCTTACGGAGCAACCTCTTGATCTTGAGGAGAAAGGCGGCAAGTCTTTCTAGTCCTCAGAGCGATCTCGGCGAGCTCGATATTGAACACTTCTGTTGGTGGCGGTGGTGATAGATGCGTTGGCGTCAGTCGGCGGTGGTTCTCGAGCTCTCGGTCTTTCAATTCGGTCCTCAGGTGAGAATGAAGCTATTTATAGATTTTGGGAGTGGCGGCCTTGTAATTCGTGGAAAACTCCAACCACTCCCATCGGATGGCAGTCGATCCCTCGTCGAGATGGTGTATTTTGATGATCTCGGGTGCCTTAATGATGTCGAATTGGGTGATCTTGGATTCGTTGGATTCGTCTTGCGGCCGCTTCGATATTATAAATATGTCGTTTTGGTGACCATTTGGCGGATCGGGATCCATTTTCATGCTCCGATAGCTTGATCGAGTCGATTCGGATCGACTGCTTTATATTCTTATGTTCGTCTCATCGAGGCGGTCATTTATTTGTAAGCTTCTTGAAATCGGCGATTAGATGAAGCATTTAAAAATTAGACGTTTGATCGATTAATTTTCGAGGGCGTATCGGTTGCTTTATTTTTGGGTGACATTATCTGATCATCATATATATCAAATACTTGAAAATAGCAAATTCTTCAATTGAAATGAAATTTGAGAGTTCATCAAGCGCATTTTGAGAACAAATCTTCATAGAGTACAAGATTATAACTTCGGAAGGCTGTTGCGGATAAATCGTGTAGGCATCTTGGTGTGAAGATTCGATCCATCCAGTGCGAGCGAGGCTCATGACGCCCATGGCCTTGTAAACGCCACGTAATGGCCTTGCAACATCATGCATCTGGCCGAAGGAAGTATGGCAGTGGTCAGTGCAGCGGAGCCGGGGGCCATCAGTAGTCTGAGCTGATCTGAGTGAGGCCGGCCGGGCATTCGGTGATGGCCCGTGATTCGACCGCACAGCTTCGCGACCCATGGTCGTCGTTCTGACAGAAGCAGTCTGGTATAAAGTATGTATTGAAGCCTATATGAGCCATGGTAGCCATGCATATGGAGCCAGTGATATATGGCAGCAGCAGCTTGTGATTGGTAACTAGAGCTTGAGCAGCCTTAGATTTTAAGCGGTTTGAAGCGGTTTGATTTTAGGCGGTTTTACGTTTTGCCTAGAAGGGGTCTATAAAACCACAGGTAGAGGAAAGGCACACTTTTCTCTCTTAGAGTGCATAGCCCTCCCAGTGGGAGTTTGGGCACTCTTTTTGGATCTCCTCTTCTCCTCTTAGAGTGCATAGCCCTCCCAGTGGGAGTTTGGGCACTCTTTTGGATCTCCTCTTCTCTCTTAGAGTGCATAGCCTCACGGTGGGAGTTTGGGCACTCTTCTTGGATCAACCTCTACCTCCTCATCTCCAAAGCGAGTGCGTAACCTCCCGGTGGGAGTTTGGGCACTCTCCTTGGAATAATTTTCATCGATAAATGCGAGTTCGGTGTTTGTAGATGGGTGAGACTCTTTTGAAAGAACCATGACCATAAGGAGGCGGCGAGGAATCTTCTAAAATGGGGCGATCAAGGCCGGTATCATTTGGTTCCGGTTCTGCGATGTGGGCCGTCCGGGTTGCGATCAGGAGGCGGGGGTTGGCGAAGATCAGCGATGATGGTAATAGTGTGGCACTGCGAGTGGTGGCGAGATAAAACGGCGATGGTGGTGGCCCGGAGTGCGGCGCGGTATCGGTGGCGGTGGTTAGCGGCAAAGGTGTGGTCGACAAGCAATAGAAACGGTAGTCAAAGTGTCAGCGCGTCGATAGTAAAATTATGCGGCAGTGAAAGTAGCCAGCAGTAATCAGCAGCAGTAGCCTGATGGTTAGCTGAGGAGTTCTGGCAGTAGTCAGCAGTGGCGCTCGCTCGATAATAGTAACCGCGCAGATTCGGTGATAGTGTGTAGTAACCGCATGGTCGTAGCGGAATGCGATGATGTTCCGATAGCAACAATATCAGCGTGGCCAGCAACGATAATGATTTATGGTAACCGGCAACGATGTTGGCCGGCAAGAGATGTCAGCGGAATAGCGGCAATTAATCAACAACGATGAGCGTCAGTAGATGGCAACGGCAGCGTCAGTAGTCAGCAGAATGTCAGCAGCGATAGTAGTAACCGGCGAAGGTGTCGATCCAGGTTGATGGCGTAGTGGCGGTGGCAAACCGATGGTTGGCGGCGATGGTCGGTAGCGGTAGTCCACGAAGATCTTTGACCTATCAAGTTGTTTGTCGAGTGACTTCGATGGCGTTAACTGTGGAAGAAGCGAATTGAATCCGCGAGATTTTTACTATCGAGGTTGTTTATGGGCGTTTACTCGATGATGTTAACTTTGTTATGGAAAGTTGTAGCGTATAGAGATTGCCAACTTATCAGGTTGTTTATCAGGCGTTACTCGGCGATGTTAACTATGGAAGAGGTTTGGATGTCCATAAGGACCTTTTGACTATCGAGGTTGTTTATGGGCGTTTACTCGATGATGTTAACTTTGTTATGGAAAGTTGTAGCGTTGAGGATTGCCAACTTATCAGGTTGTTTATCGAGGCGTTACTCGGCAAACAATGTCTATGTATGAGGTTCTGAACTCTCGATCTATCTAGGTTGTGTATCGGCGTTTACTCGATGATGCTGTTTATGGAGAAAGTTGTAGATAGGATTGCTTATCAGGTTGTTTATCGGGCGTTACTCATGTTAATGTATATGGAAGATCTCGTGAATCCGGGATTTTGACTATCAGGTTGTTGTGAGAGGCGTTTCGATGATGTTAACTGTTATGGAGAAAGTTGTAGGCGTCATAGAGGATTGCATCAAGGTTGTTTATCGAGGCGTTACTTCGGCGATGTTAACTGTATGGAAGAATCGAATTGAATCCGAGGATTTTTGACTATCGAGGTTGTGTATCGGGCGTTTACTCGATGATGTTAACTGTTATGGAGAAAGTTGTAGCGTATAGAAGATTGCCAACTTATCAGGTTGTTTATCGAGCGTTACTCGGCGATGTTAACACATGGAAGAGATCGAATTAATCCGAGGATTTTGACTATCAGGTTGTGTATGCGTTTACTCGATGATGTTAACTGTTATGGAAAGTTGTGGCGTATAGAGGCCAACTTATCAGGTTGTTTATCGAGCGTTACTCGGCGATGTTAACTATGGAAGAATCTGAATCCGTGAGGATTTTGACTATCGAGGTTGTTATCGGGCGTTTCGATGATGTTAACTTTGTTATGGAGAAAGTTGTAGCGTCTATAGAAGATTGCCAACTTATCAGGTTGTTTATCGGCGTTACTCGATGTTAACACTATGGAAGAGATCGAATTAATCCGGATTTTGACTTCTCGAGGTTGTATCGGGCGTTTACTCGATGATGTTAACGTTATGGAAAGTTGTAGGCGGTATAGAAGATTGCCAACTTATCAGGTTGTTTGCGTTACTTGGCGATGTTAACTCGTATGGAAGAGGTAGGAAGTCCACTAAGGACCTTTTGACTATCACGGGTTGATTGTGCGAATAGGCATCCATGGCTTCGACATCGATGTCGATGTAGCATCAACTAGTTGGTGATACGAGGAAGGGGAAGCTATCTTTTGGGCACGCGATCAGGTCGGTGTAATTATGCACATTCTCGGAACCGTTGGCCTTCTTGACTTCTCTACGTTAGGGGTGGGGTAGTAGACTTCTCGAATGAACTTGACTTCCAGTTTGGTGATTTCTTGTTATGACTGCGTCGTTGAGTGAAGGTTCTTTTCTTACGTATCGGCTTGTAGGTTGAGTCAACTTTGAGGAGTGCGTGACTTAGGTCAATGCGAGAATATGGATGCGCTCGGGCAAAATATCTTGATTTTTATCGAGAAAATCTCGTATTGATTTACGTCGGTGAGCGACAACGATCTCGATGTTGAGTTCTTGGCGTAAATGGCGGGCTTGCTTGATATAGCGCTTGTCTATCTGTTGATTCCACTTACCGCCGATGCCGGTGGTGTGGAATTTCATCTTGAGGTGAGCCGATGTGGCTGCGAATATGCTGGAGAGGTCTCCCAAATATTGCATTATGCAGGACTCGTCGCATCACTACAATAAATCAGACAAGTGCATGTCGGGAAATTCTCCAAGAGTTACGGAAGACCGATTGTCCCTTCCACTAATACACGGCCGACATCAAATCCATACAAGGACCGCTGGTTGAAGCTTCTCTTCTATACCCATGCTATGAAAGTGGAGTAAAAAGAACATCAACCAACTCCCATTGTCATCAATATCCTTTAATATCAAGCATGGATCACCGCCCCGACCGATGACAAGGGATCGATGTGATGCTAAGCCCTCTAGATCTAAATCATCAAAGGTGATAGAATGGTCAACCCGAGACTTCTTCGCTCCTCGGGGCAAGAATGAATATTTGCTGATAACACCGCCCTCCCCGCAATTGTTTATCTCCACCGCCATGGTTCCTTCGAGCCTCCCAAAGATTTTGGACGAGCTGGTTGGTTTTGTATAAACGGCCTAGATACCCTCGACGATTAGTCTTTCAATCTCCTCCTTCACAGGCACTCTTCGGCTCTACCGCGAAAGTGGCGTACTTCTCGATTTCCACCTGTGCTTTAAAGGTCGCGCCACTGACGCCTATCCTCTTCCCGAATAGCAGAGATGTTCGCATGACGGTCAGATATTTCTCTCCGGTCGAGTCATCCGAGGTCGCCGCCGAGGAGGTTTTGGGGAGGTTGTCCTCTTCTTTTCTCGAGATGTTTGAACATCACCTTTGGGAACCTTCTTCCGCTTGGTTCAAATCTGCCGATGAGCACCGATAGCTTCGTCACGGAGATTTGTCTCTATTCGGGGACCAGTCAAGATAGAATGGACTCTCCGCATTAATGATGAATAAGTATCCCGCCGGAGTCCTCCGAGAAGCACGCCTCAAAAGTTCGATCTACCCGGTATTCGGCTTCGTGAGGAGAACCTCGAAGTATTCTTTGAGGGACTCTCCATCGCTCGGATTCGAGAGTGTGATGAATCCTCGATGATTCTCTTGTTCGCCAGAACTGCTCTACAAAAAATCCGAAGCTCTCCAAATGATCTGACGGACCCCTTAATGAGCGAATAACCAAGTACGCAGCCTATCTTGAGAGTCAGGAATACCCGACAAAGACAGTCATTTCACCGAATGTGCATGATCGCTCAAAGTGATCGATATGCTCGACGGACGGCTGCAGCATCGTAGGGTCCATGCCGGAAGCTTGAATCTCGCAATCGTATCATGAGATGATCTCGCCGAAGGGACGAAGTTTTGGAAGAGGCGGAGAATGGATCATTATTGTTGCCGAACTCTTCCCCGCACTGCCGTAGTTCATCGCAGATAAGGTGGAGTTTCACCGATACGAGGCCGAGCCATTCGTGGGGTGAGTAGAACCGCTGATCCGTAAGTTCAAAGATCCGGATGTGGTGCCGCGGGTTCTCTACTTGATCCCGATTCCTGCAATCATTCTCGTGAAGAAAATCGGATTATGCCGAGGTCGCGGAACCCGTGGCTCTTCCAGCGTTGGAACGCTTTTGCCGGCCCTCGCAGAGTCAAGAATTTCGCTCGGGAATCCTCCATCCTTGAACGATCTTCCAAAGAGGGGCCCACTGACCCTCACCCGGGGACGTAAGTCTTATGTAGAGAAGTGTTGGAGACTCGCCCTTGATCCCGAGAATGAGGAGCGCTGGAGCAAAACCCCGCTTACCAACCATATTGGAGATATAGCAATGGGGAACTTTTTTCCCACAGACGGGCCAAACCGCTATGCGCTTAGAATTTTATTCCCAGATGCTAGATCTTCGTCAGCCAAAAATTATCCAACACACAAGCAGGATATGAACACAGGGTTATACGGAAAACCCATGGAAAACCACGGCCTTGCCCCCTCAGAACTTTCACTATGTGTTCAAAGATACGTCCGCTTCTTACCTGAGAAGACAGGCTAAACAATATTCCGAGTGTAAAATACAATATCTGGCCAACTCCAACCCAAGGGAGAAGTTTCCCAAAAGCAGAACGATCTTCCTGGGAGCAACCTCGATCTTCGGAGAAAGGAGGAACCTCTTTTCTAGTCCTCTGGATCTCCTGGCGAAGCTCGATCTTCGCACTAGGTGGTGGCATGGTGATAGATCGCTCGACGGTGGTTCTCGACCCTCGGTCTTCAAATCGATTCGCCCCCTCTAAGGTGAGAATGAAGCTCTATTTATAGATTTTGGGAGTGGTGCCTTGTAAATTGCGGAAAACTCCAACCACTCCCATCTGAGGCCGCATCCCTGATCGACGGTATTTTGATGATCCGTGCCTTAATGATGATGATTCTTGGATTCGCTTGACGCCGCCGACCGACTATAAATATGTCGCTTTGTGACCATTACATCGTGATCCATTTTCATGCCCAAATTGATCCGAGTCGATTCGATTCTGACGTATCGCTGATTGCTTCGCTCATCGCCCGTGACTTTGACAAGTTTGAATCGACAGATCAAGCATTTCAAAATGCCCCAGATTCGCGGCTGAATCGATTAATTTTCGGCGACGATTATATTTTATATATATATATATATTTTATGCAAGTGATTTTAAAAGATGGATGCATCATCAAAAAAAATTCATTTAATCAAGTGCAAATATTTTTTTAAGTTGAAAATTAGAAAAGTAAATTCATGACAATCTAAACTTTATTTTAACAAACTTACACTCAAACTAAATATCTTAATTTGAAGAATCCAACAACACTAAAGTTGTTCATTCTAAGTGTAATTGAACCCAATCAATCACTTAAAACATTATTGAAAATATTGAGATATTAATTAAGTGGTTAAATGATATATGAATATTATATGCTTATAACAAAATAAAGCTCCTTGATGGAAAAAAAATTCAATGAGGTCAAGATCACCCAATTATGAGGCCATTAAAATAATTTAATGAAAATCTATGTTCTAAGGGATCAATGAGCCATCTAATGAAGTATTTGAAGACTTCAACAAAAAATAACTAAAATATTATCCTTCAAAAATAATAAATTTACGCTTATTTTCACATAAAAATGATTTAAACTAAAAATTAATGATAGCTTAGGATTTTAAAAACTCTAGATCTTTATCCAATCATTGTTTTTATGGTTGTCAATCATCCTCTAATTTTATCGCCGCTTGTTGTTGCTCAAACATCATCTTGAATATTGTCTTCTACCATCTCCACGACATCGTTTCGACAAGATATCTCGATTGTTATCATTTTCATCATCAGACATCATTCGATTATTGTCATCAATATTAACTATTTCTTTCATAATTTTTGTTATATTCATAGAAGATCGAGCAAATGCTTTCAATTTTAAAATCTTATCTACTCTAATTATTTGAAAGAGTGGATCTTTATAATTTCAATTAATTGAATGGATCACTTTTCCTAGTCCAAGTCTTATAGTTTTTATTTTTGTTTTGGGTTTATCACATAAAAAATTTGGTGGTTACTATATCATTTTCTTCTACCTTTGTGTGCAAAAAAATTTTAAGCAAAGTAGTAAAACACTCTATTATTACAAATTTTCAACCACATAAGAGTTTGGCATAATCTATGAAAAATATTATAAAAATTTGTAGCAAATCTCTTAGTCAAGAACATTATAATTCAATTGGAGAATGCCAGTCAAGCTTGATTTTAGGGTATCAATTTTACATAATGGAAGAGCAATAAGCATACATCATTTAATTTTTCATTGCTCGATTGCCATCACTATCATTAATTTATTATTGCTCGATTGCCATCTCATGATTGCTATCTTCTGATTATTAAAGAGTAGTATTATGAGTGTCAATCAATTATATTGATAAAACGTTAAAAATTATTACAAAAAATAGTTAATCTGATTTTTTTTCAAATATTTTAAATAAAATAAAAATTAAAAATGGTTCTTACTCATTTAAAAAATAATATTTAAATTGAGTCAACAAAATTTATATTAAATAAACTAATAAAAATATTGTCAAAAATATAATTATATGATTCATTGTTATTTGAATGATTACCTAGATAGTTAATATTTAATTTATTTGAAGTTAGATTATTAATATTTATCTTGCAGCATTCTATTTTCTATATATTATATATTAGATTTTCTAAAAAAAATGTAATTGAGTTTTTCCAGCTGTCTAATTTGACAGCTCTCGCTTTAAATGACGCGGTCATTTATTTCACATGCCGAAAAAATGGTTCGCTCGTGCTTACCGCGCAATCCGGCTTAGGTAACCATTTTTTTAAGAGAGATTTACAATTTTACCCACACTTCATACAATTTTTATATACTTACATATTAATATTTATTTTTTTATTTATAAATATAATATTTTATTATAAATAAAATAATGTATTTTACTTTAAAAAATTAATAATGATGGTTGATATGACTCTGAAAATTCTACTAATCTTGATGCAGAAAAATCAATTGCAGACCACCTGGGATCAAGCGTTTAAAATATAATTAAATATTTTATGATATCGCCCAATATAGATATATAATACATCGTCTTGATGATCAACAAGTCTAATATCAATAATTAACATCATTTGAGCATTCAAATATTTAAAATACATCGATGATCGGAATCATTTCGAAATAAGATATAGTGATTTTGTATGTATTTACGTAATGATCTAATTTATAAATACTTTAATTCTTCACATGAGGCCAAGTAAAGAGAAGAGGAGCAGCAAAATCTCCAAGATAATCGCACCACTGATAATCGCCAACCACTACCGCCGCCAACCACCGCTCATTACCATCGATTCATTGTTGGTTTGCCGTCGATCATCATCGCTCCGGCCATCGCTGGAACCATGATCCGGCAATTCATAATTATGCTATGGCTATCTCTGGCATTGCCTTCCACTTAATTACACGCCAGCTATGACACTACTGCCGCTGCGACATCAATTATCATTATTAAACATCACTGCTGGCGACCAGATCAGGTTGGCTCATACCCATCGTTATCTTCGCTATTATCACTCATGCACTATCATTGTTTCTGTCACCATCACTAATGCTACCAACTCATATTTAACCATGCTGCATAATCTTGTTACTCATTCTGATTCATTATCGTTTTTTCATATACATTCAGAATCCTGACGGAAAACATATAAAATAGATAAATAGTAGAAAATTTTATTGATTTTTCCCCTCTTTGGGATTTTTCAGAAAAATTCAGAGTTTCTTGTTCACTCTTCAAATATCTAGGTGTGTCGGATTTTATACAAGGCTGTAAACTTTTATTCTCTTGGTTTTCTAAAGACAACATTTGGCTCTTATGAGAAACATTCCCTTTATATCTTCATGGTATGACAACTGACTTTATGTTCAAAATAGCACCACCTATATGGTGAAAAAAATCTTACTCTCGAGGAACACATAAAAAGAATGAAAATTCATCAAACTTCGATCCTTCAATTTTTGTTGAAGACTGGGGGGCAACTCTTAATCTCAAAAGATTATCCAAATTAATATTCTAGATATCTAATTGATTATCAATTCGAGAAGCAAGTCAGTAATACTAATAAAAAAAGCAAAGGTCAAGGAGCAACTTTGGCCAAGCTCAAACAAATATTTTGATTTGACCCTTCTACATGTTAACGCCATCGGCTCACGACAAACAACCTCGGATATGTTAAAACTGATTTCGATTACTTACTACATAGGTTAACATCATCGAAGACTCGACAAACAATCTGGATCAAAAACTTTAGACCTACTCCACGCCATCGAGCAAAACTCGACAAATAATCTGAGGTTAAAACTGACCTACTCCCCATAGATATCGTCATCGGCTAAGACTCGACAAACAATCTCGAATAGGTCAAAACTTCGCATACTCATACGCAAGTTAACGCCATCGGCGATGACTAATAAATAATCTCGATAGGTCAAAACTTCGGACCTACTCCACACGTGTTAACGTCATTAAGCAAAGACTCTGACAAACAACCTCAGATATGTCAAAACTTCGCACCTACTCCACATAGGTTAACTTCATCGAGCGAAGACTCTAACAAACAACCTCAGATATGTCAAACCTTTGCACCTACTCCCCACATGTTAACATCATCGAGCAAAGACTCTAACAAACAACCTCAGATAGGTCAAAACTTCAGACCTACTCCACATAATTTAATGCCATCGAGCAAAGACTCTGACAAATAACTTCGGATAAGTCAAAACTTTGCACCTACTCCACACAGGTTAACATCATCGAGCGAAGACTCTGAAAATATCGGATAGGTCAAAACTTCGTTCCTACTCCCCACAGGTTAACGTATCGAACGAAGACTCTGGAAAACAACCTCGGATAGGTCAAAATTTCAAACCTACTCCACACAAGTTAACGTCATGGAGCAAAGACTATGACAAACAACCTCGGATAGGTCAAAACTTTGCTCACTACTCCACAAGTTAAAGTCATCGGCGAAGACTTTGACGTAACTTCGGATAAAAAACACTTTTACTCGCATAGGTTAACGTCGTGGATGACTCGACAAATCTCGGATAGGTCAAAACGGCTACTCCACAGGTTAACATCATCGGCGAAGACTTCGACAAACAACCTCGGATAGGTAAAACTTTGCAACTATTCCGCAGTTAACGTCCGGGCAAGACTTTGGCGACAACACCGGATGGGTCAAAATCATTGGCATTGATTGACCTCTTCCATACAGTTAATGTCATCAACTCGGCAAACAATCCGGATGGGTCAAAATCTCAACATATTTGATTCAATCTCTTCCCCAGTTCTTATCATCAGTAATACGATAAATAACGGATGGGTCAAAATCTTTTAACAATTGATTCCTCACATATAAATTCGTCAAGTAATCTGGTGATTTGATTGACCTCTTCCATACAGGTTAATGTATCACTTTGACAAACAATCTCGATAGATCAAAAATTCTCAATGGATTTGATTCAACCTCTTCCATACGGTTTAAAGTAATATGACAATAACACCGGATGGGTCAAAATTCTCAGTTGATTGACCTCTTTACGTTAATTTCAAGTAATAATTTGACAAACAACCTGGATGGGTCAAAATCCTCGGTGGATTGATTCATCCTCCATATAAGTCGATAACATCGTGACATTATGAAAAATGACACTTTCAATCCTATACCATTATGAGTTTCAAGGAATGATTTCTAATCAATGCTTCCCATATCTTGGTAGTTATTGTGTATTGAGTTTGAAGAAAATCAATTTTCTATGAACTATGGACCTTGATCGCCTCCAAACCCGGTCAGTCTATGAGGACAGTTGACTCCTCTTTCGAGGGAAAATCGAAGCCTCGTCATATGAACTATGGGCGCGATCACCTCGAACTTCAATCGAGCGAAGACATGCTTGAAGCGGGCAAATGAACTTCGGGCCTTATTAACAAAGGCCGGTCGCGGTTGACCTCTCTCAGGAAAATCAGTCTCGCCCGTATGATATGGGCAGATTCCCTCGGTCGATCCAGCGAGGATAGTTGATTCGAGGAAAATTGGAGCGTCAGTATGAACTACGGGTCTTGATGCTCTCATCCGGTTGAACGCGAGGATAGTTGATGCCTCTCTCGAAAGCGGAACCTCGTCATTATGGTATGGAGTCTTGATCACTCTGCAGTGAAGTGCCGGTACGATGAGAGGGAAAGCGTCAGAAGGGCTTGACACCTCTCGAGGAAAATCGTCATCGTGAACTCACTCGCACCTTTGACGATTATTCATGTGCGATAAAATCAATTGATCGCATTGCCCAGGTCTGTTTACGCGGTCTGCGCCTTTTCCAGGCGGGAGCAAGCTCCACCCAGCCGGTTCAAGCGAGGGTTTACTCGCCAACATTATCCACTTTTATGGCCAAAACTATAGTTGGGCCTGGCATGCACATCGAAATCCATCTAGAAGCTCGCGTATAGCCCTCCGAGCAACGGGCGGGCAACGCGCGTTGTCGGTCCATTGGGGCATTTAGCACCGTTAGATTTAACTTTTCTGGCTCCTCTCGAGGGAAAATCGAGCCTCACAGGTATAAACTTTCTTGCAGTCTTGATCACAAAGTGAATGATCTTTCTTCTAAGTGAAGGTGAGCTTCCGAACGAAAGCCAGAAGAAAAAATATTTTTTACCCTTCTTGATTCTTAGATAATTTCCAGCCCCTATAAAGCCTGCTTTAGAAATTTTTTTTTACTCCCGCCGAGGATTAGACCGTCCATATGAGTTGTAGGTCTCCATACACTTGACTATCTCAGGACAGCCCAGGGTTGACTTTATAGATCCATTGTAGGGGGAAAAAGAAAATAAATTAAAAAACTCTCACCTCCTCATCATGACATTTAATTAGAAAAAAAAAACCCTCTCCTCATTATGTCATTTAATTTTTAAAAAAAACCATCTCCTCATTATGACATTTAATTAAAAAAAAAAAACTTTCTTCTCATTATGATATTTAATTAAAAAAAATATTTCTCCTCATTATGATGTTTAATTAAAAAAATCATCTCTTTCAAGACTAAATGTTGATATATATAATAATCAAATAAATAAACATTAATAATTAATTAGATAATAAATAAATTAATACATATAACATATGTAATTACAAATCGTAATAATAAGTAAAGTTATTTTATTTTAAAAAAAATTAATATATTTTGGATGAAAATAATGTCATTTAAAATATGGGGCTCATATGGCTTTGAAAATTATCGAGCAATCTTGATGTCGAAAGAAATCAATTAAATTCGATTAATCGATCAGCGCAAATATAATTAAAATTTTGATAATTCGGCTCTCAATATATAGTGTTTATAATCAAATCGAGCGTCTTGGCCGGATCTAATAAGTCTCTAATTACTTCATTTGAACATTCAAATAGTTGAAACACATGAGATGATCAAAGGAATTCGAGAGATAGAGTAGTTTGGATTTGTATGTATTTAAAAGAAATCCACCCATCTATAAATAGTCCTCATTCTTCATGAGGCTAAAAAAGAGAAGGGAGCTCAAGCAAATCCTCCATAATCTGCTACTTTGATCGCGCCGCACCGTCGGCCCCATCGTTAACCCGCCGTTCGTATTGCGATCCGGTCGCACCCACCGTCGGCCATCAGCTCAACCACTCTCGGTCGTCCACGCGCAATCGCATGCCGTCCAGCAGATGCGTCGACATCATTTGGTCATCTCATGACCACAGGTAGCGCTTTCATCGTCGCCGGTTGCCGCAACCGTAGATCGCCCAGCGCCTCCCCTGTTGTTAATGGCTGCACCACCAGGTAAGCGCGATGCAAACGTCATTTTGGCGTTCAGGGTGGTAGTAATCCCCGGGAACGGGTCAGCGAGTATGTCGTGGGGAATGCCAGTGGGCCAATCGGCGAGTAGCGGAGTGACCCGCCAGGTCAGCCAGGCTAGTCCGGTAGATTTTAAAACATTGGATTAATGTCCATGACCAGTAAAACTTCCGTGATCGCTTGACCCAGTTCTAGCCGCATTTGGTATATCTATGCAACCATCTGCATACGGCTGCAGGGATTTCGTCACGCCGTCAAGATCGATCGTTGAACCAGCAATACCCAATTCACAGAACCTGAGTTTTTTCGGCGTAAGTCTCAAGTTGCAGGGATCGGTGTGATTCTTGCAAACGATCGGCGACTACAAAAGTCATATGTCGAGAAGCTACGTTCTAACGAGGTCTTTGATATCGCTGACAGGCTTCCATTGTTACAGCGAGGAGCATCACCAACCTGTGTGGGGTACAGGCCCAAGTTCCGCTACTGAACAAATTCCGAAAAACGGCCGATGTTCAACCTATTTGGCCCCATATATGATTCATATAAACTTATATGCCCGTGCAACGCTAGAGCCACCCCATTTCCTCGTAGACCTAATTTGTTGCATTCCGGAAGGATGGGAATCCCATGGTGGATTTATCAATGATTTGATAGACTTATCGTACGAAAACATTTCTCATATACAGGGGATTTGGGGCCTTTGTAATCCATTGGGGGGGGGTTGATCAGAGCAAAACTTTTGTAAAAAGTTAACATATGGATATATATGGTGGAAAATTTTTTGTTGAGATAAACCGATGAGATAAATTTTTCCTCTCTTTTAGTGCGGCACGATAGTAAACTTTTGACAAAATCTATAGGTTTGAACTATCAGCAGGAATCGAGAGATATATGGTGGAAAATTTTTGTTGGGCTAGACCCCGTGATTTTTTTTCCTCTCTTTCTCGAATTTTTTGACTTAAAATCATGTAGTTTCATTCCATTTTAAATATCACGTGTGTGTCTTTGAATTTCCGATAAAATTTAAAGGCAGTAAATTTTTATTTTTCTGTGATTTTCAGCGTAATATTGCTATTTTTTAATGTGCTTTTAAAATTTTAAATGCTATTTAAATAAATATAAAATTTAAATATTAAATATATAAATATATAAACTTTAGGTGTAATATATATAAATGCTTTTTTTATTAGAAATGGTTTACGTAACCAGGCTTAATCATCATGTGATTTTTTAAAAAATGATATCGTAAGACATTCCCAGTAGGTCATCGTAGGGATATTTTAATTTTTTTGGGGGGAAAAGGCATCAATCTTTACTAGATCGAAGTATTGGGATTTTGTCGATATTCTGGAAATTACACAGATGTCCTTCAAAATTTTATTATTTATTAGATTTATCTTTTAATTTAATAAAATTCATTATTAAATTTATATATTTGCATATTTTAAGAATAATTTAGGAAAAAAACTCTGCCAAGATACTCTCATATGTTAAGATAGGATTTGAGCTATTTTAAATCACATATGCTTATAAATTATAGAGATAAAAAAATATTTAACTCCTTCAGTCAAAACAAAAAATAAAAAAATAAATAAATAATAACTCTCAAATTGATAAATGATATGTTTATAACTGCTTAATGATTATATCTATGCAATTGAGATTATACAAAGATGCCTCTAGACGCCAGAAATATTTTTTTTTTATAATTTGGTGGCATTGGGTGCGAATAAGTAAAGCTTTAGATTCTCTCTTCTTGAATTTTTTTATAATTTCATCTTAACTTTCTTAAATGTATAAAGATAGGGTTTATTTATAGTTCTTTAGAGAGAGAGAGAGAGAGAGAGAGAGAGAGAGAGAGAGATTTGTTAATTTAACTATAAATCGCAACTCGTTATTAGTTGATCTATATTGATTCGCTTAATTATGTCATATTTTTTGGCATTTCATTACCTTACTAATACTGAGTAATACTAGATTAAGTGATATTAGACTTTTGAATTTCTCTAATAAAATATCCATTTTCTTTGTAAGCAAGTAAGTTGGATTTAGACATATTTAAATTTGTATCAAATAATTTTGATATTCTCGAGTTCATTTCATTGAAATATTTATTTTAACTATAATTTTAAAAAAATATATATATAATCCAGATATCACGAAGTCGATTATGAAACTTCATGATTTATATGTGTGGATAAAGATCCTGATTTGATCATTTGAATTTTGTTATCAAATATTAATTTTTATGCAATTTTATTTAATATTTATATTTATGAATATCTAATAATCTAGTTGTCTTTTCTAATAATTTAGTTGAATCCATCTTTAGCTTTGTGAAAAATATGGAAAATTCTTCCTAATATTTCATGTAGTTTTGTTATATATATATATATATATATATATATATATATATATATTATATATATATATATATATACACACCTCATTATTTCTATTGATTATACTAATGAATATCTAATAATTTAGTTATATTTATCTTATATTTGTATTTTCTTCTAAATTTTCATGTATCATTTAATTGTTACATTAAGGGATACACATAGAGGTATAAATAAGTTGTGCCGACCTTGAGTTATGTTTGACTTAAATTTGAATTTGATTAATTAATTAATTAAATTCAAGTTCAAATTCTAACTCAATTCTATGAATTCAAGTCAGCTCAAGAGTCAATTATTTACTGTAAAAAATAAATTTGATTTTAATTGAAACATTAAAGCTTCATTGTAATGATAAAGATTGAGAATTATAATTTATTTAATCATATTTTTATATTAATATTTTTTTAATAAAAAGTCACTAACTAAGTTGAGTTAGACTTAGAATTAGCTCAAACTTATCTCATTAGTTCATCTAATTTAATTCACCAATTATTATAAGTTAAATTTATAATACATGAAATTATAAATACATCTAATGAATTATTATATGCATAATTTGATGATTTAGAGAAAATTGAATGCTTTATGAGAGAAAGAATCCATTAAAAGTAGTCGTAAGGCATGAAAGTTTCGTAGCATGCGTAAACTAATTAAACTTTAAGAAATTATTATATAGGGAGTTCGGATATGAGTCTACGATTGGATTTCAATAACATGTATTATAAACATATGATATATCATCCCAGAAAATTAATCTGTCAAACGAATCTCAAGGCATTTTGAAATGCTTGATCTAATCACCCATTTCAGAACTTACATCAAGCGGCCTCGATGACGAACATAGCATCAAGCATAGTCGATCCGAATCGACTCGGATCAAGCTATCGAACATGAAAATGGATCACGATCCGCCAAATGGTCACCAAAACTGACATATTTATAGTCAGATCGAGCGCTCGTCAAGACGAATCCAACGAATCCAAGATCACCCAATTCCGACATCATTAAGGCACCCAGATCATCAAAATACACCGTCTGATCGAGGGGATCGCACTGGGCCGTCCGATGGGAGTGGTTGGAGTTTTCCACGAATTTACAAGGCTGCCACTCCCAAAAATCTATAAATAGAGCTTCATTCTCACCTTAGAGGACCCAATCTGATTTGAAGACCAGAGAGCTCTGAGAACCACCAGTCGACCTTGACGCCGACGATCACCACCGAGTAGTCGAAGATCGAGTCGCCCAGGAGATCGCCTGAGGACTAGAAAAGACCGATTCGCTCCTTTCTCAAGATCAAGAGGTTGCTCCGGAAGATCAGTTCATGCCGCTTTTGGGAAACTTCTCCCTTGGGTTGGAGTTGGCCATATTGTATACTCGAATATTGTTTCAGTAAACACCTTCTTCTCGAACTAACGAGAAGCAAGGACAGATATCTTTTGAACACATAGTGAAAGTTCTGGGAGGCAAGGCCCGTGGTTTCCCTTAACGGGTTTTCCACGTATAACCCCTGTGTTCATATCCCACCTTGTGTGTTGGATAATTTTGAGGGAAGATCTGCATCTACGGAATAAAATTCTCTAAGCATGCTTTAGCCGTCTGGAATAACCCCATGCTATATCTCCAATATGGTTGGTAAACGGGGTTTGCGCTCCAACGCTCCTCATTCTCGGGATCAAGGGCCAAGTCTCCAACACTTCTACATACACTTACGTCCCCGGTGAGGGTCCGTCGGGCCCCTCTTTGGAAGATCGTTCAAGGATGGAGGATTCCCGAGCGAAATTCTTGACTCTGCGAGAGGACGGCAAAAGCGTTCCAACATGCGGAAGAGCCACGGGTTCCGACCCTCGGCATAATCAGATTTTCTTCACGAGAATGATTGCAGAATGCGGATCAACAAGTAGAGAACCCCGGCACCACATCCATCGAACTTACGGATCGCCGGTTCTACTCACCCACGAATGGCTCGGCTCATTATTGGTGAAACTCCACGTCATCTTATCTGCTGATGAACTGACGGCCAGTGCGGGGAAGAGTTCCCCGAAACAATCGAATGATCCATTCTCCCCGCCTCTTCAAAACTTCGTCCCGCGAGATCATCTCGCAATACCCTTGCGAGATTCAAGCTTCCATGGACCCTTACGATGGCGCCGTCCGTACGAGCATATCGATCACTTTGAGCGATCATGCACATTGGTGCAAATGACTCTATCTGTGTCGGGTATTCCGGACTCTCAAAGGGCTCGTACTTGGTTCTATTCGCTAAGGGGTCCGTCAGATCATTTGGAGAGCTTCGATTTTTGTAGAGCAGTTCACGAACAAGAGAATCATCGAGATTCATCACATCTCTCGAATCCGCCGATGGAGAGTCCCTCGAAAGAATACTTCCGAGGTTCTCCTCACGGCAGAATCTGAGAGTAGATCCGAGAACTTTTGAGGCGTGCTTCTCGGAGGACTCCGACGGATACTTATTCATCATTAATGCGGAGCAGTCCATTCTATCTTTGTGGTCCCCGAATAGAGGCACAAATCTCCGTCGAAGCTATCGGTGCTCATCGGCAGTTTGAACCACTGCGAAGCGGAAGAAGGTTCCCAAAGGTGATGTTCAAACATCTCGGAGAAAAGAAGAGAAGCGACAACCTCCCCAAAACCTCCTCGGCGACCTCGGATGACTCAATCGGAGAGGAAATATCTGACTCTCAACACGTCATGCGAACATCCTTGGTAGGAAGAGGATAGCGTCAAGTGGTCGACTTTAAAACACAGGTGGAAATCAAGAGAAATTACGCCACTTTCACATGGTAGGGGCACACCGAAGAGTGCCACCTGGAAGGAGGAGATTGAAAGACTAATCGTCATGGGTATCTAGGCGTTTATACAAAACCAACCAGCTCGTCAAAGAAATCTTTGAGGGCAACCTAACTCGAAGGAAGCATGGCGGTGGAGATATAAATAATTGCGGAGGGCGGTGTTATCAGCCAAATATTCATTCGCCCTTCAAGAGCTAGAAGTCTCGGGTTGACCATTCTATCACCTTTGATGATTTAGATCTAGAGGGGCTTAGCATCCCACATCAAGATCCCCTTGTCATCGGTCAGTGGTGATCCATGCTTCAATATTAAAGGATATTGATCGACAATGGGAGTTGGTTGATGTTCTTTTTTACTCCACTTTCCTTAGCATGGGTATAGAGAAGCTTCAACCAGCGGCCGGTCCCTGTATGGATTTGATAATCGGCCGGTATTAGTGGAAGGACAATCAGTCTTCCGTAACTCTTGGAGAATTTCCCCGCAACCCACTTGATACAATTTATTGTAGTCAAGTGCGAGTGCGTGCAATGCAATATTTGGGAGACCTCTCCGGTCATATTGGTCACATGCCTCACCTCAGATGAAATTCCCGACACCGGTGGCGTGGTGGGAATCAACGGATAACTGGCGTCTATATCAAACAAGCCCGACCATTTCTCGGTAACCCTCAACATCGAGAACTTGACCTCGAGATGAGGATGCCTCGAAGGGCTTCTCCGGTTGAAGATGTAATTTGTCTTCCTATCTCGAAGTTGATCCATGCGAAGGTGAAGGTGGGATCGTTCTGTGATCGAGAAATCGATCGTAGATTTTTTAAAATCAAGATATCTTTGCACGGGCGCGCTCGATATTACGGGCATTGACGGAAGTCATTACACTCCCTCAAAGTTGACTCAACCTGGCGGTGTCTGAGAAGAAAAGAACCTTCGCACGAGCGATTGTCATAGAACAAGAAATCACCAAACTTACGGAAGTCAAGTTCATTCGAAGTCTACTACACGGTTGGCTAGCGTAGTGTTAGTCAAGAAGGCCGGTTCTGGAGAATGTGCATTACACGACCTTAATGTCATGCCCAAAAGATAGCTTCCCCTTCCTCGTATCGACCAACTAGTTGATGCGACATCGGTTTCGAATCTTTGAGCTTCATGGATGCTATTCGGCTACAATCAAATCGGGATGAACAAAGCAGATGAGGAAGCAACATCCTTCCAAGCAGATAAGGGACTATCTCTGCTGTCATGCCATTTGGGACTAAAAATCTTTGGAGCAACATATCAGCGCCTTATGAATAAGATCTTCAAGGATCTTATAGGGCACAATATGGAGGTGTATGTTGATGATATCTTTGGTGAAGAGCTTGGAAATATCACATATTTACGATGCATGATATTTTGACATTCTTGACACTACAAGATGCGGCTCAAAAGTGCATTTTTGGAGTTTCCTGAAATTCCTAGGCTTCATGGTCACTCGGCGGGATGAGAGGCCAACCCAGAAGATAAAAGCACTCAAGGACATGTCACCTCAAGAGCGATCAAGGAAGTCCAGCGTTTGGAAGGATTGCGACTTTATCCGATTCTTGGCCCAGGAGATAAGTATCTACCATTCTTCAAAATCTTAAGGGTGCAGGAAATGGATTCCAGAATGAGATGAATGTCGGGCTTTTGAGCAACTTGAGTCTATTTAGCTTCCCCTCTATCAGCTATCAAGGAGAGAAGGCATCTATCTTCTTTTCTTCTAAAGCTCCGTCGATAGAATTCATTACAACGACCCATTTATTATGTCGGAAATCCTTTATCTGAAGGCGCTATCCACTAGCAGATAAGGCGTTGGCCTAGTGCATTACGCGAAAATTGCGACCGTACTTTCGGCCCACACCATCAGCGTCTACTCATCTTCCATTAAGAACTATTAGCAAAAGCGATGTATGCGGAAGGTTGATGAAGTGGTGGTCGAGCTTGGAGAGTTTGACATCCATTTTCTTCCGCGTCGATATAAAGTCACAAGTGCTCGTGACCGTTGTAGAATGTACCATCCCATCACCACGAGCAGATCATTCATCACTCCATGACAAATCAATGGACATTATATGTTGATGGAGCTTACGTGCCGTGCGGGGCGAGAATTTTGCTTATCTCCCCAAGTAAAATAACTTTAGAGTGCTTGACTAAAGTTCCGCCACCAATAATGTCGCGATGCGAGGCCCTCATTAGCGGGACTAAGGCTTTGGTGAGGTCGAGAACTTAGCCATCTACCAGACGACTTGTGGCCTCACGGTTGAAGGAGACTTACATCATCCGCGGCTTGCCAGAGTCTTTTGGCAAAGTCACTTCTTGCAGTCAGACCCAGATAACTCATATTCTAAGGCGAGAACAGCGGATGCCCTCTCCAAGTTAGCCACAACAACGGAGATCTTTTCAAAATACATAGAGGACATCCACTTTCCCGGTATTCAAGGCCCTTGGGTGATACAATCTGGAGGACCCAAAAGAATCTTCATGGATTGACGATCATGTCCTTTCTTCAAAGCGGGGCCTTGCCAGCGGACCCCACCGTCTCAGGTCTCCGTGAGCGAACTTCACCATAATCGGTGGACGAACTCTAGCGGTCCTTCTTGGGCCTACTTAAAGTGTCTACCACCTTGAGGCTAACTATGCACGAGAGGTTCATTCAGAATTTGTGGTGAACATTTGGGAGGAAAAGCCCTGCCCTCAAAATCATGAGGCAAGGTTTTCTTGGCTACAATGAAGAAGACGCATTGGAGTTTGTAAAGAAGTGTAACAAGTGTCGATTACATTCCAATCTCACTCATACACCATCAGAACTCACCACAATCGAGCCAGTGGCCCTTTGCTCAATGGGGATCGATATAATGGGACCCTTTTGCCCAGGAGCAATTCATAATCTTGGCGTTGATTACTTCAAGTGGGTGGAAACCGTGGCCAAAATCAGAAACAAATGCCAAGCAATTTATGCGGAAAAATATTATTTGTCGTTTGATTCCGGCAAAATCATCACCGATAATGGGGCGTTCACGGGAAAGACATTCAAGTCGACATCCAGCTAATCCATTACCGAGATCCCATCCACGTGCAAATGGTAATCAAGTCACCACAGACAATACTAAAAGGGCTAAAGACACGACCAACCATGGGTCAAGAACTATCCAATGTTCTTTCGCTTACCGCACTACATCAAGGACCCCTACCGAGAAACGCCGCATAACTGTGTTTCGAATCAGGTCTTATTCCGCACATCGGGTCCCGGCCCTAGAACCCATAACTTTGATGCCGACAAAGAACGACGATAAGCTTCGATTCCATCTGATCTCCGCAAGAGACCCGCCACATGTCAAGACTCAATGGCTTCCTATCAAAGGATTGCTCGAGGTTTCAACCGGGTAAAGCGACCACATGCTGGGGACCTAAGTCTCGACTCGCCAGAAAAGGCCCACAAATGTAACAAACTCACCGCTTGGGAAGGCCCGCGTGTGGTGTCTAAAATCAAGCCCGCACGCTCAAGCTTAAGGAAGATATGGGAAGACTCTCCCACGCACTGAATGCTACAAACCTCCGTAAGTACTACAAAGATGTATCGCCTTTTTATTCTAAGGAATGCGAAAACATTATCATCGTATGTTTGTATTGCAATTAAACATTTATCGATACTCGCTTGTCGTATTATTGTCCAACCGCATCAAGGTGTTTGATTTATGTTTCTATCTATGTTAAAGTTCTCATACTTATTGTGACTTTTTCTGCTTATGCTTGCATTTTAAAACACCACTCAAGAGATACACAACTATTGTTGTATCTCATTCGTGGTAAGATCGATCCCTGGGAATTGACCGATCTTCCTATAGTTAACATCCGTAATAACGCCTCGATAAAACAACCTGATAAGTTGGCAATCCTCTATAGACCGCACAACTTTCTCCATAACAAAGTTAACATCATCGAAGTAAACGCCCATACACAACCTAGATAGATCGAGAGGTTCTCGAGAGAACCTCTATAAATATATTCCGCAAGTTTGTCATCAAGTAACGCCGTAATGATCTTAGAATAGATCAATTATCCTAAAGGGATTCCGATGATCTCTTCTAATCTTTATCATCGAAAGTACACTTGACACACAACTCCGAAATATTCACAAATAATTTTGTGGATTGTTAATATATTTCGTAACATACAAGTACAATCAACCGTAAATAATATACAACAAACAAATAACATAAAGGAACTACAACTACACAAGCCTTGATGGTCTCATCGATGATGAAGAACTATCCGAAGTCATCCTCGCCGCTAGAAGGGTCGGGGAAGCTAGGCTAGAGAAAGGACCTCAACACCAGCCTCCTATGACATACGCCAAGCTGTCCCCTTCAAGAAACCTCTGATGAAGCCTTCATCAACACACCGCCGCCTCCAAAGCCTTCACCTCTACATCATACACGCGGTCTCGCCTCCCTCAACGTGATCCTCAGATGATACTCTGAAGGTCGCCGAAGTTCTTGAAGTCCTCCACGGCTGGATCCGCTCCCGCTTACCCGAGATAAGTGCGCCTCTTTCTCAAAGGCCAGAACTTCGTTCTTTGCCTCAAGACTAAACCTTCTCGTAAAAGATCTTCGATCCTCATGACAACCAACCTCTTTCTAGCCTCCACTAATTCATCCCGAGTCCGCTTCAACTTCCGCTAAAAGAAAGAGAAGTCGTCGCCAACTCGGTCCCGCACTCATCAAGTTGATTCTCCAACACGATATCTTTTACTTTCTCCACATACCGCTTCTTATATTCACCATGGAGAAACTTGACCTTCACGAACTCAATTCTCCATTCAAAGACAATGTTCATTTTGAAGTCAAGTTCTTGCTTCTTCAAGATTCAAATAAGAAAAATTACGTTAAGCACAAGGAAATGGGAAATAAAAGATGATGAACGCAAGAAGGATCATTACGCTTCTTCAAGATGTCACTCCACGCAGAATGATTCAACACGCCCTCGAATGAAGATCCTTGGGGACGACTCACTGGGTCACTCTTTTCGGTATCGATATCACCATCACCTCTTCGCCTTTCTCTCTTCTATCAAGACGTCCTTCTCGGAAGCAGCCGTGAGGACGCCGGGAGATCTGGAAACCTCTTTGTCGGGCTTTCAACGAATCGCATAAGACCGGATGAATAAAGCCCCGCCAACAAAGATTCCTCCCGCGACAAATGCTGATATATCGAATCTCAAATCAAGATCTTCAATATTCTCGAATTTCACCGCAGATATCTTCATCACCAACTCAGGGAATGGTAAATCTCGCCTTTCCCATTTCTAGGAAGACCCCGCCATTCTTCATAAAAAAGAATCGCTTGCCCAACTCTTGGGAGGATCCTTCGTCCGAGGTCAAGTAGCCGACTCGCAGTGATAATGACCATGTGCATCGCAGTAAACTTGCACATCCGGTGGTAATCATCAGAGTCGTCGCCGCTGCCTCCCGAAAAGACTATAAGTCCCATCACGATCGTCGAAAACTGGAAATGCAAACCTCGTGATGTCGACAAAATGTCGATCATCTCGGGATGGGGAAACCGCAATCCCACCAAACTCATCTCGTAAATGGTGAAATACCCCATGAGATTGGGCTCTATCGACTTCTTCTGACACTTAAGAACCAAATCATTCGAAATAATATTTTTCCCAAGCACGATCAATGTGTCTCCCGTGGATCGACTCCCACGAATCTTCGGCCCTCCCCTTTTAGAAGGTTCCCTCGCCGCCTCCTGCTACAGTGGTCTGACGGTCTCTTTCAAAGATTCTCACCCATCTACAAACACGCAACTGCACGATCGAGATGAAAATTATTCCAAGAGAGTGCCCAAACTCCCACCGTGGGGAGGGCTATGCACTACGGATGAGAGGTCGATCCAAGAAGAGTGCCCAAACTCCCACCGTGGGGAGGGCTATGCACTCTGGTGGAGATGAGGAGGTGAGGTCGATCCAAGAAGAGTGCCCAAACTCCCACCGGGGAGGGCTATGCACTCTTGGGAGATGAGGAGAGAGGTCGATCCAAGAAGAGTGCCCAAACTCCCACCGTGGGAGTATGCACTCCGCCTGGGGTGGAGGTGACCTGCGGTGAAACCTCACTGACTCAAAGCTAATTTTCTACAAGAAAAGAGGAACCGGAGCTTTGATCACTAACTGACCCGACGAGGTGAACCGGAACCACGACGAGATACCGGCCTGACGCTCCAAATAATCCAACTCAAGAGGAGAGAGCGGCACATTTCCTCTTACCCTGGGTTTTATAGACCCCATAGGTAAAGGGTAAAACCCCAAAAAATCCTTCAAAACCGCAAAGTCAAGTCTCTGTCGGGCCAGCGCGCCAGTTCCCGCCTCTCGCTCAGATCGCCCGCTGCCCGCTACCCGGACCGGTTGCCCTCCATGATGTGGGTTCGGCGCGGTCTCGGACCGAACCGACGCTCGCCACGCGGCTCGCTGCCGACGCGGGTTCGCGGACGCTGCCCGCGAACCGACGCGGTTCGCCCGGCCATGGTTCGCGCCGTGGGTCGCGACATGGCTCCACGGGCGGAATCGACGCTGACTGCCGCCACGTATTCGGCCACGTGAAGACGCGGTTCGCGACAATCGACGCATAACCGCTGCGGGTTCGCGACGCTGCATGCTGGGTACAGCGGCACACTGGCGGACTCCGCTGCGAATCGACCTGGGTACATACAAGGCTACGCGCTGCCACGGCACCATGGCTTCTCGCGCCACGGGTCCCTAAACGCGAAAACTTAAGTAAGTGTCAGAACGGGTCCATAACCTCAAAATATCCACCCATACTTATCGCATTTCGCGATACATCGACTTCAGTTATAATATTGTCTTATGTTATGATTTGTTCTCTCAAAATCGCGGTTGATGGACTCTCAATTTCATTTTCTATTTTCAAGTATTTGACATATATTTTTGGATGGCGAGATAATGTCACCCAAAATAGAGCAACGATACATCTCGAGAAAATTAATCGATCAACCACGAATCTCAAGGCATTTTTAATGCTTGATCTAATCGATTTGACAAACTTACAGTGTGGCCGTCGATGAGGCGAACATAGCAACATCAAACATAGTCGTCGAGCTTCGAATCTTCGGATCAAGAGCATGAAAATGGATCTGATCGCCAAATGGTCACCAAAGCGACATATTTATAGTCGGTCGGCGGCTCGTCAAGGCGAATCCAACGAATCCAAGATCACCCAATTCGACATCATTAAGGCACCGGATCATCAAAATAGACCGTCGGTCAGGGGGGGGGGTCCTTGTCAGATGGGGTGGTTGGAGTTTTCCACGTATTTGAGGCGCCACTCCCAAAATCTATAAATAGATCTTCATTCTCACCTTAGAGGACCCAAAATCGATTTGAAGACGAGCTCGAGAAACCGATGACCTTGGCCGTGATCTTCTGAGTCTTACAGAAGGTCTTGGGAAGATCGAGCTTCGCCACTTGGAGATCAGCTCGAGGACTAGAAAAGACCAGTTCGCTCTTTTCTCACGAAGATCAAGAGGTTGCTCCCAGGAAGATCAATTCTGCCGCTTTTGGGAAACTTCTCCGGGGTTGGGTTGGCCGATATTATATTTTTCACTGAATATTATTTCCACTGTAAACACCTTCTTCTCACTAACGCGAAGCGAAGGTATCTTTTGAACACATAGTGAAAGTTCTCTGACTGGCAAGGCCCATGGTTTTCCCTTAACGGGTTTTCCTGCATTTAACACTTGGATAATTTTGGGCGAAGATCTACGTCTAGGAATAAAATTCTCAACGCAACAACTCTATATATATTAATGTAATATTAATTATATAATAATAGACAGTATATATATATATATATATATGACACTAAAAATTCTTAACAGTACGAATCTTGATGCAGCAGTAATCGAATTGAACCGTGAGATCAAACACTTAAAATATCATTGGATACTTTGAGACATCAGTTAAATTTCTAAAAGCTCTCAAATATGGAGTGTTTATAGTCAAATCGGCGTCTCGACGGGCGGTTCCAACGAAGCTGATCTTACAATTCGACTTCATTTGAGCATTCAAATATACAAAATACATCATATGATCAAGGGAATCATCATGAGCCGCCGATGGAGAGAGTGGTTGGATTTTGCGTATTTTACAGGTCGTCCATAAATCCTCCACATAAATAGCCATTCATATGAGCAGCTGAAAAGAGAGGAGAGCTCTAAGATCCTCCAACCTGCGATCGTCGCACTCGGATTCGTCGATACCGGCGTAGCCATGTTACCGGATCCGCCCGCCGTCGGCCATTGTTCGTGTCGCGACCTCTCGTGGTCATCATAAATCAACATTATCGTCGGTCGTCGTCGATAACGCCATTAAACGTGTCTATTCTGCTTGGCTTGTTGTCCGCTTCCTTATCTCCATTCAATCCGGTGTCGGAAGATCTTTGTCTCAAACGGATGGTGGAAGCTTTTCGGTAGGTGATTTTTTCCTCTTTTCGGTTTTCAGCGTAAAAATTCAGTTTTAAGCTTGACTTTCTTTAAATCACTATTGTATCGATTTTAAATCCAAAGTAAATTTTTTGTAGTTTTCTTCTGTGATTTTTTAGAACAATATAATTTATGTTAAACTTTTGTTAAAACGAATATAGATAAGTTAAAAGTCATCGACAAATTGCAAAACTTGTTTACCATTGACTCTAATTTAACGAGTAATAGTCAAATACCACGAAGTCAAATTAATGACAATCACGTGATTATTTCTTCATGACGGGGTATTTAAATTAATAGTTTTTAACTATAAAAATATTTTAAGTTTCGCGTATATAAAAATATTTCACTTGGGTTGGGTAAGCGGCGGCGACGCCTTGACGCCTCATCGTTCCTGTGGCGTATGGTGTCCGATTGTGCTGAACTTCGCCAAATTTGCTAAATTTTATTTTTATATTTATATAATATAAATATCTAATTTATGAGTGATTTATAATATTAAATTGCTCTTAATAGAATGAATATTTAAATATAAGCTTATAATTATCATTTCTTAGAAGATTTAATTTTTTTTTAGAATTATTCCATAATCTAAATTCCAACTTCTTTAATGTAGATGATAGTCTAGTCAACTTCTTAACATAAGAGATTTTTACAAATCAACTATCTAAAATATATGTATTTATAATTTAATCATCATCTTTATTTTTTGAACTATTATATTTAAATATTTACATATATCATGATCAAATCACTAATAATTTTACAAGAAAATACTATAAGTTGGACTTTTGTTATGAATTTCAATAATTGATTGTCAAATTTAAAAATTAAGATTGAAAATAATTGATTTATAAATATAAAAAAACGAGTGAATGTGTATGTAAAAGCCCCTGCTTTTCATAAAACCCTAATTTAGACTATTTTGACATATAAAATCAATTTAATGACATGCTAGTTCATTTCTCACACATATAACCTTATCTTATATTGAGCACTTAATTTGCTTTTTTTTTACTATAGGTTTTTTTTATTTAATTGAAAGTTTGTGTAGTACTATTATGGAGACTGTCATCATTTATAATGAGCTTCTTATTGGAACACATATATTAGCTTCTAATATATTATACAAATATCATATACCGACACCTGTAAACTTATCTGCACATAGCTATATGGATTATTTTGCTATGTTTATATATTTTATATGCTGGTTTGAGTTTGAAGAAAAGAAAATAAATTTAAGTGCCTTTGCACACTTGCCTCTGTAAATGAGTTGAGTCGAGATCAAATCAGAGCCATACCGAGTTCAATTTATTTATTTTTTAGGTGGCTCAAACCCGAGCTCGAGCTCGATTCGATCTCAATTGAGGAGCTCAAACTCGACTTGCGAAAGAATTCAAGGCTCGAGCTCGGCTTATGAGCTTGAGCTCATTTGGGAAGCTCAAGTTAGGCTTGATTTTGGAGACTAAGAATATCAAATTTGAACAAAATCAAAATCATATTTGCCACATTGCCATTGAACAAAAAAGCCACTTTTATTTTTGCCTCATAAACACATGAAAAGAATGAGAGTGGAAACATACACTTTCAGATACATAGAACTCAACAGTAAAATTAACACATAAAATACTATTTATTTCAATAGTGAAAATTAATTATAGAATCTGGAAACTAATATAAAAGCCATCTATAAATACTAATTTATCAATTAACGATAAACAAATTTTCAAATTTACATCTAAAAGCAAGCAATGCATAAGATAGTAGTAGCCAATCTCCCGAAGATGAAGGGAATCAACGTACAAATGGATAGTAATAATCATTCTTTTTCTTCTTAACTCCATAGCTCATCCACTCAACTCTCTCTATATACAAGTCTTCTTACAATAAAAACAATATTAGGTGCCAGAACACACCACAAGAATGAGAAAAACAGCAAATGCCTCAAAAAAAAAAAAAAAAAAAAAAAAAGGCATTCCAATAAGAGTTTCAATTCAGTTAAGTAACAAAGTTTAATAAAAATAAAAGAAAAGTTACAATCTCCCATTCCCAATAGTATTAATTCCACTCCACTTAGGGCTGCAGGTTATGATAATAAGAAGTGGTGAGGAGGGGTACTCATAGTGAAAAGAACTATAAAGAAGATAAAAAATATATGTGAACTAAATATTATCACCTTACTAGCTTGTTAAGAGTCAAGGTGAAGGAAAGCTCCTGACTGATGACGAGAGAAAGCGTCAAACAGAGTAGAGGAGGAGATGGATACTTGGATATAAAAAGCCGTTGTAAATGTTGAATGGTCGGAGTTGGCGGCGGGTTTAAATTATACTTTTTTTCAGTAGATAAGCTAATGAGCAGAGTCAGCAATGTTCAAGCTCAACTCAAACTTCGAAAATGACTTGTATCTCATTAACGAGTTTGAAACATGAGACAATTTGACTCATTTACATTATTGTGACCATAATTTTGCATCCGATAAAATTAATTCAGGTACCAATTGATGTAAAGTTGATCAAACCCGCTTACGCCCGATTAGCTAGTCGGCACGAGAAGATCCGCAAATCGAACCAGAAACCTATAATCGGATTTACCGGTGTAAAGGGGAGTAAAATGTAAGTCAAAGATCAGCTCAATCAACCTGCTCAGTGTTCCGTCAACCCTCACATCCTCCGCCAGTGAAAGCAACCATCCTTCCTACCTTCAAAACCCCCACCTTTCCTCCTCCTTTGTTGCCGCCGTGAAAATGTTCCGCCGGTTTCTTATCCTCTTTCTCTTACCCTTCTCAGTCCTCTCATCAAACACCACGTGTCCCTACGATATCCCCTACGCCGCCGAGATGATTCCATCGGTCTGTTACGCCAACTCCACCTCCTACCATCTGCTGCTGCTGGTATGTCTTCATGCATACATCTACATTCGTTACTCTAACCTCAGCTGCCTTCCTCCGCCTTCAATCGCTTCCGCCTGCTCCTCCAGTTTCTCCTCTTACCTCCTTCACGAAGGCCTTGCCTTCCCTCCTTTTCCGACTCCTCCTGTAACCTCGACGGACCCGTCCGCCTCGCCTGCAGGCAACCCTTGCCAATTCCCCACTGTGACCTTTCGATCCTCCACGGACCTCTCCCCTGCTGACTCTGCTCCACCACTCCTGAATCCCGACTTCCCCTCTGCTCTCAATGTCAGACCGCCGTTATCAACTCGACCTTTTCTCTCCTCAACGTCACCAACAGCAAGGAGGTCGTCCCCTGCGGCATGGCTGCCACTATCGCTATCTGGTCACCGCACAACCCCTCTCTCTCCCGTTTCCGGTCCTTGCCCTCTGTATGCTCCAGATCCTGCAAACAGCAACCTAGGCACCGGGGACATCCTACCCTCCCCTCCTCCACCTCTTCCCCTTCTAGCCCAATAACCTCCGCCGCTGTCGACGGATCCCGAACCACAAAATCGTCGCCGGTTCCTGCCGCTGCAGCTGCCTCCTTCATGGTCATCATCGCGTTCCTATTTTTCCTTTTCCGAAAACGCCGGAGAAAAAAGCAAAACTTTTGATGGCGAATTCGCCGCTACCGCCGAAATCATCTCCCCTGATCTACCCACAGAGGGGCTGTACATCTTCACCAAGGCGGAGCTGAAGCAGGCGACGAATGGATACGATGACCGGCTCCTCCTTGGCAAGGGCGGCGCTGGTAAGGTCTACTTAGGAAAGCTCCCTTCCGGCCAACAGGTGGCAATTAAACGCTTACCGCGAGAAGAAGCTCGGTGAATTCTACCGCGAGGTCGAGGTGCTCGCCAAGCTCCGGCAACGATACCTCACGACTCTTGTGGGATACTATCACGGGGAGCTCCACGAACATGCGCTGGTTTACGAGTACATGGCAGGCGGCAACCTCGCCGACGCTCTAGCCGATGGAATCGGGCTGACGTGGCGGCAACGCCTCCGCATTGCTGCGGAGGTGGCGGAGGGGCTCGTCTATCTCCACATGTTTCCTGAAGGCGCGGTGGTTCACCGCGACGTGAAGCCAACCAACATTTTATTAACGGAAGGCGGTGCCGTCGCAAAGCTATCGGATTTCGGGGTGTCAAGGATGTTGCCGCACGAAGGGAGCCACGTGTCGACAGAAGTGAAGGGGACGATGGGGTATATGGATCCGGAGAGCTTCGCCGTAGGCCACGTGTCGGAGGCGGCCGACGTGTACAGCTTTGGCGTCGTGCTTCTCGAGCTCGTCACCGGGATGAAGGCGGTGGTCCACACGCCGTCCGGCGGCGCCGAGTCCATTGTCAACGCTTCTCGCAATGCCGTTGCTGACGGCGACGTGGAATCAATCGTGGACCAACGGCTTGGTTTGTTCTGGGATCAGCCGACGGTAAGGGCGGTGTTCGAGCTCGCACGACGCTGCGTGAGGCAGTACAAACAGGATCGGCCTGCGATGGCGGAAGTGCTAGCCGAACTGAGAGCGTTGCTTGCTGATCTCGACGCGAGGACTGGCGGTGGAAGCGTCGAGGCGTCCTCCTCGGCAGACGGGTCGCCGTCGACGACGACGACTTCGGAGGAGCAGGCATGGATGTCGGAGGGGAGTATAGTGTAGATATGGTGAGGTCCACTGATCTGTCTTCATGTATAAAATTAAAACAGAAACCGATTAGCAGTTTATCATGCAAAATGCATCATATTCATTCGAAAGGGGTAAGGTAATTTTTTTTTTAAATATAGTATATTTTTTATTGATGACTAAACTATTTAGGGTGATCAAAAAATTTATCAGCTTAATATTACATTGAAAATTTTATACATATGGATCAACAAATCACAAAATCATTGTCTCTCCTTTATTACTCTAATGATTCGGAGAGAGATATGATCACAATTCATGAATTATAAATATTTTTCTCATGGAAGATGGACGGTAAAATTGGTCGTGTCAATTATTTTTTTTATTTTTTATTTTGATAACGGTGTCCTCTAATCTCACCTACTATGTATGTGATTTGGGCATGATCTGCAAACTCAAGCCAGTATCGGTCCCCGTTTCTTTTCACCTATTAAGGTAGTGCACCCCGCTCTGAAGGGGAATCAAATGCGGACTAGAGAGTACCCAGCCGCATTCGCCCAATTATTTTTCTCATTTGATGGTGGCCACATATACTAGCTAGCGAGGAAGTCAAGTGATTGATGATGATTGATGTGGTTATCCCCTAAACAAAACAAATGGAAAGTAAAGTGACCCATGGAAAATTGAAGAGTTTGAAAAAGGCAAAAAATCTCAAAATAATTGATTTGATTTGTAAACTATGATTAAAATTCTTTAATTATTTAATATGAAAACTTTCTCCACAGAAAATCCTATTCAATAAAATTCTATAATGAAAAGTTGAGTGTGGATAGCTTACTTATAAATTTCTCTCCCATGCTCTATTTATTATTAAATGTTTTTCTCATAGGTCTAGGAGCGATAATAATTTTGCAATTTAAGGTCCATTTTGTTCCTTTAAAACTGGCGAAAAAAAAACCCCATAAGAAGCATATTATGAACAACGATTGTGATTCATCTTTTTCACTTCAAAATTTTAACCTTCTTTTGAAAAGATTACAGAGTTAACTTATCATTATTTCTAGGATTAAATTTGAAATAGTGAGATTTTTCGTCTCATTTTGAGGAAAAATTATTAAGTACTAAGCCTGAATATAACTCTATATTTAGATTTTAATAACATTATTTTACTTGATCTTGTACATAATATATATATATATATATATATATATATATATATATATATATATATATATATATATATATATATATATATATATATATATATATATATAATCTATATTTTATATATTATATATTTGTCAGCTGATATAGTACTATTTGAGTAAAATTATATCAAAATTCGGCATGTAATAATTTCTCCAGTTTAAGTCCCTAATTTTGCTTCAGCCAAACAAAGCATTTAATGATAGTCTTATGGTTGTTGATGTATTAATGTGTTTTAATGGGGGTGGACAGTGATGACGAAAGGATGCTCCTCCAAAAAGACCGATGGCTTGACTTAGAATATGATTGTTTATTATTTTCAATTGAATTTTATGATATTTAGTGATTTACTCTTTATAGTTTGACTGAAAATACTTTTTATAGATTCTTTGGCAATGCTATTATTTTTTTCAAAAAAGAAAATGATGCAAATCTTTTTCTTGTTTAAATTTTTATTTTTATTTTTTTATGTTTAAATTGTGCTGCTTTTTAGATTCAATAAATTTATGCGATAAAATCGTATACAAAATATTAAAATTCATGAGATAAAATATTTCAAAATTGTGACTTTGTCCAATTTCTCCACTCATCATTTGCAGAAAAAAAAAAATGAATTTTCTGAGGGTAGTTAATTCGTTAAAATGGATTAAAATATTTTTTTTCCTCTTAATCTTCATACCCACTAAATAAGTTCTAATTTATTAATTTGCTAGTTTAGATTCAACTAGGAAATTTTAGATATATGACTACTATTATTAAAGTCTTTTAGCCATTATTAGAGAAGATGGGGTAGAAGAGGTGTGATATTCTCCTCTTGGGATATATATATATATATATATATATATATATATATATATATATATATATATATATATATATATATATATATAATTTAAATTTTTTTTATGAGCATATATTTATCGATCGAATTTTGTGTATAACACTATTAGAGGAAGGCAAGTAATATGGCTTTTGGTCATTAAGGTCTCGTTCGGAGGGCGATGGCGGTACAGTATCATCTGCATTATATCATAGTATTATTTGGGGTGTTACATTCTGAATATATTTTGAGAAAGTTGTGGTACGAAAGTTATATTTTTTAATCTGATATAGCTACCTATGATGACAATCAGAAATGTATAATTTGATTTTTATATAATATAAAAAAAATTGTATACTCATTGCAGCTTTTTTAGTAGTAGATCCACCACTGGTTGTTCATATAATTTTAGCTATCTCAAATAAACCTTAAGTCATATCCTCCATCATTAGTGATTCTCTAATAATATTTTGTGAGAAGTTTTATTTTATCAACAAAAAGTCAACTCTTGCCATTAGAAGGTTTGATCAATCATGTAGTCCTTCATTGGGATGCATCTCATTGCATGAATTAGCATTATGTGCAGATCTATGATTGGCCTCAATAAATTCTATGAATTAGCTCAAAATATTTAATTTAGGAGCTGATTTATATAAATGAAAAAAAAATATATGGATGAATTGTAGACTTTTGGAGGACTTTTGGATGACATTTTTACTTGAATTTAGAGAGCTTAAAATTTTGAGTGTCTTGAGAAATAAGTCAATCTAAAATTGGTATTTTATTATATTTTTTTCAACCTAAAAGTTTTTAAATTTCATTCTTCAAGTAAAACCTTTGTTTTAGTACTTAATATAAGTCAATCTTTATGGGATGGTATTTTTTTTTCATCACTGTATTATTATTATTTTATTGCATACTCTTATATGAGCCTTTCATGATCAATAATATTCAATTTATTTTATTTTTAAATTTTTTTTTAATTTATGATTTTAAAATAACTTAAGATTTATTAAAATGTAAAAAATACCAAGAATTATTAAGTCAACAACTAACTTATTAATCACATGGTAGCATCCAAACTAGGCAATGTTATTGTCCATTATGTGGCCAATGGGTACCATAGGTTTATGATTTATCAATATATATTTATATTATATTATTGATCGAATGATCAAATAATATATGTTAAGCTAAATGGAGATTATGTCATATGAAGAAGTGAAATGTAGTAATACTACTCATTATACGAATAAATAAAAATAAAGTAAAAGAAATGCCTTAAAGCATTAAGTAAATGGTTTTTTTTAACCTTTAATCTTACTACAACATTTTCATAATTTAGAGGACAATTTTCTTCTAATTTTTGGCTAATTTAGGCAAGAAAGGAGTTTAAATTGTATAACTCATTGAGATCTATAAACTCTAGATGTCTAAAGCCTGTGATTAATCAACCATCATCGGAGAAAAGGATTTGTTTTATGAGGTGTACCTTAGCTAAGATTATTACTAGTTGGATAATTTGGTTGGAAAACTTTATTAGGTGTTCTTGAGACACATGTAGCCTTTAATTAACTTGTGGCTGTCTAGATTGCACCTTAGGAAGGGTCTTTAGAAGGCGTAGATGGTTTAAGTTGATTTGACAAAGTTTAAACCTAGTGAATTACATTTGTGGAGGTTTATGTAAATTAAGATCTAAGAATTTATGATTTCATGTTAGGTTTAAGAAGGTCTTTGGTTTGAAACACGATTAAGGACTTCATAGGGTTAATCAAGTGGTTAGTTGAATTCAAAGAGATTCTCTATTCAAATTTGAATGATTATTAATTCATTGGATGCCATTACTTAAGTAATTGGATGAATCCATGGTTCCTATATTGACTATGGCTTAAGCTTACAATTGATGTTGATCCAAAGTATGTTAATTGTCTTAATGACTCTCAAAGACTATTATAAATTTAACTTAATAAACAGAGAGACATTTTTATCTTAATTAGGATTTCATCCATATAATTAAGGTGTTTGGATATCATTTAGGTTAATTAGAGTTTTATACATCTAATTAAGGTAAGATTAGATTATTTTAAGACCTTAATTGATAAATTGGATCAAATTCACCACTAAAGATTGAATTATGTCTTAAGATGGTTAAGGCCTAAATCAATCAAGCTTATGTTAGGTCAGTTTAAACTAAATAGTTCAATTAATCAATTAGATTAATTTGGATCATGCTAGCCTAGTTTAAATCAAATATAATCATGTAGTCGTTGGGTAAGGTCATAAGGTGGGTTTGTGGGCTAGTTGAGTACACTATGCTCTAACTAAGTTAGACTTGAAATCATCTTTGTCATGACCAATGTTTATATTAACTTTGATTGAGTTAGACTTGCTTATTAGACTATCATTAAAATTAGGTGAGGCTATAAGGGTCTAATCAAATTTCCTATTTTATCAGCTCGACTTCTCATTACAATAAAACATTATTCATAAATAATCATTTTATTTATATAATTTTTATATGCTATTATTATAACATTTGTAGAGTGATAGATATTGTTTTATTATAATGATATATATATATTATATAAAAAAAATTTTTACCATTGAGCTCAAAGATAATATGCACACACCCAATAATCTAATACATAACACCCTATTATGAGGGAAGCTAATACCAATGGTCCATGCGTGTGTGTGTATATATATATATATATAGTTTGGGTTGACGAAGTAGCTCTTCGTATATATAGTTTGGGTTGACGAAGTAGCTCTTCAGATTCCCTCAGGCTCTATTACTAGCTGTGGTCCTCATTATCTAGTGAGCCAACTAACTCAAATAAATGGCCAGAATATAAAAACAATTTTGTTTCGCATTACCTATCCAGTATCAACTTTTTTGTAAATGATAACAAATTAAATATTTTCCTCTGCACAAACTTTTAAGCGTGTCATTGTCATAGTTCTAATAAACTACATGAAAGGGATCATTGTTTGCCTTTATTAATTTGTTATATCTTAATCGCTAAAATAAAAAAGGAAGATATAAGTTTGTTCCTTATCTATAATTTTCCAAAAAATAAAAAAATAAAAAATGTCATTTTCTTATAAGAATTAATATTTTGAGTCTTCATTTTCACTCAATAAATAATTGATGATTATTAAATATGATGATATAATAATATAATCATTTTAAGGCCACTATTGCTTTTAATTTTTTTTAAGATTAGGAAGTGATATGACCCTGAAAATTCCACTAGTCGAAGCACGAATCTTGATGTCGAAAACAATCTAATTCGAATGAAGTAGCAGAATCAGCGTTTATTATCAATCGACGCTTAAACATGGAGTGTTTATAATAAATCGAAGCGTCTTGTGGCGGATCTAATGGCCAAGATCTCATAATTCACATCATTTGAGCATTCAAATACACAAAATATATTATATGATCAAGGGAATCATCATGAGCCGTCCAGATGGAGTGGTTCGGATTTTGCGTGTATTCTGAGGCGTCGCTCTCCTCCCCGCTCATTCTTATATTCCGCCATGTGGGGGGAGCAGAGGAAGAGCTCTAAAGGAAAATCCTCCGCATAATCGTGCCACCTCGGCCGGTTACTGCGTTGGTTCTAACTACCATCTCTCCTTCTGCGGCCATTGATCCTTCCGTCATCAATCTCGTTAATTGTGCCGAGCCGTAAACGACCCCTCGTCACCGCAAGCCAGCCGCCAACTATCGTCGGCCGCAATCCTCGGACCATCTTCACGGTCTATCATCGACCACCCGTTCGATTATTGTTCACTTGTGTTCACTTATCTAACACCTCATTCGTGACTATATGGTGTTATTATCTAATTTTGATATTCATTTCTTCTTCTCATACTGATTTTGTAATCCCAGATCGGAAAACTTGTCTCAAAATAAATATATAGTGGAAGCTTTTCGAGCTTGGCCGTGGTTTTCCCTCCTTTCGAGATTTTCCACATAAAAATTCTGGAGTTTTCTTGTTCACTCTTTAAATACCTCTGTGTGTGTTGAATTTCACTACAAGGATAAGGCGTAAACTTTCACTCTACCGCAATTAATTTTCTAGCACGCAACAGGAAGTATGATTCTTTAAATACATAGAACTTAAGATTTTATTTTAAAGATTAATGTTATATTAGCTATTACAATTAAGTTATGGTTCTCATAGATTCCTTTAAGCTAATTAGGAATAAAAAAAATCATAAGGAATCTCAATAGCCTATGATGGAAATTCAAATAATTTTACTATAATTGTTTTAGATAATTATGTGATTTTGTAGAATTTGGATAATTAATGAAGGTTTAGAGACCTTCATATCGAATATCTTTTCGGATCTAAGGAGTCTAAGGGATTGAGAGTTTTAGTGTATGTATAAGAGGAAGGAAAACTTATGTGTGAGATAATCTCTTCACATATAGTTTCTTCTTCTTCTTGATTATATGTGTATTTGAATTCTAGAAAAGTAATTAAATATTCTTTTATTTTGTACATCACAATTATAATTTGTGTATATTTATTAGTAGATCAGATCTTTTTCTCATATTCTGTAAATGTTGGCTTAGTTGAAATCAAATTAATGACTTAAATTTCAATTTTTATTGTGTTTTTTTCACTTTTCCTTTCATGTTTGTTTCGTGACATATTATCTTCAATCTAGATGGCCATTTTGCATTATCTTTTGACGTCCAACTTCTATTTAAGATTGATGATTATAAAGTCCGATATTAAGAAGTTTATATTTTGTGGACAGATTTTGTTGAAGGCTATAAGAAAATTAAATTTGTATGGTAGATGAATTAATCTAGTCATTGTTCATGAACATGTATTAAGATATCCAATACTGTAGGAGTGCAGTAATTTTATAATGATAAATTATCTCTTCATGAAAGCTGAAAATTGTGTCACTAAAGACCGATTGCGATGGACTAGTCAACGTAATATATACATTGTAAAAATATTATCTATAATTTGACATTTGTGATTAAAAAAGTTTACTATTGATACACTAAAAATTCTAATAGTTGAAGCGAATGTAGCAAGTTGATCCTCAGTTGGCGGGCCGGTCAAGACTTAAAATTTCTTTAGAAACTACGGGATGTCGGTTAAATCTCTAAACTCTCAAACATAGAGTGTTTATAGTCAAATCGAGCGTCTCGACGAGCCGGATCTAACGAGCCCAAGATCTCATAATTTTGACTTCATTTGAGCATTCAAATACACAAAATACATCATATGATCAAGGGGATCATTTTGAGCCGTCCGATGAAGTGGAGTGGTACGGGTTTTGCGTGTATTTATAGACGCCTTTCCCATCTATAAATCTCATTTCTCTATGAGGGGCCCGAGAGAGGAGAGAGCCCAAAGCGAAGATCCTCCATCGATGCCACCACTCGGCCGTCGTCAACCCGTCGCCGTAGTCGGTCGTCGCCGATCCTCGTCGTCGTCACCCTCGGTCTCATCATGATGACCTTCATCATTCGTCGATTCGCCGTTGTTCCATCATCATCACCAAGATTGTTACCTGAGGCATTATTCATCGTTGTTCATTTCTCATATCTAATTCGTAATCCGTTATCGGGGTACTTTAAACGGATACATAGTGGAAGCTTTTCTTGAGCGTGGTTTCCCTCTTTTGAGGTTTTCGTGAAAATTTAGAGTTTTCTTTATTCTCTTTAAATACACGTGTGTGTCTTTGGATTTCACAAATTTAAAGTAAACTTTTCGGTGATTTTCTAACGCATGCCAACTACTACCACCACAAATTTAAGCAACAAAATAATCATTAGCATATTTTGCTGCAAATTGAAGTTTCTATCATAAATTTCTAAAAATTTTGTATTATAATCGAGTCAAATTCAAATCAAATTAATTTTATTAAACATGATTTGTAAAATATTAATATAATCATTGATGAATATAATAAAATTTTATTATTATTATTATGATATTTATCTCCCTTTTATAAATATTTTTCTAAGATCAATAGAGATATTCTAAGCTCTAATGATGTAAAAAACTTTTAAAAAAGTGATTTCTTATTTTAAAGGTGTTGACCAAAAAGCATCACTTAAGATTATTTATAAGGGATGAATAATAAATAAAAAAAGGGCAAAATCGATTATATGTGGGTAAACTAATAGGTAGAAAGAAGATTTTATTGTAACTTAAAAGAAGGAAGAGTAAATCAAAATAGATTATATGAATTTTGGAAGGAGAAAGTAATAGGTTGGTGACAACCACTAAAAGGATAATTACAAGCTATATAATCTATGATTAGTAGATGCATAACTAGACCTTCTTTTTTCATGCTTTATAATATTTATTATTTTATGGTTATAAATTATATAATTAGCACTCACTTCAATATCATTCTACACGATATAATATAATATATTATGAATATTTAAATATTATTTTAACTTACCCTTGCATAGCTGGGTATCTATGAATTAAGAATGCTCATCCTACTCATTTATGCCTAATTCAATTTTTTTTGGATATTTAAATATTATTTTAAATTCAAAAAATTAAATGATGAGAAATATATAAATAAATGAGTTTCTAACTAGCCTCAAGTTTTGGTGATATGGCTGTCAAAAAGTTTATGTTCTGTTTTCGTAACTCATATTCATCATTAACTAAGCAAGCGAGCGAGTTTATTTCAGCTAGAAACGTGAATAATCGTTGTTCGATCGTGTTACTCTATTTAGTTTCAAAAATAAAATTATATTATATTATTATTATTATTATTATTATTATTATTGTTATTTTTATTTTTATATTATTATTATTATTAAATATATATACGAACACATATACATATTACAAATACAAGCATTGCTTTGTGTTTAAAGCTTTTGTTATACAAAAGATTGACCAAGTTAATTTTTATACTCAGATTTTTTTTCATTTGAGCCTTTGAACACGAAAGAATACAAACAAGTTTTCAAACGAAAACATGAGCGTGAAATTTAGTCATTTTGACAGTAACAGTAAGCAATTTTCAAGCTGAACACGAATAAGGGTTTCGCTGCTCAGCTTCGCTTTACATTTTCGATTGGGCAAGTTAAGTTGTTTGTAAGTATATATATATATATATATATATATAAAATAAAAAACGCTTTTTTTCATCAAGTTTAATTGTGGATTTGAAATCCTTATTTTTGAAAAATCTTAAAGATCATTTCAAACTTTAAGTCTTAAATTAATTTCTAACTTAATCTTATTAAGTAACAAAATATAATAAAATCAGTCTTTTAAAATATATTTATTAACTTCAAACTACTAAATGAACGCTAAATTGATTTGGAGCATCTTAGTTGTCTAGAAGGCTTTCAAAATAGAGACAGTGGTCTTGACCGATGATGTGGAGCAATTAATCAAGACACCATAGTCATTGGATCCTAACCACTCAATTAAATATTACCTGTTCATTCATCTGTATTATAACAAAATGTTTCCAAAGTCTTTTATCTCATATTTTTAATACTATTGTACCTCGACTCTACTAATAGAACATAGCAATTATACATGCAAATTATATATCTACACTTTCTTCTTTTTTACACATTCTAGGAACTACATAAGGGTTGCTTACTCCCATTTGCCTCACACCTATGGCTTGAAATAGTTCTCACTGCCACTTACCTAATTAATAGCATGCCATCAAACATTATCAACTCATGGCTACACTTGTTTTCCATGGCTACAACAGAGAAATAAACTTCAACAACACTCCAACCCCTATGTGTTTACCGATAGGAGCAAGGTGTCACGGAGCTAAATAAAGGGAGATCAATCATGCTCTCTTAGCCATACACAAGGAGGGAAGCTTCTAGAGAATTATTGAAAGATGGGAAATAACTTAGAGCACTCTAGAAGGTTTCACCATATTCCAGAAAGTTTTGGAGGAGGAATGCTTCAAGAGGGCTCTAGAATGACATGAAATACTCTAGAACCCTTGTATATGCTAGAGTGGCATGGAAAGATCTAGAATCATATACATAATAATGTATTCTAGAATATTCTTTTCTAGATTATTCCTAGGGATAGGGGGAGGGCTATAAATAGGGGACCATACCCCTCATTTGTAACCAACCAAGCAACCAAGCAAGTATTCTTATATTGCAAAGTTTCTTGCTTAGTGAAGTGCTTTCCTCTTTCTAACCTCTCCTCTCCAAAAGAATTTTTAGTGTTCTTATCCTGTGTTGCGGAAGTTAGGTGACTTAGCGTCGAGGAAAGGCGCTAAGGCAGTGACTTGGGAAAAGTTTTCCGTGGATTGGTATCGAGCCAAGGTTGGAGGCATGTAAGGCAGGAACAAGTTGTTGGATCGGAGACCACAAATGTGGAGTCATCTCAATATGTTGAGGTCGTGAGAACAGCGATCCCCGCCCCCAAGCCACGTGGAAAGTCCAAGGAGGTAATCTCAGCTTTGAGGCATGCCTTACCGGGTAGAGGAGGCTATGGGGGATGGAAGCCCGATGGAGGATCGAAAGGGTGAATGGCTCGAGGAGGAGGACACCATCCACTCATCGAGAACTGGCTAGCCGCAGAATCGCTGATCAAATGGCAAAATGCGGGAGGACTTAATGGGGAGCTGGATGCATCGATCTCATGAGAAGGAGATGACTAGTCACGTGTGGCATGGAGGAGATCTTGAGGGACATCGCTTCTGTAGAGCAGCGGCCGGATCAAGAACCATGTCGTTGAAGCCAAGAGGATCAAAAACCAAAGAAAAAGAAGTATCTGCAAAGGTGGACAACTTCTATGGGGCTAAACTTTATCAGGCATCAGATGAAGGTTCCAAAGTCCAATTTTGCTGCTCTTTATCTTTGGTTTTGATCTTGTGGTGGAGGAGAAGCGAGAGATATGGAGAGAGGTATGTGCACCATATCAACCTTTGATGACTTAAAGGCGAGGGAGTTCTATCCGAGAATGCGAGGAGGATGAGGCTAGAGCCAAATTGAGGAGGCTCAACAGAAGGGTCGATCCAGAGTATGTGAAAGACTTCACTAGTCTAGTCCTTGAAATCTCCGATATGTCACAAAGACTCTCTCTTCATGGGAGACTTCAATGGAGATCGAGCTTAGGCGTGGAGTGCAAGATCTTGCACCATCAGATTCTTCTTGATCATTATGCTAAAGAGTCCACAAAGCCAAAGGAGAGGAGGAGTGCTTATGGCATGGCAGATGAAGGACAACAAAGGGAGGAGTCTCACCAAGAATCGACCCCAAAAGAAAATACAAGGGAAGCGAGAAAGGTGAGCAACCACATAATAATCTTCCTTTATGGAGGGCCTCATTGCGCAAGAGAGTGCCATCAGAAGAATGCCTTGAATTCCCTCTTAGCAAGTCATCATGAGGTAGCGGAAGCCAAGGGGAATGATGTGGTGGCACAAGTGGGATCCATACTGACTCTAAATGGGATTCAGTCCCAGCCACTGGGGCTACTCGTAGAGAGATATTACGAAAAAACTGCGCCATGGTGAACAGGGCTTCTCACAATTTCATCTCAGAAGAAGCGGCTGAACTACCAACGGTTGGAGGAGGCTCCATCAAGGTAGTCGCATATGCCTCATTACGAGGGTTAAGACCAGCGTGCTTGGTGTATGGTGAACTTCTCTGTCATCTCTATGGATGACTATAGGGTTGTTCTTGGATTGGATTTCCTGGATCAGACAAAGGCAATCTTGATACCATTTGCCAACAGCATGTGTATCACGGAAGGTAATCAAACTTGTATGGTGCCAGTGATAAGAGCCTCCAGGTCAAATGCAAAGATGCTTGCGACCATCCAATTCAAAGAGGGGAAGGACTTGGTTGTTCTTCATGATATGGGTGATGAAGAACCAAGATCACAAGAAGCATGCCAAGGGAGGCAGCAGGAAAACTGGAAGAGTTCAAGGACATCTCATCGGCAAAGTTGTCAAAAGAACTCTCACCTGAAAGGGAGATAGCTGGGCCGCACCACAGGGGCAGGAGAAGATGCGATATCGAGAAAGGAGACACTCAAAATTCAGGCGGGCTATACTAGCAAGCACTCCTTTTGACAAGGAAGCGGAAAGGAGGTTAGAGAAAGTGTCAAATCACCAAGACTATCTCATCAAATGGAAGAGTTGTCGATAGTGTGGCACCAAGATGAAGACACTCCTTCCAGCAGTCTGAGTGATAAGCATCATGGTTTAGGTGGGGGAGAATGTCGGCTAAATAAAGGGAGATCAACCATGCTCTCTTAGCCATACACAAGGAGGGAAGCTTCTAGAATTATTGAAAGATGGGAATAACGGAGCACTCTAGAAGGTTCCACCATATTCCATAAAGCTTTGGAGGAGGAATGCTTCAAGAGGGCTCTAGAATGGCATGGAATACTCTAAAACCCTTGTATATGCTAGAGTGGCATGGAAAGATCTAGAATCATGTACATAATAATGTATTTTAGAATATTCTTTTCTAGATTATTCCTAGGGATAGGGGAAGGGCTATAAATAGGGGACCTCACCCCTCATTTGTAAGCAACCAAGCAAGTATTCTTGTATTACAAAGTTTCTTGCTTCCCTTACATCCAACTCTCCATGAATAGTCCTATTAACAATGCACTTCCAAATCCACCACCACCCACTTTAATATTAGCCTCCCTCTCATCTTCCTCACCCAGTATCCAGCTTGCTTAGAATTCACATTCAGCCCATTAACAATAGTTTCATCCTCACACAAGCCAATATGCTTCTACTATAATCACCAAAGCAAGTATGGCTTATTGGAAATATATGAAGATTGAATAAATTTATCTTTTTCGGATCTCATGTCAAATCATCAAGAAGATTTAATCGGAGGTATACCTAAATTCATGAAAGAGCTATTGTAAGAATTTTGGCCTTCGACTTATAAAAGGGTGTTCTTGAGATAGAAAGAGATTATATGATTAATTATGTTCAAACTAATTTCTTTGTCTTCAGAGAAGAATTCAGAAAATATATTTTGTTTAGCAATTCACTGAAGATATCTAACAACATAGATAAGAGAGCAAATCAAGGGGACATTCATATTCTTCGGTTTCCTCTCTTGATTTCTCTCTTTCTCAAAATTCTAATTAAATTAAAAAAAATTGGTGAATAATATTCTGACTAAAATTTAATAATGATGACTTTTTTATAATTCGGATGTAATAAAAGAGATGAATAATAATTCATACATTTCAATTTTTTTTTTTTGAAAAGTTACATTGCATATTTTTCAAAGCATCCAAAAATTTTAATATTCATCCTACCCAATTTTTCTCCAACGATTAACTTCTTAAAATTCAAACTCATGATGCTACTATTAAGTCAAATGCATTGACACTTTCAAAATAACTGCGTTGTCATCACGTGAATTACCATCACGTGTGACAGTGGAAAGTGTCCAATTAAAATAATATTAAAAAATTAAGGAGACATATGTCCTAAATAATTGAATTAAAATTATATAAAAAAATATTTTAAGTATAATTTATTATATTTTAAATTATTGTAGAGAGTTTTGAAAATTTATAGAATAAGATTTAAACTAAGAGAAAATAATAAGATATATTTATTATAAATAATTAAAATTATAAAAAATTATAATTAAACTTATAAGTTTAGAATTGATAATAAATTTTATTCATTAAGATTATTGAAGTACAATAAAATAAATTACATAGGTAATATATATATATATAAAGAGAGAGCGAGGGAGAGAGAGGGTGAAAATTGAAACGCATTTTTCACTTCAAAATTGAAGAATTAAACTAACATGACATGCCTTCACAAAAGTTCACGCTTCTCACAAAAGCAAATATAAACTATTTTCAGATAAAGTTAATTCATAAGTCAAACCAAGCAACTCCAAGCAATTAATAAGTCCATATCCTTAACTTACAATCATAAAAAAAATATGACCCATCATACAGCCATTTAACAAACTGCACACTAAAATGATAAATGCTTGCCATTTATTTCAAGTCTTAACAAAAGATCAAAACCAGTAGCTTATCAAGAGAAAAATAAAATGAAATAAACACCAACATTTCATTTCCCCCAACATCTTTACAAAACAACTAATGATCTGAAACTGAGAATAACAATCATTCATGACTTACCAAAAGACAATGCACTATGAAATGCAGAGCCCATATTGTTCATAATATTATCATTGTCAGCCTCCTCCCAACTCGCCGGAGCTGGCTTTATCAGTCCCATATTGTTCATAACAAAATTGCAAATCTTTTGCCTCAGCTGCTCAATCTTTTCCACCAGGATTTCATCCTCAGGCCTACTCAAAACCTTATCTATCCAGTCACTAACTCTCTTCAAGTGAAACACAACTGCGGCAACTCTACTGTTGTCATTAAAAGAAACTTCTTGTTCACCTTTTCTGTGCTCGCCAAATATGAAGAAACCCACTAATGGCCCTCAACAAACTTCAGGAACCAGTTTTGCATTTCATTTGTAAGTGCTTCTGCAAGCTTCAGTGTCTGCCCAATATCTTGTCCTCTGGTCCAGAAGTTAGCAGCAGAACAAGTAGTTGATGCTCTTGTTTGGTTCTTAGCAATTGTTCCAAGAGAATTCCTTTTAGATATGTGTGATTTTGGAAAATTTTCGCATGGAATTGTTAATTTTTCAGAGATTTTAAATTTGAGTCGCTGTTTGTGGAGCTGTTTATAAGATTCAGAACTCAAGGTCTGTGGTCAGTGCTGCTTCAACCCAGAGGGAAGCCGATTTGGCTCGATTGATGGGAACTGAATCATCAGGCATCTTACTTGTGCGGCTGGTGACAAGAGATGCAATTATTGAAGTCTCCTTCATAACATCATCATAGATAGATAAGAAACTGTTGATTGTTCGAAGAAGATTTCCAGTCTTTGATGCTAAGCAGAGTTCAGAAAACATACTATGTAGAGAAATGATAAGCTTTGAATTAGGCATATTAGAGAAGAAAAATGATAAGTTTCAACAAATAAAAGTAATCAGTTACCTTAAACTCCTGATAATCGTTTCTGTAGCTAAAGCCTCTTCCAAAGCCTCAGCTGCACCAATGGAAGCAATATTTCTCCTTTCAAGGGCCTCCTGCATTTTATGTATCAATTAAGCATAAATACGTCATCAGATAACAGTGAAAAATTAACAAAGTTAGGAATTTTGTTTGTATTCTTAGACACTTTGTAGTAGACAGGTTGTGTTTTTAAGAACACAAGCCAAGGTTCTGCGGGATATGTAAGAGAATTTGAGGCAGAGCCAAGATTAAATTTTTCTTACCTTTCCAAGTCTCGCAAGGTTCTGAGAAACACTGTCCAATGGAACGCTTCCATCAGTCCATTTCCGGTCATAGACTGCACACTTTGGTGGCATGTGATGAGGATTCTCCACCACTGAGGCAACAAACTTGCTTCTTGTTTGTCGCTTCTCCTCCTTTGATTCTTCCTCATTATGAGATTTATCCTTGTTAGTATCACCAACTCGACATGCTGTATCAACCTTCAATCATGAAAACAGAGGAATTACATAATCAAGTCAAAACAGTTCATGAGCAACGATTAATCATCATTCATAAAACATTCAACAAGAAAATTGTCATATCTACATTGACCGGACTAGTCTTGCATGAAATGAATCTATAATCTGATGATTGAAGCAATCCATTATTATTAGTAGATATGCAATGAAAGAGTCTTCGATAACTCAATGTAAGTGACATAATTCTCTTAGTTTATTATCCTTCAAATTAAGAATCCCTGATCTTCTTCCTTAAACTTCAAGGAGAATACTGCAAAGGCCAATAGTCCTGAAGTAAATTTGTGTGAATCCCTAGTGATCAAATTTTGAATCTTCAAAACATAGCGGTGTATGAAGAGATCGATCATGACGTTAACCATTAAAGTATAGAATGCACTTTGAATGAACATTCATGCATCATTATCTCTACGTTAAAGAGCAAAGTTGATTAGACATCAAAGATGAGAAAGGAATTGATGAATCAATGACCACAAAGACAGCAATATGCAACACGAAAACATTAACAGCTTCAATGAAACATTGACATAGAACCTCACTTTCCAAAAGGTCCCTAGAATTATCCAATTATTAAGATGATAGTATAAGAAAAAATGGAGGATTATTTGTACGTCATAAAAAAACACCATTTGCAAACTCTCTGGTCACAAGTAGCCCACTAACTGTAAGGCATTGCAGTTAAGCACTAGCATGCAGTGTTTATTGTAGCTCAAATTTATGGTAATTTTGGTGTGACATGTTGAGAAGAAAGCCCAAAAGATGATGAATTAGCACATTTTTAGCAATCATATTACATAAGTAAATGATCCTTGATAGTAGAGTATCTCAAAAAGGTGTTTTACAAAGCCTTCTTGTTATCTCAAAAGGGTTGTCATAAATTGCAAAATTAGTTCATAAAATTGTATTAGTCATAGTTAAATGCGTTGGCAAAACAGTTTCAAGTTTTTTAAAATGAACTAGTTTTCTGATTTGCTGTAGACAATTATACCTTTGATATTGGCCCTATACATTTATAACCCACTATTGGGCAACTTGGATAAATTTTTAGGAGGAGCTTCCCTAAGTTGGGAAAAAAGACTATTTACAAAAAATGATTTAAAAAGATAAACTATTTGTTGATAAGGTAACTCCTTGTGAGATAGTTGCTGCATCAATGGGCAACTTCCGCTTATTTGGCTAATTCATATTGTATGTTTTGTCCTTCGAATTCCAACAATTGAATAGGTCCTAATTCCACTAAAGTAGTTCTTCTTTATTCTCTTGTTCTTGGCTGTGGTATTTAATTAGGTTGGCGGGCCAATGATCATTGTCAATAAGAGATAGCATCATGAGTTTGAGGTAAAACCATCATTAAAGATTTTGAGCATCTTCTTTATGAGAGTTGAATGTACATGATGAGGTTTTAGGAGAGTTTGGTGAGAGTTCTTATACTTTATGCAACTTTTGTGGCTTCTTGTTTATTGAATCGAATCATTCCTCTCCTATGAACATAAAATTGTTTAGCCAAATCACATAAAAAAAAATTTCTTTTGTAAAATCCAACGTATTAGTTATTCTCTTGTTCTAGACCATGGAATTTAACTAGGTAGGAGGGCCAATGGTAATCTTTAAGATTACAATGATTATTGTCAATAGGAGAGCATCAAGAGCTTGAGGTAAAACTATTGTGAGTGATTTTGAGTTTTTTCTTTATGAGAGTTAGATGCACCCAAGTTATAGCTGAGGCTAGTGAGAGTTCTTATATTTTTACATTCCTTGTGGCTTCTTGTTAAGTGCGTCGCATAATCTCTTCTCTCTTGTGAACATAAGCTTGTTTAGCCAACACATAACTTTTGGTTTCTCCTTTTGTGGATAATCTTTTGTTATATTACATTGGAATTTAACATTTTTATTTATAGTTATTGCTTCTACATAAAATTTAAATGTTCCATGCGATACCCAATCATATTACTATGATAAATTGAGAATACTCAAGTAGAAACTTCAAGATATTTCAGAAACTGAATTATTTGTAGAAGGAAAATTAACTTACCACTTCAAAGTTAGGTTGCCAGTTCGTAGCTTTGAGAATAACTAAGAAAGCAAAGATCTCACTGACACTTACAATCTACTTTTGAGATGTAAACTAGAATTAAAAAAAAAAACACTGATGCCAAAATATGAAAGAGAAAAAGAACTCTTAAATTCAATAATTGATTTCATCAACGGTCAAACCTTACGAAAAGAGAAGGGAAGAATAAACAATAGTCAAGAGTAGCATTATACAATTTCACACACTATTGGCGATGAACTTGTCTCTTAAAATAAATTCACCCTAAAGCCCAATCATTAGCGCATGAATTGTTTTTATAAGTTTTTCCTTTTATTTTTTTTCGCCAGAAGGGTGCATCATAACTTACAAAATTAGGAAAGAAATTGCATTGACCATTGTTTAAAATATTTGCACAGCTAAAACATATTAAATTAACTAAATAAAATTGAAATTCTTTCTACTGAGCAACTTCATCCCCTAAACCAGAAACATATTACAAGTACAGTTCCAAAAAACATTGCGCAAGTGAGCTATCCTCATTTTGTTTTTTCAACCCACTCCTATTTGTCAAACAATGCCACAATAATGTATTTCTTTCTTTTCAGGGAACGCAAAGCTGCGTTTGCTATTTTCCTCATCAAATCTGATCAAAGATTCAAAGTTTACCAAAACATTTGAATTTAAAAATATAAAACGGAAAATTCTGCATAAATAAATCAATAAATGCATAAAATGATCATTTTTGTATGAGCAACTGCTACCTTTGCTTTCACTGGTGCTTGCTCCTGTACTTTACCCTTCGAACCAGCCTTCCCCTTGGTTTCAGCTGAACTGTTCTCCGAACTAGACGAATTATCATCCCAGCTCTTCCTCACCGACCTTCCAGACCCCACAAGTGCATCAGAAACCCTCGCGATCCCGGCAACCACTAAACCTACCTTCCTCTTCCCCCCACCGTCACCAGCCGCTGGTGAGAACTTTATCCCACCTGACAACCTCCGACCACCTGGTGAAGCCGCCCCTTTCCTTCCCATTGGCGAAGCCACCACCGTCTTCCTCGCAACCGGCGAAGGCTGCCGGTACCTCGATGGAACCACAATTGCCGGCTCCCTCGCAACTTTCCTATTCTCCTCCCTCGCAGCCAGCAGACTCGGAACCTCGCATTTGGACGGCACCGGTGATGGCGCCCTGGAGCCAACCCTGTCGCCTTGCTTTTCTGGAACAGGGGAAGGGTTCCGAGAAGCTGGGGACGAGAACGTGCGCTTGGGTTTGGAGACGGACAAGGCGGAACCAGACGAAAAGGTGTTTAATGCGCCGGGGAGGAAGTTTTCTTTGGGTGCAAAACGGCGTGGCTTGACGGTTGCGGCGGCGGAAGAAGGAGCCCCTATTACGAAGCCCAGGGCATGCGAAGGAGTGGAAAGGGCGATAAGCGGTTCCGGCGAGCCAATAAAAGGGTGGTGGTGACGAGGCGAGGAGATAGGGCGGAGGCCGAGAGCACGTGGTACAGGGAGATCAAAGTGCAAGCGATCTAGGTAGACGAGCTGGCCGAGCTGGGGACGGTTGGAGACGATGAGGTCGGCGTCCTGATCGGAGAGCGAGACATAGGTGGAGTGGAGGGAATCAGAGAGTTGGAGGTAAAAACCGTGGGAAGGCCAGAGATCGTCGGTGGGAGCGGGGACGATGCCGATGACTTGTAGGACAGCAGAGCGGTGCTCGCCAAAGGGCTTTGACTCGGAGTTCATGGACTGAAGGAGTTTGAGAAGGACGCCGGCGGTGAGGGTCGCCATGGAGGTCAGTTTGCGTCGGAGAAGAGAGGGGTTTGTGAAATTTGATGAGAGGAAGAGTGAGGCGCGTGGACAATAGTTTCGCTACCGTTGGGTAGAGGGATGGATTCAAAATTCAAAATGCCCGACCGTTCAAGATTCCATCCTCTAATTGTGTAGAATACGCCCACCAATCTCTTCTGCACCCATTACAGCCTGTTTGGGATAGAAGGTTTTTTTTATGGGTTCTCATATATTTAAATATCTAATTTTTAAATTTTAATATATATATACATATATAGGGGCGGATCCAGAATTTTTTCTCAGAGAGGCACGACAAAATAAAAAATATTATACTTTTATATAAAATAAAAATTAAAATATCTCATATAACAAAATAAAAAATTAAGCATCATAATAACATGAATTTTTTTATATTATACATCATCTATAATTTCTCCCTCAAAGCCGATTATGAATAATATTCCATTAAAAAATACTTCTAAATATTCTAATCTTCAAGGATTATCTGATATAAAGCATATAGTTAATAACTAAATATTCATCAAACATATAATAAAATTTAAAACAAAGTAAATTTCAATAACAATTATCTCAAAGTAAATTATCTGATACTATTTTTTGATGTAATATTTAAAATTTTGAAGCTAATGATGATACTTTTTTAAATATAATATTTTCAATTTCATATATAAAATAAAAATAAAATCATTACTTAATGAACACATATGCATCACTGATATAATTATTTAACAACAAAAAAAATTTCTTTCAAAGTAAGTTAGTTGGAATCAATTAAATAACTAAGTAAATTTAATAATGAATTAAAAAAATTAAATGATTGAAATTAATAAAATGAATTTAGAGACTGATATGTAATCTCAAAATTTATAAGAACTATTTATAGGAGATGTTCTATTATAAAATAAAGTTCTGAGATTTTTTTTGTTAGAATATTTTTAAGTACTTTTACTTATCATGACTTTTAATTATGATTGATTAAAATAACAAAAGCTGCTTTAATCATTTAACATACTAAATCTTCTACCGCATAGTTAAATCTAGATTTAATGAATCCTAAAGCAGCAACTGCTTTCGCATGGTTAAATCTGGATTTACATGGTTAAATCCGGATTTACAAAGTCTTAATTCCTTACAGTAAAACAGCTTTCGCATGATTAACTCCGGATTTACTAATTCCAGTTGATAGGCGGATTTACAGAAATTTAGACAAAGCAAAAATGTGCGAAGAAGGGTGGGAGGAAAGACACATGATCTGCTGCGAAGAAGGGTGAGAGAAAAAATGAGGGGTACCTTTATGAGTCTCTTCTTTTTTTATGCAGCCAGAGCAGAAAGGTCGAAATGATAGTAAAAAATAAGGATGGAATAAGAAGTATAAATAGCGATGATCCAATTTTTTTTTTTAACGATGGCCTGAGGCTGCTATACTTTATCCGTCATTGTTTAAAATTTTAATATCACAATAAAAATATTATTTAATTAATTTTTTAAAATAAAATATATCAATATAAAATTTTTATTGTTACATCTAAAGTTATAAGTAGGGGTGTCAATTCGGGTTTCTTGGTGGTCAGTCGACCGAACAAATTTCGACATATTCAGCAGGCTTCGAATTTAAAAGCGAGTTCAAATTTTTAACTCGAACGACTCGACCGAACCACGAGTAACCCCAACTCAAATATTGATCGGTTCGAATTTGTCACCGAACATAGAACAGGCTTCGAATATTAAATGGGTTCAAAATTCTAACCCGAACCCGACCTGAACCCGACTCGAACCCGAACTCGACCCACATAAGCTTAATAATGACAAAATTCTGAAATAATTTATTTAACCAAATAGAGAAAAAATTTAATATTAAATATTATTACTCAATTTTATGATATCCTATAATTTATTTATGAGATAGTTCTAAATTCTAATAAGATTTTATAATGGTATATAACTTATTAGTTATTATGAGCCAAAAATAAAATTAACATAAATAATACATCACAATCTCTCTTGAGTCTTTAGTTTTGACATTATAAACAATTAACATTACAAATAATTAAAATAAAATAACAACAACATTTAATTAATCAAAATTACATCCACAACACTAATACACCCTAAGCAACAACATTTTAAAAAAAAAAAACTTCATCACCGAGCAGCTTCCAATGGGCACCGACAGAAAAAGAGTAAACTGCATCTGCAAGGATGTAGAAGGATAAAAATTAGCACAGTTAAAGTAATACAAATAAAGTGAAGGATAAAAGCATCATAAATAGAGAAAATTAGATTGAGTATGTGAGAAAGCTCGCTCAATCACCAAAATGGGGCGGATGCAAATATGAGCATCAAACTTCATCGAAGGGTTACATCACAAGAGCTTAAAGAGGAGTGAAATTATCACCATCATTGCTATAAACTTGTGAAAAGATAGCAGTCATTTGTTGAAAGTCCTATGAGCCTTAGTACCTGCAAACCTAATCAAAGCCATATATTCTATAGAGGGACAGCAAAGAGCAGAATGGGAAATGATAATTATCACCAACATATTCACCATATCATGAGAGTCCTTACCCATATGATAATGAAGCATCTTGGGACAAATAAGCCAGCAGGGAAACCAATCACAAGTAACAATAGACAACCTGTTGGGAAGCCTGCTGAAATCTTGCTAAGCATATTAATAGCATGTAAATAACACCATCCCAATTCATATGAAACTTACAGGCCAGGAAAATAGTTCAGGAATACAGCCAGCCAGGAATACATCCCATAAAAATGGGATAACCAATCAGATAAAGAATGCAGATGCCAGATGTTAACAACCACATATTTAATAGCATAATCACAATAGGATCACACAAGTCTGAACCACAGATGGAAATCGGCCAGATAGGATAGCCCTGGCGGCGGTGATAAGGCACGCACCCGCCACAAACAACACACAAAAAAAACCAAGAGAAACAACCCGGAGCGGTTCTTTGGCGAGGAAAAACACCGAATAAACAATGGAGATGATAACAACTATGTGGTTAATAACATAATCACACAAGTCTATGAGAACCAAATAGAAATGCAAAAATAGATAGATAAAATTGTGTTAAGTATGCAAATCACGAGAATTCTTCAAATTGTCAAGCATAAAAATGTTGAAGGATCAATAAAGGTTCGGTCGTGAAAAAGGTGACATTCTTGCAAAAAGCTAAATAACCAATAGGCAACAAAGGTTAAAAGAAGCACAACCACCATAGAAAGACAACAATGACACTATGTATGTAATTGTGCTTGAATTATTACGATCATCCATTAAATTCTTGCATGAAAATTAAAAAAAATACTTAAAGACTAGTTAATTAAGTTAATTATTAATCAAGATATCACCATCATCCTTGTCACTTTAATTAGAAGTGTACTTCATAACTCTCTCACGTGACTTCATCAAGATCAGAATCATTTAAATCTACAACAAAGAAAGACTTCAATTATACAAATTAGAGATACATAAGTGATTTAAATGAAAATTTATTAAATTTATTAAAAGAAAGACTTCAAACCTGTATCTTTATATAACCAATCCTTTGTGCATACCAATGCTTCCACAATATCATGTTTTTTGCACTCATTGATCAAGAATCTTCCGCTATTACTTTCGGATGCGGAAGAAATTGGTATACAAAACATCACGATCCATTGCAAGACTTGAAACTTATATTGGTTGCCTCCAATAATCTGAATATGTCTAAATCCATTTTTTCATCCTAGGCTCATCTAAGTATATAAGCTCATATTTTCTCGACTATCTTCTTCATCAAAAAATCAAAATCCTTAACAAAATAAAAGTATAATATAAAATGTCAACTAAATAAGCAAAAAAAAATTGACTAAAATAAAGTAAGTGTACCTGCAAAAATTGTGATTTTGAAATTGTTGAAGTTAATGCTCTTGAATTATCAATTTGCGATGTTCTAGTGATTTCTGAAGTTTGTAATGATGAACCTTGCATCCTTGATTTCGAATAATTTTTAAACAATGAAAATAACTTCTCCCTCACATTTTCAACTTCTAACCTAATCACCTCCATAAAGTCTTTTATAACACCATTCAACAAAATTAAATTTGTACCTTGGATCAAGGATAACAGCTACTACAAGCATTATACAAAAATCAGACCAGTATTTCTCAAATTTTGAAAGCTTATTTAAAGTCATCCTTCTGATGTAGACTTATCACTAGAAATTTCATGCTTTAATCTTTGCATATCTTTGAAAGCGAAAAAAGAGATTTGTTGTAGGATATCTTGTTCTAGAAAATACACATGTAATTTCATATAAAGGCGCTAAGAAAATACATATCAATAAAACTTTGTTTAACATTCAAAATTTTGTTCTTGCTTGAGAACCTTTCATATTTAATACTTTCACGAACCTTTGATATTGAGCTATCAATGTCTTTTAAACCTTCTTGAACAATCAAATTATGATATATGCACAACATTGTATGTGAAAGAATTCCCCATTGCAAAGTAGACTCTCAAATTTAAATGATTTCTCATGAATTCAATAGATACATTATTAGGCATTATCTAAAGTATCTAAAATCTTCTTTTCAATCTCCCAATCAAGTAAAAAGTTTGAATTACTTCAAAACAATGCAAGATCGTCATCGGTGCCATAATCTGAAATTTAAATTTTTTTTGCAACTTCCAAGTATTATCAATGAAATGTCTTTGTTAAACAAATAAATCTCAAATTATTGATGGAAGTCCATAAATCGACGTCAAGCAAACTCGATTGTGATACTTTGTAGCATTGTTGGTTGCCCTTCTCTTTCATGAACATCTTTTGCAATCTTTTTAATAGTATTTCTTGAAACAAGTTGCAAATCTCGATGCAAATAATATAAAGTGCTCTAAAAAATCAGACCATTCAATGCATTGAAAAGGTAAATCATGCATAATAATGCAAGCTAAGTCACGAAACTCTTGTTGGTTAAACTTAGCATTGCACATGTAAATAAATGAAGAAGAATTACTTTGCAAAAAGCCTATATCACGTGTATCCTTTTTTTTGCAAGTTTGTAAGTGACGTTTCAAATTGCCGGTGCCAAATTTGCTATCACATATGTAGGTTGCATCACACTTTTTACATTTACATCTTTGTTTCCCATCATTTTCAATAGGTAGTAAATCAAAATATCCCCAAACAAATGATAACATTCTTCTCTTCTTCCTAGCAAGTCTATTGCTTGTCTCTTCATCAATTATTTGAATTTCATTCTCACCAATATCTCCATCCAAAAAACTTCATTTTCTTGAGCATTACTAATAGTATTGGAATCCTCCATCTAAATTAAAAAATTGATGATAAGAAATTTATAAATAATATATTATACTTGTATTACACATTTACACCCTAATCAGTAAATAGCTAAATGATACATAGTAAACGAATTCCTCAATTCTCGATACAATATTCATCTCAACTTCTAGGAGACCTACAACAACATTTAAATGAGTAGATAAAAAAAAATGATACACTAAACAAATTTTCACAATATTGAATATTCATCTCAAGTCTCAACTTCTCAGCAGTCAAAATAGCGAATAAAACAACAAATTTCATATAATATTCATCTCGACTTATCGCATATGTTAAACACTAACAGTGTCCATTCATATGTGCAATATAAAATAATTTATAAACAATCACCGTCATGCGACAGAGAACAAGCGAAACAACATGGTCATCGACTCATCCATACAATTACAAAGCGATCACCAAACACGAATGATAGAAGGATTGATTTAGATCAGCATGACTCTCAAAGATAAAGGAATGAAGGATTACAGATTACCTCAGGACGAAATGAGAAAGATTCGAAGAAGAAGGGTAGTCGAGAGAAGAAGATCAAGATAGCAATGTCGAGAGATTGAGTCATCACAATCCAATCGAAATAAGAGCTGAGCCGTAAAGGAAAGGAAGTCAGACTCAAGTATGAAAGGGCTTGCTTTGCTTTCCACTGAATAAAGTAAATAAACTAAGCAATCAAAAAAAATCGGTTCACACTCTTTCTCGGACCGACATCAACGTGGAATCCAGAACGGTTGGTCAATTCGTGATTCGGGTTTTAGGTCAACCAGAAATGTCATATTGGTCTCGAAAATCTATTTCTTGGCGATTTTTTTGGTTTGTTCAGTTAATGATCGGGTCATTTTGACACCCCTAGTTATAAGAATTACGTGATATATATGTAAATTTTTTTAATTTTACACCTAATATATTTTAACTTTTGATTCATGCAAGTAGGACTGTGAGATGAAGTGAGTGTTTAGTTTATCATTAACACTCAACATCTAAAAAAAAAAACTTTTGATTCACGCGCTTCAGATAAACGCCAAGTTTTTTTATTTTTTTAAATTTTTATTTTTAACTTGGTTAAAAAAAACAACAGATGGCAGTAAAAGCGGACATTAAAGAGTGACGGGGGAGCGCACTAATTTTATTAATATTTATATTTCGATATTTATTTTAAAAGAATTAAGAAATGAATGTGGATACTTATTAATCCCAGTTTTTAAAATAATAATATAAATTAATAATTCTAAAGTTTTATCATAGATCATACCAGTTTAATTATGCCAAGTGTATCTTGATGGGTTAATTGATATAATTTGAAAATTCTTTTGAAGCGAATATCTTGATATACAAAAATCGATTAATAATTAAAAATGTAATTGAATGATATCAATTGGCTCACAATATGGAATGTTTATCGAATCTTGGCGGTAGAATCTAACAGCCAGATCTCAATTCACTTTCGTTAGTCGGCATACCATATGATCAGGGAATCATCATGACTTTTGATGGAGTGGTTTAGATTTTGCATGTATTTCGAAATGTCTTCTCTCTATATAAATGGCGCCGTTCTTCGTAAGAGGTCGAGCTAAAAAAGGAGATACAGCTTGAAAATCCTCCGGCGTAATCGTGCCACCATTCGACGGTGGCGACCACCTCGTTGGCTGCCAGCTGGCGGCGTCATCGGCGGTCGTGTCGATCCTCCGAAAGTCGTTCGGAATACTGTAGCCGCGTCGTCGGGCATTCATCACGTCGCCGGTCATTACCACTGTTCTTAGGCGTCGCTTCATTGCCGATAACCTTAGTCGTCGACACCATTATCGATCATCATTATCGTCGACCGTTGTAGGTCATCCCGTTGACCGTCTGGTCGTGGAAGCAGGTCACCACCATCAGGCCTTCTCCGGTTATCACCACCACCAATGTTCGATTGTGACCTCATTGTTCACCATCATCAATTAGCAAATGTTACAACTTCTTGGTATATATAGGTTGTTGCGATTAAATTCATTTCGGCCTTCTCATTAGATTTTGTAATCATAGAACATTTTGTACTCGAGCAGATACATAGTGGAAGATTTGTCTTTGGGCTAGGTCCGTGGTTTCTTTCCTCTTTTGAGGTTTTTAAAATTAGGTTTTTCTTATTAATTCTTCAAACATCACAGTGTCTTTGGATTCTGACAAAGTTAAAATAAACTTTTATTCTACATATGGTTCTCTCTAATTCAAAATTATGAAAAAAAAAAATTATTATGTATCTTGATTTTTTTTAATTTAAATTTTAACTTTCAATATTTAAAATTGAAGTTGAACTAGTAAGAATATTTATTTTGATTATTTTTAATACAATTTGTTTAATATACTAATAGTACTTAATGTTATAGATGTATTAATACCCAAAGAAATATAACATGTACATAATGATTAAATATATTTAATTAATTGCATAGAATAACACATTTTGAGTTGTTTTGTTGATTAAAAAATAAATGCAGCATGAAAAGAATGAAGTGTTAAGTGCAAGCAATGAAATTAGAATACTTTTTTATTATTTGGATAAAATTTTTCAAATGTGTGATATATATATATATATATATATATATATATATATATATATATTGCTAAGTAATGCAAAATAAAATAAAATTATAGATGATGGAGCTGGTGGCTAGCAAGTGATGACTTGCAACAAAATAGTTGATGGTTGATGACAACAGCCAACAAATGATGTTCGTTGGCGATAGTAGCAAGCAATAGCTAGTAGCAATAGTAATGGATAATGGATGGTGGTCAGCGATGTGATATAATATTATGAGAGGTCTATAGATGGAATGAATTTCTTTCTACCGGCGATGGCGGTGGCTTTATAGTTGTCGACAACGGCGGTTGCGATAACCAACAATGACAACATGCTTTACAACGAACCATATAATTAAAATCACCCAAATTTATTGAATTCTAAATCCTCTAGAGGGCTATTGGTTGCAAATATTTGTAGCATATTGTAAATCAAATGCATAAATTTTTGAAATTTTACTGATTAGTACATTGCATTTAAAATATAATGTATTTCAAAAATGTATTTAAAATACATTCTCTATATCAAATTTGATGAATTTGAAATTCATCAAATATGTGTGAATTTCAAATATACTGCTTGGTATAAAGTGCAACTACTTATCGCCACTACCATCAATCAGCCACCTGCCCACTATTAACTATCATCATTTGAATTTGGAGATATCATTGTTGCCGAGCCAATGCTCATTCGGGCAATTGCAACCACTGAATAGCCACCATTATTCGCCCACCGACAAAGTCATTATTTCTCTCACTCATTGCCATTGATACCATATTAGATCAATAATTTTATTTTTACTTTACATTATTTTAGAAATAAATAAAAGATAATTTACTTACATAACACCCAAAAGCATTTTTTTTTTTTTACCTATTAAACACCTAATAGTTAAATATTACTCCGATACCACTATAAAGTCAGATCCCCAAATACACCACATCATTGTCGTCGTTTCCACCCTTCGTAACTCCATTCTTGCATTCCTCTTAACTCCGCAATCACCACACAATCGTAAGAATACTCTTGTCTCTTTACCGTAGAACAGCCCTCTTATCTTCGATCACGAGAAATCCTGAGGAATCTATAGGTACAATTTTCTCTATCAAGTTCAAGTATTGCAAGGGTGTCTTGTGTCTCTTTGCTAGTCGTAAGAACACTCTTGCCTCCCCACCATACAATAACCTTCTTCTCTTTTGCAAGTGTCTTTTGTCTCCTTGTTAGTATTTAGGTTTTTATTTTGGTTGTTGAACTGATGAATGTATCATTAACAAGTACCAGAAATTTGAAACTTGTTATTTTTTTGCTGGTGTACAAGAGGATTTATTTTGGAGGTTGAATTTATGAATCAATAATGACTTCATGTAAATGATCTTTTAGAATCCCTAAGATGTACTCTAATATAGATGATCGTAGTTTTGCATGGAACTTATGATCACAGTTTCAACTATTTTAAATAACTTTTGTAATTTAGAATGGAATCTATGAATGGTTATAGTTAATGTTTTGGTTCCTCTATGTAAGAATGTTTTGAAGTGATACTAAATAAGATTATTAGAGCGTGAAGTTCTATTTTTAATATGCAAATGTTACTGTTCTTTTTGTGTAAGTTATAGATTAGTTGTTGCAATATGGTGAGGACAAATTTTCTGTAACTTTTCTCAACAGTAACCTCCGTGAGGTGTGACATATTTTTTACATTTATGTAACTTTTGTACAATCAAAATCAATATGGTCCTTGTTGCGTGCTAGAGAACCAGTTGCGATAGAGTAAAAGTTTATGCCTTAGCTTCTTTGGGGAGTTGAGCACGCGCACAGGTATTTAAAGAGCGAATAGTAAAACTCCAGAATTTTTACGTGGAAAACCTCAAAAAGAGGGAAAAATCACGAGGCCTAGCCCAGCAAAAAGCTTCCACTATATATCTGTTTCAGAGTACAAGATCTTCCGATCGGGATTACAGTGTATATGAAAGGATACGATTCTAATGTAAGACAATGTTGGCAACGATGTTGGCGGCGATGTTGGCAACGATATTGAGCGACAATGTTGACAACGATGTTGGCGATATCAATGATAGTGGTCGGTGATGATGGCCGGCACGTGGTGGTCGACGGCGAGGATCAGCGGTGGCGGCGGTGCGGCGGTCGGCGGTGGTTGACAACCGTCGAGTGGTAGCACAATTGTGCTTGGAGGATCTTTAGAGCTCTCTCTCTCTCTCTTCTTGGCCTCCCTCATATGAGGAATGAGAAATTTTTATAGGTGGAAGAGTTGTCTCTAAATACATGCAAAATCGAATCACTCCTCTGTCGGACGGCTCATGATGATTCCCGATCATATGATGTATTTTGTGTATTTGAATGCTCAAATGAAAGTGTAAGATCTTTGGCTTGTTGGGCGGCTCGTCGAGGCGCTCAATTTGACTATAAACACTCCATATTTGAGAGCTTTTAGGAATTTAAGCGATGCCTCAAAGTTTCCAATGATATTTTAAGTGCATCTCGACCGGTTTCAATTTCGATTAGCTTGCTTTCGGCATCAAGATTAGTGCTTATTAGAGGAATTTTGAGTCATATCGGTTGCTATTTTTTGGATGATATTATCTCAATCATCAAAAAATATGTGTAATACTTCAAAATAGTAAATTCTTCAACGAAATCAGTCCATTAACCATATTTTAAGAAACAGATCTTCATGTAAGTACAAGATTATGACTAGAGCGGTCTGACCACAAATATGTGTAGGTATGTCTGGCATAAAATTTCAAGATTCTGGGACCCATCGGACATTCTGAGCGTTCGCGCACAAGATTTGGTTGGACGAAGCGGTGCAAAAAAAAATTACTGAGGCTACTTATTTGTTTATAAATTTGAAGAAATGTCTTGCGACCTTTGTGTGGAGTGAAATAAATGAGCAAAGTGAAAATGGGCAAGCAATTTCGCGTGTGAGCAATTGCAGAGCGATCAATAGAGCAGCCCAGCAAGCATGAAACGGCCGGCAGGCGGGTCAGTGGAGCTAGACAGGAAGGCCAGTAAGCTATGGAGAGCCAAAGCGGGTCAGCGGATCCCAGCAGTAAACAATGACAGACGATGCAGTCCAAGCGATTCTGAAATGAAATTTGGCAGTCATGTAAGCAGTGAAGCCAGGCGGTGTCGCGAATGCGAGACGGGTCCAGCAGCAATACGTGGCAGTCATTAAGCGGTCAGCGGACCAGCGCTTCAGCGGCCTTGTATGAGCGTATGCTCCAGCGCGTGGTTGGCGTGCCTGAGCAAAATGTCCGTTGGATTTGAAGCGGTTTTGAGCGATTTTGGGTGGTTTTAGGCGGTTTTGGGCGCTTTTACCCTTTGCCCTAAAGGGTCTATAAAATCCCCAGGGCAAGGGAGAAGGCACCTTCTCTTCTTCTTGAGAGAAGATTGTTCAGAGGCGATCAAGACCCGTACTTCATACGGCAAGGCTCCAATTTTCCCTCGAAAGAGGTGTTAATTGACCTCGTCGGACCGACCGGGTTGGGCGATCAAGACCCGTAGTTCATCTGACAAGGCTCAGTTTTCCCTCGAAGAGGGTGTTAAGCGATCTCGTCCGGGCCGGGATCGGGCGATCAAGACGTGCCATACGACAAGGCTCGGTTTTCCCTCGAAGAGGTGTTGACCTCGTCGGACCGGCCGTTGAGAAGCGATCAAGAATAGTTCATGGCAAGGCTCCAGTTTTCCCTCGAAAGAGGTGTTAACTAACCTTGTCGGACCGAGATCGAGGCGATCAACGGAGCGAGGTTAGCGAAGATGCTCAACGATAATTGGCGGACATTGTCGGCTGAGACTCGATAGTAGTCCGTAAGTGGCCATTCTGATGGTTTGGCCAGCAGAGAGCTTCAGCGGTGTATAGCGGCAGTAATCAACAGTGCGGCCAGCATCGGTAATCAACAGTGCGGCGTGTCGATAATCGATGGGATGCGCAGCGATAGTAGTGGCAGCAAATTAATGATAGTGTGGCGGTAGCGAAATTCAGCGATAATGGCGATGGTGGCCGGTGGCAATAGTCAGCGGTGACCACTTATGGTTAGCGGCAAACGAGGTGGTCGCAGCCAACAGCGGTGATAATGGTCAGCAGTGGCAGCGTCGATAGTCAGCGAGATAGCCAACGATGGTGGTACCGAGATGCCGATGATAATTGGCGGCATTAACAGCGGCGGTCAGCGGTAGTAGCCGGTGATGAATTTTGACTATCGAGGTTGTTTGTCAAAGTGTGACTTGATGGCGTTAACCCGATGATGTTAACATGTGTGGAAGAGGTTGCATTGAATCCGCTGAGGATTTTGACCCATCCGAGGTTGTTTGTCAGAGTGTTACCCGATGACGTTAACCTGTATGGAAGAGGTCGAATTGAATCGTTGAGATTTTTGACCTATCGAGGTTGTTTGTCGGTGTTACGATGCGTTAACTATGGAAGAGATTGAATTGAATCATTGAGGATTTTTGACCATCAGGGTTGTTTGTCGAGTGTTACGATGTGCTTTATATGGAAGAGGTTGAATTGAATCCGGCGAGATTTTTGACCCATCGAGGTTGTTTGTCAGTGTTACAGATGATGTTAACTGTATAGAAGAAGGTGTGAAGTCCACCAAGGACCTTTGACCTATCAGGTTGTTTGTCAAAGTGTGACTTGATGGCGTTCGATGGCGGCTTTATGTGGAAGAGGTTGCATTGAATCCGGAGAAATACATCGAGGTTGTTTGTAGTGTTAGATGGCGTTAACACTATGGAAGAGGTCGAATTGAATCCATGAGGATTTTGACCTATCAAGGTTGTTTGCCGAGGTGTTAGTCATTAACTGCTATGGAAGAGGTCTGGGAAGTCCACCAAAGACCTTTTGACCTATCCTAGGTTGTTTGTCAAAGTGTGACTTGATGGTGTTAATTCGACGACGTTAACATGTGTGGACGAGGTTGCATTGAATCCGCTGAGGATTTTGACCCATCAGGTTGTTTGTATTGAGTGTTACCGATAGCGTTAATATGGAAGAGGTCGAATTGAATCCGTTGAGGATTTTGACCTATCCAGGTTGTTTGTCGGTGTTGCAGATGGCGTTAACTATGGAAGAGGTTAAATTGAATCGGAAGATTTTTGACTATCAGGTTGTTTGTCGAGTCTTTGCTCGATGGCGTTGTATGGAAGAGGTTGAATTAGAATCGGAGATTTTGACCTATCGAGTTTGTTTTGAGTCTTTTGATGACATTAACGTGTGGAAGAGGTTGAATTGAATCGAGATTTTGACCCATCGAGGTTGTTTGTCGAGTGTTACCCGATGATGTTAACTATGGAAGATGTTGGGTGAATCAGCGAAGATTTTTGACCTATCAAGGTTGTTTGTCGAGACTTTGCTCGATGGCGTTAACACATATGGAAGAGGTTGAATTAAATCCGCTGAGGATTTTTGACCTATCCGAGGTTGTTTGCCAGAGTCTTTGCTCGATGACGTTAACTTGTGTGGAAGAGGTTGAATCAAATCCGCTGAGGATTTTGGACCTATCCGAGGTTATTTGTTAGAGTCTTTGCTCGATGACATTAACCTGTATGGAAGAGGTTGAATTGAATCGAGGATTTTGACCTATCAGGTTGTTTCTCGAGTCTTTGCTCGATAAGCGTTAACTGTGTGGAAGAGGTTGAATTGAATCCGAGGATTTTGACCATCAGTTGTTTGTCAGTGTTAAGCGTTAACTTATGGAAGAGGTTGAATTGAATCGAGATTTTGACCTATCAGGAGGTTGTTTGTCGAAGTCTTTTTCGATGAGGTTATATGGAAGAGGTTGAATTGAATCCGAGGATTTTGACCTGTCGAGATTGTTTGCGAGTCTTTGCTCGATGGCGTTAACTTTGTGTGGAAGAGGTTGAATCAAATCTGAGACACCTATCCAGGGTTGTTTGTCGGTCTTTGCTCGATGGCGTTAACTGTATGGAAGAGGAGAATTGGTGAATTTTGACCTATCCAGGTTGTTTAGTCTTTGCTCGATGGCGTTAACGATGACATTAACTGTGGAAGAGGTTGAATTGAATCCGTGATTTTGACCCATCCGAGGTTGTTTGTTAGAGTGTTACCGATGGCGTTATGGAAGAGGTTGAATTAATCACGAGGATTTTGACCTATCGAGTTGTTTTCAGTCTTTGCTTTCGATGAAGTTGCTTGTATGGAAGAGGTTGAATTGAATCTGGGAATTTTGACCTATAGGTTGTTTGCGAGTCTTTGCTCGATGGCGTTAACTGTTTGGAAGAGGTTGAATTGAATCCGAGGATTTTGACCCATCGAGGTTGTTTGTCGGAATGTTGCAGGTGCGTTGTGTATGGAAGAGGTTGAATTGAATCCGAGGATTTTGATCTATCGAGGTTGTTTGAGTCTTTGCCGATGATGTCATGGAAGAGGTTGAATTGAATCGGCGAGGATTTTGACCTATCCAGGTTATTTGCTCTTTGCTCGATGGCGACTTGTGTGGAAGAGGTTGAATGAATCCGGCGAGGATTATTTGGACCTCAAGGTTGTTTGTAGTCTTTGCTCGATGGCGTTAACACGTATGGAAGAGGTTGAATTGAATCCGAGGATTTTGACCTATCAGGGTTGTTTGTTGTTTTCGATAACGTTAACTTGTATGGAAGAGGTGTGGAAGTCCACTAAGGACCTTTTGACCTATCTAGGTTGTTTGTCGATGTTTGCTTTCGATGGCGTTACGTATGGAAGAGGTGAATTGAATCCCGAGGATTTTGACCTATCCGGGTTGTTTATCGAGTCTTTGCTCGATGGCGTTAACGTATGGAAGAGGTTGAATTGAATTGAGGATTTTGACCTATCCAGGTTGTTTGCAGAAGTCTTTCGATGATGTTAACTGTATGGAAGAGGTGGTGGGAAGTCCACTATGACCTTTGACTATCCTAGGTTGTTTGTCGAGTGTTTGCTCGATGGCGTTAACACGTATGGAAGAGGTCAATTAAAACATCCATTTGTGGTTGTAGCCAAAGTTGCTCCTTAACGGCCTTATTTTTCTGAGTATGATTGGAAAATCATAATTTGCAAAAGCTATATCTCTTCTCAATGTTGAAATATCCTTCAACTTTGACTTTTTGGATGGTAATCGATTAGATGCTTAACATGGGTGATCTTAAAGATTGAGAGTTGCCCAGTTCCGGAATGGAAAGAGTTTGGTGAATCTTCATTCTTCTTGCGCTCTTTAAAAGCTTGAAATGATCCACCTCAATGGTGGTTTTGATCTTGTTGAGAAACTTGGTGATCATACAAGATGAAATGATGAATCTTCCATGAGATGGCGCCACTGATGCGTGCTAGAGAACATGCGGTAGAGTAAAGTTTAGTCTTAGCTTCTTTGGGGAGTCCAGTACACACACATATATTTAAAGAGCGAATAGTAAAACTCCAAAATTTTTACGTGAAAAACTTCAAAAAGAGGAAAAACCACGCTAGCCAAAAAAAGCTTCCACTATGTATTTGAAGATCTTCCCGTCTGGGGATTAATTGTATGAGAAAGGGACAACGATTCTAGTAAGACAATGTTGGCACAGGTTGGCGATGTTGGCATGATGTTGAAACAATGTTGACTATGATGTTGTGATATCAGCGATAGTGGTGGTGATGATGAAAAGCGATGGTCGGATAGCGAGATCGGGTGGCGGATGATGGCGGCGGTCGGCGGTGGTTGACAATGAGTGTGGCACGATGTGCTTGGAGGATCTTTAGAGCTCTCTCTCTCTCTTGGCCTCCTCATGAGGAATGAGAATAGATTGGAGGAGTGGCATCTCAGTAAATACATGCAAAATCGAATCACTCTCTCTATCGGCTCATGATGATTCCCTCATATGTATTTTGTGTATTTGAATGCTCAAATAAAGGAATTGTAAGATCTTTGGCTTGTTGGAACCCATTCGAGGCGCCGATTGATTTCACTCCATATTTGAGAGCTTTTAAAATTTAACGATGTCTCAAACTTTCCAATAAATTTTAAGTGCTTGATCTCACGGTTCAATTTCGATTAGCTTGCTTTTCAAGATTCGTGCTTTGAATAGAGGAATTTGTCAGTCTAAATACAATTTCACACTACATTGCACCAAAAAAACTCTGTCTTCGATTGCCAAGTTGTTTTCTTTAGAATTGCTTTATTAAAATTAACAAGAAGTGATAGCCTAGCAACTAATAGTTTCAATTACAATAGCTCATAATATATCCTAATAGTAAAGCACAAACCACACAAACTTTCAATTACTCCATCTAAAATCATAGCCAAAGCAGTTGGCAGGTGAAATTTATATTGTAGAAAAATATAATAAATTAGGGAAATCAACAAGAGCGCTCACCATTGCCACTACAACTCCAATAAAAATCAACAAAAGCATTGATCATATATATCCAATAACAACATCAATATAAGAAGTGGCCCGGGATGGGAATTTCCTTAATTGATATGTACATAAGAAGGAAATATGAAGGCAAGAGCCTTAAGAGTTTTTTATTGAAATGATCAAGTCTATTATAGGAAAACATATTTATCTTTTGACATAATATATTTATTCCTTAATGTCGTATTTGATAATCTAAATAAAACATTCCTAAACTTAGAAAAGCAAGAGTTTGACTCAAACTCCAACCCAAATCAAATAGATTCCAACATAAACTCAAAATGGGCAGCCATATGTTAGTCTAGGGCTATGTGATGATGCCATTAACCATAAATCAATAAACTAAAGAAAAATAAAAAAAATGAAAATCAAAGGGATGAAGGGAAATCCAAATTTCCTTCTTCCCACTTGACAACACCTCATTCCACTCCACCTCTTAAGCCACCTCTTAAGAGAAGGCATCGTGAAAAAAATCAAGCAAGCTTCCAAAAAGATTCAATGATCTCCTCCCAAGGTAAAAAAAAAAAGAGAGGAAGAGGGGGGTTGGCCAAGAGTGAAACCAAGCAAGGGAAGCCTAATACTTTTCCCAATTCACTCCAAAATATTCATCAGAGCTAGAGAAGATGCCCAACACCTCTCCTCGACCAATTCGTCACCAACAAGGTGATGAATAGTGCAAAATCGAGCACCCTTTAATAGTGAAATCCAAGGGAGTGGATTTCACCCCAAATTGACGTCACCTACATATTCTAGGGCTCGAGTCGATCTAAATCGAGTCCTCACTCATTTCATTCGACGCTGGGAGGCTGGAGAACGACCACCATCTTCTTGGATCAAGCCTAGGGTGGTCTAGGGAGTGATCCACAGGGATACAAGCCATCAAACTCCTTCCACATGCTCGTGGCATTGATCCGAAGCTAATGGAGTCAACCTCATCGCCTGAGATCGTCGGAATCATGGTTCACCATTAATGTACCTTCAATTTCCTTAAAGCTTTTCGGTTTGGGGCTTTTTGAAGGAAGTTGGATCCCCAAAAGAATCCAACCGTATGGAATGATCCCAATTCAATCACTAATCATTTTGGGATCGAAATCGGGGTGTAATTCTCCATCGATCACTGTCGGTTTGGGGAAAACCATCAACGGCGATCGGCTCTTGCCGCTTAGGAAAGGAGACAAGCTCCTGATCATCTGATCCTTCTATTAGGATCGGATGGCTCAGATCTAGGTGCATGTTTGATTTTAATTCTTAAGGAAACGCAGATCAAACGTGGATCGTTCGATCTTTGATCGGACGGTCTGCATCAAAGCGCATCTCGCCGCCCTTTTAACGTGGGATTCATGTGGATCCTGTGTGGACCAATCAGCTTTCAAAACATGGCGCGCCTTCGTTTAAAGAAGAAATTCGGGTTTCTGCATTTAAAAAATGCAGAAAAATACCCATAATTTCTAAAAATCATAGAAAAATAAATAAAAATTAGAAAAATTCAAATAAAGTCTCTATGGATTTGTCTTAATGAGAGAAATTCATAAAAATTAAAATTCCTAATTTATATTGGGTATTTTTTCCTTAATGAGGGATTAATTAAAAATTATTAAACCATAATTACTTCCAAACCACTAATCCAACTAAATTGAAACTTTGGGGAAATGAAACTAAGCTTAAAACACACCCTCTGGAAATTTTTCATAATTTATCTCAAAGTAATTTATGAAAATTAGAATTTTCAATCCTAAACTTCTAATTTAATTAAATAAATAAAAATTAATTAAATTAACTTTTGGAAATTATTAAAATAAGCATAAATCAACTTAATAAACCTCAATAAATATTAAAACATCATTAAAACTCATCTAAACTTGATAACCCTTAAAACCTTCTTGGAGAAGCCTGCCTTCTAATATTGATTTGGCCCATAACCATTTCTAATTGCATGAAATTATGTATAAAATGCATACCCAAGGCCTAAATGAATCTTGAGTCAAAATTTATAAAAAATTTATAAAATGTGCATTAGTTAGATGCATCTTCATACCCTACATGATTCTAAGGATTAGGGAGTGAGTCTAGGTTCTTAGATTTCTTTCCTAAAAATGCGACAGCCCAGTCATCTTGCATTCATATGACTTGACTAAATAAATTTAAAATGTGCTTAGGTGGTGTTAGCTGGCAGCCCTCTCCAGGTGGGTTATAAGTCCAGAAGAGTCAGGGATAGGTTAATTCTCTTAAGTGAGAGGAATAACTGATAATTTTCAAAGATAGAACAAGGTCGAGCATCTGATATGTGTCAGAAGCACCTATGAACTAAGTTTTGAAGCTTCCTTTTTAGGAATAAGTCTTCAACTCTAGACATTTCGGCAGTCTTATGCTACTAGAATCTAAGTCCTAGACTTCTAAGAAAATGTTAACTGAAATTTCTTAATTAAATTTCAAATTTAAAGCCCAATTATAGGATAGTCAAAATGTCTACTGAGTATCCCAATATCAATAGGCATTCCCTACTTTCTCTCAATTGGCTTCTAAAATAACTCTCTCCAATTTGGATCATTTCCAATTGAAATTCTAAAAACTAATCTTTTGAATACCACCTTAGAAATCTTTAGAAGTAACTACTTATTTCTTTAATCGAGAGTATTCTTAGGAAGCGACTCATTCTTAAGATGTAATTAACTATAGGGGCTTGCCTTTATAGGGAACCATGAACTCAGTTTAAAATAAACCCTGTCTACATTCCCATGCAGTTTAGAGGAAAAATCTCTGGTACACGAAAGATCCATTAGCCTTAGGAGTCTTTTATTGAAATGATCGAGCACATTATAGGAAAACATGTTTATTTTTTGAGATAATATATTTATTCCTTAATGTCGTATTTGATCATCTCTGGTACACGAAATATTCCTAAACTCTACGTGGTGTCATAAAATTTTCCCATAGAGATATTTTCTAGTTACTTCACTGGGGACTGATTCCTCTCTCCATCTTTAGAAATAAGTGATTACTTATATATATCGACAGTGTACTAGTGCCACTCACCGGTCAAGACTGCCTTTCTTTTTGTTGGATACCTCTCCATTTTATTATTGGTTGAGCCTATTCAACATCTTGAATTAAGGTTCTAGAATTCTTCGTTTGCCACATTTAAATAATTGGGTCCTAGAACCAAATCCCAAAAAAAAGTGAGAGAAATAAATGAAAATCAACTCATTTCTGTTAAGACCTAAAGCTAGTCAAGACTGATTTGAAATCATTCCAATATGAAAAAGAAATGTCAAATTTAAAAAAACTATGAAAATTATTTCAAAATTTAAAAAGTAAATCTCAAGATTAAAATCTCAAAGTTAAAATTTGTCCTTGATCTTACTTTGGCTTTGTACTAAAGTTAAAGAGAATGAGGACAGGGACCTAATTTGATACCCTATGTTCTACAATATTCAAAGGTGGAAAATACCTAGGGATGTGGATTGAAATGAAGGAGTTCCTTTAAATCTTAAGAAAATCCAAATCAAAAGGAGGCATGGTTGTGCCTATTCACCTTACCACCATGATTGAAGCTTGAATTGCATTTGAAAAGAATCAACTCAAAAGAAAAAAAAAGAATAAAAAAATAATCATCATCCTAAAAGAATGCCTTATTGACCTTAAACAGAGGTTGATTAAGGAACTAAATGTAAATCTTCTATCCTAATAGAAGAAAATTTTACATAAATGCAAACCAACTTTAATCTTAAACTCATCTCCAAATGTCCACTAGAATATTGAAAACTCAACTACTCAAGCTGATTGACCAATTCAAGGGAGTGACTTGAAGGTAACCCTCTTTTATACCTTTCCAAAAACTTAGATCATTAAGAGTTTAGGAGAGAGTCAAAAGAGGAAGATTAAATGACATAAACAAAAAAAAGTGATAAGATTCACTCTTGCTCCTAATCAATAGAACAAAAGATAGGATAGCGAAAGAGAATTTTGATTTTCTTGATAAAGTTGAAATGAATGAAATTTAAGCCAATCAACTTTCTTAATGGGAGTTTTCTCTCATTGAATGAAATGATATTTCATGAATAGCCTTAATTAAATTTAAGGCCAAATTATGAAAAGAAAATAAATGAAGGCCTTAATCCTTCTAAAGAAATCATGACCTTAGGATTGGGCCCTAAGAGTGATATTTATATCTCTCAGAGTGAAAGTATGAAATTTTTATCTCTGGTAAGTTGATAGATAAATCACTTAGGACTTTGTCAGTTCAAATGAATAAAGAAAGCCTTAGTTTTGTCTACTTAAAGACTAATGCATTATATGCTTTCAATACAAAGTGATTCTAAGGTGAATCCTTTGCAAAGTCTTAGGACCTATTTGACATTGTCTTAATGTCTAAAATTGTGGTCAAAGATTTTATTGCAAGTTGAGATTACCTTTAATTTTCTGTGCTATAAATATAATATATATATATATATATATATATATATATATATATATATATATATATATATATATATATATATATATATATATATATATATATATATATATATATATATATATAAGTCAAACATCACTCATCTCAGGGTCCTCTTTTAAATCATGATCCTCTAAATGAATAAGTCATGAGGTCTATTGATCTATTGAGGATAGAGTTAGACCTACCTTCCCTTCATATCAAAAGGAAAATTATTCAAATCAAATTCAAAATGGTAGAGTCATACCACTTCAAATGACATTGAAAAGAAATGGCAAATAAGTCATCTTGAAAATATGATGTCTTGCCCATCTTAGAGAAGTTGCTTGCAAAATCAAGCATCGTAATGCTCTGTTAAAAAAATGAGCAAAGAAAACAAAATGAAATGAAATAAAATAAAAAATGAAAAAGAAATGAAAGTAAAGCAAGACATTACATAATCATGTAATTTTCTTTACTTAACTATAAGCAATTTTTTGGTGTGGCATTCCACTATAAAAAGGTTCTAGGGTTATCTTCTATGATGAAGATAGACTACTAAGAACTTATTAATATCTTGGTCGATGTGAAAAATTTGAAAGAAGAAAATCTCCAAAATATATGTTGAACTGAGTGCATCAGTCAACATCAATTATAAACATGAAGTGAATTTATATAGGCCCAATTCTAATCAAGCTTTGATAAGATGGTGCCATATAAATTCAATCAAATAAAGAAAGGAGTTTTCAGTTTCATGAAAATTTAATTTTGAAAACTCAACCTAGAAAAAGGACATAGTCTCAATTACATTGTCGATTGAAGAAAAAAAATTCAAACATGAAAAAGAAACATAGGAATTCATGAAATATCTTTAATACTCTTGGATGGTCCTATCCATCCAAAATAAATAAAAGAAATAAAAAAATATTGATTGTGGAAGGATGTTCATATTCATCCTAAATTGAAAGTGTTGAGTCGTTAGGAATATCATTCAATTACTCCTAAATGACCTCACTAAATATTTGAGTCCAACAGAAAATTCTGATTTCAGAAGTGCAAAGTTTTCAAGAAAGTCATTATGCCAATCTTAAATGGCTCCACTAAATAATTTTGAATTCAAAAGTGTAACATCTTTAGAAAGTCATTTTACCAATCTTAAATGGATTTACTAGATATTTGTTCCATGAAATGATGAAAAAAAATTTGGAATGTGGGATCATATTATATGATCAACCAATCAAAACAAAGAGTTGAATATATCAAAAAGTCAACCAATCAAATGTTGTATTTGGACAAAATATCAAATACATCTAATTTCCTAGTAAATCATTTAGTGGAGTCATTTCATAAAGAATGAAATGTTATGGAAATGACTTAGATACATCTATCTTCTTAGTGAATCTTGTAACTAGGAAAATTACCAAATGTAACTTTTCACAAAGAATAGAAATGTTATTAGAATGTTACGAAAATAAAGAAAGAAAGAAAGAAAAGTAAAGGGATGGAAGGACTATATCCAAGAGCAAAAGGATGAAGTCTGAAATTTCTAAACATGTGGACATTTTTAACTTTAAACTCCTCCACATCAAAATAAAGTGGTAGGATTATAAGTCAAAAATTGTGCCTAGCTAAACAAAAATAATCAGATATCTCATACTTTCTCATGCTTTGTCATCTTAGCCTTTGTCATGATTGGGTGAGCTCGCTTGGCAGGTTAAAAGAGATAATGGATCTTCTTTTTCAGGGGTCCATATCCTTTGTATGCCAAAGAATAAATTGAGTATATTCTGATTCCATTGCAAGTGGCCTATAATCTTAAACAAGAAGCTATGGAACATAGAGTCATTGCAAGTTAAAAAGCTTAAGTAGTCAGAGTCCTGAATTTCTCTTCAAAAGGCACCTAACATTTTGAATGAATGTTGTTTAGATGTGTCTGGAGATCAATATAGTCTTCAAGTTTAGGATACACCCTTAGAATTTGAAGAGGAATCTAATTCCACAATTGACAAGCTGAAAGAAATAAAAAAGAGAGAAATTGATCTACATCTGATATCAATAGTCTAACTCTTTACTGAGTTAGCTATCGATGACTTGATTAAGTTATCTTTTGAATTTAAATACTACTTTATCTGGAAATAAATTGAAATAATCTCCAGATGTAGCGGTCTATAAACTTAAGCTTGATGTCATTTCAATAAACTTAGTCCCTTGAAGGCTGTGGTCAAACCCCAAAAGAAAAGCAAGATTTTGCTAAATTAAAAGAAAAAAAATGATGGCTTTATATGAGAAGAAAATATTCTTCTTTGTTAGCTAACATCATTAAAAAAATGAATGATAAAAAGAAAAGAAAAAAAAAGATCGAATCCACGTAACCCACATCTTGGGACTAGGATAAAATCTTTACCTTAAAAATGGGTTCATATTACTCATACTTCATTTCAAAATCAAAAAGACTTTCATGCATAAGATTATCCTTTTTAAGGATAACTTTTCTAAACATTATCAAATCAAAATAATTATAGAAAAAAAAATTGAAAGCATATGATATGACATTCAGAATCCTTACAAAAATATTATGTTACATTATCATATCATTTAGTCTCAAAATATTGGGACAATTTAGCAAAAAGGTCATGATCAAGATTTCTTATAATCTCACTTTCAATTAAGTGGAGAGTTATATTAAAAATCTTGCCAAAAAGAAAAAGAAAAAAAAAGACTTCAATATCCAAGAGAAGGCCTTATAAGCTATTGAGTCATATCAACAAAACAAAAATGACATCCATGTCCAAACAAAAAGAAAAAGAAATTCCATTTGATTTGATTATTTAGTTCTTCTTTAAAGAACTACATAGTCATCTCAAAGGCAATTCTATTATACTATGATGTCTTTAGAGTGAATTAGACATCTAGCATAGTTCATTGTAACTTTGAGATAAAAAAAATGATGAACTTCTATGCTCATGACATAGTAAAGCATTGGGTCCAAAATATACCCAAATCCTCCTTCAAACATAAATTTCAACTCTTTGAAACATTATTCACTAAACTTCTTCATGTGTAAGGAGTATTAGTGAAATCAAGAAAATGGAAAAACCTTCCATTACCCTTTCATCAAGTTAGATTAATCAAGTAAGATTAAGTCCATGAGACTCTTGCTTATTAGTCAAAATTTTTGAGGATTAAGAATTAAGTCACTTTGACTTTTCTCATTTGTATTACTGTGGGTTAGGAGCAAGCTCTTTGTGGCACCTTTCCTATACATAGCTTGAGATGGGAGCAAGCCCTTTATGGCACCCTTCTCATGTCTTTCTTTATGAGTTTGGAGTATGCCTTTGTGCACCATTCTCATAAACATAGACTAAGCCTTTAATGGCTTAACTCTTTCTTTCTATAGGATAGGAGCAAGCCGTTCGTGACACCTTTCCTATATATGCATTGAGTTAGGAGTAAGCCCTTTGTGACACCTTTCTCATGTCTTTTCGATTTGGAGTAAGCCTTTGTGCACCATTCTCATAGGTTTGGAGTAAGCCTTCATGGCACCATTCCTACTTTCCATAGGATGAGAGCAAGCCCTTTGTGGCACCTTTCCTATACATAGCTTGAGATGGGAGTAAGCTCTTTGTGGCACCTTTCTCTTATCTTTTTGGGTTTGGAGTAAGCCTTTATGCACCATTCCCATAAGTTTCGAGTAAGCCCTTCATGGCACCATTCCTACTTTTCATAGGTATGGAGCAAGCCTTTTATAACACCATTCTTATCGTGTACATGATAGGATCAAGTCTCGAAGACTCCTTCCATGTCACATAGGCTATTTAAGATAGGAATTAAGTCACTTTGATCCTTTGCCTATTAGCTAAAATTTTAAGGATTGGATCATGTCTTTAAAGACCCTTCACCTCTTTTAGCTAACTAGGATGGATCATGCCCTTAACGGCCCCATATGAATAGCTAATCACATAGGAGTAAGTCCCCCAAATGACATCCTATTCAAATGACTATGGTTAGGATCATGTCTTTAAAGACCCCTACCCTTAAGTCAAAATTTTGAGGATTGGATCATGTCTTTAAAGACCCCTCTCCTATTTTTAGCTAACTAGGATGGATCATGCCTTTAACGATCCCATCTTATTAGCTAATCACATAGGAGTAAGTCCCCTAGTCGGCATCCTATTCAAATGACTAAGGTTAGGATCATGCCTTTAAAGACCCCTACCCTTAAGTCAAAATTTTGAGGATTGGATCATGTCTTTAAAGTCCCCTCTCCTTTCTTTAGCTAATTAGGATGGATCATGCCCTTAACGACCCCATCTTATTAGCTAAACACATAGGAGTAAGTCCCCCAGTCACAATCCTATTCAAATGATTAAGGTTAGGATCATGTCTTTAAGAACCTATCAAGTGAGCTTGGATCATGTCTTTAAAGACCCCTCTCCTCTTTTCAACTAACTAGGATGGATCATGCCCTTACCCCATCTTATTACCTAATCATATAGGAATAAGTGCCCAGTCGACATCCTATTCAAATGACTAAGGTTAGGATCATGTCCTTAAGACTAAAGTAAAATTTTGAGGATTGGAGCATGTCTTTAAAGACACATCTCCTCTCTTTAGCTAATTAGGATGGATCATGCCCTTAATAGTCCCAACTTATTAGCTAATCACAGAGGAGTAAGTCCCCCAGCAAGCATCCTATCAATATTTTGAGGATTTGATCATGTCTTTAAAGACCCATTTCATCTCTTTAGCTAATCAGGATGGATCATGCCCTTAACGACCTCATCTTGTTAGCTAATCATATAGGAATAAATCCCGGTGCATCTATTCATGACTGGTTAGGATCATGTCTTTAAAAACTCCTACCCTTAAGTCAAAATTTTGAGGATTGGATCATGTCTTTAAAGACCGCTCTCCTCTCTTTAGCTAATTTGGATGGATCATGCCTTTAACGAACCCATCTTATTAGCTAATCATATAGGAATAAGTCCCTAGTTGGCATCCTATTCAAATGACTAAGGTCAGGATCATGTCTTTAAAGACCCCCACCCTTAAGTCAAAATTTTAAGGATTGGATCATGTCTTTAAAGACCCCTCTCCTCTCTTTAGCTAATCAAGATGGATCATGCCCTTAACGGCCCCATATTATTAGTTAATCATATTAGAATAAGTCCCTAGTAGGCATCCTATTCAAAAGTTTGAGGATTGGATCATGTCTTTAAAGACCCCTCTCCTCTCTTTAGCTAATTAGGATGGATCATGCCTTTAAAGACCCACAATATTAGCTAATCACATGGATCACTACCATTCTCAATTAAGAGTAAGTCCCATAAAAGCATCTTCTTTGAGCATAGTGATTGCATTAGGATTAGACCATCTTTGGGTCCACTCGTAATGGCATTCCTAGTCATCTTAAAACTTAATGAATTTAAATTTCTAAGATTAAATCACATTTCAAGACAAAGGAAGGCATACATGTGCCTATCTTTCACAATCAAAAGCAAAACAAAATTGCAAATCAAAATCAAAATTCTGAACTTGAACCCCAAGCTTATGCTTGTATGTTGATCAATACGGTTAACACCAATATGTGCAGTGTACTCTGGTTGATCTACTACATATATTGGGGGTCCATTTGTTGATCTAATTCTTGGATGAGGTTAATATCAACTTGAAACCAATAATTAGAATATTCTAATTCAAATTAGAAACCTCCTAATTCAATGCTTAAGACACTACACCTAATGTCCCAGGAAATCAACCTAAATTTCTAATTTGGATTAACTCAAATCAAATCCAATTAATTTAAATTGAAATTTAATTAAAACTAATTGAAATCAATCACTTCAAATAAACTCACACATGTAATCAAATATGATTGGAGTCCAAACCCAATCCAATTGAGTCAAATTAGTCATTTGAACCCAACTAGAAAGAAATTCAAGCCATTTAGGCCAAATAGGTTAAATTTAAAAGAAATTCAAAATCAACTCAACTCTAAATCAATTAATCAAATCAACAATCACTTAATCATCAATCCAAGATGATTAAAATCCAAATCAAATTTAAATTCAAACACCATTGAATTGATTTTGATTTAGATTAAGTTTGAATCGATGCATTTGATTTTGACTCAAACTCCAACCCAAATCAAATAGATTCCAACATAAACTCAAAATGGGCAGCCAGACATTAGTCTAGGGCTATGTGATGATGCCATTAAACATAAATCAATAAACTAAAGAAAAAAATAAAAAAATGAAAATCAAAGGAAGAAGGAAATCCAAATTTCCTTCTTCCCACTTCACCAAATCCCACTCCCGTCTTAAGCCACCTCTTAGAGAAGGCACTTCAAGTGAAGGAAAATCAAGCAAGCTTCAAGCAATGATGTCCTCCCAAGATAAAAGAGGAAGAGGTTGGCCAGATGAAACCAAGCAAGGGAAGCTAATCCCATTCCCAATTCTCCAAAATATTCATTAGAAGATGCTCAACACCTCTCTGGCCAATTCATCACCAACACTGAATAGTGCAATGAGCACCTTTTAATGGTGAAATCCATTGGAGTGGATTTCACCCCAAATTGGTCCCCACATGTTTAGGGCTGGTCATCCAAATCGAGTCCTCACTCATTTCATTGGTCTGGAGGCGAGAGCGACCACCATCTTCGAGCCTAGGGTGTCAGGGATCCAGGAACACATCAACTCCGTCCACATGCTCGTGGCATTGATCCGAAGCTAATGGAGTCAACCTCACCGTTGGAGATCGCCGGAGTTGAGGTTTGCCATTAATGTACCTTAAATTTTCCTTAAAGCTTTTCGGTTTGGGGCTTTTTGAAGGAAGTTGGAACCCCAAATGGGTCCAACCATATGGAATGATCCCAATTCAATCACTGATCATTTTGGGATTAAAATCGGGGTGTAATTCATTGTCGATTACCGTCAATTAGGGGAAACCATCAATGGCGATCGGCTCTTGCCGCTTAGGGAAGGAGATGAGATCCTGACCATCTGATCCTTCTATTAGGATCGGGTGGCTCAGATCTAGGTGCATGTTTGATTTTAATCCTTAAGGAAATGCATATCAAACATGGGTGTCAATTTTTTGATTATGTCGGATCAAAGCGTCTCCACCCTTTTAATGTGGATCACGTGGAGCACATGGACCAATCAGACTTTAAACATGGCCCACGTCGCACTGCGGTTTAAAGAAATTATTTTTTAGCATTTAAGAAATGCAGAAAAATATCGAGAACTTCTAAAAATCATAGAAAATAAATAAAAATTAGAAAAATGCAAATAAAGGCTCTTTGGATTTGTCTTGATGAGATGAATCCATAAAAATTAAAATCCCTAATTTATATTGGGTATTTTTACCTTAATTAAGGTTTAATTAAAAATCATTAAACCTTAATTACTTCCAAATCACTAATCCAATTAAATTGAAACTTTGGCGAAATAAAACTAAGCTTAAAACACACCCTTTGGAAATGTTTCATAATTTATCTCAATGTATTTTATAAAAATTGGAATTTTCAGTCTTAAACTCCTATTTTAATTAAATAAATTAAAATTAATTAAATTAACTTCTGGAAATGATTAAAATAAGCATAAATCTACTTAATAAACCACAGTAAATATTAAAATATCATTAAAACTCATATGAATTTGATAATCCTTAAATTGGCTAATTAACTAATTAAATGAATTAATTAATTCAAATAATAAATAAAAAATTAATTAAATCATAATGAATTAATCAGTTATCCAAAAATTATAAATAAACCCTCATTAGAAACACACTTCAATGAGGAATCCATGAAAAATAAAATCCTTAACTGAATCTCATTGAATTAGGCTTAATTTAGATTTTAATGAAAAATTAAAACTCAAATTACTCCATTATTACCAATCTGATTAAGGTAAAACTTTGGACATTTATAAATGGCATGTAACCTCACTTGCCAGAAAATTTTCAAACCTAATTGATCTATGGATTAGGAGTTATTAAATTTCTAAATCCTTAGGTCAATGTTAATCAAATATTAGGTTAAGTAAATTGATTAAGCCATTAATTTAGACGGTAATTTAAATCAATTTTAATCAAACATCAATAAACTATTAAGGAACTTCTCTAAATATCTTAAGTCAATAAATTGATCAATTTCAACATAAAGTTAATAAATTTAAATCTTAAATTAATAAAACTCTTAATTAAGTTAAATTTTAGAATTTGAAACCATTAACACTTTCAAAAGTCATTAATCTTCAATTAAATTATTCTAAGAATGAATTCATATCTTAGGATTATTTAGACTGAAGTAAATGAGACTAACATAACTTGATCCAAATCTTAAATCTAAATTTCTTAAGTTATAATGAACCAAATTCAAAATAATAAATCAAATAACTCAAAATAAATGAAATAAATCAAATGGACCAAATCAAACTCAATTGAATAAAATGAATAAACAAAATCAATCCAAACATAAGTAACATCAAAAGAATTAATTAATATGCTTAAGGATCTTAGTTAGATCTTTTATGAATTAGGGTGTAGAATATGATAAATTTTATCTGAAATTGGTCTATTTCTCATTCTTGAAAACCTAAACATTATTTTAACCAAATAAAATGAACATAAAATAAAAATAAATCATTAAAACATTTGAATTGAAACCACCCAAAAGTAAAATTTAAACACACTCAAACTTCAAATTGAAATTTGAATTTAAAGAAGCCTAGTAAAGACTTACCACACAAGCTTACCTTCTATACAGAGTAGATTATTTAGGTCATGGACCCCAGATCTAGGTTAGATCGTTCTATAATTTTCTTGAATTTTTTTGTGATATGTTGTGCTGTGCTTCACATATCTGTGTGGTGTATTGCTTTAGACTGGATACCTAGGCTTATTTGCTTGTTAGACTGGATGGTATGACATTCTCTTTAGATCTAATATTATTTTCTATAGGAGAGTATGTTAAAAGGGATCGCTGTCATAAATAAAAATTACAAAATTATTATTTGTTTGCAGGTGCTAAAAAATCCCTTAACATAGTCCTTAGGATAGGTGGGCTTGGCAAGCAACTAATGCTAAGCCTGTATGTTTATGAAATATAACTGTTGTGTGTTGTTTGTATTTCCTAACATCTGTTTTGCAGGACTTAGGATTTATTTTTGAATTTTAAAATATAAATTTGAGCTTAGAATTAGGTTAAGGTTTGTGGGGTTTAGGATTAGCAGGAGCTGACCCTACCAGGAGGTGGTGCAGTAGTCCCTTGTAGAGCTCGATGGATGTCCCTAAAGAAGGAGACTATCCTTGAAAGAAGCCCATAGATCTAGACTTGTAGTTCTAGGGGGTATAAGAGCAGCTTCGCCCATTTTCTTTCTTCCAAGGTGTACCGGTACCACATTGACCTTTTTATATTATTTGATTATTGATTTATTTTGGGTGCATAGAATCAATGCTTTTTTAGGTTTCTTTCTGTGTTGTGTTTGTTTATGATGAATGTATGGGCGTATAGGATAAACTAAATTTTCTACCCAACTAAATCAATCAAAACATAAAAATAAATGAAACTCAAAACTTCACATAAATTAAAGTATTAGGCATAACATAACATAAAATCAATTAAAAACAATTATGTTTGAAATCATGAAATCATATTATTTTCATTCCTTGAATTGGGCAACTTCATCCATTGCACGTAAGGGGCATCTGTCCTGTGAGGATGACCACCTTCTTGGGAAAGCTTGCCTTATAATATTGATTTGGCCCATAACCATTTTTAATTGCATGACATTAGGCATAAAATACATACCCAATGCCTAAATGAATCTTGAGTCAAAATTTATAAGAATCTAGAAAATGTGCATTAGTTAGATGCATTACATTACAGGATTTTAAGGATTAGGGAGTGAGTCTAGGTTCTTAGATTTCTTTCCTAAAAAATGTAACAACCCAACCATCTTGCATTCATATGACTTGGCTTCATGAATTTAAAATGCGCTTAGGTGGTGTTAGCTGGCAGCCCTCTCCAGGCGGGTTATAAATCTAAAAGAGTCAAGGATAGGTTAATTCTCGCAAATGAGAGAAATAATTAATAATTCCCAAAGATAAAACTAGGTCGACCATCTGATGTGTTAGAAACACCTGTAGACTAGGTTCTGAAGCATCCTTTTCAGGAATAAGTCTTCAACTCTATGCATTTCTACAATCTTGTGCTGCTAGAATCTAAGTCCTAAATTTCTAAGAAATTGTTAACTTAAAACTTAAATTAAATTCCAAATTTAAAGCCTAATTATAGGATAGTTGAAATGCCTACTGGACATCCTAATATCAATAGGCCTTTCCTACTTTCTCCTTATTGGCCTCTAAACTCTCTCCAATTTGGACCAAGAAAATAATCTATGTGGGGAAAATTTATGACGCAACGTAGAGTTTAGGAATATTTTATTTAGATGCTAAAATACGACATTAAGGAATAACCATATTATCTCAAAAGATAAATATGTTTTCCTATAATGGACTTGATCATTTCAATAAAAGACTCTTAAGGCTATTGGGTCTTTCATGTACCAGAGATTTTTCCCCTGAACTACATGGGAAAGTAGAATAGAGTTTATTTTAAATTGGGTTCATGGTTCCCTATAGAGGAAAGCCCCTATAGTTAATTACATCTTAAGAATGGTCTCTTCCTAAGAATACTATTGATTAAAGAAATAAGTGATTATTTTTAAAGGTTTCTAAGGTGATCTTCAAAGGATTGGTTTTTAGAATTTCAATTAGGAACGGTCCAAATTGGAGAGAGTTATTTTGGAAGCCAATTGGGAGAAAGTAGGGAATGCCTATTGATGCTGGGATGCCCAATAGACATTTCGACTATCATATGATTGGCCTTTAAATTTATAATATATTTTAAAATTTTCAGTTTACATTTTCTTAGAAGTCTAGGACTTAGATTCTAGCAGCACAAGACTGCAGAAATGCCCAGGGTTAGAGACTTATTTATGAAAAAGAATGCTTTAGAACCTAGTCTACAGGTTCTTCTGACACATATCAGATGCTCGACCTAGTTCTATCTTTGGGAATTATTAGTTATTCCTCTCAATTGAAGGAATTAACCTATCCCTGACTCTTATGGACTTATAACCCGCCTGGAAAGGGCTGCCAGCTAACACCACCTAAGCGCATTTTAAATTTATGAAGACAAGTCATATGAATGCAAGATGGCTGGGCTGTTGCATTTTTTTGGAAAGAAATCTAAGAACCTAGACTCACTCCCTAATCCCTATTATCATGTAGGGTATGAAGATGCATCTAACTAATGAACATTTTTCAAATTTTTATAAATTTTGACTTAAGATTCATTTAGGCCTTGGGTATGAATTTTATGCCTAATGTCATGCAATTAAAATGGTTATGAATCAAATCAATATTAGAAGGTAGGCTTCCCCAAGAAAGTGGTCATCCTCACAGGACAGATGCCCTTTATGTGCAATGGGTGAAATTGCCCAATTCAAGGAATGAAAATAATATGATTTCATGATTTCAAACCTAATTGTTTCTAATTGATTTTATGTTATGTTATGCCTAAGGCTTTAATTTATGTGAAGTTTTGAGTTTCATTTATTTTTATGTTTCGATTGATTTAGTTGGGTAGAAAATTTAGTTTATCCTATGTGCCTATGTTCAGGCATTCATCACAGAACAAACACAACACAAAAAGAAACCTAGAAAAGCATGTTGATTCTATTACGCACCCAAAATAAATCAAGCCAATCAATAAATATAAGAAAAAGGCCAATGCGGCTGGGTACCACTGTACACCCCAAAATAAAGAAAAAATAAATGAGCTCTGCCCTTATCTTGACTAGAACTCAGTCAGATCTATGGGTCTTCTTTCGGGATCTCCTTCTTGAGGACATCCATGCTCCACAGGGACCACGACCATCTCCGGTAGGGGGTCCTGTAATCTTAGAGCCCTTAGATCCTAACCTAATTCTAAGCTCAAATTTATATTTTAAAATTCAAAAGAAAATCCTAACTTCTGCAAAATAGATGTTAGAAAATACAAACAACATACATTAGTTATATTTCACAAACATACAGGCTTATCATTAGTTTCTTACTAAGCCCACCTATCCTATGGACTATGTTAAGAGATTTTTCAGCACCTGCAAGCAAATAATAATTTTATAGTTTTTATTTATGACAACGATCCCTTTTAACATAGTCCCCTGCAACAAACAACATTAGATCTAGAAAGAACACCTTACCATCCAGTCTAACGAGCAAACAAGCCATCCAGTATAAAGTAATACACCACATAGACATGTGAAGCACAACACAACATATTACAAAAAATTAAAGAAAATCACAGAATGATCTAACCTAGATCTAGGGTCTGTGATCTAAATAATCTAGTGTGTGTAGAAGGAAGGCTTGTGTGGTAAATCTTTACTAGGCTTCTTTAAGTTCAAGTTTCAATTTGAAGTTTGAATTTGTTTAATTTTTTTACTTTTGGGTGCTTTCAATTCAAATATTTTAATGATTTAATTCCATTTTATGTTCTTTTTATTTGGTTAAAATAATATTTAGATTTTCAATAATGAGAAATAGAATGAATTCCATTTTTGGATGAAATTCATTCTATTTTACATCCTAATTCCTAAAAGATCTAACTAAGATTCTTAAGCATTTTAATTAATTCTTTTGATGTTACTTATGTTTGGATTGATTTTGTTTATTTATTTTATTCAATTGAGTTTGATTTAGTCCATTTGATTTTTTTCATTTATTTTGAGTTATTTGATTTATTATTTTGATTTTGGTTCATTATAACTTAAGACATTTAGATGTAAGATTTGGATTAAGTTTTGTTAGTCTCATTTACTTCAATCTAAATAATCCTAAGATATGAATTCATTCTAAGATTAATTGAATTGAAGGTTAATGTCTTGTGAAAGTGTTAATGGTTTCAAATTCTTAAATTTAACTTAATTAAGAGCTTTATTAACTTAAGATTTAAATTTATTAACTTTAGGTTGAAATTGATCAACTTCTTAACTTAGGATATTTAGAAAAGTTCCTTAATAGTTTTCTGATGTTTGATTAAGATTGATTTGAATTACCATTTAATTTAATGGATTAATCAATTTCCTTAACCCAATATTTGATTAACATTGACCTAAGGATTTAGAAATTTAACAACTCCTAATTCAGACATCAATTAGGTTAGAAAATTTTTTGGCAAGTGGGGTTACATGCCATTTACAAATGTCCAAAGTTTTACCTTAATCATATTTGTAATTAGGGAGTAATTAGGATTTTAATTATTACATTAAAACTTAAATTAAGCCTAATTCAATGAGATTCAGTTAATGACTTTATTTTTCATGGATTCCTCATTGAAGTGTGTTTCCAATGAGGGTTTATTTATAATTTCTGGATAACTCGTTAATTTATTATGATTTAATTATATTATGATTAATTAAGCTAATTTAAGGATTATCATGTTCTGATGAGTTTTAATGATGTTTTAATATTTACTGATATTTATTAAGTTGATTTATTCTTATTTTAATCATTTCTAGAAGTTAATTTAATTAATTTTAATTTATTTAATTAAATTAGGAGTTTAGGATTGAAAATTCTAATTTTCATAAAATACATTGAGATAAATCATGAAAAATTTCTTGAGGGTGTGTTTTATTCTTAGTTTCATTTCCCCAAAGTTTCAATTTAATTAGATTAGTGTTTGGAAGTAATTAAGGTTTAATAATTTTTAATTAAACCCTAATTAAGGCAAAAATGCCTAATATAAATTGAGAATTTTAATTTTTATGGATTCCTTTCATCAAGATGAATCCATATAACATTTATTTGCATTTTTCTAATTTCTATTTATTTTTCTATGATTGTTAGAATTTATGAGTATTTTTCTACATTTTTTTAAATGCAAAAGTCTCTTTAAACTAGTGCCGTGGCAAAGTAGCATGTTGGAAGCTGATTGGTTCACATGGGATCCATGTGGATCCCGCATTAAAAGGGGGGCGGGACGCAGATCAGACGGTCCACGTTTGATCCGCATTTCCTTAAGGGTTAATATCAAACATGCGTCAGATCGAAATTCGATCTAGAAGGATCACGGTGAGCTCGTCTCCTTCCCTAGCGGCAGAGCCGATCGTTGATGGTTTTCCCTAGCGATGGTGACGATGAATTTTCGATTTTGATCCCAAATTGATCAGTGATTGAATTGGGATCATTCTATATGGTTAGATCCATTTGGGGATCCAACTTCCTTCAAAAAGCCCCAAATCAAAAAGCTTTAAGGAAAATTGAAGGTATGTTAATGAAGAACCACGATTTTGGTGATCTTTGATGGCAAGATTGAATAGATCAATGTCACGAGTATGTGGATGGAGTTTGATTGCTTATATCCCCGTGGATTGCTCCCTAGACCACCTAGCGTCCAGAAGATGGTGTAGTTCTCAACCTCACAGAATGAAATGAGTGAGGACTCGAGCCCTAGAACATGTAGGTGACCTCAATTTTGGTTGAAATCCACTCCCTTGGATTTCACCATTAAAGGGTGCTCAGTTTTGCACTATTCATCACCTTGTTGGTGACGAATTGGCTGAGGAGATGCGTTGAGCATCTTCTCTAGCTCTGATGAATATCTTGGAATGAATTGGGAAAGGGATTAGGCTTCCCTTGCTTGGTTTCACTCTTGTCCGACCCCCCTCTTCCTTTCTTTTTTTTTTTTACCTTGGGAGGAGATCATTGAAGCATTTTGGAAGCTTGCCTGATTTTCTGCCTTCACTTGAAGGCAACCTTCTCTTAAGAGGTGGCTTAAGAGGTGGAGTGGGATGAGGTGTTGTGAAGTGGGAAGAAGGAAATTTAGATTTCCCTTCTTCCCTTTGATTTTCAATTTTTTTGTTTTTCTTTAGTTTATTGATTTATGGTTAATGAAATCATCACATAGCCCTAGACTAATGTATGACTGCCCATTTTGAGTTTATGTTAGAATCTATTTGATTTGGGTTGGAGTTTGAGTCAAAATCAAATGCATTGATTCAAACTTTATCTAAATCAAAATCAATTTAATGGTGTTTGAATTTAAATTTAATTTAATTTTTAATCATCTTGGAATTGATGATTAATTGATTGTTGATTTGATTAATTGATTTAGAGTCAAGTTGATTTTGAATTTCTTTTTAATTTAACCCATTTGGCCTAAATGGGTTGAATTTCTTTCTAATTGGGTTCAAATGACTAATTTGACTTAATTAAATTGGGTTTGGACTCCAATCATATTTGATTACATGTGTGTGATGATTTGCAGTGATTGATTTTAATTTGATTTCAATTTGAATTAATTGGATTTGATTTGAGTTAATCCAAATTGGAAATTTAGGTTGATTCCCTACGACACTTGGTGTAGTGTCATAAGCACTGAATTAGGAGATTTCTAATTAGAATTAGAACATCCTAATTACTGGTTTTAAGTTGATATTAGTCTCATCCAAAAATGAGGTCAACAAATAGATTTGATATTAGTATATATAAATTGATATTACTAGAGGATAAAGGCATACAAGTGCACAATAATAACAGTAATAAAATTTTTTTCCAATCACGTAAGATTCAAAACTAGAAATTATTACCTGTGGTGTTGCTAACTATTTTCAAATAGTTGAAATAAAAATTGAACAAGTATAATTCAATGAAATTTTAAAATACGATAGATTTTCCTCAATTTAACAAATTGCTTATTTATTAATTTAATGTGTTAGCATTGAAATAAAGTCTATAAAAATGATAGTAACAAAATAAAGTTACACATAACTTCATAAAATAGTTGAATGTCTACTTAATACCTAAAAGTTTAGTTTAGCCTCTCTTTAGTCCTCATCAATAGCTTCCTTTTGATTGGTAATGTTGGTCTACATTATTGTGTGAAAGATGTAGGCTCTAAAAATTGAGACTTTCTTTAGAAGGAAAAATATGTTCCTGACTGAGTGCATTTTATAGGTGGTGATCCTATTCTCCATAATGACCATAGTTATGATATTTTTTTGCCTTTCTCTAAGTAAGTTTTCAATGTCCTTCTCCTTGGCCTTCACTTAGGTCTTGTTCGCACTAATTTGCACTCCATCATCAACTATATGCCATTAATCTTTACTAGGTAGTGTCGCAATTGCACCTTTATATGACATTCTATATCTATGTTAAAATTAATATTTTCACAATGATTATTAGTATGAAAAGCATAGAATAAATTATATTAGAATTTCACATACATTTATTTATTTATATGGTAATGTTTATCTATGCAAGTGTGCTAGAATATATGCTTTTTTGTTCCAATACACGCAACTACATAAATACAAGGAATTCTTGTCATTTGTCATTTTCTACAACTACATTCTATTGTTTCAATATCAACTCCCTACCTTTCATGTCAACCCTAAATCTCAGCCCTAGAGATGATTGATTGCTTTATTATAAATTATTCTTTTTTGTATTCATTCTATGATGTGATCTTTAGCATAAGGTACTAGCTCCCCATGCCAACTTATGACATTCATCTTTCTAGTTTCCCTTTGCTCCATAAACATACCTCTAATAATGTCCATCAAGTCCACAACTTGTTTGTTTCTAGCCTCAGTAATTTAAGAATTAAATGATCCAGCTATATTGTTTGTGTTATAATCATTCTTTATCTCTGTTATAAATTTAATTTTAGACCATTTGTAGTACAAAGAAAATAAATATGAATAAACTTTAAGGTTTAATCAAATATTTTAACAATTTTATTATTGTACTCAAGTGTTATGTAACCATTGGCAACCAACCACACCAAGTTTTGAACTTTTTGACTATCATTGTACTGAAGTATTTTTTTAAGTTCTTATATAACTGTCACAAACATACTCTATGCTCTACTTTAAAGAAGACATATTTAATTCCTTCACAAAGTCCTTTCTCCATATTAGATGTAAAAGCTAATGCATATATCTCAAAACATATTATCTCAGCTAAGGTTTTTTAAGAGCCACTATCATGTTCTCTTAGACTTTATTTTGACAACATCTAAAGACAATGTACATAGTCTACTATTACCATCAAGTGAAGTTGCAGATAACAATATTCTCAAATATTTTTGCTTCAAGTGAAAAGCATCTAGACCTATTAAATGTTGACGGTCACACATGAATCCTTTAATGCTAACCATACAGCTAACATAAAATTTCTGAAAAAAAAAATTTATCAACACTATCATAAGTATAAGTGATGTGTGATCCCAAATTCTTATTAAGAAGCTCTACTCTTAATGTAGGAACATATCTGTTGTTCTCATCTACTGATCTTAACATAAGATATTGTGCTTGCTCTCTTGAACGTCATAACCTCATTTAAAATAGTGATAATCTATAGGTTGTCTCTAAATTATGATTGATTTATTTTGGTGGAATATCTGCTTATTTCTTCATCATATCTTTTACTTCTTAGTAACCTATGAAGTTGTGGCCTACTTATTTCTCACTCTATTAATGTCGAGGAATTAGTGTTTTTCATCCACCTTCATGTTGACCTCACTTTTAGAGTGAGGGATCAATCTTTCTATCTTAGATTTAGGAGTCTTCTAGACACTAGATTCTCCTTAGTCATAAGACACTTCTAATAATTAGGTGAACACTTAACCTAAGCCCAGAGACTTAGAAGGGTTAATCACAAGATTAGGGTGTGCCTTAGGACCTAGGGAAACTTACCTACCCTATAGCCTAACCAAATCCATACTTACCCTATTAAGATAAACCTCCAAATTATAAAATCAAATTCAATTAAACTCAAATCACAATCAAATCGAATCAAACCAAAATCAAACTCAATTAATCCTTCCTAAGCCACATGATTCAACCCCATAGACTTAGCCAAGAGATTTCCTTCAACTCAAATCAAATTCAATTAATTTTCTCATGAATCAATTACTTCCTCAATCATCATCCCAAGTATGAATGAAATCTACAATCAAATCACCAAAGCCAAAATCAATTCAATCAAACCTAGCCTAATTCATTTGACTTGAGATATTCAAATGAGCCAAAATTCATTTAAACCTAAATTAATTGCTACCAAAGCTATAAATCAATCCCAAATCTATATATAAACGTAACTCAATTCAATTCAACCCAAAATCAAGCCAATTAGCCCAACTGGTCCACTTGACCCAAAGTGACTAATTTGACCTATTTAAATCAAATCTCAATCTAACCCAAATTAGATTAAACCAAACCAACCAAAACCTCCCGTGTTGATTATCAATCATCCTTGATTGGTCAATTGTCATCAATTGGGTCAAACCAAGTCAACTTGGTAATTTGACCAAGTAAACCCACTTAACCTACATGAACCAAATTAGCCAAATTTCATCATAAGCCAAATTAATTGAAACTAATGGTCCACATCAACCGACGATCAATGATTGAACATGACTTGACCATCAATTGAGCCAAACCTAACCCAATTGGTCCTTTGACCCAAGTTGACCCAATTTGACCTAAAAGACTAAATTAGTCAAATCAAAATCCAACCTAAATTGATTGTAACTAATAGCTCAAGTTCATTCCAAATTGACTATTGAACATGATTGAAGTTTTGATTGAACCCAATTTGACCAATTGAACCATTTAGCCCAAATTGACCTAAATCTAAATTAAATTCAAATTGATTAAAACCATAGCCTATAATCATCTTCAAGTAAGCAATTGAATATGAACTAATGCCTAACCCAAGCCAATTTGGCCAATTGGGTCAAATTGGTCAACTTGACCTATTTGACCCATTTGACTTCAAATGAGCCAAAATCAAATCCAATCCAAATTGACTGAAACCAATTAAACCAAAATACTTCAAATCAACATTTGAACTTGACCTAAGTCTTGGTTTGACCCAATTTGACCAATTGGTCAACTTGACCCAACCTAGCCCAATTTGACCTACATGGGTCAAATTGAGCCAAACCTACTTGAATCAAGCCCAAACCCACTGGAATCTGACCCAACCCATACTTAACTCATCTTGGGTCTGCGCAAAACCAACACAACCCATTTAGGACTCAATTTGACCTATTTTCCATTGGATAAACCTCTCCACATGGGATCAAACCCAAATTGGAAAGTCAACTTCCCCTTTTTCTCTTTGGAAGCCACCCTATACCCAAAATGGCACCTCACCTACATGGCTAACCCGACCCAAGTGGGCTAGGTTGGCCATGGAGGTGATTTAACTCACCTCCCCATATTGATTGAACCTAAAGGAAAACCAAGCCACCTCGAGCCACCAACCTAAGCTTTTGGCCATCCAAATTGAGCTACCTTTGCCTGATTTTGACCTTTCCGGCGGCTGGACGATGGAAAACTAGGGATTGAATCCATGCCGTTTGAGCCAAGGGAGGAGGGGGTATACCCCCCTCCATTCGGCCAAATTCTGAGGAATTCACTCTTAAAGGGCTTCCAAGGTGATTTTCAAAATCCCTATAGTGAATTCAAAGCTCCCCAAGGCTTCTCGATGCTAAAACACCTTGACCCGAAATAGGGCAAGGCCTCCTCCCATCCAACTTCCTCAAACCTCAATCCCATTCAAATTAACTTCACCCACATGTTCACCAAGCTCAGGTGAAGCGCTCCGAGCTCCCCCCAAAGCACCACGACCAACGCCACTTGCAACATGCCTGCCTTTTGGTTCAGAGTAAACAACGAGGAATTAGGATGCAAGCTTCTCAACATGGCTTTGCCTCATCTAGGCAAAGCTACCTCAAATGTTGTGCTGTCGGTCTTGAGCTCCGGTGAGGTAATTCTCTTCAAATCGAGATATTGACATTTTTTATTGATCCTTTCGAAGGAAATGTGAATGTCATGCGAATCCAACTGATAGATCCCTTCAGATCCTCCTCGTGATGGTGTGGATTCAATCCTGAGCCAATCCAAGCTCCTATGAACTTGAATTGAGTGAAGGAAGACGAACGGTGTTTGTATCCCATCGCTCAGAGGATGCAGATCACGCATCATTTGTTCTGCATGATTGAAATGGATGGTCATGATTAATGTGTTAGATTTATCTAATTTAATCCTTTAAGTGCCATGGGTTTAATCGCCGCCATTCGATCTTAAATCGGACGATGGGGATGAAATCACATCTGTCATCGCCCACGATCACCTTCGCTTAAATAACCAATCGTGGCAATGCGGAAAGCACACCAAGTCAGCGCTCCGCGTGGCACCGACGGGATTAGGCTTAATTAATCCATTTAATGGCTAAAACTTTGAAAAATCATAATAAATTTTAGAAAAGAAATACAAATAAATATTCATTTTAAAGGTAATTGAGAGGAGAATTAAGTAAAAATATTTTCAATTAATTTTGAACAGTAATTAAAGTCTAATTAGGGTTTGAAGTTAAATTTAATTAGCATAATTAAGCCCTAATTATTTGGACAATTAGTCTCAAACTTGGAGAATTAATTTCATGGGATGACCTCTACCTCTCATGATTTTTTTTTTGGATATTATTACTTAGGTAATTAGGAAAATTGACCATTCAATCCTTAATTACTCTCTTAAGTAATTTAATCAAATAACTTCATAAATAATAAAAATTAATTAAATTATGTTCACTAATTACTAATCAGCAGTGAATGGTTGAGGGAAAATGGTTAAACTTCTTTCCTAATTACTTTCCTAAGGTCATTCCATTAAGAAATGAATTAAATTAAGATTTAATTAGGAGATTAATTAATCAAATAATTAATGAATTAATCAAATTAAAATCATAATCACAGTAGATGATCAACATTGAGATTAAGGGTTCCTCTTTATGTGTTTAATAACATAAAAATCCCCTTAAGGAAATTATGATTAGATCATAAGTGTAAGAAAATAAAAAAAAGTACTTAACTATGTTCTTTAATTTAATCAACCCTTAATTATGAGACACCTGCATTAAGTCTCTCTAGGAGCACTGCAACTTTGTTTTCTCACATATTCATATCATTTGTGGATCATAATTAAGTGATTAATTAAATTGAAGAAGCATAGGTGAGGGTAATTAATTGATTTAATTAAGGATCCAACTTAATCAATTCATAAAATCCACCTAATTACATTTCCAAAACCATTAAGTTAACCAACATGGGAATTATATTACAATAGCAAGCAACTCTCCTCCCCTTTAAATCAAATCTAAATCCAAAAGTAAAATTAATAAAGAAGCTTTGGTTTTCTTTAAACAATTCTATTTGATATGATTGTCCTTAGAAATTAGTTTAATTGAATGAATCATATGTTTATATTTGATTATTCCTTTCCTATAATGTCAAATGTTGCATGTCATTTGAATTTATGCATTCATCTTTTCAAAGTTAAGTGAAAATAAAATGAATTTTCTTTATGTAAGCTTGCATGTGTTGGATTAACTTATTATATGTGTGACTATTATCACTATTTAAATCCAAATATATTTTTAAAATTTATAAATAGATAATAACATTTGTAGTGATGATAGTTATGAATATATAAGAGGTGCATGTGCTTATAGCTTGAGTATGTGAAGTGAATCCCTCTTTCTTTCATTCATATATTAATTTACATAAGTTTTAATGGTAATGGGTATATAGTCTGGATATCCCAAGAATACAAGGCTTTAAGTAGCCCCACAGAGGTCGTTTGATTACGTCACTTCCCTGGTTAACAAAGACACGTATTCATTTGATTTCATTCTTATGTATTTTGATATTAGAATTTGGATAGAACTTTAATTCATATACATAAATAATTCAATCAAGTATAATACAATTTTGCATGATTCTCTCTCTTCTAATTATTTATACATCCATATGTGTTTAAGCAAGCAAGTATATAGTCTGGACATCCCGAGAATACGAGGCTTTAAGTATCTCCAAGGAGATCGTTTGATTACCTCACTTCCCTGGTTAATAATGGCATGTACTTATTTATGTTTTTATACATGTGTATATATATGTGACTAAAGAATGGGAATCCCCCTCTTTTATTAAAAAAGGCATGCATCCATAATCATTTAAGCCATTGAATTGATTAATCATGTGACTTGGAGCCTTCTTTCTTATGTTTATGTATGCAAATATACATGCATTTGAATGTTAATAAGTATATAGTCTAGACATCCCGGGAATAGAGGCTTTAAGTAGCCCCACAGAGGTCGTTTGATTACCTCACTTTCCTAGTTAACAAAGACACATACTTATTTGATTTCATTCCTATGTATTTTTGCAAGAATTTGGATAGAGCTTTAAATTTACATGTATTAAATAATTCAATCAAATGAAATATAAATTCTAAATGTATACATTTATCATTCAAGTGTGTTAAAACATGTATGTATAGATACACTTAGGATTGAATCATATGCATGTTACATGTGATGGAAAGGAAGGGTTGGATATGTGTCACATGATAGTAATTTAATTCAATTAATCCTAAGATGCCTTTTATGTTAAATAAGATTACTTAAAGTTAACCTAAACTTAGGATTAATAAAAATATGTAATAAACCATTCACTAAAGAAACTAAATCATAAAAATCTACTTTAGAAACTGGCTTAAGGTAGGGATGAAAGAGGGTAATCCTCTTTCTTCTCTTTATAACACTTAGATGCTAAGTGTAAATCAGGTGATACCAAATAATTTAAAAATTAAAATTCTTAAAATAACTAAACAACTTGAAATGAAATCAACCTTTATATGAAATTAAACATTTCTTCATTGAGAAAATCATAACTCTAATACTTGGTTAAGACATTCCACACCAAGCTTTAGCATACACATTAGAACTAAGCCACTACTTCTTATCCTAAGTTAGGATATTATATGTATGGTGTATTTTTTATTTTGTGATGTAACATTTTAGACTGGATGTTAGGCCATTCTTAGCCTAATCATATTTTCTGTAGGGGATTGTGCTGAAGGGGTCGTTTAAAATAAATATAAATACCCTCTTTGCAGGTTGCTTAAACCCTTAAGCATAATCTAAGTTAGGACAAGTGGGCTTGATTACCCATGTGTAGGGTGCTAAGTACAAATTATACATATAACTACTTTAGATTGTATGTGTGTTTAGGTAACTTTTGTTTTGCAGATGTAGTTAGATTTACTCTTTCTATATGAATATAATTTTTCAATAGGAATTAGGATTTGTGTTATGGGGTATAGGATGAGTAGTGGCTAGAGGGTTTTGTTCTGGGGTGCCCTGTGATGCCTTTGAAGCAAATACAACCAAATTAAAGAAGGAAGGATGAAAATATGAAGACAGAAGAGTGAAGAATGATGACCCCCATAGCATTTATTCATTTCTAATTATAAAATTATTCTTTCATATTTTAGGCTGTATAATGGTAGAACTCGGTTACCCATATTTTCTCTTTTTTTTGGGTTGTACGGTGGTACCCGATCGCACCAGCCTTTTATTCTTTTGTGGTAGATTATAAATTATTTGATGATTTGTTTAGATTGTGCATTAAAAATGACGTGCTTTTCATAGTTTTGTTATGCTCGATGCTTTAATGTGTGGCCTAGATACGGTAGGCTCTTAGGATAAAATAAATTTTTTACTCAACTAACAACTCATAATTAAAATTTAAAATAACTCATAACCTCACCATAAAGCCCGGGTCATAAATAAGATAACTAAAAGATTTCGCAACCCCTTAGTTGTATGGTTGTATGGCTCACATCATGCATGCATATTTCTTCTACCTTGAATATGGGGGAACTCTATTCTTGCATGATAGAAGAATGCTTGACCTGTGAGGGCATCCATTGTGATGGAGAACACCATATTCACACTAATTTAGCCAACAGTCTATTTCATCATGTATTTAGGCATAAATATCCTAAATCCTTTGTATGAATAAATGATATAAAAATGAAATAAAATTTGAAAAGATTTTGCATTTGTAGACAAAGTCATATCTTCATACCACTTATGCTCTAGTCTCATAAGGAGTGGCTTTAGGACTTTAATCTCTTTCAAATTAAATAACAACCCAACTATCTTGCAATTTCATTAAATCGGACTATATAGTTTTAAATCGTAGGGGGAGTTAGCTAGCAGCCACTCTAAGCGGTTGTAAGTCTAGAAGTTGGATGTGTTTATCCTCTCTTGTGGAGATAAACCTTTATGTCTATCTCTCGCTTAGATTTAGGTCATGCTTTAGCTTGTGCTAAAGCTCTATAGATTTAGAATCCAAGGTTGCACTTTTCTCTTAGGCTACAAGCATAAATCCTCACTTCTTATGCATCTCCAAAATCTTGTGTTGATGGATTATAAGCCCTAACAATCTAAAAAAACTTCAACTCAAACAAAATGAACACCTTAAAATTTTAAACATATAAAGCCCAACCATAGGATAGATTAAAATTCTCACTAGGTTTCTTAGTATCATGAGCATTTGCTACTTATTCTCTTCAGCTTTCAAAAATAAATCTTCTCCTCGAACAATCTCATTTGATTTTTCTAAAATAGCCAATTTATTGATAGTATAGCCTTGAAATATTTGGAGACCATAATTGCCCACTTTAATCGAGTGTATTCCTAAGGAATTCACATTCCTTAGGATGTAATTAACTATAGAGGCTTGCCTCTATATGAAACTTACGAATCTGACTTAAAATAAACCTTATTTTACTTTTCCATGTAAAGTAGGAAAAATATCTCTGTATATTCGAAGACCTGTCATTCCTTAGGAGTCTTTATTAGGTGATTAGGTCCATTATAGGGTGATATTTCTATCTATCAAGATAGTATATCACACCTTAATGTTCATCACTTCAATAAATCTGATCTCACTTTGGAGTGAGCTTAACCTCCTCTTCTTAGACTTGGACTTCTAGAAACTAAGAACTCCTTAGTCATACTTTAGTGATTAGGTGAACACCAACTTAAGCCTAGAGACTTAGAAGTTAGTCATAGGATTAGGCCATGTTTTAAGACTTAAGAAAATCACTATCCTATAGCCTAAACCCAATCTAGATACATTTTCTCAAATCAAAGATTCAAAACCAAACCTCAAATTCAACCAAATTCCAAATCCATCCTAAATTTGACTCAAATGATTGAAATCTAAAATCAAATTCATATCTAAGACCATTTGCCATATGAACTACCTTCATAGAAAAACTCCCTTTCAAATCAAACTCAATGGATTTCTTTATAAATCAATTTAATTCATATTCATAAATATAAATGAAACCCACATTTCAATGACCAAAAATGAATCAAACTAAATTGATTGCCCTCAAGCCTTTTGACCTACATCCATGGACTTGGTCAAATTTGCTTCAAATCACTAAACTTAAGTGATTTTCTCATGAATCATTTAGATCTTCATTTATATTCATAAATATAAATGAAATATGAATCCAAATGGCCAAGATCAAATCCAAAATTAAATTCAAACCTAATCTAAGCCCTCTGAGCCAATTCTTTGGACTTAGCCATATGCTATCCAGATCAAGTCAAACCTAATAAAATTTCTCTTGAATCAATCAGTCATTCAATTATTTACCCAAATATAAATGAAACTGACAATCATCAGATCAAATCGAAGCCAACCCAAGTCAAACCCAACCTAGCCCTTTTGACTTGAAAGTTTCAAATGAGCCAAAATCCCTTAGACTCCAAATTGATTGTCACTGAATTTATATTTCAATCTAAGGCTAATATATAAGTTCAACTAAATTCAAATCAAACCAAAACTAAACCAATTGACTCACTTAGGTCCACTTGACCCAAAGTGATAAGGACCCATTTGAACCAACTTCCAACCCAAATTGGATTGAACCAAGCTCACAAAAACCTTCCATATTTGATCACCTAGGATGATCAATTGCAATCAATTCGGTTAAACCAAGTCAACTTAGTCATTTGACCAAGTCAACCCTTAGCCCAAATGAATTAAAACTAGCCAAAACTCACCATACATCAAATTGATTAAAACTAATGATTTGAATCAACCCAAAATCAATATTTAAATATGACTTGACCACCAATTGATAAACCAAGCCCAATTGGCCATTGATCCAAGTTGACCCAAATTGACCTAAAGGACCAAATTGGGTCAAATCATGATCTAACCCAAATTGATTGTAAACCAATGGCTCAAGTTCATTCCAAATTATATTGAACTTGACCAAAGTCATACTAATAATTTGATAAATCGAGCCCATTGATATTTAGCCCAAATTGACCTAAAGGGTCAATTTGGCTTAAATCCAAATTTATTTGAACCAAAGACCACATTCATCTTCAATTAGCCAATTGAACATGAATCAACTCATAACCTAAACCAATTTGGCCAATTTTGGTCAAATTGGTCAATTTGACCCATTTGATTTCAAATGAGTCAAAATCAATTCTAAGCCAAATTTAATCAAATTGGTCATACCATAACTCTTCAAATTATCATTTGAACCTAACCAAAGCCTTGGTTTGACCAAATTTGGCCAATTTGTCAACCTAACTCGATATGACCCAATATGACCCATATGACTCAAATTGAGCAAAATCCCTTGAAACCAAGCCATGACCTATTAGGGGTTGATCAAACCCGACCTAAACTTATTTGGGATCAGCCCAAAATCAACCCAACCTAATTAAATCTCTCATGGATCCTCCCTCACATAGGATTCCACCCAACCTCATTTAATTCTCCCCATCACATGCATTCAACTCCTCCCCAACATTTGCATTCAATGGAGTTGATCATATGTAAGCAAGAGAGGACTTTGGAGAAAAAACCCAAAGTCCTCAATCATTCCATCATCCATCCCAACCACCCTAAGAAAAATGACAACACTTTAGAGCCAAAAAATTCAAAAAAATTGGATTTTGGCCACTATTAAAGGAGGGGGAAATAAGGCTTCATTCTTCTTCTTCCTATCACTATTTAGCCCCCAAGAGCTTCCTAAAGCAACTAGCCACCACTTCCCCACCTCTCTTGAGCCAAAAATTGGGTGGATTGCAGAGAATAAATGGCAAGCACCGGAAAATACATCATCAGAAGTGAAGGCAAAGGCTACACTCATTCCAAAGCTTTTTTGCACCTGGAGCAGCTGATCTTCAATGAAAACCATCTCGTAGGTAAATTTTTAAATTGTATGCCTTAAGATCCTTCATTTTGTGACGAATTGATTGCAATTTAGAATTTATCCTAGATAATCCTGCATTTTATATTTTATATCATCCCAATTAAAAAATAGAAGTTTTCTGGTGTGAATCAATGTGAAAATGTGTCCATTTGGATAAGTTTTCACTTAGAAATTTTTAATTTTCTCTCTAATTCATCAATTTTGCTGTTCACTTGAAGAGATATTCGATCCCGGTTGGATCACTGATCGAATCCAAGCTTTAGATCACCATGCATTTAGATGGCCGCAATGACTAATAAATCATGTTGATCATGATCGCCTGATCACATGAATCTTGAAATGATGACGGCCGATCCGCATATCATGATCACGTGCATTTTCCACTCATTGTCTTGATGTGGCTAAGTATCGCGGCTTACAGAGTAATGATGCCATGTGATGTTGACATCATCGCTTAAGATGGTAAATAGAAAATCAGATTTTGAGTTTAAAAATTATTTAAATCACCTTAAACTTCAAAAAAATTTATAAAAAATAAAATACTTAGCAAAATTACAAATCTTGGATTCATCTTTTGAGGAATCCAATAAACTAAATCCCCAAATTTTACTAAATGGTTTGAGCTAATTTAAGTTTTAGTAAAAATAAAGTTTCATTAATTACTCTAAAAATATAAGTCAGGTTGAGTTGATATTTTCAGGGACTGAAATTAAAGTTAAAACACACCTGACATAAAAATCTTAAGTGAAAAAACTTCTAGATTAGGAGAAATTAAATTTTTAAGTTTAGATTATCTATTTTAAATAAAATAAATCAAATAAAAAATCAAATTTACAAAAATCTTCAAAATGGTTTAAATCACTATGACATCTATGACTTTAATAAAATAAAGTGTTTTTTGAATAATGAACCCCAAACAAACACACTTAAGATTAAAGTTTAATCAATTAAAAGAATTAATTAAAATAATCTAAAAATAATTTAAATACCAAATCAAAATCTAAAATGATGTAATACTCAAATGATTGGTAATCAAACCCAAGTGAGAAGTATGTATCCTAAATGAAATTGAATTTATTATTGAACCTAATGAGTTAATGAAATTGAATTAAATGATAGATTTTAAATTAAACTCATAATTAAATAAATCAATGAAACTTTAATGTAAAATCAAACTAATCTTGTTAAACTAACACCAAGTCTTTGATTAATCTAATGATTTAAAAAATTTAATTACCCTTAATCGAACTTAATTAATTAAACATTTAGTTAATGTAAACTTAATGAATTAATCTATCATCTTAATGAACCAAATTAATTTTATAAATCACATTTAATTCAAAGCAAACACTTGATTAATCTACTAATTAATTTGATCACAGCTCTTAAATAAACTAATTAAATTAATCAAATTAATCGTATTAAACTTAAGCTTAATCATAAAATGTATTAAATGCTAATCAAATCTTAAATTAAAAAAGTTATTAATTACATCATTAACCTAAATAAATAGGAAATCAAATTAAAAATTAAACAAACATTTATTTAATTTAATAATTGATCATACCCCTCAAGTAAACTAATTAAATCAAATTAATCATATTAAACTTAACCTTAATCAATATAAAATGCAAATACCAATTAAATTAAATAAATCAAAAATTACATCATTAATCTAATAAATATAAAACCAAATTAAAAATTAAATAAATCTTCATTTAATTTAATAATTAACTTAAACACACTTCTTAATTAAACTAATTACCTTTAAGCTAATCCAATTGAATAAACACCGAATTAATGCAAATTTAATGAATTAATTCCTCATCTTAATGAACCAAATTAACTTTTAAAATCAAATTCAAATCAAACACTTAATTAATCTACTAATTAATTTGATCGCACATCTTAAATAAGCTAATTAAGTTAATCAAATTAATCATATTAAGCTTAAACTTAATCAAACATAAATGCAATTAAATACTAATCAAAATCTAAATTAAACATAAATTATTAAGTCATTAATTACATCATTAATCTAAACAAATATGAAATCAAATTGAAAATTAAACAAATCTTTATAATTAACATAAATATACCTCTTAATTTAACTAATTACATAATCACATTGAACCTAAGCAAACCCATAGATTAATAAAGCTAAACAAATCAAATTAAATCAAATTAAATTAAATTAAGAAACACTCTCATCAATTTAATATGTAATCAAATCAAATCTCATTCAACCTACTTAAATAAGACAAACTAATTAACTATCTAATGTATGAAATCAAAATACAAACTAAACTTTGATAAACATGACAAATGAATGAGAAAAATAAAAATCTAACATGAGAATCAAACTCAATTAAAATCAAAATAAAATCTCAATTAATCTAATCCAATCAAAATATAAATAAATGAACCAAAACCAAATCAAATAAACATAAAATTAAATCACATAACTTTAATCAAAAAAAAGAATTAGATATTAATTTAAAAGGATTTGAATTATCAAGATTTAATTAAACCAAAACATCTAATCTAAAATTAATCAATCAAAATATATGATTTAAACAAACAAACTTCATTAGATAAGGATATTGAATTATCAAGATTTAATTAAATCAACACATTTAATCCAAAATTAATCAATCAAATACATGAAGATTAAACAAACTCAAAAAATGTAAATCAAATCAAATAAATCAAATCAAATAAATTAAATAAATTCAAATCATTAAGATACTTAATGACCTTTGACCTTTAGAGTTAGATGTAGAACACTGAGTTCTGTCTACAAATGAAATTTATTCTACTATTCATTCTTGAAAACTTAAACATCATTTTAACCAAATAAAGTGAAATAAAAAATGAAAAATAAATCATTAAATCATTTAAATTGAAATCACCCAAAGGTAAAAGTTAAACAAATTCAAACTCCAAGTTGAAACTTAAACTAAAGAAGCCTAGTAAAGTCTTGTCACACAAGCCTTAAGCGCACAAATTAGAGTACTAAGTCACCACTTCTAGTGTTAAGTTAGGGCGTTGTATGTATGATGTTGCATTTTGTTTTGTGATTTAATATTTTAGACTCGATGTTAGGGTGTATGCCTGTTGACCTCATTTTTAGAATGAGCTCTCAATACCTCCATCTTAGGCATAGGATTCCTCTTAGACTTTAAGAGTTCCTTAGTTTTAAGACACATCTAGTGATTAGGTGGACACTCCCCTAGCCCTAGAAGACTTAGAAGAGTTAGCCATAGGAATAGGTCATGCCTTAGGGGTGTTAGGAAAATTTTCTACCCTTTAGCTTAAAACCTTTCCTCACTTTCCTTCTTTCAAGTCAAACTCCAAATCAACTCTATTTGATTTTCTCAAACTCCAAATCAATTCCATGATTAAAACCTATGAGTGAAACCCATGACCAAAATCCATCAAAAATTCCTAAGCTCAAAAATTCCTAAGTCTTTAACCATTTCTTAAGGACTTAGCCAAAATCATGATCTAAACCTATTCAAACCTTTGAGATTTTCTCATGACCAATTTATATTCTCATTTACATTCATGTTTATAAATGAAATATAAATTCAAACCCATCAAATCAAATTCAAAATTTCAAATCAATTCATTCTTAAGTCCCTTTAATTTTCCATTAAAGGACTTAGCCAAAATCAACTCTAAACCTTGATCAAACCTATTCAAATCTTTTTTCTCAAAACTTATTTATATTATCATTTATATTCACATATATAAATGAAATATAAATATAACTCAATCATATTAAACCCTCTAATTAAATTCCAAATTTAAAATCCTTGAAATTCCCTTAAATCCCTTAATTTTTTCATTAATGGATTTAACCTAAACTTTGATCAAACCTATTTCAAATTCATGGGATTTTCTCAAAATTATTTGTATTCTCATTTATATTCTCATATATAAATGAAATATAAATATAAATCAATCAAATCCAATTCAAAAATTAAATTTCAAATTAAAAATTCTCTTAAATCCTTTAAATTCCTTTAATGGATTTAACCCAAATCATGATTAAACTCTTTCAAATTCTTGAAATTTTCTCATGATCAATTTATATTCACATTTATATTCACATATATAAATGAAATATAAATATAAAACAATCAAAACCAACTCCAAATATCAAACTCAAAACCACTCAAAATCAAATCTAAGCCTTTCAAGCCAAAATCTTGAACTTAGTCAAATCACTTTCAAATCAAGCCAAATCCTTGATTTTCTCTCATGGTTCAATCAATCCTACAATCATGAGCTCATATATAAATCCAAACTTCAATCAAAATCAAAACCCAAATCAAAATCAAACCCAAGACCCTTCATATTCTTCCTTTGAATATAAAATTTTCAAATGGATCAAAATCCATTTGACTTTAAATCACTTGTAAATGGATTTATATTTCAATCATAAGTCCATATACAAGATCAATCAACTTCAAATCAAGATTTGACCAAGCCATTTGACCCACTTAGTCTCACTTGACCCAAAGTGACCTAAAGTACCCTTATGAGCCAACTTTTGATCCTAACCAAACTGGATTGAGCCAAACTCATAAATCCCTCTCACCATGATCAAAAATCATCATGGGATGACCAATCAATCAAATTGTGTCAAACCAAGTCAAACCTAGGGGTTGACCAAGTCAACACTTAACCTAAAATAAAACCTTACATAGCCAAAATCCACTATTGGCCAAATTGATTGAAACCATTGATCTATGTTCACTCATGGCCTATGTTTGAACTTGATCAAGATGACATTTGAGCCTAACCTAGCCCAATTGACTCACTCGACCCAAGTTGACCCATTTTGACTTAAAGGATCAAAATGTGTCAAAACTTGATATAAGCCAAATTGATTGTAATCAATGGGTCAAGTCCATCCTAAATCACTTGTGGAACTTGACCAAAGCCTCAATTGGCCAACTAGACTAACAGCCCAATTGAGACCCAACATGACCTAAAGGGGTCATGTTGAGCCAAATTAACCCAAATTGATTGGAAACAAAGATACCAATCCACATATGACTAACCTAACCTAAACATACCCTTGACCTTTAGGTCAAATAGGTCAACTTGACCCATTTGACCTAAATGAGTCATATGAGCCAAAACCACACATTCCAAATTGAATTGAACCAAAAATGCCATAACATTTTAAATGGTCATATGAACTTGACCCAACCATTGGTTTGACCCAATTTGACCAATTGGTCAACTTGACCCAAGTTGACCCATTTTGACCTAAATGGGTCAACATGAGCCAAACCCTATTGAATGGATTGCAAATATATTGAAACTTGGCCAATCCTATTTTCTCAACATACCAAACATACCCAAATTTTAAAAAAAGAGCAAAATGACCATTTTACCTCTAGGCCTTAGAATAAATTTTGGCCTATCACATAGGTATTTTGGTCATACCCTCATTACAATCACTTGAGGCTTTCCTAAAAGCTCAAGGGGACCTAGTGATGAGTGGTGCACCCAATGGGTGTCAACCCATTTGACCCATGGACCAAACCGACAGCCTTGAAATTGAAATTTCAAATTCCCTCTTAAGCTCAATTCAAGCACATGGGGAGTTGGCATTCCACTCATCTGACCAAATTGACCATATGCAATGATCTAACATCCGAAACAACTCACTCCATATGTATAATTGGATCAAAACGATAACTAATGGGTCGGCCATCCGATTGCCATAGGGGGAGATATACTCCCCCTAATTCAATGAAAATTGACTTCACTCTTGATTGATTGGTGCATAGGAACCCAAGAAACCACCTCGAGAGCATTCTAAGCTTTATGAGAGGATTTGAATCTTGCATTTTCAACAAATAGGGAGCTCACCTCACCCAACTTCCTCTACACTTGATCTTCCAATTCCTCTTACACACTTGATCAGAGCTCAAGTCAAATTGGCCCAAGCTTTCTCTGAATTTCTAGAGGCAAGGAAGAACTCAATTCAATCAAACCCGCAAGAATCTTGAAGAGGAGTTGGTCCACCCATTGATCCACTCAACCTCAAGGTCTAGGAAGTTCAACAGGGCTTCATTTCCACCATACGAAGCTACCTCATCGATCTTAAGTGCCGATGATCACCTTCAGTGAGGTATGTGATTTTTTGACCATTTAGATTAGGAGGTGTTGGTCTTTTATAAAAGGAAGTTTCATTGCATGTGAAATCCACCGTTGGATTGGCCTCTCTACTCCTCTAGATGGTGTGGGTTGAGTCTTAAATGATTCAATGCTAGATTGGGCTCGGATCTCCCCTTGAATCATGGACGGTCTCCATTAATCATTAGGGAAGAACTTGGCTCATCTTAGCTGTCCATCTGTCTATTTTAGATGGACGGCTGAGATTATTATGCACATTTTATAAATCCCCTATCTATTTTAAGCCACGGGTTAATCTTAAGGCGCCCGATCTTTGATCGGATGCTCGAGGATATTAGCGCGTGCACCGACAGCTGCTCCCTCAATTTGAAATTTAAGTGAGTGGCTCAATACATGTAAGCGACAACCACGCCATGTGTCGCCGTGTGAGGATTAAGTAGGGATTAGTTAGAGGTTTTAATTAATTCCTAATTAATTCAAAAAAACTTCAAAAATTCATAACTCCTTCAATAAAAATCAGAAAAATAAAAGGAAAAATGCTATGGATAGATAATTTCATCTAAAATATTTTAAAAGTGTTTTCAATGGATTTTAAATTCTCATTTTCTCTATTTCGGTTTCTTTGAAAATTTTAATTAGCTAATTATTCTCTAATTAAGTCACCAATTGATCTTAAATTTTTAGGGTTCATTTTAGGGAATAACCTCTGCCTCCCCTAATTTTCTTGAGATTTAGGCCTTAATTGGGGAAATTGCTAGCTCATTCCCTAATTACCCCTTTCATGTAATTAAGGGTAATTAAGATATGATTAGTGGATTTACCCTTTGATTAAGTTTGATTAAGGTTAGATCTAGTGAGAAGGGGTTTCATGAAATAATTTTGGGGGCATTTCTCTTAAGCTATTTGCTAAACCCCCTTTTCTCTCCTTAATCCTCTCTAAATTAAAGGCTAATTCATTAATTATCCCTTTAAACAATTTTAAAAATAAAATTTAAAAAAATTTTAGAACTTAATTAATCTACCTTGGGTAGATGCTTAGGTGTTTAATAACCTAAGTCTAATTAAGAAAATTAAAATCCCTTTCATAAGTATGATTAGGTGTTTTAAAAGTATTTAAGCTAAACCCCTTAGCTTAATTAACTTTTAATTGTGAGCCAAATTGCATTAGGCCTTTTCATTATTAGATTGTAAATTTAAATACCTTGTGGGTTTTATGTCATCTCATTGGCTCATAATTATTTAGTTGATTTTCTAAGGTGGTGTAGGTAAGGGTTAATTAAGCCACTTAATTCATACCTTAACCTAATTAATGCTTAAAATGGATTTAATTATCTAAAAATTAAACAAAAATATAAAAACACATGTGGGAATGGGTCAAGAACAGCAAACTCATCTCACTTTTTCAAAATTAAATCAAACTTCAAACTAAACAAAATTCATTTTGAAATTCACTTTGATTTATTCTAAATTTTCTTATTCTTTAAGAATGTCTTTAGGATTTGAGTAAAGTGAGTTTGTTTATATGCTTTCATTACTTTAGATCTTTCCCAGCATGTTAGATTGCATGACATATGATTCATGCATTCATAATTTCATGTTTCAAAATTTAAAAATGAAAGTTGTTTACTTTATGTTAAATGTGCATGTGTTGGCTAAAGTAAAATATGAGTGGCTATTATCACTACTAAATCCAAAGTATTTTCAAAACTTATAAATGAAACATCAAATATGAAAGTGTGTTGTTCTTATATCTTAATTATTAGCTTGCATGTGATAGATTATAAAGACATGTTTAGTGTAACCTTTCCTTCCTTTCTTATGTTAGCATAGTTTTGAATAGGGATTGGTAAGATGTAGGGTTCATTTGAAAAGAACCTAAAACTTACTAAATTCTATACCTTATTCATCCCTATGCCATCATCTAAGAAGGATTGCCTACACTTGCATGAATAAATTACATAAACAAAAATGAAACTATTAAACAACTTTTGCATATTCTTTTTTTCACTTCATTTCTTTTATATGCATGTTTGTACTTAAGAAAAGTGGTATATTAGTCTGGACAACCCCGAGGTTGCGAGGCTTTAAGTAGTCCTAAGTAGGTCTTGTACCTTACACCTTTGGTTAATAATGGCGTTGTACTCACTTATGCCTTTCTTACTTTCATGCATGTCTATAAAATTTTGGATAAGGAAAACCTTTTTCTACTTAAGAAAAATCATGCATATTCAATTTCTAAATTTTCTTAAATGGATTACTTAGCATGCATCATAAAGTGTGTTAACTACTCTCATTTGTATGTTTATATATGCTTAGGGTCCATCCATATGCATGGTATATATGTTGGGAAAGAAATGAAGTAATGTGTGTTATGTGAATTTTGATTCATTTTATTTAATTTTAAAATGCCTTTCTTTTGAATAGGTTTGTTTAGAGTTTGTCTAAACTTAGGATTGATTAAAAGATGTAATCAAAACATTCACCAAAATGAAACTAAAATGAACCTACTTTAGAAATTACTTAAGATTAGGGAAGGAAAGAGAAGTTCTCTCTTTTTTTCTCTTCATAACTTAGTAATTAATTATAGGTTTCACTTAAACCAAATTAAAACATGAAATAAAATAACCTAAAACACTTAAACAACTTAAATGAAACCCTCCTCTAAGTTGAACATGTTCTTACACTTAGAAAATTGAAACCTAAAGTCCTAGCTAAGCATACCACACAAACCTTCAAAGCACACACATTAGCCTAAGTCATCACTTCTAGCTTTAGGTTAGGTCGTTGCATAGTTTGATGCTATATTTTATTTTGTGATATATATTTTAGACTAGATGTTGGAGTGTATGCTTATAGAATGAATGGTAGGACATGCTTAGTCTAACTATTCTTTTATATAAGGGATTGTGCTAAAGGGGAGCTATCATAAATAAAAATATAAATACTTCTTGCTTGCAGGTGCTTATACCCCTTAGCATAATCCATAGGCTAGATGGACTTAGCACCCATGTGTGGGGTGATAAGTCCAATATACATGCTTGGGATTTATGTGATGTAATTTGACTAACCTTTAGTTTGCAGGTGTTAGTTAGATTTATACTTTTCCTTTTCATATAAAAATTTGTATAAGTAGGATGTTGGAATGATTTGTTATGGAGATTATGATGAGCATTGGTCATAAACTCCCATCTTATGCACGATGTAAAGCCTTGGAGCATCTACCATCCAACCATACGAAGGAAGAACCAAAGAAGAAAAGAAGAAAAGAAAAGAAAAGAAAGAAAGAAGAAAGAAGAATAAATCTTGAAGACACCCATAACAATGAATTCCTTTGCTTGAATTATAATTTAATTCATTTGTAATCCGGGTTGTATAAGGGTAGAGTTCGGCTACCCAATTTGATATTTTTGGGTTTGTGCGGTGGTGCCCGACTTCAAATGGCCATTTATTCTTTTTGTGATTAGCTTTATAAATTGTTTGATGATTTGATTAGCTTTTGCATTAAGTGACATGCTTTTCCTAGTTTCTTTCTTGCTTTATGTATGACCTGGATGTGGATTAGACTCTTTAGGGAAAAATAAATTTTTTACCCAACTTAATAATTCGAATTAAAATTAAATAACTCATAACCTAACCTAAAGCTTAGGATTAAAATCAAGATAAAAGAATTAGCAACCCTTTAGCTGGATGAGCATTTCTTTATAATAGCATGCACAAATGCATCTTATTTCACTCTTGATTGGAGGGCTTCCACCTTTGCCAGAGAACCCGACTTGATCTTTGAGGGCCATGGTGGAAACTTACCTCCTACCTTCTCGCTAATTTTGGCCAATAATCTGATTTCTCATGCATTAGTCATAAAAAAATCCTATTAGCATGAGTCAAAATGATTGTCCAAAAATTAAAAAAAAAATGAAATTTAAATTGCATTAGATTTAGGTCATTTGAAGTATGTCCCTTTACATGATCTAGTCTCTTTAGGGAGTGAGTTTAAGGACTTAGTCTGTTTCTAAATAAAAATAGTCTAGTTATCTTGTATAAGCATAAAGTTTTGCCTACATGTATTTAAAATTGTAGGAGGAGTTAGTTGGCGGCCACTCCCAGGCAGATGTAAGTCCAAGTTGTCGGGTGGTTTGTCCTCTCTTGTGGAGACAAACCGATTACCCATTTTTGCCTTAGATTTAGTGCTTCTCACCAAGCTCCCTAGATTTAGGTTCTCAGGTTGCTTCTCTGTGGGCCATAAGCATAATTCCTCACCTCCTAGGAATTTCCTTAATCTTGGGTTAAGGAATCTTAAATCCTAAAATTTTTAATGAAAAATACAACTCAAACAAACTAAATCAATTTCTAAAATATAAAGCCCAACTATAGGATAGTTTGAGATGCTCGCTAGGTTTCTTAGGATCATGAGCCTCTCCTACTTATCTCCCATTTTGGCTTCGATAATAACTCTCTCTTTTGATCAATCCCATTTGATCTTGTAAACATAAACTAATTGATTGATAGTCCTTCCTATTGAAATCTTTATAGACAACGATCATTTACCTTAATCGAGAGTTTTCCTAAGGGATCTTGTCCCTTAGGATGTAATTAACTATGGGAGCTTGCCCCTATAAGAAACTTAATGAACGCTATTTAAAATAAATCTTGCTTTACTTTTTCATATAAATTAGAGAAAGAATTTCTACATATGCACTCCATCGCCCTTAGATTTTCTATGGTATTGTGAGATACCTGTGACCCTACATCTATGGCCGTGGCATCTTATCAAGGCAATTTTGTAAGGGTTCCTCTTTCTTTTCTCACCAACAGATTTGAAAGGTGACTTCCTCATAAGAAAATTTTCACCATAATGCCTCATAAACTTGATGGTAGGTCGTGATTAGCCTAATCATATTTTCTATAGGGGGTTATGCTTAAGGGGTTGCTATAATAAAAATATAAATATATTTGCTATGTAGGTTGCTTAGCCTCTAAGCATAACTCATGTTAGGACAGGTGGCTTAGTTACCTATATGTGGGGTGCTAAGTCCAAATTATTCATATAACTACTTGGGTTATATGGTGTGTTTAACTAACATTTATTTTACTAGTGTAGCTAGATTTACTTTTCCTATTTTTAATGTAATTTTGTATTAGGAAGTAGGATTAGTGTTATGCGGGATTAGGAAGAGCAGTGGCCAGAAGGCTTAGTCCCTAGGGTGCCCTGCGATGCCTTTGGAGCAAATCAAATCAAAAGGAAGAGAAGGAAAAAAATGAAGAAAATAAGACCCCCATAGCATGTATTATTTTTATAATCCGGGTTGTATAAGGGTAGAGCTCGGCTACCTATCTTTTTTTTCTTTTCATGGTGTACGGCGGAACCTGACCGCACTAGCCTTTTATTCTTTTATGGTAGTCTATAAAATTATTTGATGTTGTGTTTAGATTACACACTAGAACAACATGCTTTTCATAGTTTCTTTATGATTGATGTTTGAATGTGTGGTTTCGATACGGTAGGCTCTTAGGATAAAATTAAATTTTCTATCCCACTAACAACTCATAACTAAAATTTTAAAATACCTCATAACCTCACATAAAATCCTAGAAATTAAATCAAGATAATAAAATTTTTAGCAAGCCCTTAGTTGGATGAATGAATGTATAATATCATGCATATCATATTCTTCCACTCTTATTAAGAGGGGGCTTCCATCTGTGCTAGAAAATAAAGGCTTAACCTATGAGAGCCTTTGATAGAAGAACACCCCTTTCTCTCTTGATTTGGCCCATAATCAAGTTCTCATGCATTTAGGCATATAAAATTTTATAGCCTGTGTCAAAATAAAGAGTCCAAAAGAATAAAATGACATTGATAAAATTTACATTAAATTAAGTCATGAATTCATATTTGCTCTCATGCTCTTAAGTTAAATAAATCCCTAGCCATCTTGTAAAATATAAGACTTTCTTACATGGATTTAAAATGTAAGTTTACCGCCACTTAAAGATAATAAGTCCAAGAAGTTGGGTTTTATTCTCTCTTGTTAAACTATATACCCATTTTCACCTTAGATTTAGGTCATGCTTTATCCCTCGCCAAAGCTCCTTAGATTCAGGATCTGAGGTTATTATTTCCCTTTGCGGGCTACAAGCATAAATCCTCACTTCTTAGGCATTTTCACAATCTTATGTTGTGGGATTATAAGTCCTAGTATTCTAATGAAATGTCAACTCAAATAATTAACTCTCTTCAATTTTAAAAATATAAAGCCCAACCATATGATAGATTAGATTGTTCACTAGACTTCCTAGTATCATAAGCATTCCCTACTCATCTCCTTTGGCTTCCAAAATAAGTCTCTCCTTTTGATCTATCCCATTTTATTTTTAAACATAGCCAATCCTTTGATAGTATTAGCTTTGAAATCCTTAGAGACTTTAATTCCTACTTTAATCGAGAGTATTCCTAAAGGATTTCATTTCTTAAGATGTAATTAACTATGGGGGCTTTCCTCCACAAGGAACTTAATGAACCTGGCTTAAAATAAATCCTACTTAACTTTTCCAAGTAAAGTAGGGGAAAGATCTCTGGTACATTCGAAGAACCATCATGCCTTAAGAATCCTTATTAGGTGATTAGGTCCATTATAGGGTGGTGATTTCTATCATTCGAGATAGTCATTATGGGGAAAAATTCCTATAGATGAGGAGTCTCCTTTCAAATATGTTGGGAGAAATGAAAGGGGAAAGCATATATAAATTCATCTTTTTAGGATGCCACATAGATCTACAGATGTACTTATTTAGGTGATCGAGTATGTCATCAAGGAAATAATATCTCAAAGACGTAAAATCACTACCCTTTAATAGACTTAATCACCTCACAAGGACTCTAAGGATGATGGCATATGTACTAGATTCTTCCTCTACTTTACATGGAAAAGTAAAGCAAGGTTTATTTTATATTGGGTTTGTTAAGTTCCCTATAGGGGCAAGCCCCCATAGTTAATTATATCTTAAGGGAGAGATCCCTTAAGAAAACTCTCGATTAAGGTAAATGATCATTGTCTTTGAAGATTTCAATAGGAAGGACTATCAATCGATTAGTTCATATTTTTTTGAAGATCAAATATGATTGATCAAAAGAAGGAGTTATTATCAATGCCAAAATAAAAGATAAGTAAGAGATGCCCACAATGCTAGGTAACCTAACGAGCATCTCAAACTATCCTATAGTTGGGCTTTACATTTTTTAAATTGATTTAGTTTGTTTAAGTTAAATTTTTTGATTAGAAATTTAGGACTTATGATTCCTTAACACAAGATCAAGGAAATGCCTAAGATGTGAGAAATTATACTTATGGCCCACAAAGGGGAGAAGCAACCTCAGAACCTAAATCTACAGAGCTTTGGTGAGGGCCGAAAGCACAACCTAAATCTAAGGCAAAAATGGATAATTGATTTGCCTCCACAAGAGAAGACAAATCACCCAACAGTTTAGACTTACAACCTCCTAGGGGTGGCTGCCAACTAACTCCTCTTATGACTTTAAATATATGTAGGCAAGTCTTTATGCTTATACAAGATAGTTAGGCTGTTATTTATTTAGAAAGAGACTAAGTCCTTAAACTCACTCCCTAAAGAGGCTAGATCATATAAAGGGCATGCTTCAAATGACCTAAATCTAATGCATTTCAAATTTCATTTTATTTTTATTTTGGACAATTATTTTGACTCACACTAATAGGATTCATATGACTAATGCATGAGAAATAGAGTTATTGGCCAAAATCAGTGAGAAGGGAGGAGGTGAGTTTCCACCATGGCTCTCAAAGGTCAAGTCAAGTTTCTCTGGAAAATGTGGAAGCCCTCCAATCAAGAGTGAAATAAGATGCATTTGTGCATGATATTACAAAATAAATGCTCATCCAACTAAGGGCTTTCTAATTCTTTTATCTTGATTTAAACCTAAGCTTTAGGTGAGGTTATGAGTTATTTAATTTTTATTTTGAGCTATTAATTTGGGTAAAATATTTATTTTTCTCTAAAGAACCTAATCCACATCCAGGCCATACATAAAGCAAGGAAGAAACTAGGAAAAGCATGTCCATCAGTCAATTTATAAAGCTAATCGTAAAAATAATAAAAGGCCATTGTGTTCTGCACCAAAACCAAAATATCAAATGAATAGCTCTACCCTTATACAACTCAGATTACAAATGAATTAAATTACAATTAAGAAAGGTTGGGGGGACTTCAAGCTTCATTTCTTCTTTCTTATTTTCTTCATTCTTCTTCTTTTCTTCTTTCTTCTTTTCTTCTTTCTTATCACCCCACATATAGGTGATTAAGTCCACCTGACCTATTGGATTATGCTTAGGAGTATAAAGCACCTGTAAGCAAAAGTATTTATATTTTTATTTATGATAGCTCCCCTTAAGCATAATCTCTTATAGAAAAGAATAGTAAGACTAAGAGGGTCCTTCCATTCATTCTACGAGCATACACCTTAACATCCAGTCTAAAACATATATCACAAAATAAAATAAACAACAAACCATGCACCGACCTAACCTAAAGCTAGAAGTGGTGACTTAGGCTAATGTGTGTGCTTTGAAGGTTTGTGTGGTATGCTTAGCTATCATTTTAGGTTTAGATTCCTTAAGGGTGAAGAACATATTAAACTTAGAGGAGGGTTTCATTTAAGTTATTTAATTATTTTGGATTGATTTTATTTCATGTTTTGATCTAGTTCAAGTAAATCCTACAATTAATTACTAAGTTATAAAGAGAGGGAAAGAGAAGGGAGCTTCTCTTTCCTTCCCTAACTTAAGTAATTTCTAAAGTAGATTCACATTTTGGTTTTGTTTAGGTAAATGTTTTGATTAATACTTTTAATTAATTCTAAGTTTAGATAAACTCTAAATAAACCTATTCAAAAAAGAAAGGCATTTTAAGATTAAGTAAAATGAATCAAAATTCACATAACACATATTACTTCATTTCTTTCCCAACATGTATAACATGCATATAGATGGACGCTAAGCATATCTATACACACAAATGAGAATATTTAACACACCTTATGATGCATGCTAAGTAATCCATTTAAGGAAGTTTAGAAGTTGAATATGCATGATTTTTCTTTAAGTAGAAAGGGTTTTATCCAAAATTTTACATACACACATGAAAGTAAGAAAGATATAGTGAGTATAGCACCATTTAATAAGTGTAAGGTACAAGACCTACTTAGGGCTACTTAAAGCCTCGTAACCTCAGGGTTGTCCAAACTAATATACCACTTTCCTTAAAAATAAACATGTGTATAAAAGAAATGAAATGGAAAAGGAGAATGAAAAAGTTGCATTAATGAATTCATTTTATTTATGCAATTTATGTATGCAAGTATAGGTAACCCTCCTTAGTGATAGCATAGAGATGAATAGGATATGGAATTAGAGTGAGGGTCCTTTTCAAATGAACCATATATCTCGCCAAATTCATATTCAAAACTATGCTAATCAAAGAGGAGAAAGGAAACCTATGCTGAGAATACCTTTATATTCTTTCACATGCAAACTCATAATTAAAATATAAGTAGCATACTTTCAGATTTAGTATTTGATTTATATGTTTTGAAAATAATTTGAATTTAGTAGTGATAATAGCCATTCATATTTCTACTTTAACCAACACATGCAAATTTGACATAAAGTAAACAATTTCATTTTTAAATTTGAATTTAAAAAATATGAATGCATGAAACCACATGACATACAAATTTAACATGTTGGGGAAATACTCAAAGCAATGAAAGCATGTAAACAAATTCACTTCCCTTAAATCCTAAAGACATTCTTATTGAACAACAACAACAACAACAAGCCTTAATCCCACTAGGTGGGGTCAGCTACATTAATCCTTCGTCTCCATTGTGTCCTATTATGTGTCAAATTCTCATTTAATTCAAGTATACTAAGATCATTTTTTATACATCTTAACCAAGTCTTTTATTGAACAAGAAAGTTTAAAATAAATCAAAGTGAATTTAATGTGATTTTTGTTTAGTTTGGAGTTTGACTTAATTTTAAAAAGGTGAGATGAGTTTGCTGTTCCTAACCCATTCTCACATGTGTTTGATATTTTTGTTTAATTTTTAGATAATTTGATCCATTTTTATGTATTAATTAGGTTAAGGTACAAATTAAGTAACTTAATTAACCCTTACCTACGCCACCTTAGAATAATTATCCAAATAATTATGAGCTAATGAGATGACATAAAAAACTCACAAGGAATTTAAATTTGCAATGCACCTAATAAGGAAAAGGTTGAATGTAATTTGGCTTATAATTAAAGGTTAATTAAGCTAAGGGGTTCAGCTTAAGTAATTTCAAAACACCCTTTTATACATATGAATTGGGTTTTGATTTTCTTAATTGATCTTAGGTTATTAAACACCTAAGCATCTACCCAAAATAGATTAATTAAGTTCTGGAAGTTTTTAGAATTTTTAGAAATTAATTTAGGGGAGAATTAATGAATTAACCCTTAATTAAGAGGAGATTAAGGAGAGAAAAGGGGGTTTAGGAAATAGCTTAAGGGAAATGCCCCAACATTATTCCTCTTCCCATCTATTGATCGACCTTAATCAATCATGGATTAAAACCACTAATCATACCCTAATTTTCTTAATTACATAAGGAGGGTAATTAAGAAATTCATATGCAATTCAATAAGCCTTCAATAAATCCCAAGAAAATTAGGGAGGAAATCATCCCCAAAATATACCCAAGAAGTTTGGGATTAATCAAAGACTTAATTGAGAGGTAATTAGTAAAATAAAGTTTCCAATAAAACCCAAAATCAGAAAAACAATTATAATTCAAAAACCATTGAAATTAATTTTAAAATATTCTTATTGAATAATTTTTTCATAGGATTTTATTTCATATTTCATATTTGAATGGAATTTTAAAGATTCCTAGAATTATCATTATTAATCCACAACGCAGATGCGGATCACATGCTGATCACATGAGGATCACTTGTAAAATCCACAAGATCTCAGCTTAAAAGGATATAAAGAAATCTAAATGGGGAATTATCTCACCATCCATCCAAAATGCGGATGGATGATGAGATAAAAGATCTTGATCAGATTCAAACTAACACCTACAAAGACATCTTGGGATTCACTTGAATTGAAAATTTTCAGAAAGGACCAACACCTCCTATGCTAGGTGGTCAAAAAGTGCATACCTGAGGTGATCACCGATTCTGGAGAAGCTTCATGGTCAGACGGTCAAGTTGGAAGAATGAGCTCATAGGTTATTTGAATTGCTCAATGGTCCAACCCCTTGCTCCCCTTTGGCTTGATCCAATTCAACCTTCCTTTTTGTGGGAAGCAAAGGAAGTTTCTTCAATTTTTCTCCCCTATTTTACTTTTCAAAATCAAGGATGGGAAATGGCTAGAGCTCAGAAGCTGGGGAGCATTCTCGATGGCTCCTTACTCTAGTACTCAATCAAATGTGAATTGATGGATTTGATTCAAGGGGAGTATATCTCCCCTTGATGGATCTAAGCCATTGTGCCATTTTGATCCAACTGATCATAATGGGAAGGCTGTTTGAGTTATTAGGAGTGTGCACATGGTCGATTTGAGCCAAGTAGTGGATTGTCAACTTCCCATGTGCTTGAATTTGAGTGGAAGAGGAATTTTGAATTTGCCATTTTGAACCATGGGGTCGGGTTTGGTCTTGGGGCCAATTGGGCTGACCCAAACCCATTGGATTGGGTGCATCACTCTACACTATGTCCCCTTCAGCTATTAGGAAAGCATCAAGTGGATATGAAGAGGGTATGACAAAATTACACATGGATTAGGCCAAAATTTGTTATATGGCCTAGGGGTAGAATGATCATTTTGCTAATTTTTCACTTTGGATATGTTGGGTATGTGAAGAATCTAGGTTTGACCAATTTTTCACTTTGATAAGGTTTGGCTCATGTTGACCCATTTAGGTCAAAAATGGGTCAAGTTGACCAATTGGTCAAATTAGGTCAAATCAAGGGTTGGGCCAAGTTCATATGACCATTTGAAATATTTTGGTGGTTTTGGTTTAATTCAATTTGGTATAGTTTTGAATTTGGCTCATATGACTTCATTTAGGTCAAATGGGTCAAGTTGACCTATTTGACTCATTTGATATATTTGAGGTGTCAAGGGTAGGTTTAGATTAGTTATCATATGAGTGGATTGGTATCTTTATTTTCAATCAATTTTGGTTAAGTTCAATTTGGCTCAACATGACCCCTTTAAGTCATGTTGGGTCTAAGGTCAATTGGGCTATGTTAGGTCTAGTTGGTCAATTGAGGCTTTCGTCAAGTTCAACAAGTGATTCAGAATGAACTTGACCCATTGGTTTGGATCAATCTGGCTTAGATTAAGTTTTGACACATTTTGACTTTTTAGGTCAAGTTGGGTCAACTTGGGTCAAGTGTCAATTGGGCTAGGTTAGGCTCAAATGTTGGCTTGGTCAAGTTCAAACATAGGTCATGAGTGAACTTAGATCAATGGTTTCAATCAATTTGGCCTGTGGTGGAATTTACTAGTTTCATTTTGGGCTAAGTGTTGAGTGGTCAACCCTAGGATTTGACTTGGTTTGACCCAATTTGATTGATTAATCATCCCATGATGATTATTGATCATGATGAGAGGCATATATGAGTTTGGTTCAATCCAATTTGGTTATGATTAGAATTTGACTCATAAGGGTAGTTTAGGTCACTTTGGGTCAAGTGAGCCTAAGTGGGTCAAATGGCTTGGTCAAAGCTTGATTTAAACATGATTGATCTTGTATATGGACTTATAATTGAAATATAAATCCATTTACAAGTGATTTGAAGTCAAATGGGTTTTGATCCATTTGATAATTTCATATTCAAATGAAGAATATGAAAGGGTTTAGGGTTTGATTTTTGAACTAGGTTTTGATTAAAGTTTAGATTCATATATGGGCTCATGCTTGTAGGGTTGATTGAATCATGAGAGAAAATCAAGAGTTTGGCTTGATTTGAAATTGATTTGGCTAAGTTCAAAATTTTTACTTGAAAGACTTATATTGGATTTTGAGTGGATTTGAGTTTGATTTTTGGAATTGGTTTTGATTGTTTGTACTTATATTTCATTTTTTATATGTGAATATAAATGAGAATATAAATGAATTATGAGAAAATCCCATGACTTTGAGATGGTTTGATCAAGATTTAGGCTAAGTCCATTAATGGAGAATTAATGACTTTAAAAAGATTTTAGATTTGGAATTTAATTTGAGGATTTGATTTGATTGATTTATATTTATATTTCATTTATATATGTGAATATAAATGAGAATATAAATGAGTTTTGAGAAAATTGCTGAATTGGTTTAGAGTTGATTTTGGCTAAGTCCAATAGAAAATTAAAGGGACTTAGAAAATTTCATGAATTGATTTGGAATTTTGAGTTTAGTTTGATTGGTTTGAATTTATATTTCATTTATATATGTTAATATAAATGAATTATGAGAAAATCTTAAAGATTTGATTTGGTTTTGATCATTATTTTGGTTAAGCCCTTAAGGGGAGATTAAGGACTTAGGAAAAAATTGGACTTAGGAATTTTGATGGATTTTGATCATGGGCTTCAATCATAGATTTCAATCATGGATTTCAATGATAGAATTGATTTGAGTTTGGAGGAAATTAAAATAGAATTGATTTGGAGTTTGACTTGAAAGAAGGAAAGTGAGGAAAGGTTTAAGCTAAGGGTAGGCAAATTTCCTAACACCCCTAAGGCATGACCTATTCCTATGGATAACTCTTTTAAGTCTCTAGGGCTAGGTTGAGTGTCCACCTAATCACTAGATGTGTCTTAAGACTAAGGAACTCTTAAAGTCTAAGAGAACTCATATGTCTGAGATGGAGGGGTTGACAGCTCATTCTAAAAGTAAGGTCAACATACATCATTCCTTAATATCTTACCCGATTACTTCAAAAAGTACCCCCTAAGATCTGTGTGGTGTCTCACATCTCAAAAATAAACACCAAGATTTTTTCAAGACTTGGGAGGCTCCTCTCATCTTTAGTATCTCCAAGCATCGAGTGGACTTATATTTTATATTCAAACTATCATTCTTTCCTGGAACTTAGCTTATTTCATCCCAAGCAAAGCTCGCCAACATCCTTTTAGGTTTTAGGACCTCACTCTGTGTAGGTCTTAAAATCCCTATTAGGTTCCCCCAATAGGTGATAATTAAATTAATCAAATAAAGAAGATGAACAAAATTTAGAACCTCTTTACCATCCTGATGGTGAGGCAAGGTTCATCCCATGAACAATGAGAAAATAAAACCCTTCTACAAAATAACTCAAAGTACTTTTCAAAATCCACATAATAAGAGATCTTCACAAAATTTGTAAGAAATTTTCAAGCAAAAAAAGGCACAAAACACATATAACCAAACCTTGTTTAACAAATCCTATGATTATTACATGGAGGTTCTTTTTAAAATCAAAATCAACCATTTTTAATGCCTTTTTCAAAAGCACATATTCTTTGGAAATAGTTATCCCCATCCCACACACTCAAATTTGTTGGATGGAGATTCTATTTTTAAATTAAATCATAATATAAAATTGAAACTCCACTTAGCATACTTCACATGTGCTAGAGTGAAAATTAAAAATAATCAAACAAAGGCGATGAACAAAATTTAGAACCTCTTCACCATCCTAATGGTGAGGCAAGGTTCATCCCATGAACAATGAGAAAATAAAACCCTTATACTAGGTGAAAATTAAAATTAATCAAACAAAGGAGATGAACAAAATTTAGAACCTCTTCACCATCCTGATGGTGAGGCAAGGTTCATCCCATGAACAATGAGAAAATAAAACCCTTCTACAAAATAACTTGTCTTTCCAAAAATACTTTTTCAAAATCCACATAATAAGAGATCTTCACACAAGGTGAAATTTTCAAACAAAGGCTAAAACACATATAACCAAACCTCGCTTTAACAAATCATATGATGTTATTTGGAGGTTCTTTTAAAATCAAAATCAACCATTTTAATGCCTTTTCAAAAGCACATTTTCTTTGAAATAGTTATCCCCATCCCACACACTCAAATTTGTTGGATGGAGATTCTATTTTAAATTAAATCATAAATTGAAACTCCACTTAGATACTTCACATGTGAGTTAAAGTTTTCCTCCTTTCAAAAGCAATAAATCATACACATAAAAGAGAAGCCACATATTTAAACATCATGACTAGAGTTCCCTTTAGAGAGAATGTAAATTAAATTCTATTTGACACCATTTGCATTTGTCCGATTTTCTTGCCAAAGTCTTGGACTTCACATTTGGATCTCATTTGACATGTCCAAGTATGTCAAATGAGAATTTTGAAAATCAAGAACAAATTGAACTCAATTTAACATACCTAAGTTTTGTTAAATAAGTTATTAAAAAATCATAAACATTTGACTTTCACTTAACATTGTTAAGTGATTTTCATTTAAAATCATAAACACATTTGACTTTCACTTAACATACCAAATTTGTTAAGTGAGAGTTTCATTTTCAAAATCATAAACACATTTGACTTTCACTTATCATACCAAATTTGTTAAGTGAGGGTCTCTTTTCAACACACATTTGATCCCTATTTTAACATACCAAATTTGTTAAATAAGGATCCAATTTTTCATGCCAAACCACACTTGAGCTTTCACTTAACATACCAAATTTGTTAAGTGAGAGTCTCATTCTCAAAGAAAAATAAACATATATCAAACACATTTGAGGCTTTCACTTAACATATCAAATTTGTTAAGTGGGACTCCCATCTTCAAGGAAAAACAAATCTATCTCACAATCACATTTGACTTTCACTTAACATACTAAATTTGTTAAGTGAAAGTCTCATCATCAAGCACAAATCAAACACATGTGGCATCTACTTAACATACCAAATTTGTTGAGTAAGAAGCCCCATTTTCAAATCAAAATATCTCACAATCAAATCTTCACAAGCAAAAATATTTCAGATACACAATCACAACCTCTTCTTAGCATACCTAAATTTGCTAAATAGAGGTATTTCAAACTATCAATATTTTCAAACAAGATGCACAAAACACAAATATCTCCAAGAAAATCTCTCCTCAAATTTTAGAACCCTACCCAACCTACATAAATCGATAGAGTATGGGTTCTAAATTGAAATCAAAGGTCAAAGACTCTCCTCAATATACAAATCTCTCTAATGAACCCAAGGAAAAGAAAGAATCCAGAGTTTAGTGTAATTTGGTTCTACTTATGTCCAAGACATAAGAGAGAGGGAAGAATCCACTAAGGGATAGAGTGTGAACCTTCCACTAGGGAAGCATGTTCAAGTTATCCGTAAGGGGATGAAAGGTTTGATTTGATTTGAATCTCACTGAGGAGAAAAAAATTTGAATTGTTCTACTAGGGAAAGGGCTGAATTTGTTTTAATTTTGTTAGGTTTGAATTTTGAGATGAGCCCTGTTGGTTTGCGATGGGTTGTACTAAGTAGGAGCCATGGAGGTTAAAACCTAACTCAGATTTACCAATCTAAAGGGGTAGTCTACTAAGCACATAGTAGGACTAGCCAACCAAAGGGATGCCTTTTGGTATGCAGCAGCTATATTACAGAGTAAGTGTAATAGATCTACATCCTCTAAAGCAGAGATCAGCTGCTAGGGCAATCTAATGGCAAGGCAATAGATTGAACCCAACCTAGGGCTAACTGTTGAGTGAATGCCGATGGGGGACTTAGATCAGCTCAAAAATAGTCAAGATTAATTTTATTTTTTAAATTTGTTTATTTTGATTATGATGGATCCCATAGGTTTGCAATGAATTGCACTAAGTAGGGGCCATGGAGGCTTAGACCTAACTCAAATTTATCAATTCAAAGGGAATAGTCTACCAACCATAAGGTAGAACTATCCAACAAAAGGGGTGCCTTTCGGTATACAATAGTCAGGTCTTAAGAAGAAAGCACGGGGACTTACATCTTCTAGAAACAAGAAACTATTAGGGTGATTGGTTGCTTTGGGCAACAAATCAAACATGACCTAGGGCTGACTATTGAGTGAATGCCACTGGGGGACTTAAATCAGCTCAAAGGTAGTCAAAATTGATTTTATTTTTTTTAATTTGTTTGTGGATTCTGTTGGTTTGTGATGGATCACACTGAGAAGGAGCTTATATAAGCCTAAACCTATCTGATTTATCAACCAAAGGGAGTAGCTTGATGGAGCTATCCAACCTGGAGGTCTTTCGCAATGATCAATTGAAGGGAAGAAATCACTAGGACTCACATCTTCCTAGAAAAGACCAGGGTGATCGCTTTGGGCAATAAATCAAAACCCAACCTAGGTTGCGTCATTGATAATCATGCTAGAAAGAATGTGTCATAGTCTTATATCTTTCAAAGCGTAATGGGTAACCTGCTATGGAAAAATAGATTGAACCCGACTTGAGGATGACTACGAGTGAGTAGACCGGATTCATCTCAACTCGTAGTCAAGCAATTCCTATGAGAGTTCCCGACACCGCCTAAGATAAGATGCTTGGGGAGAATTGGGGCTTGAATTCCTAATCCACAAGCGAATTAATTTTGTTTGTTTGTTTGTTTTAGTTTATTTTATCATGGATCCTATTAGTTTATGAGGGATCAAACTGAGAATGAGCTTATATCAACCTAGAACTATCTTAATCAAACCAAGGAGAACCGTGACCATTGAACAAATACTATCAGGCCTAAAATGTGATCAGCAAAGGACTTGATCCAAATAGAGTGCCCAGTGGATGGTAAGGGCTTAATCCAACACGGAGAAGATGACATGGCTACCATAAATCCAATTATTCGTCCAACTCAAGGAGAAAGCACGAGACTCTTATCTACCAAGAGTGGTGTACTCACCGGGTGAGTCATCACAAGATAACAAGCATCAACCAACCTGCCATTTGCAATAATCAGATAGGAAGAAACCTCGGGACTCATCCTCCTATAGCGAACGACCGGGGATAGTTTGTCTTCGACAGGTGCTATCCACTAATTACCGAGTGCCATGGGACATATCAACTTAAAAGTAGTCAAGATGAAAGGAGCCTCTAGGGGACTCATCTTAAGCCTCAAATATACTCAACCTAGTTAGAACATGATGGCTATCTCAAGAAGAAAGTGCAGGGACTCACACATCTTCTTAAGCAAAGTCTATCATGATGTAGTTTACTGATTAGGCAGTGAAGCTTGTCATACTAACAAGGCACTCATTGGTTTACAATTGTCAAGTTAGGAAGAAAGCTCGGGGACTTACATCTCCCAAATAAATGACCACTAGGGTGACATGCTAGCAAGGTAGTATGTAGACCCGACTTAGAGCAGCTAATGAGTGAGTGTCACATGGGGCTTGCTCCCACATCAAAGTAGCTCGAGGCAAATGATTTGTGTTTGTTATTATTTATATGTTAAAAGGAATAGGATGCCTATGGGGGACTCTTACACCTACTTTAAACATACTAGAGGATTTGATGGAATGGTGCCATGGATGGAAAAAAGGAATTCCCACTAAAAAAGGATGTCGCTTGGGTTCTCTCACACCTAACTTAGTTATGCTAATCAAAATAGGATGCCTCTCGAGTTCTCTCACACCTATTCTAATAGCGCTAAGAGATTGTATTTATGTTGTGAAAGAGGGATATGATGCCACTGGGGGACTCTTACACCAACCATAAACATGTCACGGCGAATTCGCAAGACAAGCAAATAACACTTCAAAAGAAGAGAAGATTTTATGATTGGAGTCATATTTTGTTCTTTTTATTAATGAATTATTTTCAAACATGATTTATTTCATGGGTAATATTTCTTTAGATAGAGCCCATTAATTAGAAGCATCTGGTGTTCCCCTTTACAATCAATAAGTTGATAAGATCCTTCTTGGTAGGCCTTCTCTATGACATAGGGGCCTTCCCAAGTGGGATCAAACTTACCTCCCATCTTTTGATGAGCAATAATTGGTCTCCTTGGGACTAACACAAGTTATCATACTCAGAAAGACCTAGGGCGAACTAGCATGTTGTGCGCTTGAATTATTTTGGTCTTGTATAACTCGAGATTTTGGCACGCCCGTAAGTGACTCTCCTCCAAACTTTCGGGCTATTCTAACCGTAACTTTGTATTCTACTTTGTAGTGATCTTGTTACCCAATTCTATCCTTAGTGATAGGAGTTGTACTTCTAAAGGAAGAACAGCTTCAGACCCATATACTAAAGAAAATGGGGTAGACTGAGTTGGAGTTCGGTATATGGTGTGGAAGGCCCACAAGGTTTCAACCAACTAATAACTAATAATAACTAACTTTATTATTAGTTTTATTATTTCACTGTGGTTTGTTGTCATCAAGAGTTTTCTTCAGTATTTGGATGAGAGTTTTATTAAATGCTTCCGCTAAGCCATTAGCTCTGTGATAGTAGATGATGGAGTATCTCCAATCTATACCATGTCTTTTGGCGAAGCTATTGATCTTCATGCTTTTGAATGTAGTATCATTATCGGATATAATTCATCGAGGCACCCTGAACCTATATACAATATGGTTCCTGAAAAATTGAAGCACATGCTGAGTTATGACCTCTCTGAGTAGATGGCTTCTGCCCACTTAGAAAAGTAATCAGTGACAGCTAAGATAAATCGATGCCCCTTGGAAGAAAAAGGATCAATCTGACATACAATATCGGTACCCCAACACTCAAATGGCCATGAAGCCAATGTAGGGTGTATAATGTTTGGTTGTTGGTGGAGGACCACACCGTACCCTTGACACTGATGGCATCTCCTAGCTACATCCATGAAGTTTGTAATCCTAAAAGGCCAGTAGTATCCAAGTCTTTTGATCTTCATCTTCATCTTCAGACTGAATTGATGAGCTCTGCATAGACTTGAATGTACTTCAATTAGAATGCCATGGGCTTCATGTTTGTCTAAACAACGTAATCACATTTGGTCAAAGCACCGACGATACAGGGTGCTGTCAACAAGAGCATAAGAGAGAGCTCTCTATTTCACCTAATGGACTTGTAACTTTTGTTGAGGTAGTTTTCTAGTGTTCAAATAATCTATGAACGGTTGCCTCCAATCTAGCTCCTTATCCATTTTGGCAATGGAAACCTCCCCTTCAAGAGAAAGTCTCTCGATGAGTTCAAAATCAAGGAAAAGACTTGTCTTTGGATTTTATTGAAATGAACTCATTTTTGAACATGCCAACTCTTTAGCAAGTTTGGCCAAGGCATCTACTACTGCACTCTCTGGAACCTTGTAGATGGTGACTTCAAGAATGGCCAACAACTTCATGGTATACTCAGTAATGATGAAGTTTGAGGACTGTAGATCCGATAATCTAATTGATGACCAATTGAGAATCCCCAAAGATGTTGATGCTTTGAGATTGATAGTGATGGCTAACTCAGGTAATCAAAGCCTCTACCATTATCATTGCAGGGTTGGATGGAGTATGAGAATCTCATCATCAGTAGTTTGGAGAGAACTATTCTTACCCTGCTTTTCCTAGGAGAATAGATCATGGTGCTTCATGGAAAGAAGCAAAGACCATCAAAATACATCTCTCGATGATTGTCGCCTCCCCTAAGTTCATGATTTGTTCATCAGGGAGATCAAAGCTAGGCAATGTTTCTCAATAGGTGGATAGTTCGCCTCTGCAGGGATCAGATAATGGCTGAGGTAGTAGAGAGTGCTCTTCTTCCCTTCATCATTAGCTTGGGCCAATAGAGCGCCGAGAGGGTCATCTAATGTAGTAATGTAAAGGATGAGTGGCCTGCCCAGGATAGGAGCTGCTAGAATCGGTGGCTTCACCAAGAACTCTTTGATGTCTTCAAAAGCATGCTGACACTTGTCATCCCACTTGAACTTTGCGTATTTTTGATAAGTGCTGATAATGGATTTCGTCTCCCCAATTTAAGATAAACCATCTTAGATATGCCAGCTGTCCTTGAAAGGATCTGAGTTGAGTTAAACTCTTAGGAGGTGGCATTTCTAAGATAGCTTTGATCTTTTCAGGATCTATTTCTATTCCCCAATGTCGAACAACAAACCCAAAGAATTTCTAGCATCTCTGAATGCACACTTCAGGGATTCATTTTGAGGTTATATTGTCTTAATCGTTCAAAAACTACTCTCAAGTTAAACAGGTGGTCTTCCTTTTTCTCTGGTCTTGACTACTAGATCATCAACGTAGCACTCAACATGATGATGGATGAGTTCATTGAAGATGGCCGAGTCATGCTGGTATGTAGCACCAATATTTTTAAAGCCAAAAGGCATGACCCTATAATAGAAGATTTCGATCGGGATTCAAAAGCATTATTTCTTTCATCTTTTGGAGACATCTTGATTTGGTTATAGCCAGATGACCCATCCATGAAAGAAAATACTGCATGAGATGAGGCAATGTCCACCATTAACTCTAGTATAGGAAGAGGAAACTCATCCTTAGGACATGCCTTGTTTAAGTCCCTAAAATCAAAATTTAATTCTCAAAATAAAATCCAATTTCATTCTTTTTTTTAACGATGAAACCAATGTATATTTTCTTCCCCATGAAACCAACATCAATCAATTTCTTGACTTCAAAATGACCTTGTTCAATTTCTAAATGCATCTAGAGCTTGCTTAATAGGTAACGCTAGATCTATTGCTAGCTTGTGGACTACGCCGAGATAATCCGCATTTCTTCATAACTCAAATAGTCTTTAAACTAATAGCCTAACTAAGTCATTAGTTTCTTCTTCATTCAATAATGAACCGATGTATATCTGCGGATTTTCTTCTATCCTGAGAGGTTGGTTTCTTTTAAGCTTGTCGATTATTGAATGAATCTCCTCTTCAAATTCGCTGCCTTTTGACTTGGAGATCATCTCGATCATCGAAGTTTCTAAACACACATTCTCATAAGAGTTGGGGATGTGAGAAGAAACTATAGATTCCAAATGGCAACAACTAGTAATCTTTCATCATCGACCTGACCACTGATCAAATCCTAGTCCCGCTCTTGATTGTGCTTCCCACCTGTTCCAATTTTCAAAGTATTCTAGCTTGTGCTTGGACCATGTGTTAGGAACTAAACCTTTGTATAAGATTTTGAACACAAGGAGTAAAAGTCAAAAGGTAATTCCATTAATTCTTTAAAGTATCTTCCTCAAGCTCTACATCAACTTCGTGGCTTGAGGATGATGATCCCAAAAAAACTTCTACTTCATGTCACGGAAGACTTAGGACTTCCTTAACTACTAAACCTTCAACTTTTGAGATGTAAGTGAGGTAAGAGCTAAGGTTCCCAACGCTACCTAATAGTTTCACATAAACTAGATTCAATACTTTGCTTTGCTTGGAGGCCCGGTCTTCGCTCTATCCGATCAAAAGTCACCTCCAATGGAACCCGCTGAGGGGTTGGTCGGTATACTAATCACATTAGACTCATGCTGGATTCCAAGTCTATGTGAATAGGGTACTCCTATGAACTGAACATGACCTCTAAAGGCCAACTAGGGGTCTCCCACCTCCGAACCACTGCTTCTACCTCCTGGAGGTTGATTATCCTACCCACATGTCCATATGATGGAATGAACTATGGGTGGAATGTGATATGCGATCTATTTCTTCTTCAATTCCCCTTTCTTTCTCACTTGACTTTATTTTCTTTTCATTTTCTTTTATCTTTTTTTGCTTCATTTTCTTTTTTTATTTTGCATTTGAATTTTGTCCAAGTTCATAAGAAAGGTATTTTGAGGAAGATAGTAGGTCGCATCCTCATAAATCTCAACCTCTAACTAAAATGGCTTTTCATCCGGACACGATTCAATTCCATCTTTCGAACTTGATGCATCGATGAAGGGAGGATGGAATGATCTTGTTCGATGTATCCAAGGCCTACCAAGCAAAGCAATGAACGAAGTATTCGAATCAATGATGTAGAACTTGGCTTCAGATTCCAGTCACCTATCTCCAAAGGTAACACTATAGAACCTAAAGCTCTCACCTTGATCATTGAATCCTCTCAACATCATCCCATCTCCTGAGTGAGATGATCTTCAAATAGCAAGGGTCTTTAGACTCATAATGTTCACGATGCACCAATCCATGAGAACTCAGAGTCCAACCTCCATGTCGACTGTGATGTAAGGGGATGGTTGCTCCAAGTCCCCAAGAAGGTCTTCATCGTGAAGGTGATCCCTGGGCTTTTTTGCATAATGTGCTTCCTCACCTATAGGTCACTAAGCTAAGCATATTTCGTGATCAAGGAGAGCCTTGATTAGTGATTCTCATCTCTTTGGATAAGACAAGGGCATCATATATGCTTAGCTTAGATGAACTTTCTTAGATGAGAAAGGATGTTGTAGTCCACCTTCTGGTCTTCCACAAGCATATCCAAGGGTGGAGCATCCTATGGAAGGGCTTCGATCTTCAGCATCAATGACTTATTTCTCTCATCTTGAGGTGTCCCCTGAGGTAGAACCTTGCCACTATGGAGGTTGACTTGGTGATCTCTGAGGCAAGGTGGTGGAAGGTTCTACCCGCACTTCGCTCACCTACATTTCTCCTATGGGACTCATGATTCCAAGTCTATCGTGTTCGAGTTGGAAAGTCCAACTCAATCAAAGAGGAAGATAGAATTATAATTATTAGACTTGAAGAGTTATCATTAGGAATAAAAGATAACATAAGTGACATGATGTAATTCAAACTAGCTTTATTCTTCAATTTCTTGGAATTATTTGGAGGTACAAAGTAGAAGTCAAAGTGAGTGAGTAAGGATTTGATGCCCTTATCCACGATACAAGAGTTCTACTAGAAGAAAAAGAAGAGCTAAAATGGAAGAAGTCACCGGTGTGAAGCCGCAAATAAGGGCTGAGGTGACACGGGTCGGTTAAAGGGCTATCCCGGGCCGACACACATGTCCAGGTCTCACTTTCCTAGAGTTGGCATACAACTTGCAAACCTTCCTTGGTGTTGAGGTTTGAGACTGCACCGCAAGGAAAAAAGCTTCTTGATCTGATTTTCTTAGAGGTTATGGAAATATCCCAACCTTCTTTTGATGGGGATCACTGTATCCCCAAGGATTACCCTAATGGAACTGAAGGTTGTTCCACAAGGTATTCCTTTGGGATAACTACAACACCGTCTTGAAAATGTTAAGCCAATCTTGAATGTGAAGCAATCCTCCAAAATGTGGCTAGCATATTGGTAAGGGCAAAAGTTTGATCATGACTTTTGCCTACTTCTCCGCTCCTATTCTGTAGCTAAAATTAGTTTCTTTAAGAGATTCTTAAAGATTTTCCGACACCTCTTAAAAGAATAAGGTTTGTTTAACTTATCTAAAAGAGTAGTGGACCATAGCTACCTACAAGGGGTATGCATGCCGGTGGTGGTATGGTCAGGTGGTGGTTATGCCTGGAGGCTGGGTGGAGGGTTGGCTACCTCTGGTGGTAAAGGAGGTGGAGGCTACCGAGGTCTGGTCTCTGACCGATCTCTAGCTTTCCCCTTATCAACCGCACGCCCGGCTTCTTTTCATAACCTTTGGGATTTCTTCTTAGTAACTAATCTTGAAAAGGCAACTATTTGGCCTCTCCTTATAGACTAGTCATTTATCAAATGTCTTGATAGTGAAGCCCTTAAGCATGAAGTAGCCATGGATATTCTTCAAGAGAATCTCAATGGCATGTTGTTCGCATAGGTTCACACTTCATACTCGTGTTATACCATCGAGAATATAATCAACAAGTGACTCACCAGTTGTTGTGCTACAATGAGATCACCTACAGAACCCTTTGAGCTCCAAAGAAATCTCTTGATGAAGAGTTGCTCTAACTCAAGAAATATCTTTACAACCATTGGCGTCAAAGATACCAATCAAAAGCAATACCCGCTAGCTACTAAGAAAAGTAAAGCATCAGCCACGTTGCAACAACTAACCCTAAAATGTGCTATGTTGCCTTGGTTTCCACTGCCATCAAAGATTTTGAAGGAAGGAGGCATGAAACCCTTGGGATATTGGATATCAATTCCTCTGGTAGGGTCTACCCTTTGGAATGATGATCCTCCCGCTTGAGCCAAAGCTTCCCCCCGCTCAACCATGGATTTTATATATTTTTCATGGAGGTACTTTCCACTACCTTCCTATACGCTAGTGCTACCTTGCTCAACGGGAGGTAGAGTCTTACTGGTCCAAGACATGCACTAACTCAACTAACGCCAACTATAGGATGAACTAAAGGGCTTGTCAAGCACACTACTAACAAGTCCTATAACCACGTGCCATCCATCCAATCAAGCTCATCCTTCTCGCCTCAATCGAGGTGTGGAGATCTGTCTCTTGATCAACCTCATCACCTTCCATGGCTTGTTATTCCTAAGAAGAGATCCTCTAGTTCAACCATGCACTAACTGTCCCCATCAAGTCATCTTGGGATCAAGCTAACTCTTTCTTCATCTACCAATCGCACTAAGATCTCCTTCTCCATGAAATAATGTAACTATCTCATCTAAAGGATCCATCTGGTACAAATAGTTAGTCGACCGGTGATCACTATCAGAATCGAGAGGCACACCTCGCCTACTGAGAGTCAATCTCGTGTGGATCAGACTCACTAGATGAATGACACCCCGACCTATGAGAGGGTAACAATCCTAGGATGTTCCACTACCACCATAACTATCATCCGAATATCTATAATCATCACCATCTCCACATCCTATTGTAAGGGTGGAAGGACGAACACGATGCTGCCACTCCTTCCACCACATGGTAAGGTCAAAGAGAGCTCACCTACCACAATGGGTGGTGTAGGGGTAGGATCCCTATATCAATCACCAATGGCGCTTTTCCGGACAGCCTTCATGGCCTGATGGAATGGGGAGATGTTGCAACTAACCGGTGATATGATGAGGGGTGAGTGGTGGTGGAGACACCACCACTCTCTATGCACGTGAACCGCCCTATGGTGGCTAGTCCGGAGAAGGATACTATCAGATGGTCGGCATGCATCGCTGGAAAATTAATCATCGACCGATGGTGAACCCGCCACCCCTACTCTTTAGTTGTATGGGCCCGGGCCCTCTCAATCTTCCCATGCTATGGGATGATAGATTGAAGATCAAACCGGTTCAAACTGAGCATCCAGATGCTACCTAGGTAAAGATAGATCGAGGCCATATGACCTCCTGCCTCCTGAAACCGCGAAAATGCACCACGGAGGAGGTGATGAATGGATCCTCGACATCCTCACCATCTAGAGAGGATGAACCGGTTTTCATAACCAAGTGGTGAAGTGACATGGAAACTCATCCATGGTCGAGCTATGCCTCTCTATCCCGCGGTGATCATGCTTATTCCACGCTATTGGTAGGATGGGAGGAGTGAGACCCATACTCAAATGTGGGAGGCAAGCCCCGAGACCAGGGAGCCTACCTTGAGGGTACAGATATGCTAGCATAAAGCACATGAAAAACTGGGGATCTATTGCAGATCACTACTATAACTAAAGTATATGATACAACTTTCCTCTTAGTGAGGAGACTTCGAGGGTAAGTCTAATCCCGATGATCGCTTCACCACCTGGTCTGTATCAGAATGAGGAATGCCCTCACAAGTCCTCCTCAAATCCTCACCAAAGTGAATCATGGGTATGGTCCAGGGAAGTCTCGATCTAAAGCTAGATCCATACCATGGGAAGGTAAAGACAAATTGAGAACCGCCATTTCAAATTATAAGAGACTAAACTAAATCGCACAGATGACCATAAAGAATCAATGAGAAATGAATTTGTATCTTCTCTATAGATTTTTAATTTTGAATTTGAAAATTTGAACCCACATCCAATAACTTGGAAGTGTTAAGTGGGGTTCAAATAGATTTGAGAAGATTGATTGAAAGAGGAATTTGAATATGAATCCAACTTCAACAAATTTAGTATGTTGAAATATGGATTCAAAATTTTGAAAAGGATGCTTCCATAGGTTCATGTTTGTTTGAATTTGAATTTTGATTTGAGGACCCTTTCCTTTAACAAATTTAGTATGTTAAAGTAAGGGTCAAATTGATTTTGTTTTTTTTGTTTTGAATTTTACTTAGCAAATTTAGGTATGCTAAGTAAAGTCTTAAAGTGATTGTTTTTTTTTTTGTGAATTTTATTTTGTTTTGAAAATTTGGAATCACTTAGAAAATTTAGGTATGCTAAGTGAAGAACCCAAGTGTATTTTGTTTGATTTTTTTAAAAAATAGGATTCTTAGAAAATTTAGGTATGCTAAGAAAATCCTAAGTGTTTCATTGTTTTGATGTTTTGAAAAGGTAGGATCCTTAGCAAATTTGGTATGCTAAGAGAATCCTAAGTGTTTCATTTGTTTGTTGAGATTTAACTTTAGCAAATTTGGTATGCTAAAGATGAAGTCCCTTTTTGAAAATGAAAATTCATTTAGCAAATTTGGGTATGTTAAATGAATTTCCAAATGGTGTGTTTAAAATTTTAATTTCATTTCAATTTTGAAAATAGAAACTTCTCCGTAGCAAATTTGGTATGCTAAGGAAAGAAGTTCCAAAGGTGTTTGATGATTTTGTTTTGGCTTTGGAAATTCACTTAGCAAATTTGAGTATGAAGTTCCAAATGGTGTTTGTTAGATTTTGATTTGAGACTTCACTTAACAAATTTGGGTATGTTAAATAAATTTCTAAAAAGTTGTTTGAAAAATTTTGATTTTGAGATTTAGAGACTCCACTTAACAAATTTGAGCATGTTAAGTGAGGTTCCAAAAAGTTGTTTGAAAATTTTTGATTTTGGGATTTGGAGACTCCACTTAACAAATTTGGGTATGTTAAGTGAGTTCCAAATGTGTTTAAAAAATTTTATTTTGATTTTGGATTTGAGACTTCACTTAACAAATTTGGGTATGTTAAATGAAGTTCCAAAGTTGTTTGAAAATTTTGATTTTGATTTGGAGACTCACCAAATTTGGTATGTTAAATGAAGTTCCAAATGTGTTTAAAAAATTTTGATTTTGATTTGGAGACTTCACTTAACAAATTTTATGTTAAATGAAATTCCAAATGTGTTTGAAATTTTGAAAGTATGATTGTTGATTTTGATTTGATCTGAAACTTTGTTAGAATTTGAGTATGCTAAAAAGTTCCATGTGTTTGAAAATTTTGATTTTGATTTGACTTCACTTAACAAATTTGGGTATGTTAAATGAAGTTCCAAATGTGTTTTGAAAATTTTGAAATATGATTGTTGATTTTATTTTGATTTGAAACTTCACTTAGCAAATTTGAATGTGCTAAATGAAGTTCCAAAATGTGTTTTAAAAAATTTTGAAATATGATTGTTGAAGTTTTAATTTTTGAAAAGAGGACTCCATTCAACAAATTTAGGTATGTAATGGAGATCAATCTTATTTTGAAATAATTTTGTTTTGTGTGTGATTATTGCTTTTGAAAGAGAGGAATTCCAACTTAAAACATATGTGATATGTTCAAGTGGGATTTCCTAAATGATATTTATTTTTTAGTTGGGAATGAAATCTTATTTAATAAATTTGAGTATATTAAATGAAGATGTTCATGTGCTTTTGAAAAGTTTAATTTGTTTATTGAATGAAACTTCATTCAATAAGTGTTGTATTGAATAGAAAGATTCATGTGTGTTTTTTGAAAAGTTTAAATTTTTTATTTTTTGAATGAACCTTCCATTCAATAAGTGTGAGTGTATTGAATAGAAAAATTCATGTGTGCTTTTTGAAAACTTTATGATTATGATTGTAATTTTTGGAAAAGATGATTGTTCATTTTATTTTGAAAATGAAATCTTCATCAAAGTGAATTGAAAGAAGATATTCATTTGTGCTTTTGGAAAATATTATTTAGTTTTATTTTTTGAAAATCCCTACATGTAACAATTATGGGAATTGTTAAATGAGGGTGATAAAATTTTGTGGAAAATATTTTATTAAGTGCATTTTTGAAAAGGTGCTTTTGAAAAGCAAAGTTATTATGGAAGATTTATTATTTATTATTTTAGATGAACCTTTCTTATCATGAAAATGATAAGGAGGAAGTCTTTAAAATATATTTTTATTTAGATCTTTTCATTTTACCCATTGAGAATCCAACGGGGTTTTAAGACCAACAAGAATGCGTCCTAAAACCTAAAGATGTTGGCTAACTCAACTCAAGAATGAAATGAGCTAAGTGCCAATGGAAAGAAGGATAGTCTTGGATTCATACCAAAGTACAAACCCACTATCGATACTCAAAGATAATGATCATTTACCAAAGATGGAGAGAGGAACCATCCCCAGTGGAGTCGCCAAAAAAATATGGGGAAAAATTCTATAGGAGTCACCTTTCAAATATGTGAGAAATGAAAGAAAGCATAATAAATTCATCTTTTAATGCCATCAGATGTACTTATTCGTGATCAAGTACGCCATCAAAGAAATAGTGTACTATCTCAAAAGTAAAAGTCACTACCCTTTAATGGACCTAATCACCTCAATAAGGACTCCTAAGAATGATGGGTCAAGATATGTACCGAGATTCTTCCCCTACTTTACATGAAAAGTAAAGCAAGATTTTAAAGGTTTAAGTTCCCTACAAGGCATGCTATGTTAATTACATCTTAAGGGATGGGATCCCTTAGAAAACTCGACATTAAGGTAAATGATTATCTTTGAAGATTTCAAAAGGACTATCAATCAATTAGTTTATTTTTTTGAAGATCAAATGATTGATCAAAAGAGGGAGTTATTATCAAAGCCAAAATGAAGATAAGTAGAGATGCCCATTGGAAACCTGAGCATCTCAAACTATCCTATAGTTGCACTTTACATTTTGAAATTGATTTAGTTCATTTTGAGAATTTTTTATTAGAAATTTAGACTTATGATTCCTTAACACAAGATTAAGGAAATGCCTAAGAGGTGAGGAATTATGCTTATGGCCCATAAAGGGAGAAGCCCGAACCTAAATTTAGGGAGCTTCGAAAGCACAACCTAAATCTAAAAATGGGTATGGTTTGCTCCACAAGAGAGACAAACCACTGAACTGGACTTACAACCTCCTAGGGGTGGCTGCCAACTAACTCTTCCTAAGACTTCAAATACATAAGGACTTAGGCAAAATTTGGATATAAGAATTTTGATGGATTTTGATCATGGGCTTCAATCATAGATTTCAATCATGAATTTTAATCATAGAATTGAATTGATTTTGGAGAAATTCAAAATAGAATTGATTTAGAGTTTGAATTGAAAGAAGGAGAGTGAGGAAAGGTTTAAGCTAAGGGTATGCAAATTTCTTAATACCCCTAAGGCATGACCTATTCCTATGGCTAACTCTTATAAGTATCTAGGGCTATGTTGAATCTCCACCTAATCACTAGATGTGTCTTAAGACTAAAGAACTCTTAAAGTCTAAGAGAAGTCCTATGTTTAAGATGGGGGTTAATGCTCATTTTAAAATGAGGTCAACATACATCATTTAATAGCAATCACTTCAAAAAGTACCACCTAAGATCTGTGGTGCCCACATCTCAAAAATAAACACCATAGATTTTCTAAGCACTCATTGGGAGGGTTCCTCTTCCATCTTTAGTAGACCATTATTATCTCTAAGCATCGAAGGGACTTATATTTTATATGCAATCATTCTTTCTTTTGCTTCCTTTTTATTTCATCCTTAAGCAAAGCTCGCCAACATCCTTTAGGTTTTAGGACCTCATGTGGTTTTAAAATATCTATTTTCCACATGGGTGAAAATTAAAATTAATCAAACAAAGGAGATGACCAAAATTAAGAACCTCTTCACCATTCTGATGGTGAGGCAAGGTTCATCCCATGAACAATAAGAAAATAAAACCCTTCTACAAAATAACATGTCTTTCTAAAGGCACTTTTTCAAAATCCACATAATAAGAGATCTTTACACAAAAATTTGTAAGAAATTTTCAAAAAAAGGCACAAAACACATATAACCAAACCTCGTTTAACAAATCCTATGATTGTTACATGGAGGTTCTTTTCAAAATCAAAATCAACCATTTTTAATGTCTTTTTCAAAAGCACATTTTCTTTGGAAATAGCTATCCCCATCCCACACACTCAAATTTGTTGGATGGAGATTCTATTTTCGAATAAAATCATGATATAAAATTGAAACTCCACTTAGCATACTTCACATGTGCTAGAGTTAAAGTTTTCCTCCTTTTTGAAAAACAAAAAATCATACACACAGAGAAGTCAAGACATATTTGAACCCCCCCCCATACCCAAATTATGGAGTTCCCCTTCCCTTGGAGAAGGTAAAGCAAATTGAATTCTATTTGACACCATTTGCATTTGCGATAGAACTCCTTCTTGAAAGTCTTGGACTTCAAGACACATTTGGATCTCATTTGACATGTCCAAGTATGTCAAATGAGAACCCCTTTTTGAAAATCATAAGAACAAATTGAAATCCATTTAACATACATAAGTTTGTTAAATAAGTTCTTTTCTTTCAAAACAAAAATCATAAACACATTTGACTTTCACTTAATATACCAAATTTGTTAAGTGAGAGTTTCATTTTCAAAATCATAAACACATTTGACTTTCACTTAACATACCAAATTTGTTAAGTGAGAGTTTCATTTTCAAAATCATAAACACATTTAACTTTCACTTAACATACCAAATTTGTTAAGTGAGAGTTTCATTTTCAAAATCATAAACACATTTGACTTTCACTTAACATACCAAATTTGTTAAGTGAGTTTCATTTTCAACACACATTTGACTTTTTAACATACCAAATTTGTTAAATGAGGATCCATTTTCATGTCAAACACATTTGACTTTCACTTAACATACCAAATTTGTTAAGTGAGAGTCTCATTCTCAAAAACATATCTCTAAAACACATTTGGGGCTTTCACTTAACATAAAATTTGTTAAGTGAGGACTCATCTTCAAGAAAATAAATCTATCTCACAATCACATTTGACTTTCACTTAACATACCAAATTTGTTAAGTGAAAGTCATCATCAACACAAATTCAAACACATGTGGCCTCTACTTAACATACCAAATTTGTTAAGTAAGAAGCCCCATTTCAAATCAAAATATCACACAATCAAATCTTCACAAGCAAAATATTTCAAATACACAATCACAACCTCTTCTTAGCATACCCAAATTTGCTAAATAGGTCTTTCAAATATCAATATTTTCAAACAAGATGCACAAAACATAAATATCTAGAAAATCTCTCCTCAAATTTTAGAACCACTAACTACCTAAATGTTGAGTATGGGTTCTAAATCAAATCAAATGGCAAAGACTCTCCTCAATATCCAAATCTCTCTAATGAACCCCACTTAACATATTTGAATTGTTGAGTGTGGGTTCAAAACTCCAAACTTCTATTACTTGCATGGAACAAATATCAAGGTAGAAATCTGATACAAGTTATATTTCAACAAATGCAGACATACAACTCAGATCAGTCAGTAGACATGGCCTCTCAGAAGTTTATTTTCACCTTTCCATTCGGGATGGATTTGGCCCTAGATCAGGCCATCCTCCCTTAGATTGACTCCGCCCATCTAGTGCACTTTGGCCGAGGATTTGAGATCACTTGAGGGGTGACCCTCACTTGTTAGGAATGAGGGCTGAAGGTCATTTGGATTGACCTACCTTCGACAGAGTATCCTTCCCGAAGAGGAAGGTTGAGGTTTTCATTGAGTCAATCCTACTCAATGATTGTTCCACTCTCGGGTGTAGCTAGCACCTCCTCGATGGTCCCTCTAAAAGAAGGCTATCCGGCTTCGAGATAGCCTCCCCTACCTTAGGTAGGATCTAGCTCTCACAACCTTACTCACAACACCACACACAGTGATAGAGCCAGATCAAGCGACATGATCGTGCCACCCAAGAGATTGATGTCGCATCCCATGTTATGAGGAAGGTTCCCCTGAGGTTTCCTTCGACTAGCAAGTTTCACTCCCTCTCGATCGATGGAGAGGAGGACTATCAAGGATAGGCATTGCCTCCACTCCTACATACCATGAGGCTTTGATTAGGGATGGGGAGAAAGTCTGCTTATCTGTCTATATTAGGTAGGCCGGGGTACATGCATTGAGTGGTACATTATTCAACTTGAGGTATATCATCCCTAGGAGTGTTACCAAGCACATTCACAGTGATAGAGCATCAGAGGCCTAGGTAGCAGTTCAATCAAGGAGCAAGGAGAGATAGAGGTTTGCCAACATTGGCCTCGATCAGTCAATTTTGAGTCATCTCACACAAAGGCGAGATAGTATAGTGGCCCACCCAATCATGGGGAAAAGCCCCAGGGTAGAATGTTGTTCTCCACCACACCAATCCACTCCTCACCCACCATCACTGTTTGGTCACCATCCATTGCCAGGCACAAAACAACATCTGGAGAGAAGAGAGCCCCATTGGTGATTCAACTGCAAAGGATCCCACTTCATCTACTCCACCGGGGGTGAGGGTGAGTTCCCTACTCACCTCTACTCTTGGTGAAGAAGGAGTGGTGACCAACACCATGGTTACCACCACAACCACCACCATCGAGGCGGTGACATAGATAGAGGGGAAGGGGATACAGTCCCCATGGTAGTGGATCTCCCTAAGGACAGAACTCCACCCATGAGCAAGTCTCTTCCAGCAGTCATGACCCTCCCCGAGCCGACTCGGTGATAGGGTGTTAGGTGCATCTCATCATGAAACCCCTCCACATGTCATGCATATTTATACAATTAGATCATTCCCTAGATGAGATTTTGGCACAGTACTTTACAAAGAAGAGAGAGCTTCTAGGGAGTGACCGATCATATTATGAGGAGGGAAAGGTTAGCTTTGATCCAGATGAGGATGATCTCCTTGAAGATTCGATTGAGTTCCATATGGTTGATACTAAGAGCTCCCTTCATAGAACCAGCATAGTCAGAAAGATGATGCCGTCCATTCAACCCAACACCTCCATCAATAGGTTAAATAAAAGGATAATTAGATCAACCGGATGGAGAAGAGGATGGAAGATTTGTTAACAGCCCTCCATGCACTTCAAAACTAGCCTCTGTCAACATATCGAATAGAGATCATCATGAGTTATGCATGTCTAGATCAGCCCAAAAGCACTTCTCTAGATCAGACAATGGTAGCTTGCATAGGAAGGTGGTGGACAACACCTCCATGCAAGAAAAATATATCAAGCAATTGGTGGAGCAGCAAGTGAAGGATGCATTGGCGTAAGCCCAAGGTGCTCATCTATTCCAAAGGGTAGACCCTACCCAGAGAAATTTGATGGTGTCCAATATCTTAAGGGTTTTGTGCCTCCTTCTTTCAAAATTTTTGATGGTAGTGGGAACCCTCATTAACACATAGCACACTTCAGGGCATGATGTTGCAATGCTAGTGGCAGTGATGCACTCTTATTCCATCTTTTTGATAGTAGTTTGATAGGCATCGCATTTGAATGGTACATTGAACTACCTAATGGTTCAATGAAGACATTTGCGTTGAGCGACTCTTTATTAAGAGATTTATTGGAGCTCAACAAGAGTAAGGGATCTCATTAGCTCTACTTGAGTCCCTTATTGATTACATTCTTAGATGATAATTTAAGTATGAAATATGAACCATGTATCGAATAGCATGCCATTAAAATTCTACTCAAGAATATTCATGGCCGTGCTTCATGCTTAAAGGGTTCATCATTAAGATATTTGAGAAATTAATCAATAAGGTGGCCAGTCTACAAGGAGAGGTCAAACAGTTACCTTTCCAAGATCAATTAGCCAAGCCCAAATCACATAAAGCATTTGAGAAAAATCCAGGGGTAGTCACTTGACAAGAGAAGGACCGGCCAGTTCAGACCAGAGCCCCTCTACCACCTCCTTTACACCACCTCGACCATCATATCAGCCACCTTAGTTGCCACAATGACCTCCACCACCACACCTTCAGTGTATCCCCATCCACAACATCGGCCAATCCCACCCACAACATCGGCACTCTATCCACCACGGTAGCTACCATTTACCTCTTATTGACAAATTGAATAAGCCTTATTCATTCAAGAGGGAGGTAGTAGAAGATCTTTAAGAACCTCTTAAAGAAGCGATTTTTTAGTTACATCCTAGAGGCGGAGGATGTGGGCAAGAGTCATGATCCAAACTTTTCCCCAATGCTATATCATGTCTTAGAAGATTGCTTTACCTTTAAGGGCAGCGTAGCTACAAGTTAGTGTCATTATCATCCCAAGGAATATTTACTACAACCCTCTAGTTCTTAGGGTAAATCCTTGGGGATACAAGCGATGTTCTCAAGATAGAGGAAGGTTGTGATATCTCTCTATCTCAAACCTCCAAGAAAATCATCTCTAAGATCAAAAAGTTACCCTTGCAGGTGCCTAAAGCAACTCAAACCTCCAACTCTAAGGAAGGTTTGCAAGTTGCTAAGGACAACTTGAAGAGGTAGATGCCCAACAGTAGCAATCCACCTTACTTGCCCGGGATAGCATAGTAGCACAACCAGAGTCAGCACTCCATCCCCATTGCTACTACATCTTCCTCCACTAGCTCTTCGCCAACATGAGGGCATTGTATCGACAAGGGCACTAAACCCTTACCCACTTTATTAGATTTCTATCATGTACCTCCATCTAAGAAGAAATTGAAGAAAGCTTTCACTTACATCTTGTCCACTTACTCTAGATTTTATTCCTCTCAAAAACTCTCCGAGTCTACAAAATAATAATGATAACTCTAGTTCTGATCATTCCTTTTATGATTTAGAAATGGATTTTCCATTCCTAAATCATTCGGGTTTGCCCATTAAGATTGATTTGGAGTCATCCGACTCCGATGATCCCATAAGAGAAGCTGTAGGTGAACCTGATGAGCAGATAGAACTTTCTACTAAATCATCTCCTAAAGTCATTGAAGTCAACCTATGTAATGGCAAAGTTCTACCTCCTAGGATAGCACCTCAGGATAACGGCAAAAAAGTCATTAGTTTTAGTGATCAAGAAACCCTCCACAGATGCTCCACCCATGGATATGCTTGTGGAGGATCAGCCAGTTACTACAATGTCCTCACTAAGAAAGTTGTTATAAATTAAGCATATATGATGCCCTTGTCTTATCCAAAGAGATGAGGGGTCATTGATCAAAGCTCTTCTTGATCCAAAAAAACTTAGTGGAGATTGGAGGAGGCATGTTATTCAAGAGAAGCCCTGGAGTTACATTCACATGAAGACTTCTTTTGGGGACAACGCCCGTCCCCTCACATCACAATGGACATGGGCGGTCTCAGGGTATTAGTTGATCAAGGTGCATCAATAACATTATGAGTCTAAAACCCTTGCCTACTTGAGGATGATGATATCTCCAAACTCAGGAGATGGGATGATGTTGAGAGGATTCAATGAATAAGGTGAGAGGCTTTAGGCTCATAGTGTTACCACTAGATAGATGACTGGAAGACAAGCCAAGTTCTACATAATAGATTCAGATACATCTTTCACTGCTTTGCTTGGTAGGCCTTGGATACATGCAAACAACATGGTTCCATCTTCTTTTCAACATTGCATCAAATTCAGAAGAGGTGGAATCGAGTATTATGTCAAAGGAGACTTGAAGTCATTCTCAGTTAGAGAGGTCAAGATTTATGAAGATGCAGAATACTATCTTCCTCCAAATCAAAAAGTCTATTCTCGCGAGCTTGGTGAATGTTCAAAAATGAAAGAAAAAGAAATAAAAGAAAAATAAGAAAAAGAAAAAGAAAAGAAAAAAAAGGAAGAGAAAATAAAATACAAGTGAGAGAATCAAGAGGAAGAGGTAGAGCTAGATGTTAGATTCCACCGTTTGTTCCTCCATATGAACATATGGGTAGGATGACTCGACCACCAAGTAGAGGAAGAGGTAAATTCAAGGGGTTCTAGGTGGAAGACCTTTGTGGCCCAGAGTATATGTTCCACTCACGAGTACCCCGCTATCCACATAGACTTAGAGAGTCCAATTTGGAGGATGAGTCTCACATGGTTAGCATGCCAACGAACCTCTTTCAGTGGGCCCCTTTGAATGTGACATTCGAGCTAGACAGTGATGAATACTAGGCCTCCAAGCAAAGCATGAATGTATCTAAATCACTATCATGTAGAATGGTCAGGCAGCAGTTGGGAACATTAGCTCTAACCTCACTTTCTTTCCAAAAAGTTAAAGGTTTAGTAGTTAAGGAGGCCCCCAAGTCATCAACAGATGTCAAGCCGAAGAGATTTTTGTTGGGAGCATCATCCTCAAGTCAGGAAGATGATGTAGAACTTGAGGATGATTCATATAAAGATTTAATAGAATTATCTTTTGATTAGTACTTACCTTGTGTTCTTAATTTAGCAAAGAAGGGATTAATCCCACATACTTGGTCTAAACACAAGTTAGACTACTTTGAAAGCCTATGGGGCAACCAAAATAGACATCCTCAATCAAGACCGACTTGGGATTCGCATAGTGGGTCCGATGATGATAACAACCATTACATCATAAATCATTTTTCGATAGGTTCTTCTCAAATCATACTAACTCTTATGAGGGGGTATGTTTAGAAACTTTAGATGACCCAAATAAGCCTGAAGTCATAGATGCACCACCATAATTCTAAGAAGAGATCAGATCAACCATCGACGAGCACAAAGAAATCAACTTGGGAACCAAAGACAATCCGCATCGACATACATCGGTTCTTATTAAATGAAGAAGAAACCAATGACTTAGTTAGGCTATTAGTTAAGTTTAAGGACTACACATGGAGTTATGAAGAAATGCGGTTTATCTCGGCATAGTAGTCCACTAATAATATAATAATGCTAACCTATATGCGGCTCCTAGATGCATGCGATTAGACATTAAATAGCGGTCACTTAAATCGATTGATATTGGCTTTATTAAGGAAGAAAAATATCCTACCTGGCTAGCAAGTGTCATCCCAATAAAGAAAAAGAATGGCCAAATTCGCATATGTGTCTATTTAGGGATCTAAATAAGGCATGTCCTGAGGATGAATTTCCACTTCCTATACCTTAATGGTGGACATTGCCTCATCTCATGCGGTATTCTCCTTTATGGATGGGTCATCTAGCTATAACCAAATCAAGATGGCCCCGGATGAAAGAAACACTATTTTTGAACCCCGTCAAAATTTATTATTATAAGGTCATGCCTTTTGGCCTTAAAATGCGGGTTCCACATGACCATGACTTGATGAACTCATTCATCATCAAGTTGAATGCTACGATGATCTCATTGTCAAAAGAAAAAAAGAAGACCATCTCTTTGACTTGAGAGTAGTTTTGAATGGTTAATACAACCTCAAAATGAACCCCAAGTGTGCATTTGGTAGCTTGAGAAAATTCTTGGGTTTGTTGTCCGACACCGAGGAATTGAGATTGATCCATAGAAGATCAAATCTATCTTAGAAATGCCACCCCCTAAAAGACTAACACAACTCAGGTCATTCCAAGGGCAGTTGGCGTATCGAAGATACTTCATTTCCAACCTATCAAGAAGATGCCAACCATTCTCAACACTTGTCAAAAAGGATGCCAAGTTCAAGTGGGATGATAAGTGCCAGCATGCTTTTGAAGACATCAAGTACTACCTGATGACGCTACCAGTTCTAGCAACCCCTATCCCAGGCAAGCCGTTGATCCTCTACAAATGTGCATTAGATGACTCCCTTGGAGTTTTGTTGGCTCAAACCAAGAATGAAGGGAAGAAAATGCTCTCTACTACTTTAGTCACCGAATAATCCCAGCTGAGGCAAACTACCCACCTATTGAAAAGCACTACCTAGCTTTAATCTTTGCATCCCAAAAGCTATGGCACTACATGCTTTCTCATAAGGTAAATCTGATCTCTAGAATCAATCCACTGTAATATCTCATGACATGGCCGATGCTAACTGGACGGATGGCACAGTGGTCCATAATTTGATCACAGTTTGACATCACATTCATACCCCTTCGTGCGGTGAAAGGATAAGCACTAGCAGATTTCTTAGCAGCACACCCACTTCCTACTGGTTCTCTGCTTTGTGATGACCTCCCCGATGAACAAATCATGAACTTAGGGGAAAATAGCATTCACCATTGGGAGATGTATTTTACTGCTGCGGCTTCCTTCAAAGAGAAGAAGAACCATAATTTACTATCCCAGGAAGGCGGGGGTAGAATAGTTCTCTAACTTCCATGATGATGATGAGATTCTCATATCATGTCAATCCATGCACCAACAACGAAGCCAAATATGAGGCTCGATTGTCATCTGAGTTAGTCATTATACTATGCATCCAAACATCTTTGAGGATTCTCGTTAGTCATCAACCATATTGTTGGGTCCTACAAAGTTCTAAAGCCTAAGCTCCATCATTACCACAAGTACACTATGAAGTTGTTGGCCCAAATCCAGAGGTTACCATTTACAAGATTCCTCGAGGAGATAATAGCTGATGCATTAGCCAAGCTTGCTAAAGAGTTGGCATGTCGGAAGAAGTCCATTCCAATAAGGGTCCAAAATAGACAAGTCTTATCCCTTATTGATGTTGAACTCATCGAGATTCTCTCTTGAAGGGAGGTTGCCATTGCCAAAAAGGAGTCATTGAGGCAACCATTCATGGATTATTTAAATATAGGCAAACTACCTTAAGAGAAATCACTAGCATACAAGGTGAAGCAGAGAGCCCTTTCCTACGCTCTCGTGGATGGCACCTTATATCGGCGATCCTTCGATCATACATGGTTATGTTACGTTGTCTAGACAAACATGAAGACCATAGGATCATGATCGAGGTACACTCAAGTTTATATGGAGTACATCAATCCAGTCCAAAGATGAAAGCAAAGATCAAGAGACAAGGATACTACTGGCCTTCGATGATCACATGCATGGACGTAGCTAGGAGATGCCACCAATGTCACGTACTCGGTGTGGTACTACATCAATCACCCAACATTCTACATCCTACATTGGCCTCATGGCCATTTGAGTGTTGGGATACTGACATAGTAGGTTCGATCGATCCTTCTTCTTCCTAGGGTCACCGGTTCATTCTAGTTGTCACCGATTACTTTTCCAAGTAGGTTGAGGCAATCCCACTCAGAGAGGTCACAACTCAGCATGTGCTCTAGTTTTTCAAAAACCATATCATATATAAGTTCTGGGTGCCTCGATGAATTATATCCGATAATGGTACGCATTCAAGAGCACTAAAATCAACCTTTGCTAGACAACATAGATTGGAGATACTCCATCTACTATCCAAGGAAAATGGTTAGCGAGAAGCCTTCAACAAAACTCTCATTCAAATCAAGAAGACACTAGATGACAACAAATGATATGGCATGAAGCGGTTGGTTGAAGCCTTGTGGGTGTACCACCACCTATAGAACTCCAATGCGTCACCCTTTCTCTTAGTGTATGGGTCCAAGCATTCTACCATTAGAAGTCCAACTCCCATCACTAAGGATAGTATGGGTAGTAAAATCATAATGAGCATAGAACAAGTTACGATTAGAAGAGCTCAAAGGTTTGGAGGAGAGACACTCCAGCATGCTAGAACCTCGAGTTGTACAAAGCCAAAATGATTCAAGCTCACAACAAGTTGGTCCATCCTAGAGCTTTTCAAGTAGGAGAGCTTGTTTTAGTTCTAAGGAGACCAATTGTTGCCCGTCAAAAGATGGGAGGCAAGTTTGAACCCACTTGGGAAGGCCCTTTATGTATAGATAGGTGTAAGAGGGCTTAGTGGCATCTATTCCCTCTTTCACAAACAAATCATATGTCTTTTTTATCCAAATTTTAATGTGAAAATTTATCATTATCTTTATATTTCATCTACCTTTATGTGTGTCACCATGTTATTAGGAGATGTGAGTCCACGCTTTCTAGACTTGACCATTCTGTGATGACCCGCCTTGTTAGTTATAGGTCACCAAACAAAAAAAGCATCATGTTGACTTGTTTAAGAGAATGTAAGCCTACATGTTTTTTTCTTGAACTAGCCATCATACAATGACTAAGTTGAGTATATTTAAGGCTTAGGATAAGTCCCCCAGTGGCTCCTTTCTTCCTGACTAATTCAAGCATGGGTTTGTCACAGACCTCGCAAGAGTAGCCCTAAATCGGATGTCTTGAGGCAGATGGATTATCCTGATCTTCTTTGAGAGATGTAAATCCCTTCTTTCTAGACTAATTATTACAAACCAATGGGCACCTTAGGTTGGTTGGTTTTCACATCGATGGAGAACCCATGGATACACTTCTCAGAGATGTGAGTCCAACACTTTCTCCTTGAGTGCCAATACCTTGAGCTCTCTTTTATAGGTTTTTGGATAAAGACCCAATGGCACCTCCCCCACTTTCTATTTGGATCACTCATAGTGACATTTGAACACTACCTAGTTATTTGGATTGGACATTCCCCTTTCTGGACCTATGGTTGGAGAATTTGTTCCATCTTGACTCTCTTGTTTAAGTCAGAGATGACTAAGCTATGAGCTCCTTCTTAGTGTGGTCCCTTGAAAACCAGGTCCATGCAAATATAAAATAAACAAAATATATCTTTTGTGGATTAGAATTCAAGCCCCGTGGCCACTTTCCCAAGACATCTTATCTTTAGGCGTCTAGAAACTCCCTACAATGCTTGACTACTTTGAGTTGAGATAAGTCCCTCGGCACTCTCTCATTAGTAATAGAGGTTCAACATGTTGTGCCACCAATGAGTTACCCCAATGGTCATCTTGGCTTTGAAAGATATAAGTACATGCATTCTTTCCAACGGATCTTTCAAAGAGACAACCCAAGGTGGCTTGATTTTTTTGCAAGTGATGATCCATTGGTTCCTTATTTAGGAAGATGAGTCCCTTCTTCTGACCATTGCAAATGAAAGCTATTTGGTGGAGAAAAATTTCTAAATATTTCTTTATTGGTGAGAAATGAAGGAGACAAATAAAATTTGTCTTTAGGATGCCGTGAATCCTGATGTGCTTAGGTGATCAAAGCGTCATCAAGGAAATAGTGTACTATCTCGAGAAGTCACTACCCTTTAATGGACTAATTACCTCAAGGACTCCAAGGATGATGGGTGCATATGTACTAGAGATTCTTCCCTACTTTGCATGGAAAGTAAATCAAAGTTTATTTTAAACTAGGTTCATTAAGTTCCTAGGTAAGCCCATAATTACATCTAAGGAATGGGATTCCTTAGGAAAACTCTCGATTAAGGTAAATGATCATTGTCTTCAAGATTCAATAAAAGGACTATCAATCGATTGGTTATTTTAAAGATCAAATATGATTGATCAAAGAGGGGGGAGTTATTATCAAAGCCAAAATGAAAGATAAGTAGGAGATGCCCACGATGCTAGGAAACCTAGCGAGCATCTCAAACTATCCTATAGTTGGGCTTTATATTTTTATGCTTATAAAATTGATTTAGTTTGTTTGAGTTGAGTTTTTTATTAGAAATTTAGGACTTATGATTGCTTAACATAAGATTAAGAAAATGCCTAAGAGGAGAGGAATTATACTTATGACCCACAAAGGAGAAGAAATCTGAAATAGGGAGCTTTGGCAAGGAAAGCACAACCTAAATCTAAGGCAAAATGGTATTGGTTTGCCTCCAAGAAGGACAAAACACCCCACATTGGACTTTACTGGGTGGCCATAACTCCTCCTACAATTTTAAATACATGTAGGCAAGTCTTTATGTTTATGCAAGATAGCTAGGTAGTTATTTATTTAAAAAGAGACTAAGTCCTTAAACTTAAGTTTCATTTTATTTTTATTTTTAGATAATTATTTTTGACTTTGGCTAATAGGATTCATATGACTAATGCATGAGAAATAAAGTTATTGGCCAAAATCTGCTAGAAGGGAAGAGGTGAGTTTCCACCATGGCTCTCAAAGATCAAGCCAAGTTTCTCTGGAAAAGGTGGAAGCCTTCCAATCAAGAGTGAAATAAGATGCATTTGTGCATATTATTGCAAAAGAAATGCTAATCTAGCTAAGGGATTGATAATTCTTTTATCTTGATTTTAAACCTAAACTTTAGGTGAGGTTATGAGTTGTTTAATTTTTATTTTGAGTTGTTAAGTTGGGTGAAAGATTTATTTTTTTTTCTAAAGAACCTAATCCACATCTAGGCCATACACAAAGTAAGAAAGAAACTAGGAAAAATATGCCACTTAATGCAAAAGCTAAACAAATCATCAATCAATTTATAAAGCTAATCATAAAAAAGAATAAAAAAAGGTCATTTGTGGTGGGTACCACCACCAAACATATCAAATTGGTAGCTCTACCCTTATACAACCCTTATAAATGAATTAAATTATAATTAAGCAAATTCATTGTTATGGGGGTCTTCAAACTTCATTTCTTCTTTCTTCTTTTCTTCTTTTTCTTCTTTCTTTTTTGGTTCCTTCTTTTGGATGGTTGGAAGGTAGATGCTCCAAGGCTTCACATGCTACATAAGATAGGATCTTATGACCAATGCTCATCATAATCCCCATAACAATCATTCTAAAATCCTAATTGCATAAGTTTACATGAAAAGGAAAAGTGAAATCTAACTAACACTGAAATAAAGGTTAGCTAAAATAAACCACACAAATCCCAAGCATGTATATTGACTTATCACCACACATGGGTCTAAGTCCACCCTATTGATTATGCTTAGGGGTATAAAATCACACAAGCATTTATATTTTTATTTATGATAGGCTTAAGCACAATCTCCCATAAAAGAATAAATTTAGACTAAGAGCATCCTACCATTCATTCTATGAGCATACACCCTAACATCAATTTAAATATATATCACAAAACATCAAACCATGCACTAACCTAACCTAAAGCTAGAAATGGTGACTTAGGCTAATGTGTGTGTTTTGAAGGTTTGTGTGGTATGCTTAGCTATGGCTTTAGGTTCAAATTTTCTAAGTGTGAAAACATGTTCAACTTAGAGGAGGGTTTCATTTAAGTGGTTTAATTATCTTAGGTTGATTTTATTTCATGTTTTGGTTTGTAAGTGAATCCAATTAATTACTAAGTTATGAAGAGAGAAAAGATAAAGAACTTCTCTTTCTTCCTAACCTAAGTAATTTCTAAAGTAGGTTCATATTTTAGTTTTGTTTAGGTTAATTTTTGATGAAATCTTTTAATTAATACTAAGTTTAGATTAACTCTAAACAAACTTATTCAAAAGAAAGGCATTTTAAGATTAAATAAAATGAACCAAATTTACATAACATACATCACTTCATTTCTTTCCCATCATGTATAACATGCATATGAATGAGTCCTAAGCATATTTATACATACAAATGAGAATATTTAACACACTTTATTATGCATGCTAAATCATTTAAGAAATTAGAAGTTGAATATGAATTTTAAGTAGAAAAGGGTTTCTTTGTTCAAATTTTCATATACACACATAAAATTAAGAAAGGCATAAGTGAGTGCAACGCCGATGTTAACTAGAGGTGTAAGGTACAAGACTTACTTATGGCTACTTAAAGCCTCACAACCTCAGGATTTTCCAGACTAATATATTACTTTCCTTAAATACAAACATGTGTATAAAAGAAATGAAATGGAAAAGAGGAATGCAAAAGTTGTATTAATGGATTCATTTTCTTTATGCAATTTATGTTTGCAAGTATAGGTAGCCCTTCTTAGTGATAGCATAGAGATGACTAGGATATGGAATTAAGTAAGTGTTAGGTTCTTTTTATATGAACCCTACATCTCACCAACTTCTATCCAAAACTATGCTAACATAAAAGAAGAAGAACCTATACTAAGCATCATATAATACTTTCACATAAGTATTTTATAGCATGAAATTTGACATAAAATTAAACAATTTCATTTAAATTTAAAGAAAATATGAATGCATAAAACCACATGACATACAAATTTAACATGTTGGTGAAAGACTCAAAGTAATGAAAGATGTAAACAAACTCACTTTAAATAAATCCTAAAGACATTCTCATGGAATAAGAAAGTTTAAAATAAATCAAAGTGTATTAAATGTGATTTTTGTTTAGTTTGAAGTTTGATTTAATTTTGAAAAGGGGAGTTGACTTTGTTGTTCCTAACCCATTCCCACATATTTGATATTTTGTTTAAATTTTAGATGATTAGATCCATTTTTTATGTATTAATTAGATTAAGGTATGAATTAAATTAATTCTTACCTACACCACTTAGATAGTTAACCAAATAATTGAGCCAATGAGATGACATAAAACTCACAATTAATTTAAATTTGCAATGCACCTAATAAGAAAAATATGCAATTTGGCTCAATTAAAGTTAATTAAGCGGTTTAGCTTAATTTCAAAACACCCTTTCACACATATGAATTAGGTTTTAATTTCCTTAAACTTAGTTATTAAACACCTAAGCATCTACCAAAGTAGATTAATTAAGTTTTATTTTAGAATTTTAGAAATTAATTGAGGATAATTATGAATTAACCCTTAATTAAGAGATTAAGGAAAGAAGAGGGTTTAGGGAATAGCTTAGGGAGATGCCCCAAAAATTATTTCATAAACCTCATACTCTTGGATCTAACCTTAATCAACCCTAATCATGGATTAAAACCACTAATCACACCTAATTATGCTTAATGTTAAGGGGTAATTAAATCAATATTCCCAATTAAGCCTTCAATAAATCCCAAGAAAATTAGAGGAGGCCGAAGTCATCCCCTAAAATATTCTCAAGAAGTTTGGGATTAACCAGAGGCTTAATTAAAAAGTAATTAGTAAAATGAAGAAAACCCAAAATCAGAAAAAATCATAATTCAAAATTTATTGAAATTAATTTTAAAATATTTTAGGTTGAATTATGTTTCCATAGAAATTTATTTCATATTTGTTTGAATTTCATTGAGAGATATATGAATTTGAGAAGATCTAGAGATTAATTAGCATTTAATTAAATCTCTAACTAATCCTTTAGCTCACAGCGCGATGCGTGGTGGCGTCGGTCAGCGCACTTTACACACATCGCATGGTGAGCATCTCACTTAAACGTCACATCAAGTGGCGGGTCATAGCTTTGATCTCGTCGATCAAAGATCGAATGGTCGAATCTCCCAGTTTTAAAGGGATAAAAGAAATTCTAAACATGGGAATAATCTCATCGTCCATCCAAAATATGGATGGATGGCCAAGATCTTGTTCTTCTTAGATCAATGGGTCATCCATGATCTAGGGAAGATTGACTCAATGAACTAGATTCAAACCAACCACACCATCTAAAGCCAATAAATGGCACATCTAACGGTGGATCTTGCATGAATTGAAAATTCCTTTCACAAAAGACCAACATCTCCTATGTTAGGTGGTTGGAAAATTTCATACCTCGCTGGAGGTGATCACTGGCGCTCGAGATCGATGAGGTAGCTTTGTCTAGTGGAGATGAAGCCCTGTTGAAATTCTTAGGCCTTGGGATTGAGTGACTTATTATATGGACCAAAACCACTTCAAGATCCTTGCGACTTTGATCCAATTGCTCCTCTCCTTACAATGGGAACTCCAATGGAAGCTTGAGCTCGATTAGTCCTTGAGAAGTGTGCAAGATGGGATGGTTGATTAATGGAGAAAGTTGGGAGTTCAATGGAGCTCCTTTTTTTCACACACTATGCAAACTCAAGATGAATTTGATTTCACTCTAGGAAGCTTGAGGAGGCGAATTGCTTCTCGACTTCCTAGGTTCAATCAAAATGAATCAATGATTTGAATTCAATTAGGGGGAGTATATCTCCACTTGAAGGATCGGACGACCGTAAGCCATATTGTCATTTTAATCCAATTGATCATATTTGAAGGGTTGTTTGATCAATTAGATGTTTTCACATGGTCGGTTTGAGGCCTTGAGTGGATTGCCAACCTTCCATATCCTTGAAATTGAGTGGAAGAGGGATTTTGATTTGCCATTTTGAAACATGGGGTCAGGTTTGGCCTTGAGCCCAATTGGGCTGACCCAAACTCATTGGGTTGGGTGCACCACTCTTCATTAGGTCCCCTTGAGCTATTAGGAAAGCATCAAGTGGATATGAAGAGGTTATGACCAAATTACCCATAGATTAGTCCAAAATTTGTTATATGGCCTAGGGGTAGAATGGTCATTTTGATGATTTTTTTAATTTGGATATGTTGGGTATGTGGAGAAATTAGGTTTGGCCAAGTTTCATGAGATTTGGAATTCATGTGATAAGGTTTGGCTCATGTTGACCCATTTAGGTCAAAATGGGTCAAGTTGACCAATTGGTCAAATTGGGTCAAACCAAGGGTTGGGTCAAGTTCATATGACCATTTGAAATGTTTTGGTGGCTTTGGTTTGATTCAATTTTTTATAGTTTTGAATTTGCCTCATATGACTTAATTTAGGTCAAATCGGTCAAGTTGACCTATTTGACCCATTTGACCTATTTGAGGTAGGTCAAGGGTAAGTTTAGGTTAGGTTAGTCATATGGAGTAGATTTGTATCTTTGTTTCCAATCAATTTTGGTTAAGTTCAAGTTTGTCTCAACATGACCACTTTAGGTCAAGTTGGGTCTAAGGTCAATTGGGCTAGGTTAGGTCTAGTTGGCCAATTGAGGCTTTAGTCAAGTTCAATCAATTTTGTGTAGATCAAGTTTTCACACATTTTGACTTTTTAGGTCAAATTGGGTCAACTTGGGTCAAGTGGCCAATTAGGCTAGGTTAGGCTCAAATGTTGGCTTGGTCAAGTTCAAACATAGGTCATGAGTGAACTTAAATCAATGGTTTCAATCAATTTAACCTATTATGAAATTTGGCCATGTTTGGTTTCATTCTGGGCTAAGTGTTGACTTGGTCAACCCTTAGGTTTGACTTGGTTTGAACCAATTTGATTGATTGATCATCTCATGATGATTTTTGATCATGATGAGAGGGATCGGTGAGTTTGGTTCAATCCAATTTGGTTAGGATTATAATTTGGCTCATAAGGGTATTTTAGGTCACTTTGGGTCAAGTGAGCCTAAGTGGGTCAAATGGCTTGGTCAAAGCTTGATTTGAGTTTGATTGAACTTGTATATGGACTCATGATTGAAATATAAATCCATTTACAAGTGGTTTGAAGTCAAATAGGTTTTGATTCATTTGACAATTTCATATTCAAAAGAAGAATATGAAAGGATTTTAGCTTTGATTTTTGAATTGTATTTTGATTGAGTAATTGAAGTTTGTATTTATATATGAATTCATGATTGTAGGGTTGATTGAATCATGAAGAGAAATCAAGAGTTTGGCTTGATTTGAAATTGATTTGGCTAAGTTCAAGATTTTGACTTGAAAGGCTTAGATTGGATTTTGAGTGGATTTGAGTTCAATTTTTGGAATTGGTTTTGATTGTTTTAATTTATATTTCATTTATATATGTGAATATAAATGAGAATATATATGGATCATGAGAAAATTTCAAGGATTTGAAGTGGTTTAATCATGGTTTAGGCTAAGTCCATTAAGATGGATTTAAAGGACTTAAGAAATTTTTGGAATTTGAAGTTTGAATTTTTGAATTTGATTTGATTGATTTGAATTTATATTTTATTTAAATATGTGGATACAAATGAGAATATAATGAGTTATAACAAAATTCCATGAATTTGAATTGATTTGATCATGATTTAGGATAAGTCATTTAATGGATAATTAAGGGACTTAGGAAATTTTTAGATTGGGAATTAAATCTGAGGGTTTGATTTGATTGATTTATATTTTTATTTCATTTATATATGTGAATATAAATGAGAATATAAATGAGTTTTGAGAAAATCCCATGAATTTGAATTGATTTGATCATGATTTTGGTTAAGTCCACTAATGGAAAATTAAAGGGACTTAGGAAAATTTCATGAATTGATTTGGAATTTTGAGTTAGTTTGATTGGTTTGAATTTATATTTCATTTATATATATGAATATAAATGAGAATATAAATGAATTATGCGAAAATCTCAAAGATTTGAATTGGTTTTGATCATGATTTTGATTAAGTCCTTAAGGAATTTTGCTTGATTTTGATCATGGGTTTCAATCATAGATTTCAATCAAGGAATTGATTTGAGTTTGGAGAAAATCAAATATATTTGATTTAGAATTTTACTTGAAAGAAGGAAAGTGAGGAATGATTTAAGCTAAGGGTATAAAATTTTCCTTAACACCCCTAAGGCATGACCTATTCTTATAGCTAACTCTTCTAAGTCTCTAGGGCTAGGTTGAGTGTCCACCTAATCAGTAGATATGTCTTAAGACTAATGAAATCTTAAAGTCTAAAAGGAGTCCTATGCCTGAGATGGAGGGGTTGAGAGCTCATTCTAAAAATGAGGTCAACAGTTGGTTAGTTCTACCTAACGTTTGGTAGACTATCCCTTTAGATTTGTAAGCCTAAGACAGGTCCAGGTTGATATTAGCTCCTTCTTAGTATATCCATCGCACACTAATAGGGTCCATCTAAAATTAAATTAATTCTGACTATTCTTGAGTCGATATGAGTCCACAGTAGCATTCGCTCAAATAGTCACCCTAGATCGAGATTGATCTATTGCACCATCGACAGATGAACCCAACGGCTGATCCCTACCTTTGAAGATGTAAGTCTGCTACACTTTCTTCCTAGTATAGTCGTTGTACACCGAAAGGCAACCCTTAGGCTGGATAGTCCTTCCTTGTGGTTCGTAGAAAACCTCTTTGGACTTGTAAATCTGAGACATGTCAAAGTTGACATAGCTCCTTCTCAGTGGGTCCATCGCACGCCAACAAGGTCTGCAGCATAACACACCAAATTAAATTAAATCAATTCAAATCAAATCAATATAAATCAAATTAATCATCAGGACTACTCTTGAGTTGAGATAAGACCCCCATCGACGCTCACTCAATAATTGCCTTAGGTAGGGTTTGATTTGCTGTGCCATCGATAAATCACCCCAACAGTTGATCCTTACTTTGGAAGATGTAAGTCTGCTATGCCTTCTTCCTAATACAGTCGTTGCACATCGAAAGGCAACCCCTTAGGTCAGATAGTCCTACCTTATGGTAGGTAGATTACCCCTTTGGACTTATAAATCTAAGACAGGCCAAGGCCCCCATGGCTCCTTCTTAGTGTAATTCATCGCACACCGATAGGGTCCGTAATAAAATAAATTCAAAACCAACCTCCCCCAGTGGAGTCAAATTAAACATATCAAACAAACCAAACTTCTCCCCAGCGAAGCGCAAATCAAATTAGCCTCCCCAGTGGGACTTAGATCTAAATCAAATAAATCTAACTGAGTGTGCATCCCCGACAGATATACCATCAGTCTAGAACCCTTCTCTTTAGTGGAGCCATAACAAATTGAACCAATCTCCCTAGTGGAGTCTAATCAAATAAATCACAGAAATCCAATCAAGTTCTTATCCCCAGCAGATAGCCAGAACCTACTTCCCTACTAGAAGGTTCACATACCCAATCTCCAGTGGATTCCAACTCATGTCCCCAGCAGATATACCTCCAAAATAAGTTAAAATTAATTATATCTTGATCCCCATCATATTATAGATTCTTATCCCAAGCGGATACACACCCAAACTAATCATATTCAGAATCAAACTCAAATTCTTATCCCTCAACGGATAGCTTGAACCTGCTTCCCAAGTGGAAGGTTCATGTACTCAATGCCCATTCCTTTCTTGCTCTTTATGCCCTTAGTAGAGAGTCATCGCACTAAGATCATGATTCTATCAACCTCTCGGGTTTAGGTATAGATCATTTTCGTTAGTTATTGCAAACTTTTAGTTGTTGTTGATCATCTCGGTCAATGCCAATACATGCGATGTGCCTTGTCAATTACACCACACCTATTGGGGTGAGCCATTAACTTCCTCTTCTTAGACTTAGGGATCTTCTAAAAACTAAAAACTACTTATTCATAAGACACTTCTAGTGATTAAGTGAACACTTAATCTAAGCCTAGAGACTTAGAAAGGTTAATCATAGGATTAGGTCATGCCTTAAGACTTAAGGAAATCAGCTATCCTATAGCCTAAACCTAATCTTGATACACATTCTCAAATCAAAACCAGATTCAAATCTCAAACTAAATCTCAAATTCATATCCAAATTCCAAATCCACATCCCAAATTTGACTCCAAATGATTGAAACCCAAAATCAAATTCAAATCAAGATTCAGATACAACAACCTTCATACGCTTAGCCAAAACTCCCTTTAGATCAAATCAAACTCAATTAATTTCTTTATAAATCAATTATTATTTAATTAATATTCACAAATATAAATTGAAACCCACCTTCCAATGACCAAAAATGAATCAAACTAAATTGATTGTCATCTAAGCCTTTTTGACCTACATCCATGGACTTGGTCAAATTTGCTTCCAAATCACTCCAAATTCAAGTGATTTTTTCATGAATCATTTAGATCTTCATTTATATTCATAAATATAAATGAAATATAAATTCAAATGGCCAAGATCAAACCCAAAATTAAATCCAAACCCAATCTAAGCCCTCTGAGCCAATCTTTGGACTTAGCCAAATTATATCCAGATCAATTTAAAACTAATGAATTTTCTCTCAAATCAATCATTCATTCAATTATCTACCCAAATATAAATGAAACCTATAATCATCAAATCAAATCGAAGCCAACCCAAGTCAAACCCAACCTAGCCCTTTTGACTTGAAAATTTCAAATGAGCCAAAATCCTTTAGACTCCAAATTGATTGTTGTTGAATTTATATTTCAATCCAGAGCTCATATATAAGTTCAACTAAACTTGAATCAATCCAAAACCAAAACCAATTGACCCACTTAGGTCTACTCCCAAAGTGAGCAGGACCCATTTGAGCCAACTTCCAATCCAACCCAAATTGGATTGAACCAAGCTCATCAAAACCTTCCACCATGATTGTTGATCACCCTAGGATGATCAATTGTAATCAATTGGGTCAAACCAAGTCAACTTAGTCATTTGACCAAGTTAACACTTAGCCAAAATGAACCAAATTTATCCAAAACTCATCATACATCAAATTAATTGAAACCAATGATTTGAATCAACCCAAAATCAATATTTAAATATGACTTGACCACCAATTGAGCCAAACCAAGCTCAATTGGCCATACAATCTAAGTTGACCCAAATTGGCTTAAAGAACCATATTAGGTCAAATCATGATCTAACCCAAATTGATTGTAACCAATGGCTCAAGTTCATTCCAAATTGATTATTGAACTTGACCAAAGCCATAATTAAACCTAATTTGATTAATTGATCCCAATTGAGCCATTTAGCTCAAATTAGCCTAAAGGGTCAGTTTGGCTTAAATCTAAATTAAATCCAAATTGATTCAAACCAAAGACAATATTCATCTTCAATTAGCCAATGGAACATGAATCAACCCATAACCTAAGCCAATTTGATCAAATTGGTCTTGACCCATTTGACCCATTTGATTCCAAATGAGCCAAAATCAATTCTAAGCCAAATTAAATCAAATTGATCATACAAAACTCTTCAAATTATCATAACCTAACTTAAGCTTAACAATTTGACCAATTTGTCAACCTAACCCCATATGACCCAATATAACTCATATTACCCAAATTAAGCCAAATCCCTTAAAACCAAGCCATGACCCATTAGGGGCTGATCAAACCTGACCCAAACCCATTTGGGATCAGCCCAAAATTAACCCAACCCAATTAAAAAAGTAGATTTTTGGCCACTATTAAAGGAGGGAGAAATGAGGCTTCATTCTTCTTCTTCCTACCACTATTCAGCCCCCAAAAGCTCAAAGCAACCAACCACTCCACACCTCTTGAGCCAAAAAACACAAGTGGATTCCGTGAGGAAATGGCAAGCACCAAAAATACATCATTCCGAAGTGAAGACGATGGCTACACTCATTCCAAAGCTTTCTTGCACCTGAGCTCGCCGATTTTCATCACAAAATCATCCTAGGTAAATTTCAAACCATAGCCGGCCTTAGGATCCTTCATTTGTGATGATTATTTCCGTGATTTTAGAAATTTATCCTAGATAATCCAGCATTTTATATTTTATATCTTTCGAATTAGAAAATAAAAGTTTTTCGGTGTGAATCGACATGAAAATGAGTCCATTTGGACAAGTTTTCACTAAAGAATTTTCATTTTTCTCTCTAATCCCTCAATTTTACCGCTCACGCCGCGGGACAGCCACCATCCGATCGGTTTGGATCACGGCGATTGATCGCAATCCAGCCTTCAGATCGTCGGATGCATTCTGGACCATCCGATCCCACAATTTGCACAATCGGATGGCTCAAATCACATGTTCCTGGCCTCTTGATCTCGCGATCTGATCTAAACTTTTCAATCTGTGATCGGACGGTCCGGATCAAATCGCGCGTCGTGATCACTATGCACGCATCATTTTCACACTCATTGGCCGACGCATCGATTAATCGCGATCGCATGGCACCTGCGAGCCACACAGCACCGTGAGTCTAATCACGTGGTGCCATATGGCACCGCGTTGCCATGTCAGCGATGCGCGCGATGTTGACTGTGCTAAATAGAAAAATTGAATTTTCTAAGTTTAAAATTTATTTAAATCACCAGAAACTTCAAAAATTCATAAAAATAAAATACTTAGCAAAAAATTATAAATAAGGGCTCGTTGGATTTGTATTTTTGAGAGGAATCCAATAAACTTAAAATCCCCAAATTTCACTAAATGGTTTGAGCTTAATTTAAGTTTTAGTAAAAATAAAATTTCATTAATTACACTAAAAATATAAGTCAAATTGAGTTTAGATTTTCAAGAATTGAAACTAAAGTTAAAACACACCTACCATAAAAATCTCAAGTGAAAAAAAATCTTGGATTTAGATAAATTAAATCTTGAAGTTCATATTATCCATTTTAAATAAAATAAATCAAATAAAAAATCCAAAAATATATAAAAATCTTCAAAATGGTTTAAATCACTTGATTTGACCTCTAGGACTCTTAAGAAAATAATGTGATTTTTTGAATCATAATGAACTCCAAATAAACACTTAAGATTAAAGTTTAATCAATTAAGGAATTAATTAAAATATAATTTAAAAATAATTTAAATACCAAATCAAAATCAAAAATGATGTAATACCCAAATGATTGGTAATCAAACCTTAAGTTAGAAAAGTATCATGTATCTCTAAATGAAATTGAATTTAAACATAATTGAACCTAATTGAGTTAATGAAATTCAATTAAATTATTAGATTTTTAAATTAAACTTATAATTAAAAAAATTAATGAAATATTAATGTAAAATCAAACTAATCTTGTTAAACTAACACCAAGTCTTTGATTTATCTAATGATTTAAAAATTTTAATTATCCTTAATCAAACTTAATTAATTAAGCATTTAATTAATGTAAACTTAATGAATTAATCTATCATCTTAATGAACCAAATTAATTTTATAAATCACAATAAAATTAATTCAAATTAAACACTTAATTAATCTACTAATTAATTTGATCACACCTCTTAAATAAACAAATTAAGTTGATCAAATTAATCATATTAAACTAAAGTTTAATCAAACATAAAATGTAATTAAATGCTAATCAAATCCTAAATTAAACATAAATTATTAAGTCATTAATTACATCATTAACCTAAATAAATATGAAATCAAATTAAAAATTAAACAAATCTTTATTTAATTTAATAATTGATTATACCCCTCAAGTAAACTAATTAAATCAAATTAATCATATTAAACTTAAACTTAATCAAACATAAATGCAATTAAATACCAATCAAATCATAAATTAAACATAAATCATTAAGTCATTAATTACATCATTAATCTAAATAAATATAAACCAAATTAAAAATTAAATAAATCTTTATTTAATTTAATAATTAACTTAAACACACTTCTTAATTAAACTAATTACCCTTAAGCTAATCCAATTGAATAAACACCTAATTAATGCAAACTTAATGAATTAATCCCTCATCTTAATGAACCAAATTAACTTTTAAAATCAAATTCAAATCAAACATTTAATTAATCTATTAATTAATTTGATCACACATCTTAAATAAGCTAATTAAGTCAATCACTTTTATCATATTAAACTTAAACTTAATCAAACATAAATGATATTAAATAGTAATCAAAACCTAAATTATTAAGTCATTAATTACATCATTAATAAATAAATATGATATCAAATTAAAAATTAAATAATTCTTTATAATTAACATAACTACACTTCTTAATTAAACTAATTACATAATAACATTGAACCTAAGAAAACCAATAGACTAATAAATCTAATCAAATCAAATTAAATCAAATTAAAATAAATTAAACTCTCATCAATTTAATATGTAATCAAATCAAATCTCCTTCAACCTACTTAAATAAGACAAACTAATTAACTATCTAATGTTTGAAATCAAAATACAAACCAAACTTTGATAAACATGACAAATGAATGAGATTAAAAATAAAATCCTAAAAACAAAGAATCAAACTCAATTAAAATCAAAATAAAATCTCAATTAATCTTATCTAATATAACTACAAATAAATGAACCATAACTAAATCAAATAACATAAAATTAAATCACATAACTATAATAAAAAAAGAATTAGATATTAATTTAAAAGGATATTGAATTATCAAGATTTAATCAAACCATAACATCTAATCTAAAATTAATCAACCAAAAACATATGGATTTAAACAAACTTAAATTTCATTAGATATTAAGGATATTGAATTATCAAGATTTAATTAAATCAACACATTTAATTCAAAATTAATCAATTAAATACATAAAGATTAAACAAACTAAAATTCTAAAATCCAAATCAAATCAAATAAATTACACAAATTTAGATGGGCTACTTATGATACTTAAGGACCTTAGTTAGACCCTTTAAGAGTTAGGATGTAGAAGGGTGAGTTAAAAATGGAATTCATTACCTTTCATTCTTGAAAACCTAAACATCATTTTAACCAAATAAAAGTGAAATAAAAATAAAAATAAATCATTAAATCATTTAAATTGAAATCACCCAAAGGTAAAATTTTAAATAAATTCAAACTCAAGTTGAAACTTAAACTAAAGAAGCCTAGTAAAGTCTTGTCACAGCCTTAAGCATTAGAATACTAAGTCACCACTGCTAAGTTAAGGTGTTGTATGTATAATGTTATTTTCTTTTGTGATGTAATATTTTAGATTAGATGTTACGGTGTATGCCTCGAGACTGGATGGTAGGCCGTGATTAGCCTAATCATATTTTCTGTAGGGGGTTGTGCTTAAGGGGTTATTGTAATAAAAATATAAATTTGTTTATTATGTAGGTTGTTTAGCCCTTAAGCATAACTCACATTTGGACAGGTGGGCTTGGTTACCCATGTGTGGGGTGCTAAGTCCAAATTATTCATATAAATGCTTGGGTTGAATGGTGTGTTTAACTAACATTTATTTTGTACGTGTAGCTAGATTTACTTTTTTTATTTTTAATCTAATTTTATATTAGGAAGTAGGATTAGTGTTATGGGAGATTAAGATGAGCAGTGGCCAGAAGGCTTAGTCCCTGGGGTACCCTGTGATGCCTTTAGAGCAAATCAAATCAAAAGAAAGAGAAGAAAAAAATGAAGAAAAGAAGACCCCCATATCATGTATTATTTTTGTAATATGGGTTGTATAAGGGTAAAGCCTACCCTAGCTTTTTTTCTTTTAGGTGTCTATGACTCGGCCACTAGCATTTTATTCTTTTAGTCTATAAAATTATTTGATATTGTGTGTTTAGATGCTAAAAGAACATGCATGCTTTCCATAGTTTCTTTATGATTGATGTTTGAATGTGTGTGTGGCCTTGATGTAGTAGGCTCTTAGGATAAAATTAAATTTTCTATTCCACTAACAACTCATAATTAAAATTTTAAATTAACTCATAACCTCACATAAAAGCCTAGGAATTAAATCAAGATAATAAAATTTTTTTTAACAACCCCTTAGCTGGATGAATGAATGTATAATATCATGCATGTCATATTCTTCCACTCTTATTAAGAGGGGGTTTCCATCTATGCTAGAGAATAATGGCTTAATCTGTGAGAGCCTTTGATGGAAGAACACCCCTTTGTCTCTTCATTTGGCCCATAATCAAGTTCTCATGCATTTAAGCATACAAAATCCCATAGCCTGTGTCAAAATAAAGAGTCCAAAAGAATCAAATGAATTTGATAAAATTTGCATTAGATTAAGTAATGAATTCATACCAGTCATATTTTAGTCTCTTAGGGAGTGACTTTAAGGACTTAGTTTCTTTCTAGATAAACAACAGCTTAGCCATCTTGCAAAATATAAGACTTTCCTACATGGATTTAAAGCGTAGGAGGAGTTAGGTGGTTGCCACTCTAGGAAGTAATAAGTCCAGCAGTCTGGTGATTTATTCTATCTTATGGAGGTAAACCATATACACATTTTCACCTTAGATTTAGATCGTGCTTTAGCTCTCGCCAAAGCTCCCTAGATTTAGGATCTGAGGTTGTTGTTTCCCTTTGCGAGCTACAAGCATAAACTCTCACATCTTAGGCATTTCCACAGTCTTATGTTGTGGGATTATAAGTTCTAGTATTCTAATAAAATATCAACTCAAATAATTAACTCTCTTCAATTTCAAAAATATAAAGCCCAACCATATGATAGATTGAATTGCTCACTAGGTTTCCTAGTTTCATAAGCATTCCCTACTCACCTCCTTTGGCTTCCAAAATAAATATCTCCTTTTGATCTATCCCATTTGATTTTCCAACATAGCCAATCCTTTGATAGTCTTAGCTTTGAAATCTTTGGAAACTTTAATTCCTACTTTAATCGAGAGTATTTCTAAGGGATTTTATTCATTAGGATGTAATTAACTATGGGGGCTTGCCTCCATAGGGAACTTAACCAACCCGGCTTAAAATAAATCCTACTTTACTTTTTCATGTAAAGTAGAGGAAAGATCTTTGATATATTCGAAGACCCATCATGCCTTAGGAGTCCTTATTAGGTGATTAGGTTCATTATAAGGTGGTGATTTCTATCTTTAGAGATAGTACATCATTTCTTAATGTCGTACCCGATCACTTCAATAAGTTCCCCCTAAGATCTATGTGGTGTCCCACATTTCAAAAATAAACACCACATACCCCTTAAGATCTCCGTGGTATCCCACATCCAAAAATAAACATCACACTTCCTCACTTCAAACGATTGGTTGCCAGCATATAGTGAAGCTCATATCCTCCATGGAAAACATCAATAAAAGTATATCATCATGACTCATTTCTTATCACTAACTTTTACTTTAACTCCAAAATTATGTAGAATGACTTGGGTTCAAACAGCTTGCTTGAAACACATTGAATTATCAAAATATACACCAATCGATATAATTTTATCAACTCTATATGAAGCAATTGAAAGCCTTCCACTATAAATATTGGAGCACTCCATCACCTTATGATTATCCCTTATCCCTCCATCCTAGAAAACTACACCATCTCTATAGACATCTTGTATTATAATAATAATCTTGACACCACTATTAGACTTTTCAATCATCTTTCTTATGTAAAGATCACTTGCAATCAATTGTATTTCTCAAGCGAAGATTTATATAAATATAATTGTATAATTCAAAGTCATATTCTCTCAACCATGGACAAATTCCACCAATCTCCTCTTTTAATAAAATAAATGATTAGCTCATTCTCAAGTCTAATTATTTTCTATTTACAATCGTCATATCTCCTTATATTTTGATTCTTCAACTCATCCTCCATATTTAAAAGCAACCAAAAGATGCTTGATCATTACCATCAATAAGTGCATCACTTACTAGCACAAGATGACTCAATAGATAAAGAGAATCTTTACTTAAGAAGCTTTATAAATGATATAAAAATAAAATCTATGATGAACCAAAAAAAGAAAATAATGTACATGAAATTACTTACATTTTGATTTGAAGTATAATATCTTTGATTTTGATAATTATCTTTATAAATATAATAGAAATATGCTCAAATTTTATTTTGAGTATTTTTAAAAAATAGAGATATTTTATTTTTAAAAATAAAAAATCAAAATATTTAAAAAGATTATCAAATAAATATATATATTTTTAAATATTATATAATAAAAATAAAAAATAAAATTGATCTGAAACATTTCTTAAATGTTTCTAAGAGTGTTGATTACTCATTTGATTATTCAAACAAGTTCATTAGTAAGCATAGATTAATCATAAAAAAGTTGTCATCAAAACTTTAATTAACTGTATAAAAAAATAAAATAAAATAACCTTTTCAAGAACTCAGTTAGGAAACTATCATTCTCTTAACCAAATGCATCAAGAAACTATCATCTTCTTAACAACAACTTCTGCTATCTAACCGACTAAAGACAAGCTCTACAAGCAATTTTATTGACAATAATACTTAACCGATATTGCACTACTTAATAAAAGAAAAAAACAGATTTAGGAAATATAACCACACGAGAGGGAGAGGAAGGATAGCTATGCAGGAGGGAGCAACGGCTATTCGCGCGCAAGGAGAGTGATGGACCTTTGAGCAATAGGCAATAGCAATAGGAATGGATATCACGCTGGAAGAAGAGTTTGCACGAATTTTCTAATGGGGTTTGAATGTGAGAACAGAGTTAAGTGGATTGTGAGAATGGAGTTACGGTGGTGGAAGCAACAGCAGCAGCAACAACGTGATTTATTTTAGGGTTTCGATGGTTTAAGATGATAATGTAGTAATATTTAACTTTGAGTGTTAATATGTAAAAGTATTTGTTTGAGTGTAATATAAGTAAATTTATTATAAGAAAAATAAAATTATGTATGATATGACACTGAAAATGTCACTAGTTGAAGCACGAATCTTGATATCGAAAGCAGTCTGATTCTAAGTCGAGACTAGACTAGATCAAGTGCTTAAAATATAATTGAAAGTTTTGGGATATCAGTCAAATCCCTAAATAGCTCTTAAATATGGAGTGTTATAGTCAAATCGAGCATCTTGACGAATCGGATCTAACAAGCCCAAGATCTATTGATTCTGACATAATTTGAGCATTCAAATACTTAAAATACATCGATGATCAAATGAATCATTTTGAGCCGTGAATGGTGGTTTGTATTTTTGCGTATTCTCTTTCTCTTTTTTCATTCTTCATTGAGGGACTCAGAGAGAAGCTCGAGGTTTGAAGAACCTCAAAGCATAATCGTGACACTTCGGCGGTCGGACCACGCCGTGCATAGACGAATGCCGCCACCTTCAATCACCATCGTCGGTCCATGCGTCAAACCGTGTACCATACCATCGCCGGTCGATGGCTACCACCACTGCGATCATCACCGTCAACCACCTCATCGATCACCACGACCATCATCCGTGGCTACTACCCATTGGTCATCTCCATGAGACCTATCATTGGTATTTGACACGTCGTCATCGCAACCACCATCAATGCTTATTATTGGGCATTATGCGTCACCAATCATGCCAGCACAGCTCTCAGGATCATCGGCCAGCTGTTCACTATCATCGATTCGATACCATACATTCAACTTCTGCATTTGATAATATGTTATTACTTGATTCCGAATTTGTTAGCTTTCTCACATACAATTTTGTAATCCATTCTGAAAAGCGAACTTTGTACTCCAAAGCGGACATATAGTGGAATATTTTTCGCTAGTCCATAGTTTTCCCTCTTTTAAGATTTTTTCACGTAAAAATTCTGGAATTTTTTATTTTCTCTTCAAATATCTGTATGTGTGTTGGATTTCTCAACAAGGCTAAAGCATAAAGTTTTATTCTACCGCAATTGGTTTTCTAGCATATAATAATTTGACGCCGTCTGTGAGAAATTTATCCCACAATCGTAATTTCTGTGAACACCTGCATTATGGTCAATAGGCACAATACTTGCAACAGCGGAGCCTCCTGTTTCAACTCCCGTCACTCCCGAAACCAATCCTTAAACCAAGGATGTCAAGCTTTTGCCTCACTTCCCTCTGATAGGCGTGACCCTATCGATGAAGGTGCAACATAAACTTCTCTAGAAGATCGTGTTTAACGAATGGAAGAGTCTGAAAATGAGATAATTCAATTTTTACGAGAAACACGACAGTCACTACTGCGGCAAATGCATCTCACCCAAGATCGATCATTAGCCAGGAGAGGTCAAAATGCTAATACGGGACCTTCTCACCATCAGGCTGAAGTTCTTCCACTTCTAGATTATGATGTTAACCTCTTAACACTATTAATTCTACTCATCCATTATTTGCAGCTCAACCGATTGCTAACCCACTAATTATTGTCGGTGGCTTGACACATTCTCGTCCTGTTGATTCCACCCGTCATGTTATACATGCAGAATTATAATGCTTAGTGCGAGAAGAATTCCACCTTAAAAATGGAAATCATCTTCCCTCTTTATCGAGTCTTCACCTTTAAAGTATTCTTCAACATCCTATTCTCGTGGGTTTTCTTAGAGCATCGATATGATGGGGCAATTGACCCATATGAACACATCGATCATTAGCGTCATGCATATCCAACAAGCTCGCTTTGTCGTCTTTTTCCCTCAAGGGTTAGGCTCGCTTCTCCCTTCTGGGATATATCCATACTTTGACGAACAGATTTTTGTAGAAAGTTTATTGCTGAAGAGGATCATTAAAGATTCCTCTCATCTTTCAGCCATTCATTAAAATGAAGGTGAATCACTTAAGGAGTACTTCCAGGGGTTCTCCATAAAGGCTCGTCAAATACATGGGGTGGACCCTGAAATACTAAGAGGAGTTTTTTTGGGAGGGCTCCACCCTAGGCCTTTCTACTCGTCACTAATGCGTGATAAGGTCAGCTCATATGCCGACTTGGTTCATCGTGTGGAAGCACAAGTTTCTGCTGATTAGGCTATTAATGCCCATCAGAAATAATTTGAATAATCCATTGGAAAACGTAAGAGCCCCGAGAAACACAGATCAACAATCTCATCAAAAGAAGCAACAAGGCAATCATGATCTCCCTCCACGGCCCCCACATCAACGATGTGAACCACGACTAGAAAAGGAATACACATAACTTAACACATCTCGTGTTAACGTCTTGATGACCATTCGAAATGAAGAGATCATTAAGTGGCTACATCCATTGAAACCAAATTCAAAAATCATGAGCAATATTTTCACTTCTATCAAAGTCGTGGACATATTACAAAAATGTGTAAACAACTCAAAGAAGAGATCAAGAGACTCATTCAATAAGCTTATCTACATCAATTTATGCAGAATCAATCAACTCATGCAAACATAACTAGGAAACCGGACAATCATCTGAAATAATAATAAAATAGTCACGAATGGTTGGAGGAAATAATCGCGAGGACTACTACTCTAATCAAGTCTTCATTGCCACCTCCAAAGTGCCGGAGTTACAGAAATCTCGTATTGATTATTCCATCACTTTTAATGACTCGAACTTAGAAGGAGTCCAAATTCCACGTCAAGATCCACTTATCATCAGTGTAGGGATCGGTGACCCATGTTATAATGTTAAAAAAAATTTGATTGATAATGAGAGTTTTATTGATATTTTATTTTACTCTATATTTCTTAGCATGTGTCTGATGAGGGAAAATCTCCAACCCGCTACAGGACCATTATATAGGTTTGATAATCACCCTGTGCGAGTGGAGGGGACAATCACCCTTCTTGTTGCCCCCGAAGAATTTCATCGACAAGTGACTCATTCAATTCAATCCATAGTGGTTAAGTCAGATTCAACATACAACTCTATTATTCAGAAGGTCCCCCTAATCAATCTTTGGTGCTGTTACTTCGGTACCTCATCTTAAGATGAAATTTTCAACTCCCATTGAGGTTGGAGTGGTTTGTGAAAATCAACAAATAGCACAATCATGTTACCTCATACAAGCTCAACCACGCCCTTCGGTGACCTTCAGCATCGAGAATTATAACTTTTGAGATGAAGAAGTACCCTAGAGGACTTTACTTGTAGAAGACTTGCTCCCTGTTTCATTATCAGATGACTAACTTTTACGAACAGTGCAAATCAGATCTCTACTCTCAGACAAACATAGGGTAAAACATATAGACTTCTTGTACAAGAATCAGGACATCTTTGCTTGGAGTCCGACAGATATTCTTGGGGTCGACCCTAATGTGATCATGCACTCTCTCAAGATTGATCCAACATTTAAATCGGTCATCCAAAAGAAGCGGAGTTTTGCACCTGATCGCCTCCAAGCTATTGAACAAGAAGTTGAAAAGCTCTTAGAAGCAGCATTCATACAAGAAGTATATTATCCTACATGGCTAGCAAATGTTGTCATGGTTAAGAAAGCAAATGGAACTTGGAGAATGTGTATTGATTACACTGATCTCAATAAAGCTTGTCCGAAAGATAGTTTTCCCCTCCCCCGAATTGATCAATTGGTTGACACTACGTCTGGGCATAAAATGCTCAATTTTTTAAATGCTTACTCAGGTTACAACCAAATAAAAATGGACCCAATGGATGAAGAAGCCACATCTTTCCAAACAGATAAAGATTTATAATGTTTCCATGTTATGTCGTTCAAGTTAAAGAATGCTGGTCGTACCTATTAGTGCCTCATGAATAAGGTTTTCAAATTCCTTTTAGGCCACACAATGGAGGTATATGTGGAGAACATTTTGGTAAAAAGCTTGGGAGAATCACAATATATTTTGACTTAGAAATATGCTTTAACCTTCTTCGATTAATTTTGAGTCGTCAGGGTTATGTCGGGAAAATTTCTAAGTCAAAATATATTTTGACTTAGAAATTTCTAAACCAAGTGTGTCGTCGGGGTTATGTCGGAAAAATTTCTTGGGTTCATGGTCACCCATCGTGGGATTGAAGCTAATCTTGAGAAAATCATAGCGCTAAGAGATATGGCTCCTCCAAGAAATATTAAAGAAGTTCAACGCTTGACTGGACAAATTGTTGCCTTATCCCATTTCTTAGCTCGTTCTGGAGATAAATACTTCCCATTCTTTAAGATATTAAAAAGAGCTAAAAATAATAATTTTCAGTGGACTGATGAGTGTCAAGCTGCTTTTGAGCAACTAATGGAATATTTAGCATCTTCGCCCTTACTATACAAAACCTATCCAAGGAGAGTTGTTATACTTATATCTCGCAGTCTCCTCCCATGTAAATAAGCTCAGTTTTAGTGCGAGATGAAAATGTGATACAACGACCAATCTACTATGTTAGCAAAATTCTCTCTGATATAAAAAGTCATTATCCATTGGCATATAAGATGGCTTTGGCATTAGTTTTCTTAGCGCAAAAATTATTTTCATACTTCCAAGCTCACACCATCGGTGTTTATATCCATTTACATTTGAGGGCCATTCTATAGAAATCGGAGGCATTCAGAAGGTTAATCAAGTGGTCCATCAAATTAGGAGAGTTTGATATTCATTTTTTGCTCAGGCCAGACATAAAGTCTCAAGTACTCGCAGACTTTATAGTTGAGTGCACGGTCCCTACTCCAAACAAGCTATCCACAACACCCCTTTCATCTCCTCAATGGACCCTTTATGTTGATGGAGCTTTAGGAAACGCTGGTGCCGGAGTAGGAATCTTACTTATTTCCCCCAATAGTACACCTTAAAGTATTAAAATTCTATGCAACTAATAATATGGCTTAATGTGAGGCTCTCATCGTAGGGTTAAGACTTGCCATCGATTGTCAAGTTCAAAAGTTAATGATCTACACTTACTCTCAGCTTGTCACCTCCCAGGTTGAGGGAGACTTTAATATTCATAATCCTCAGCTAGCACAATACCTCAACTTGGTGAGATCACTTCTTGCCCATATCAAGACACATCAAATCATTTACATACTTCGAGAGAAGAACACTTTGATGCTCTCTTGCTACCTCTACTGAGATCTATTTAAGAGAAGGTGTGTTGAGGAAATATATTTTTCTAGTATCCAAGGGTCATGAGTAATACCAGCAATTAATGAGATAAAGGAACCTTCATGGATGGACCCCATCCTATCTTTTTTACAAGAAGAGACCCTTCTTGAAGACCCATTCAACTCGTCTCAAGATAAGCAACAAACTTATTATTATTGGAGATACACAAACGAAGCTTTTGGGTCATACCTTAAATGCCTCTCACCATCAGAGGCCGATTATGCATTAAGAGATATTCACTCTAGAATATGTGGAGAATACTTAGGAGGAAGGATGCTAGCTCTTAAAATCATAAGGCAATGGTTCTATTGGCCTACAATGAAGCAAGATACTTTGGATTTCACAAAAAAATGTGTGAGTTATCAGTTGCACTCTAAGCTCTTTCATACACCACATACATAGATCTTATCCCTTTAAAGCACATGGTCTTTTGCTCAATGGAGAATTGATATCATGGGATATTTTCCAGTAGCGCCAGTGCAACGAAAGTTTATCATTTTAGCTGTCGACTACTTCACTAAATGGGTGGAGGCTGAACCACTCGTTAAAATCATAGAGGCAAATGCTAAATAATTTATTTGGAAGAATATAATATGCTGATTCGGTCTTCCTACAAAGATCATTACCAACAATGGAACCCAATTTACTGGAAAAATCCTTATGCCTTTTTATAAAGATCTTCATATTTAGCTACTGCATACGACTGCAGTCCATCCTCAAATTAATGGGCAGACTGAAGCTACCAACAGGACTATTCTCAAAGGGTTAAAATTGCACCTCAAGAAGGTTAAGGGGCAATTGGTCGAGGAGCTATCTAGTGTTCTTTGGGCTTACCGCACTACTTCGTGAACTCCGACTAGTGAGACACTATATAATTTATGTTTCGGTACAGAGGCTATTATACCAGTAGATATCGGAATTCCAAGTCCAAGAGTCCAATCATTAAATCATCATAGTAATGAAGAAAAAATCTGACAAAACTTGGACCTACTCCCCGAAACTCGTGACATGACCTTAATTCGAACTGCTTCCTGCCACCAAAGAGTAGCTCGTCACTTCAATAGAAGAGTGAAACCCTATCTCATCTCTGTCGGTGACTTGGTCCTGCGAAGTCTTGAAGTTGCTGGCAAAGGCCCTCAAGCAATAAGCTTTCACTTCCTTTAAGATGGCTCTTATGTGGTTACAACTATGGTCAAGCCAGGAACATTTAAGCTCAATGATCCGGAGAGAAAAACCTTGCCTCAAACTTAGAACACGGAGAATCTCTGAAGAATTATCAGTGATTTTTACTGCATAAATATTGCGCCATTTATTTTGTCCGTTTGTCATTTCCTCTTCAGTTCATATTTTTGTTAAGTTATCTTATGATAATATTGTATCACCGACCTTATCAAAGTAATGAGTTTATGGCTTTTTCTTTCAAGTTTGTTACATTTAAATAATCTTCTTCATTTAATCCTCCCACTTGAAGAATGTACAACTCACGTTGTATCTCAATCGGGGCATGATCAATCCCAAGGGGATTTGATTGGACCTCTTCCATACAAGTAAGAAGTAATACTTTGACTAATACCTAAGATAGGTCAAAAAGTCTTTGGTGGACATTCCATAGCCTTTTTCATACAGGTAAGACGTCAAATAATATTTTGACTAATACTTAGGATAGATCAAAAAGTCCTTGGTGGACTTCTCACGACCTCTTCCGTACAAGTTAGTGTCGTCGAATAATATTCCAACCAATCACCTCAGATAGGTCAAAACTAAATAAAAAAAGAGCAAATCACTCAAAATTTTTAGTTAACTAATGTCATTGATAGCTCTAATATGATGATATAAGAAAGAATTAAAATTTTGGATACAAGAAAAATAAAAAAAATAAAAGGGAAAGAATGCATCCTCAAGCGATACTACATAATATTAACATCTTCCTCACCGCTAGAAGATGCTCCCTTAAACTCACTTTCAACCCCTTCATCTCTCACGAATCGTGAAGGGTCTTGGATATCCGACTTGACTGGGAGACATTCTCAATACTAGCCCAAGTTTTTCGATGTACAAAGGGAATTCATTATAGGAATCCTCGGATAAAGCTTTCCTCCAAACACTGGCACTCCAAGTCCTTCACTTCAACATCAAGAATATGATTACGAGTTTCTTGGATATGATCATCGATAGCACTACGATAAGTTAGGGAGTTCTTTAAGTCTTTCACTGCCTTCAAGGATATGAGATTTTCTTCCGCTTCTGACAAAATAAGCTCATTCTTGAAAAGGCCATCTTGTAATGTATTCTTCTTCAATTCAAAAGCCTTCTTATCTGCTACAAATGTCTTGAACCTTTTCTCTTTCTGATGAGTCTCTGCCCTCACTTCAATCAGCTCATCACGAGTATGCTCCACCTCCTGATGCTAGAGAGAAAGGGAAGATGACATGTTCGTCAGCTCAATTCTACACCCAGTTAGTTAATCCTCTAAAGCTGTCACTTCTTTGGCCTTAGCACTCATCATTCGCTCGTACTCATCTTGCAAGCATTTTACCTTCACAAATTCAGTATTCCACTCACCCAGAGCGACACCCAAATGAGCCATAAGCTTTAATGTTTGTGTTACCTACAATAAAAAAAACCCAAATTTTTGCTCACCGTGGCGTTTCGCGTGGCGTGTCCTTAGTTTCTTCAGGCCTTGGCCTTCATGACCACCCTATGCACTTTCTGCTGCGGTTCCTGAGAGGAGCATCCACACAAGCTCTCCCCACATTTCTGATTATAGTCTTGTCATGAAGATATATTCTCTCAAACTATATCTGACGTAAAGATTAATAAACCTGTAAATTTCATTAACATTGAAGAAGTTATTATTTTCAATTATTTGTCATGTATTTTTGGATGATAGAGATGATATCATCCAAAAATAATGAAACGATATGTACTAAAATTTCACTAGTTGACAAATCTTGATATCGAAAATAATCTGATTTTGAGTCGAGACTAGCCTAGATGAAGTGCTTAAAATATACTTGAAAACATTGGGATATCAATCAGATCCCTAAATATCTCCTAAATATATAGTGTTTATAATCAAATCGATCGACATGACGAGCCGGATCTAGATCTCTTGATTCAGACTTCATTTGAGCATTCAAATACTTAAAATATATTAGATGATCAAAGGAATCATTTTGAGCCGTCCGATGGAGTGGTTTAGATTTTTCACATATTTACAGAAACGTCACTCTAATATATAAATAGCGCGATTCTTCATGAGGGTCGTATGCTTAAGGAGGAGAGCTCGAGGTTTGAAGAACCTCAAAGCATATCGTGCCGTCGGGCCATCAACCACGCCGACCCTTACTATTATTGTCACCGCCGGCCGCCGTCACCGATCACCACGCCAGCTGCCACCACCCAACAGTCGTCAAGTCATCGCCCGATTCACCGTCACCATTTCTTAATAATTATCGAAAAACTTAAACTTTGTACTCCAAAACAGATATATAGTGGAACATTTTGTTGTCTACCCCATGATTTTCTCTCTTTTCGATTTTTTCATGTAAAATCTTGGAGTTCTTATTTTCTCTTCAAATATCTATGTGTCTTTGGATTTCCAATGATAAAGCGTAATTCTCGATTTTTAACACGATAATATATTTGTTTTAAACATAAAGTATTAGAAATATATTATTTTTATTTTACACTATATTTTTTATAATGTATTTCAAATTTAGCCAACGAAATAGTACTTAGATTTAAACTAAAGAATGTATTCTAAATATGCTCTCAAAATAAATTAAAATTTGAATGCTGTAGACCGAAGAACCACTTAATAGGTAGAAATTAATTTTAATCTTTAAAATAATAAATGTCTAATGTATTTAATGTTCTTTCATAAATCTTCTATGATCATTTATAATATCAAGTTTTTCTTCTATTTTTATCTATTTTACAAACATAATAAAAAAACTAGGGAGTTGTCGAGTTGAATATTTAAAAATATATTTAATTTATTTTAACTCACAAGTTAGCTCTTCTAATTCAAAGAGATAAAGAAAATTATAATTCAAAAAATTATTATAATAAAAATGATAAAAAAATTAAAAATAAAATAATAATATAATTTTAAAAAATTTACATACATAACACACAATTCTTATACATTCACATATCTAACAACTAAATTTTAATATTTATAAATATAACATCTTTTATGATTCAAAATATAAATTTTACTTCAAAAAAATTTTTAAAAACATTATTTTATTATAATAATAAAAATTTAAATACTATATATATAAACTTGAACTTTCTCCTAAATTCAATTATTAGGGTAAAGTACCTCGGCATTAATGAATTAGTAAATATGCTAGCACGCTGCCAACAGCCCACATCCGCTTCTGCACTTTAAGCTGTTCCGAGTGCCCTCAGAAAAAAAAAAAAAAAAAAAAAAATAAGCCCACAGCTCAGGGTTACGCTACATGGTCAAAAGACACATCATTCGAAGGCACAGATGTGCCCCACAGTACCGCCACCCCAGCTGTGAACAGTCCAACGGTCCGAATTTAAATCATAAATCATTTCACCACAGCCCTTTGTCACAGGCAATCATCAAAACAACAAATCAAACAAAATATATACAAACTTCAGCCAAAAACATCTTTTCGTTTTGAAGTTATGGAAATAATCAAAACAGAAAGTCAACGTGGTAGAAATTCCTCACATGAAATAGAAAATTATAGCGGGCATCCAAAATTTTGGCCACTGCATCTTCAACTGTAAAACAAATCTCCAGTTTGATAGAGCTATAACTTATTTAAGCCATACAATGAGCAGAATTATAATAAGAATCACATTAGCAATAATATTAAAAAAAATAGAGAATTCAGTATTGTATTTAGTTGTCAAGTACTTCAATTAGGGTGGTCTCATAGTCGCTGGGAGCTTCAAAGCCATGGAAGTTCATTACAGTAGCAGCAACGTTGGCGAGGCCACCATCAGGCACATCACTCCTGAAACGAACGCCTGGACTCAAGCCTGGGCCGCCAATGGCAATCGGAACCTGCAGAGAATTTTTTTGAAGCCTAAGAGATCACTCGAAGCAGTAAAATAAATATATGACTGTAAAGATTCATGGGTAGAGAAATAATTATATCCATCAGTTGGTACTTAAACAGTTCAAGAAACTTAACAGAGATTAGAATGAAGAATTAGAATATTACAGGTAGGAGAGTAAGTGAGTCAAGCCGGCACACGAGCTGACTCGAGCTCGGCTCGTTAATGAGCTCGCGAGCCAAGCTTATCGAGTCACGAGCTCGAGCTCGAGCTTATAAACAAGATCAAAAAATGTTTGAGCTCGAGTTCGAGCCTGGTTTGACTCAACTCAGTAGCTTATCGAGCCAGCTTATTTATATAATAGTGAACTACAATTATTGTATATCACGTTATCGGTTCAATAATTTATCAAGCTTTTTGAACAAGCTCGGCATTGGTCGACTCGAACTAGATTTTCTTTAAATTGAGTCAAGCTCGAGATGGTAATTGAACTCAAGGGAAACAAAGCTCTTAGCGATTAGGTCAAAACTTGACTCAACTCAACTCGTTTACACCCCTAATTACAGGACATATGCATGATTTAACTAGAAACCCTAACACCCTTAAGTTCATTTAAGCTTACGTCCAAGTCCAATTAAGCTTTAAGTAAACTTAGAGGCCATATGGGATCAATTTTAAGTTTTCTTTTTGTTTTATGTTTTTAATTTGTTTTGTTTCAAATAAAATATATTTAATAGTAATAGTTATTTTTAAAAATACTTAAAATATCTAAAAATTATTTTAAGTATTTTTAAAGATAATATTATCTATTTTTAAAGACAAAATAAAAAAACAAAAAAACATATATATATGTTCTTAAAAATAACATAAAAAACACAATAAAATTAATCCCAAACAGGCCCAGTGTTTTGGGTCATAAATCACTATAGGTTTAAAATCAATCTCTTACTGCCTCCCCAAACTCTGCTTTGGAGAAACCTCAAGCAGGCATTAACAAATGTAGATATTAACAAATTCAACCAAATAAATAACAGAGTTGGTAAGTGAAGAGAAATGGTGTTATTTAACTAGTAAATAAATATTCTTTATATGCCTACCGGTTGCAGGGTATGAGAGGTGAGAATTTGAACATTCCCTTGGTTGTCAAAAAGCGGTTTCCCAGATTTGTTCCTTTTCACCATGTCCTCAGCATTGCCATGATCTGCGGTGACAACATAGATTCCACCCACTTGCTCAATGGCATCAAGAATAATCTGCAGGAAAAAAAATTTGTGAGTTTTCATTGTTTAAGAGGTGTTGATAGCGCCACATAAACTAACGCAACAATGCATGAAAAAGTTACTGAAAAAAAGAAAAAAAATTCAATACAGTTGTTTTTTATTAGGTTGTTCTGTCAAAATTATAGATGCAATATGATCTTCCCCGCATATATGAAAAGAGAAAGCAGGGGCGATCCTAACAGACAAAGTGCCGGTCAGAATTTTTCTATGAGGTTAGAAGAGAGGGTGGCAGTCCAGAGAGGCTCCTTTCACAAGCGCAGGACTTGGCCCTGCAATGCAAGAGCTGACAGGGTTGGACCTCCTCAATCCTTTGCCTTCTTTTGCTTGGGATTTTTAAAAGTGCTAGATCGTCTTAAGGTAATATGGTTGTTTAACAGCCAAAGCAATATATTAATAGAATCACAAATTCAAAAATCCTGATTAATACATTAACTTGAAATATAGTAAACTCCAATAAAATTACCAACTTTTGGTTCAACTCCACAAATTATGAAGGCCGTTGCAACTGTCATAATTAACAAAATCTAATATAATTACCACATTTCAATACAATCCTGATAATTTTAGGGGCTGTTTGGGATGAAGTTTCTTTTCTGTTTTTTGTTTTTATTTTTATGTTATTTTTGAAAACTTGTTTGTTTAGAGTATTTTTTATTTTAAAAAATAAATAATATTATTTTTAAAAATACTCAAAACATCTAAAAGATATTGTGAGTGTTTTTAAAAATAGCAAGTACAATCAAACAAATTTTATTTTTTAAAAAAATATAAACAAAACAAAACAAAAACTCAAAATAAAAAATAAAAAAAGCAAAAGTGATCCCAAACGGCCCCTTAGTAATCATGAAAATTACTTAGGGGCCATTTGGGATCACTTTTATTTTTAATTTTTTATTTTGTAGTTTTGTTTTGTTTATGTTTTGCTTAAAAATAAACTTGTTTGATTGTACTTGTTGTTTTAGAAACACTCAAAATATATTTTAGATGTTTTGAGTGTTTTTAAAAACAACATTATTTATTTTTAAAAATAACATTACTTATTTTTGAAAACAAAAAATAAAACTACATAAAAACACTCTAAATAAGCATATTTTCAAAAATAACATTAAAAAAAAAAGAAAATAAAATTGATCCCAAATAACCCCTAAGATGTAATCGTATTAAATTACTCCTATAACCATGAAAATTACTAGGTTTGGTGCAAACAAGAAAATTGAAGGGAAAAAAAAAGTTAACAGGGTTCACCAACAACTTCTAGAATAATAAGAGTATATCAAAATGTTCTCGAGATTAGCGGGGTTCGATACAACCTTAGTAAATCTACCAAAATTTGAAAAATTACTTGAATTTGATGAAATTTGGTCAACTAAATCTTCTTGATTGATTAAAAAATTCACTCAGTTGACTAAGAAAACTCGCTCATCAGGTCAACCTTTGAAACGAAAACTTGTCGACAAGAAGAATACCACCAATGAGATCCTATATCAAAAACAGTGCATAGCCAAATCTTACCAATGAAGGGAAGTTTGATCAATGAGTACGAAAGATGCGAGTGATGATGAAAGAGTAAAAGTTAAATAATCATAAAATTTTTAATTGTCTTTGTTTTAAGAAACTATAAACTTGACAAGTATTAAAAATGTGTTGTTCTTTCAAAATGTGCTAAACTACAGAAAATATTGTACAATTTTTTTATAAAGTTTTGTTGTATTGGACATAAATGAAAAAAGATTTAGGGCTTCAGCAGATCTTCTGCCTTGTTTTGGGCCGCCACTTCAGGCAAAGCTTCATAGTTTCATGTAAGATCATGTGAGAATGAATGCATTGGCTGATTTGAGAGTTGAAATTGTATTTTAAATGGGAGATGTTAAGCTTCCTTTTATTACGTTGGTCTTGCATTAACATGTGCTTTGTGAACCAAGATTTCTCTTAAAAGCAACCATAACATCTTACTTTTGAAGGTTAAAATAATAGCCTTGCAACCAAATGTTAGAAGTACCTTTACAGCTACATCAGCAGCTTCACAAGCCACAACGGTAGCCTCAATATCACCAGTATGCCCTACCATGTCGCTATTCGGTATATTCACTCGCACCTGTAGGAATAAGATAGTGTAAAAGGAAGAAGATAATACTGAACTATTATCTTCTGAAATATAATTCTTTACCTGATGAAACTTGCGGCTGAGAATAGCATCCCTGGCCTTCTCAGCAATTTCAATTGCCTTCATTTTAGGTTGAACGTTAAAAGTGATTCCACTATCACTGGGAATTTCAACATACTCTTCCTTTGTTGAATCAAAGTATCCAGAACGATTTCCATTCCAGAAAAGGTAACATGTCCAAACTTAACCGTCTCACTGGTGAAAGGAAGAAATGTGCTTATTACCAAACAGTGCAGCTAATGAAAACAGGAAATTAAAACTATGTAGTTAACTGTTCTGTTAAAGACTACATGACCAAAAGACAAACAAATTTGGTCTGAGTTAAAATTAAATGACATGTAGCTATTTTACCATTTTCGAAGTGAATATCAATAAACTACAATTCCAATGTTCAAAGGAAAAAAATGGTTTTCTTCTAATTTGCATCCTTTGCAATTTTGGTTGTGAGGAAAAGAATGAAGGAGACATGAAAGCATGAAATGAACAAATGAAATACAGTGATAGAAAAATAACCAACTAGCGCATAACATTATGCAGCACACATAAGACAGCAAAAAAAGAAACTAATTGTAGTCAATCAAAGTCAATACCCTAAAAGCTCTTGCATGACAAAAAAATTGTATATTTCAAAGTTTATAAAATAACGCTGCACACACATACCAAAAAAAGTACGAATACCATTGTTCACAAGGTATTGACCAGATGTCCTGTCAATCTCTGGAGGAGAAACAAGATAATGGCTCGGAAGCTTTAATTCACCATCATATTGAAGCATTCCAGCATATCTAATCTTTGGAAAACGAACACGGTCAAATTTGTCGAAGTTTTCATATTCAAGAGCTTTAGCAATCATGACCATTCGGTCAGCTCGGAAGTTAAAAGTTACAACAGCATCACCATCCACTATTGGGCCAACTGCTTTACCACTCTCATCAACAATGACAAATGGAGGCAAGTATTGATCATTAGCCTTAGGTTCCTTTCTGAGCTCTTTCACAGCTTCAACTGCATTCTGGGTGAGGTGCTTCACCAAGAACCTGAGCATACCAGCCCACGTTTAACAACATCCCAATCATTCTGCAAAATGCATTGGAAAAATCATTAATCAGCCTGCACAAGAAGCAGAAGCTATAAACAGCAAATCCGGGGCTAAAAATATAAATGTAATAGAAGATGTTGACTGGGACTAAAAGAGAGCAAAGACAAATTGTTATCACTTAGCAAGACACATTCTACTACAAAATCACATTTCTTCTATGTAAACAAAAAGGACCAGTGTCATGAACTTAGCAACATACCACCACAATAAAGTACAATTCATAAGCCAACATAATACAAGATAAAATAAAGCTAAATCAACAACTAAACACAAAAGAAAAAAGGGGCCCCCAAGGAACTTAACCAAAAAAAAAAGGACCCGAGTACTTCAACTAGTAAATTTTTGAACTGTTATTGTGCTAGGTGTGAGTGACAATAACAAAAAGCCTATCAATGGAGGGAGAACATTTCAACCAAGTTTATAAAAACATTGATCCAATAATCAACATGTCCACAAAAGAAAAGAAAAAATACACCTAGAACTAAAAGCAATCAATATTAATGATCACCAAATAAAAGCAATTTGAAGAGTACCTCATAACGATCCATGGTAACATACATCCGCCACCACCAGATGCGATTTGTGCATCAAAGCCATTTTCACGCAACTTTGCAAGGTCATTTTCAAGTGTTTCCACAAAGCCTACACTGCTTCCATCCAAGACATCACGGCCATCAGTTAAAATATGCACTCTGATTCTTCTGGCACCATGCTCACTAGCACCTTTCAGCAGTAACTGCAATCAACGAAAAAACATTTTATGGACAAAATTTTTAAGGAAAGGAAGAGTAGGTTAATTTTCTCTTGAAAGCCCTCTTTAGTACCTGTAATTGTTGGTCCAAAATCACTTAAATCAGATGCAATGTACCTTTGTCAAAGCTTTCTTGAATGTATTTAAAACCATCTCCTTCATATATTTTTCCAGAGGCAAGTGCAAGATCCACAAGCTTAGCACTGTGGTTCAACAAACAAAGCAAGATTATTTTGTATCCAAATATCTGACCGGAACAAGTAGATTGCCTCAGCAAATCAAATCACATCCAAACAAAATAAATTGACTAGTGCTTTGTCTATTGAAAATCTTTAGAAAGAATTAGAGATCTTCAGTCTTCAAATAGTTTCAGTTCACTATTAGTGTCCTGAAAACCTGAAGAAGATTACAAAAGTCTAAACCTTTAAAGAGCCACCAGAGTTACAGTTTAGCGATTCAAAAACTGTCAGCAGATGACAAAATCCAAACAGATAATGGCCTCAGAATCTGTGGTCCAATCAAATGGAACATGCCCATGCTGCTGCATGGCATTTCAAATTACAAAGGAAAAATATAAAGTGACTTTTTTCGTTTTGTTTTTAGGTACTCAGTTTAAAAGCAAAGAAATGCTCCAAATGAGTTTGACTTAACAATCAAGTACAATAAAACTGCTGCAACTAACAGGTCTTCAATCTTAGAAAAACTAAGAACAGATAAAGATTCACGGAAGTTCTTTTAGACAAATCAAATGCATTAATAAAAACTATAAAATTTAACGAGTGATTCGAGGTTCGTCGGAAAGAGGCACAAAGTATAAACAAAACGAAAGTAAGCAAAATTTTTGTGTTCTGTGGGTGTAAGCTAATGTGTTTACACAATAAAATTTTGGACTACCCCTAAACGCAACCAAATTTATTATACTAGTTTAATTGCATGTGCAATAACTGGACGTTGTTTGGATTTTAACAATCAATAAAAATATCATGAAAATACAAAATTTATGGGCATTATTATAATTTTATTAAAAAATTGTTGGTTTATAAGGTTTTAGGTATAATACTATTTTCATAGTAAAAAAATGTAATTAATTTTTATTTTCTTTAAAAAAAATATTATAGTTTATTGTGAATGTAATATCATGCATGAAAAATATTTTTTTAAAATATTGCAAACAGGAAAGATTTTAAAATGATATTTTGATGAAGTGATGCATACAAATTTGGAGGTTTGTTGGATGAACAGTACAAGCAAAACAAAAACAAACTAAGAAACTATTAGGATAACTACTATACCCTCATCAAATGAAGGGTATGACTCCCAACCTCACTAAAGGAAGAGATGGACAAACTAACCATCAAGTTAAGTTTGGAAGAAAAGAGAATAATAATTGCAAATATCAAATGCCATTGTTGAGTTGAAGGAGCTTTTTGATAGGAGGTGCACAAGATGATTTTAATGGAGTGAAAAAAAAAATATACATTTATACTTTTTATAGTAGGAAATGTTGAAGATTGTAATTCTAGAGTACGAAGAGCAAGACATTTAGGCTATTGTAATTGTGGAGATAGGAGGCGCACAAGGTAAGTTTCTTCAATAAATGAAAAGGCTACTTTAGAAGAAACAATTTGATCCCCATAAAATTTCTATGTTAGGAGTTGGTGAAGAGGACGTGAAGAAGTGCGTAGTTGTTGGTTGCTCACGTGAAGGTAAAAGTAAAACAAACAAGCACATGAATAAGAAGTTCAAGGCGGTTGTCCATGTTGGCTAGTGTGTGGAGAATCAAAGTTGGACAAGCATGAAGGTCTTTTTTTTTCCTTCGTGAATAGGTTCTTCCCCCCTTTTATATCATTGATTAAGCCAATCCACTCATTTAGCAATCTAAGTCTATCCGGCGATGAGTCATGCACTGATGGCCGAAACCAAAACCAAATACATGAGAGCATTTTGTGTGCTCAAGTGGCACAAACAAGCAGTCTAACTTGTTGAAAAACAAGCAATGCAGAAATCTTATACATCATACCATATCCCATAAGAATAATGCTTCAATGTGGGCTTTTAATGACATTGATTATACATACATAGGCATGAGGTCAATTACAAATAAAAAGAGCATATTGTCAATTACAAATTGATTCTACTCTTAAGGAACTTGTGAATATTTAATATAAAGATCACAAGTTAGACTCAACATCTACCTTAATAATCGAGCAACATGATACTTGAGCTAGAGCTTCAAGTGGCAATCAAAACCTATTGTAAAGGGTGGTGCATCTCATTGGGTAAAACATTTGAGGCTTTTTGATAATTTGTTTTGAAAACAGGTTTTGGAAAGGAGTTTAAAAGCTGCTTCATAAAGCAGCTTCGCAGCAACAGTATTTCAACCTATCTAATGAAAAGAAGCTCAATTAAACAAGCTCTTGATGTAGAAAGTCTTCAAATGAACTTTTAGGGGAGCAAAATACCATAAGAAAAAAAAATCCGGTAACATCAGCTCTCTAATATTTCAAAACGAAGTTCACAAATTTAAAGATAAAGCTACATTTTGAGAAAAAGGCCTAAGAAATACCAAAATTGGTATAGTAAAAAATGATTCCCAAAACTTGTACTAATTTAAAGCTTTCCTTGCTAATTACAAAAGATTAAATTGGATTAAAATCATCTACAAACCACTCATATTCAAATTGACTGCTACGATTCAAAAGGGAAGATTCAAACTTCTACTTAAAGCATGTCTGTTTTACAAAATCTGCATCACCAGAGCAATCTTAAACACATATTTGTACAAAAAACAATGCAAATTGATTTCTTACAACTTAAATGATGAGACATAGTTTTCCAAAACTGAAAAAAAAAACCTTTTTTTAAACACTATCCTTCCAATCAGAAGAAAAATCATCCACTGAAAAAAAAGATACAAAAAAGGATAAACTGGTTCAGAAGTCACGAAGAAAGAATATCATATTTTTCTTATTACCCTTGTGCAAAGATACGACCAGCCCCAGTGCATTATGTCCAACTTCACTGTTACCCATGTCATCTTCAGTTGGAAGCCCCACTGCAGTACCATGAGCCCTCACCAAGCCATCTTTCCTTCAAATATGAAAGAGATTGTTAATATCTTTTATGCACAAAGTTAAACGATGTGCAAGGTCTTATTAATAAAACAAAAAAAAAAAAAAAAAACTTTTTCAGTATCAAGATTTGATTCAGTTTACATCGCATAATGCTACATTACATCAGGATTAGTCCCAAAAAAAAGTAATCATCCAAATGTATTAAATCCATTAAATATATTCCATGATATAGTTAGGTTAAGAAGCAGAAACTTTACAAGAGTAATGCTTTTCTCATGTTTTCATGAACTTAATGAAAATCAGCAATGCAAAAAACATCTATGAAACCAACTAGGGAAACATATATGATACTCGGATTGAATCTTATCTTAATTTCCTTTTCACTTGCTGACATAATCACTAAAACTGGAACGCCTACAGCAAGCAAAATTCATCAAAGATAAAAATAGCCCGCAGAATTGAAAAAAAAAATAGTGAAGTGGACTCCAGTGTATTCACTCCTTTTATGTGACTTTCAGTTACCTGCTGTAACAACACTTAATTCAGAGTTCAAAAAATAAAAACTTGAACTGTGTCAGTAAAGTTCAACCAACCCAACAATATCCCCATCACTTACGAAAGGTGGTGGACAACAACCTTCTTATCCAATTTAGGATATAAAATAGATACAGCAAGTGAGCAATCACGGTGGGTGATAAGATAGAGAAAAAAAATGGAGAGAAGAGTAGAAACAAGTTAGTAAGAGAATAGCAGAAACAAACAAGGCAATAGGTGAAAGTAGGAGAAAGAAGCCAGGACAGAAGGAGCCAGCCAGGCAGGAGGAGACTGAATGAGAGAATCAATGGGTCTGGCTGGGACTTGCAAAGCAGTAGTCATCAGTCTGAACTTGAGAGGTTTTGATACCCTAACTTTCTTCCTCCTCCATCTCTCCTCTCCTCTCCTCTCCTCTCCTCTCCATCCTTTTCCTATCCAACAACACAGCAAGGCACTATGGAATTAAGGTTCTTCAGGATGGATGAATGAGGGTTTTCCCCTCTTGACATCTTCCTCCACTTCTTAGACATATACTTAGAAAACCAGGACTGATTAGCAGAACTTCTATTTAAATAAATCTAATTTAGCTTAATTTATCAATCAAACAATAATAATTGTTTTCATGTCAATAACCTTGCAATGATTCTGCTTATGTTAAATTGTACATATTGGATTTGATTATATATGTAGTTCAGATTAATTTTACTGGGTTTGGGGCAATGCTGGATTAACCTCAATCATGTAAAATGGAGGAAGTTTATAAAAGAATCAAATTGAGAATAACAGATCTTGAGGTCATGAAATAAACGTATAATGTGAGGCTAAGAATCATTTGTCCTAATCTTTATGTACATGTTAATTTCTTACGCTTAAGAGTTAAGGAAATTTTAATAAAATTGTTTCAGGAATAATTAGGAAATACTTCTTAGGATAAGTCCTAAGAAATTGTTAAATATAAGGATATCCTTTTATTGTTTGATTTGATTATCTACATTTTGATATGCAATGTATTGAATGAATTGTTGATAAGAATTATTTTAATCTAGGGTTTATAGTGTACCATGTGTTGGATAGACAAAGACTAGAGTCATGACCGGTATATCAAAGCACTTGTGAACTATGATCGGTAAGAGGATGAACATACTTTACCTTATTAGGGATAATTTTCTTGACACTTATTATAGGCTTAATCTATATGTTAAATTATATTATGAATCACGTTTTATTCATTCTTAGCCATTTTTATGCTTATATTGACATGTACATAATGTGTAGTTAGCTTTGCCATGATTCAATACTATTGAAATGACCCATATGATGGCATAATTTATTTTATATGTATATAACATATATAGATATAAAAGTAAATTTTATTCATACCATTCATTAAATCTTAATTATGGCACATTGGTCAATATATAATATTATATACGTTATGTTTGTGTGATTGATGATTGTCCGTAGTATTCTTCTAGGGATAATATTGGCAAGATGGGCCAATAGGCTTACAAAGTAATGACCTTCTAAAGTGGTCAATGAACTTCATCAAGTTGGTGAAGATGTTCCAATAGTATATAATATAAAGTATAATCAATGACTCTAATGAGTCTTTTCTAAATATGTAAATAAATATGATATAGATATTTGTAAATATTTTGACATTTGTATGCTTTTACTATCATTATTATTCACATGATTGATTGTGAACTCTACTATATAATAGTCATTATTTGATTAGTTGTCATTTCTAATAATTTTATCATATAAGATACTATAATTTGATGCAATGATTATAATTATTATAATCATGTATCTATCCCTTATCTTTTATTATTGAGTGAGTAAATTCAATCTATTGAGTTTCTTACAAACTCACACTTATTAAAATTAATGATTTACAAACTATATCATTTCCAATTATTTTTTATTAAATAAATAGCTTGGATGGCATTCAAGCTTTGATTGTATTTTGGAAGATATTAATTACTTAAATATTATATAATTATTTAATAATTATATATTTAACAATTCACAATGCTTTATTGAGTTACTATTGAAATCTTCTAATCCCGATGGATAGGTTGTGTCAGCTGCTAATTTTGACTTTCTTATGATTATTCCTTCCTAAGTCTTTATTGTTTCAACTTCCTATTGATTTCTCTATTCTAGAATTTCATATATTTGATTCCTTGTGATTTGCCCTGCAGTTACTATGTGATCATAGTTAATTGTCTATTGTTTTTATGTAAGCCTTTGTAGCTCAAATAGAGTTGTGTACTACTCTGTTTATTGTTTTAAAAATTGCAAATTCATGGTGGTTTAAAGATTAAAAACATGGTCAATTTTCATGATTATTGCTATTTCTCTTAGGAAGTGATTTATTTTAGTTCACTACTCTTATTGTTCATTCCTTCTAATCATAAAGCCATAATTTCTACAGTTTTCTTTAAAATCCTTTATTTTTCTTGCCTAATACTTCCAACATCTATCAAAATGTACAATCAATCAGTCAGATCATGTCTCTTTATAGTTTCATAAGATGAGCTCATAAGGCTGTGAAAAGCTAGTGCTCGCAAAAAATGTTGAACCGTCTATAAGGCAACTCTATGTTTAAGAAACTGAAAATGATTGTGGATATTTCCTAATTCACCCTGTTGAGATTGAGCTCTTTCATCTTGTTCTGCTATTAACTCAAATTCAGGAGTAATTCTTATCCTCATCTCCATGTTGTTTAGCATGAAATATGAAACAAATGATAATGACAGTTTTATTATGTTTTAAATGGAAAATTCTCAAATAGCTTGTGATTTCTCTAGTTAGTTCTCTTTTTTATAGTTCATGATTTTTTAGTTTTGTTCACCAATAATACCATTGTTGGGTATCAGATGCTTTCAGTTATCTTGATCATTTTGATTTTTGTTTTCTGGTGCAAACAATTACAAAACTTAAGCATATCTTTATGTTTGTGCTTCAAATAAATAATATAATTTTGCAATTTGCAAGCACAATAACACAATATATAATGCATGGGCCCGTAAACATATGGCATGGAATGCGCCCGCTCATTGTTAAGAACATTATGCGTTATAAATTGACAATATTAATACTGCACAAACACAAAAAAATAACATCAAAAAAATACATGTACAAGGTTATGTGCATGTGCTGGAACTCCTACTTATGAAAACAATGAAACAGCGACCAAAATGTTCATGTACAAGGTTTTGTATGCTATATAAGCTGGCATTATGGTAATACCTTGCAAACTTTCTCCCATAAACTGTACTATATGTGCATAAGGCCTTATGCCATTCAAATAGTTAAAAAGGCACTCAGCAATACTCGCTTGGACGACTTATGCTTGATTTATCAAAAAAATAGTGTGGTGGAATAGAGCGGACCATTATTTCATCCACCACTACCATCATCCCTCCTGATCAGCATCATCATTTTCTATTCGAGATCATTATGACATCACCGTCATCATTAGCATTACCTCGAAAATGTGGCGTTGATACTATTAATACCCAGTTTTTAATTGTTCCTATCATGAATTGGATGTAATTTTAAGTCTAGTCTGCACAAATCTTTTTGAACAACTTCGATTCATGTTATTTTAGGTTTTTCCACATAATACTTTGATATCAATTTTATCTACTCATTTAATGGTGCAATTTTTATCCTCATTTCACAATTCTAAACCATCAAATTTTATTTTTACTAACTTATCTTCAATGGATACTGCTCTCAACGCCCCTCTAATATATCCTTGATTTATCCGTCATGCTAACATTCTCATTTACACATTTAACTTCATTATGAAATTTTTTTTATTACCCAACCATCAAATCGATACAAAATAGTATACTTGCATGCAGTTTCATAAAATTTACCTTCAAGCCTCCATAATTTTCCCTTATCTCACAATATTCTTAATTCACTTTGGAATTTAGCTTGCAATTTTTAATTTTAGTATTTATATCATCGTCAATTTACATATTCTTACATAGAATAAATCTAAATTACTTAAATCTACTGCAACATCACTAAGGCGTGCACCGAAATGTCAAATTAGAAATATTTCTGAAAGAAGGTACATTTCATAGAGCATATTAAATGCGCATGACAATCTAGCGCTTTACAGAACAGAATATAGATCTGTAGACACATCAATATAACCTTCATTAAACAGAAACACAACTTAAAAAGAACAGTTACATAAGCGTATTCTACCATGCAACTATAGCTTCTAAAACATGGATGAACTACCATTTAAATACCATGAAATGCTCAAAGAAATCAACAGATTGTGTTTCTAAAGCAATAGGGTTAAAGCCAAGTTACTAATTTAACCGAGATTATCAAAACAAGTAACTATATATTAAAATCCATTAGCAAAAATACCGTCTTAAGGGAATCCATGGTCGGCGTCTTAGCTGTGTGGATGCAATTATATTTATCAGGGTTAGCCTCGCCCCATCCATCCAAAACAACAACGGCCACTGTCTTCTCCTTCGGAAGCGTTGGGTGATCCGCCAGTTTCCATGAAAAATCAGAGCTACCCATCCCCTCAAGTATTCACTATAAAAATCACATCAAAAGCATGAATCTTTGAAAGAACAAAAACATCCATTAAAAACAATATACATCAATATTTCACCTCAGCCCCCTAATCATAAATCAAAGACAACATGAGGAAAAACATCAAAAAAACAACAGAAATAGAACAAAAACAGGGAGAAAGATTTGCACCTCACAAAAACAATCGATTTCTCAGATCTGCGGGGGAGGTTTGGGGGCCAAAATTTCCCTTTTATAGAGAAAGATCCAGACTTTGCGAAGAAACCGAGCGATGCGGAGAAAGTTCTTTCAAGAGCGGTCGACTACCAAACTTGAACCACGTGTCTTCTATTCCAACCCCCCATTTGTATAAATTGCGCTCTGCTTCTCCCAAAGAATCTAGAGAGAGCGTGATTATTAATTGAAAATAAGACGTTGAATAAGGAATTCAATCAGCTGCCCACGTACTTGGACGGTTGGAGGCAGATCACAGGGTTGGACGGTTGTCATCATATTAGAATCAAATGGAGAAAAAAAAAAAGGCTTCCGCAGGTTTTGAAACCATCCAGAAGCGGTCGGACGGAAAGAGTACGTGAGAGATTTCAACCGTTTGATGGATGATGGAGGGCGTGATTATTGTGGCCGGAGGGCTCTGGAAACCGCAATCGGTGCGCGAAATCTATGGCCGACCTAAGGAAGCAGGCCTGCAGGGGCGTAGTGCCCTAATATATTAGAAGAATTTGGTTAAAATATTTTAATAAATTATAAATATTTCGAATATATATTTGGTCCAATGATATTAAATTAGGGTATTTACATAGAATTATATATTTAAGTATTTAATATCCAAATATAAATATATATATATAACACCTAAATCTTTATTATTACAATAAAAATAATATTTTTTTTAATTTTTTAAAGTAAAATTAACATGTTGAAACATAAAAAAGATGTTATATTTATAAATATTAAGATATATAAATGCATAAATATAATGTGCTAGGTTTGTAAATTTTCCTATTAAATTTGATGAAAAGCTAAATATATTATAGTGTTAGGTTGAAGGGCATATTAAAAAGGTTGAAAATGTATTGATAATGCATTTGTACTATTAATTTGTTAAGAAAAAATTAGATTAAAATATAAATTATTAGATCATAAAAATAGATAAATATTCAGTCAGAGATAGAAACTAAAGCCAAGAAGATATACAAATTTAAATGTTTATAATATGTATAGATTGACAATGTCAATACAAAAACTAATGAAATGCCAACATCATATAGATTATATCACTTCAAATGTTAGCATAAAAGATCATAATTAATTAAGTCATTCCAAGAATATGTTGAGAAATTTTCATAATCAGTATACTGTAATTAACAAATAAATGCTATATTTTACTTGCTAAACAACCCAAAACTTCGTATAAGAGAGAAATTTCAAGTTAAAATATCTTAACACATTCATGGTTACATTATGCAGTTGCTAACAAATAATCTATACATCTTCTTGCATTGTAAAATACATATTAGTGAATAGTTATTTTAAATTGAAGATTTATGAAAGAAACTCAAGCTTAAGTTATTATTTCTTCTAATCGTGAGATTAGAAGTTACTTCAGAAGAAGAAGTAGAAGTCATTGCGACAGAGGGGAGGGAGGAAGACGATGCAGAGAGAATTCGGAAAGAATCAACATAAAAGGATAAAATAGACTAAGTATAAACCTCCACCAGAAGTATCCAAATCAGTCAACAAAAATAGGACTTACTACTTAAATCATCATCAGGGATTTATGATCATTTGTATAAAGCGGATTTTAAATGATTGAAGTGTCACACCGAGGATATAAGTTCTTTGTTTGAGATATTGTGATCCACCTCTAAGAAGATTTGTAGGTGAGACACTTGATCTTGGGCATAATTTTAGCATACATTAGTGTTAGCCACTGAATTTTTAGATTATATTTTTTGTATGATAATATGTCTACATTAAAAATTAGACTAATATGCACGTCTAACGAGAAACCTAGAAGAAAATTATGTAGTTTCCCTTAATTAATTTTTTAATAGATCTCTTGTAGTTAATTGCTTTGGGAAATTGGATTTATTTTCTTTCTTATTTATTTCCTTACTTATTGATGAATGTTAATAATTTTTTTTACAAATAAAAAGCATTGTTAGAAAAATACATGAATAAGCATATGTGATATGTCAAGTCATTTAGGGTTCAAACCATTCAAATTCAAATGTGGAGATGAAAAATCTCAAGTCTTTAAGTGTATCTCTATTCCCCATTAAACATTAAAATAGATTGTCTAATATTCTACTAATTATATTTGTTTACCCATCACATATATAAAAAATATATTAAAATCTAAATTTAATCCCCATGAGCATCCATAATATTTTTCAAAAGTAAAAACTAGACTGGACATCTCTATCAAAAATAATGATTATTAATAAATCACAAAGCTAATTATTTTCTTAAAAAATTGATAATATATGAGGCACCATTAATTTTATAATATGAAAAATGTATCATATTAAAGAATCTATCAACCAATATAAAGACATAGGAAATCTAAGAAAAACTTTATAGAAATATCTTCCTATGATTTATATGGAATAAGTAATGCAATGTATTTTTCTCATCTTTATTTTATAATTCTTTAATTTCTATAAGTGAAATAACATGATATAACTCTATTTACTTCTTAAGGTAGTAGCCATGAAAGATGTGTTTAGTTAAAGCTATTATTGTATAAGTTTTTTAAGAATCATCTTTATTTTAAATGAGCAAGATGGAAACAATAGTTGGATGAAGACTTTCTTTAAAAAATAACTTTTTTTAGTTGGACACAATTTAATTCTGAAGCTTGATTTATTCTATAAGATATATCCTAAATCATGACAACTATGATTAGGTAGTTGAGATCCAACTAGAAAATTTATTGCATGCATGCTAAGTTTACCTCATCAAATGTAATTTATTAGGAAATTTGGAGGGAGCAATATCCATAAACTTAGAGAAGAGATTTAATACTATAAGGGAAAACTCAATATCTATGATAAGAGAAGCTTCTTTCATATGAAAGAAATGAAAGAAGATTTAGAGAATTTTTTTCATCATTTTTAATCTAATATGCTAAAAATAAAAAGGTGTAGTAAAAGATATAGAAATGCTATGATAAAAAAAAATTCTAAGATAATCAAGTGTAGATTTTTCTTCAAATTAATTTTGGATGAACATAAAGTAAAGTTTTTATTGGGATTTGACTGAAGCTTACAAGGGAATTAGTTTAGAGTAGTTTTATTGGGTTATTATTAAATATAAATATATATGTATTATCTTGTCCATAATGTTTGACATCTATGATATATAACTAAGATCTAGCTAAAAGAATATAAATAACATTCATAAGAATGGCAACCCTCGTATCATATATGAACTTTATAACTTTCAAATTTCATTAGAACTAGATTTCAAAAGAACTAGACATCTTTTAGCTACTAGAAATAAAGTATAGTTTACCTAGCTAAAATGAAAGGGATTAGGGCAGGGTTCAAGTTAGATTTACTCTAACTAGAGTGTTGGTGTAGATAACATCATAACAACACTATCATCTATAATTAATTTATACTTTTTATCATCAATCATAATGTAGAAAATTATCTTTTTTATCTAATTGATAGTCTCAATTTTACCTTGAGTTAAACATATCATTACACCCATTTGACATTCATCATTGTAAGCTAATTTATGATTAAAGATAAAAGTCATCATGTCATTCTTTAATTTTATCATGACACATTTATCATCTATAACAAGCAAACACTTTTTATCATTAATCACAACAATTATGAAAAAAAAATTCTTTATTTTCTATTCATTAGTTTTATTTTTTTATTGTTGAATATCTCTATTTGCATAATTAATAGTTTTTATCAAAGATAATTCATTATTAAAAGATTAACTTTTATATAACTCTTGAATATTATCATCATAACATATGGTGTATTTTATTTTATTTTTCTAAGATTATGATTTTATCTTGACATTGATTTTGTGTATGACCTCTTTTAATGTTATTTAAAATAATTTATGTCTTTAAATATGAGGGGATTCATAGAAGGAACTTTTTAAAAGACAAATTATGGTTAGTTTTAAATAATTGGAAGCAGTGTAGAAGAAGATGATCTAAAAAATAAGGAGAAGAAAAACATACATATTATATACATAATTAGACTTCTAAAGATTAGAATTAATTCTAAAACTAAGATTTATAATTTTATTCATTTACTTAGAGACACAATTATATACATATTTTCTTAGCTAAAGGGGATTTATTAACAATGAAGCCCTTTTTCTTGATGTGAAGAATGGTATTTTTTATTTCAATATTTCCATTATTTCTATCCAAATTAGACTATTTTTTTTTCCAATCTATCTTATTTGTCTCAAAGGTTATCTTAATAAATTCTATGATGTCATATTAATTTAATTTTAGTTAATTGGCTTTCTTAAAATAATTCATATAATGTCAGTTAAAGAAGTCATTTATTTATTGTAAATGACTTAAAATTTATTAGGATTATAAATCTGATAAAAAAATAATAACTTCAACAATAGGACTTATGAAAGGATCATTAAAGTCATTGCCATTACCTTCGTAGTTATGAGTCCTATCCATACATCTTTAGCTAGATCTCTCATATTAAGAGTAATATTTTTCTTAATTGTGTGTTATTATCTTCTATTATAATAGATTGCTTGAGAGGGGAATTAATAAGGGTAGGGGCAAGTGCATTCTTAAGTGCAAGGGAAGTTAATTGTTGATGTAAAAGTTGACTCATTTTAAGAGTGAATTTATTAAGTAAAATGTATGTTTCCACATTGATTTTAAAGTGAACAACTTCAATATTATTGTTATTCATTCTAGGGTCATAATATTTTATATTAAGTTCATTAGGATTTAGAAGCACCTGTTTAGGGGGCATGATGATGAATGCTAAAACTTATTATAAAAATATTTTTGTTAAGATTCAAAGGTTATGATAAGAGACTGAGATTTTTTGTGCAAATAGTTTACTAAAATTAACCTTAATAAATCTAAAAATGAATTTATTTTAGATTCTTAAATACTAAAATCACACTAAAAAAGGTTTGGATAGTAGGACAAAACATTATGAGATGCACTATGTTGAATTCGATTCTACAATAAAATGAAAATAAATGATCTAAAAGGTACCCAAAAGAAAGAATCAGTCCCCCAAAAGATCAAGGGTCGAACCACTTAAAAGGTCTAAAGCCCTCCTTTTATAAAGTTTAAAGGGTGATATTATATGTAGTCGGCATATACATAAAGAATACTGAATATGTAAGAAATATGAATTGATCGCCTCCACGATTGGGTGGCGAGTTCCATTAGCTGGGAATCCTAGGCTTCATTAATGTAGTTTGTATGTCATGCACCGGGATGTATGGTCGCCCATATATGAGCGAGCAATCGAGCTTGCCGCGAACTACTGTGCATCAATCAGCCAATGAAAATTCTATTCATTGTGTGCTCGCTTTGCAGGGGCGAGTCTTAGTCCCTAAGGCAGGTCATTATCCTATAACTATTCTGAAATGGATAGTCTCTTGGTCACTGGGCTCATAAGACGCATATAGGTATGTGCACTCAAATAAAGGCTTAGGTGAGTTATTTAATAAGAGGCTTAAGGCTTCAAATTCTTATATAGAGATAACTAATTGGATTATAAATAAATATCTTATTATAACTAACTAACAAATATACGAAAAGTTCAAATTAAAAAAATTTTAAGTTATGCAACTAAAACAAAGAAATTATGCATCAAGATTTTGAGATTTCACCAATACAACTAATACTTTTCTAAGAACTGTTATTGTTAGAAGACCTGAACCACTTCATTTTCTCTTGTACTATCACTAATCTAAGCTCTTATATTAATTGATGAAGTGAAATTATATCATTAAGATTTGTGAAAGAAGATAATGTGCAACACAAAATAACAAGCAAGATAGTAAATGGATAATTACCACACCATCTTTAAAGGATAGATATCACTCTCAACATTACTAAAGGGAGAGAGAGCAAATTCTCCACCAAGACAAGCTTTGGAGAAAAAAATGTGCAATCTCGAATTAATTTTCAAAAATAGTTTATTACTTTCTTGATTTATATGGTTACTTGTAGGCTTATCATCATGGACAAAAATTGAAAGTCATAAGAATGCTAATAGACATAAATTACATGAAGAGTTAAAACTAAATAAAAGTATTTAAATACATAAATTATAAATGTTTATGACGTTATGCTATAGCAATAGATTTGTAATTCTTACATTATCTTTCTTCTCCTTCCTTGGTCCACTTTCTTCCTCCTCGCTGAACAAAATTTTCTCTTCACCTTTAATTAATTAGGGAGTTGCACTATGGAGAGCTCAAACATATCTTTTATGCACATGTAACCTTAGTTTTTTGGTATAAAATTCAATAAGATCTAATGGATAGAATAATTTTTATGAGAATTACGTGCCAAGGTGATGATAAAAGCTTGTAAGTTTTCTATTTGGTCTAACATATTTTTTTTATAAAATTACTAGATAAGTTAGAATAATAAGCTTATAAAAAATAAGCATCTCAATTTAAATAATATTAAAATTTACTTTTTATTATAGATTTTGTATTTGGTCTATGTGGTATAAATGTTAGTGATGTTACATCAAATATAAAATAACTCACCAACATATCATTTAGAGATTGAGAAAAAAATCACAGTAAATAACACTTCAAAAAATTTTATTTGTTTGATGAACACTTGTGTTTATATGTAGATTTGTTAGTAAATTTAATAGTGAAGCTTAATCTCAATCCTTTCCATGATATTTTGTTTTTTATTGTATTCCCTATACATAAAAATAAAATACAACAACAACAACAACAACAAGCCTTAAATCCCACTATGTGGGGTCGGCTACATGAATCCTTCGTCCATTGTGTCCTATTAGTCAAATTCTCATTTAAATCATACTAAGATCATTTTTTTATACATCTTAACCAAGTCTTTTAGGTCTACTCTACCTTTCTTAACATAAGATAAATCTAAGATCTACTCGATCTGACGAAACGCTTTATGTGGCCAAACCATCTAAGGCGACTCTCCTAATCTTATCTACCATGAGCTACAACTTTTGAATATACTCATTTTGCATTCTACCTCTAAGAGTAAAATTACTCATCCACCTAAGCATCCTCATCTTTGTAACACTTAACTTAGTCTTATGCTTCTCTTTTATTGGCCAACATTCTGCACCATAAGTCATTGCAGGTCTTACCACTATCTTATAAAATTTTTCCTTAAATTTAAGTGAAATTTTCCTATCACATAATAAGTCAAATGCATTCCTCCACTTCAACCATCTAACTTGAATTTACTAATAACATCTCCATCTATTTCACCATCATTTTGAACAATAATTTTGAAACACTCACTCTTATTAATGGCTTTTCACCTAATGTCACAACACTACCATTAGAACTTACAACTAAAATTACACTCATATATTCAATTTTAGATCTTAAATGAAAACCTTTAGACTCTAAAGTTGACCTCCATAATTCAAGTTTTGTTGGACTCTCTAGTCTTATCAACAAGAAGAATGTCATTAGAAAAAAGCATACACCAAGGTACATCTTCTTGTAAATGCCTAGTAAGAACATCCATAACTAAAGTAAAAGATAAGGGCTTAAAGCTGATCCTTGATGTAATCCAACTGAAATAGGAAAATATTTTGTCAATCCTCCTTGTGTTTGGACACAAGTAACAGCTCTAGTATACATAAAAATAAAATAAAAAAAGTTAAATTAAAATACCTCACAAAAATATATCAAAAAAAGCTATAGAGCTTTTTAAATGGATTTTTAAATAGTCATAGTTTCAAAAATAAATAAAAACTTTATTTTTATCATAATCTAAGGGCTAAATTAATGGCATGCAACTCAAATTTCATGCTATATATATGGAAGGGATAAATTAGCTTAGGTCTGATCACTTTAGATTGACCATTTCAAATGCTTCATTTAAAGGCTTATATATATCAAATTGAATAAATTTTTTTCCTTTGAAATTATTATAATAATATATAATGTTAAAAATACTTTACTAGATTTGTCACATTGTTCTAAGCCCATTTGGCTCCAAAATGATTTTTTAAGTAATGATTTGGTCATTATATATAAATGACTATTCGATACTTACATTGCATTATAATTTGTTCTTAATCATGTTCTTAATCATTTAGGAATTTTTATGATTCTACTAATTTTGTATTTCACATTATAGTTTAAGAATTGAGTCAAATAAGCTCAAACATTATATTTGACCCGCTTAAACCTTATGATGATAGTTTTTTGGAACACGTTGCTCATAAGTTTGGAGAAACTATGAGCACATTTAATATTAGAGTAATGATATATTCACCAAAAAATAAAAAAATTTAGGCATTTTATATGAATATATGCCTTATATATATATATATATATATATATATATATATATATATATATATATATATATGCATGGTGAAACCTAGATAGAAAGTTTTTCACTTAGCTTAACAGAATCCAAAGACAATAATCAGCTATAAAAAAATGTGAACAATAAAACGAATTTTACTTGGAAAATCTCGAAAAGAGGGAAAACCACGGGCTAGCCCAAGAAAAGCTTCTACTATGTATCCGTTTTAGAGTATAAAGATCTTCCGACAGGGATTACTAATCAGATAGAGAAAGGGACAAATTCTAATGATAATGGACGATGATGTTACGATGATGTGACGACAATGTTGACAATGTTGAGCGATGTCAACGATGGTCGGTGATGATGACCGCCAACAATCGACGATGCGAGGATATGGCGGCCATGGCGGCTGGTGCTGTCATAAATAGGTGGAAACGCAGTTTGGAGGATCTTTAGAGCTCTCTCATCTCTCTTGCTTGGCCTCCCTCATATGATAATGAGGGGCTATTTATAGATGGAGTGGCGTCCAGAATACATGAAAACCCTACCACCCACTTCATGACGGCTCAAAATGATCCCTTGATCATATGATGTATTTTGTGCATTTGAATGCTCAAATAAAGTCAATTGTAAGATCTTTGGCTTGTTAACCGCTCGTCGAGATGCTCGATTTGACTATAAACACTTTATATTTGAGAGTTATTTAGGATTTTAATCTCAAAGTTTGGATATTTTAAGAGCTTGATCACCCGCAACTCGACGCTTTTAACATCAAGATTCGCTTTAATTAATAGTATTTTAAGTGTCATATCGTTGCCCCTATTTTGGATAACATTATCTCAATCATTCAAAAATATATGTCAAATACTTGAAAATAGAAAATTCTTCAATGAAATTTCCATTAACGCATTTTGAGAGAACAAATCTTCATGAGCACAATATTATGACTCTAACGATCATTGCAAAGCGCATGCATACTGAGATAGGACCCATACAATGAGTCGATCGAAGGCATACGCTACCGGAAGATTGCTTATAAGGCCATGTACCATGCGCGCCAACAAGCGGGTCAGGCTTAAGGCGGTCGCGATACGCTACGAACGAATGTGTCGCGGTTCTCATGATCAAGGCTGCGGTCGCGGCCTAAGATCGGTCATGCAACCATCGGCCATTGGTCGAATAGCGCATACGCTTGAGCGGTTCGCTTCGATGCATGCTGCTGGCCACGCGGGCGGGCAGCATTCTACTGGAATGTACTGGTCATGCTGGCGGATTATGGGCGTACAGACTCAAAGCGTCTGGCGACTTACGCAATGACGGTTTTGATGCCGCGCCCAACGATTTTGGGTTTACTTTTGCTGGGGTCTATAAAACCCCATAAAAAGGATACATTCTTTTCTTGAAGAAGGTTACAGATCAAGACTGTAGTTCATAGGTCCCTCAAAGAGGTGTTAACTAACCTCCGACCAGGAGAGGTGATCAAGACCAGAATTATATGAAGGCTGCTCTCAAAAGAAAAGCACTAACCTCGCGACCGACCGGATCGAGGCATCAAGACTCGTAGTTCATAAGGCTCTAGTTTTCCCTCGAAAGAGGTGTTAACTAATCTGCTTGGACCGACCGATCAAGGCGATCAAGACCTGTAGGATACGGTGGCTCCGCTCGAAATAGGTGTTAACTAACCTCGCCGGACCGACCGGACGGAGAGGCATCAAGACGTAGTTCATACGAAGGCTCCTTGAAAGAGGTGACCGACGTCGACCGACCGAAGTTTGGGCTATCCGAGACGAAACGAGATGGTTGATGGTAATGCTCGACGATGATGCCGGCGACGGTGACCTCAACGATGGTCGACGAGATACCGCAACATGGTGGTGACCGCAGATTAGGGCGATGGTCGGCGGCAAGATACAATGGGTGCACCGCCATTGGCTACCGACTTGTCGGCAATGGCGAATAGCAATGCATCATGCGCTCAACCTGATAGTCGGTAGGGATAACCGGCGAAATTTGCCGGTAATGGTAGGCGACAATGACGGTAGTGATGGTGAGCCACATGGTTTTCGAGGGTGGCCTGACAAGAATCGGCGACGGTAAATCCCAATGCGTCTAGTCGGGGATGACCGCAGATTCCGCATGGTCATGTGACCCATTGAAGATTTTGACCTATCAATGTTGTTTGTCAAAGTTATCCAACGACGTTAACCTCATGGAAGAGGTCAATTGAATCCGGTGATTTTTACCTATCCGGTGTTTTGTCGAGTGTTACCCATGACGTTAACTATGGAAGAGCGGGAAGTCCACGGACCTTGACCTATCTAGTTGTTGTCAGTGTTACCCGGCGACTTTAACCGTATGGAAGAGGTCGAATTGAATCCATCAAGATTTTGACCAATCAGGTTGTCGTCGAGTGCGACTGGACGCTAACTCAGATGGAAGAGGTCGATCAAGTCCCCTTGGGATTGATCATGTGTGAGATACAACGTGAGTATATTCTCAAGTGGGAGGATTAAATGAAGAAGAAACAAGCTTATAAGGAAAACCATAAACTCATTACTTTGATAATGTGATACAATATTGTCATAAGATAACTTAACAAAAGGGACGAGATACATTTTAGAGAGAGTTAACAAAGGACAAGAGGTGGAGAGGAAAGACAAACGAGATAAATTAAATATTACAATATTTATACACAATGATTACATATAACACTTTTCGAGACCCTCCATGTTCCAAGTTTTAAGGAATATTTTTTCCTCTGATCGCTGGTCATACTTGACGGTTGGTCATCGATAACGAAGTGGAGGAGCAGTCTTTACGAAAACCCTCGAGGTACTTCTTTATTTTGAAGATTAAAATTCTGATGTTGAAGTCACCAAGTGGTTGAGCTTGTTTGAGGTAACATGATTGTGCTATTTATTGATTTCCACAAACCACTCCAACCCCAATGGGAGTTTGAAATTTTATCTTAATATGAGGTACCGAAGTGACAAAGACCAAGATTGATTGAGGGGTCTTCCAAATATATATGCTGAATTTGACTTGACCACTATGAATTGAACAGTGAGTGACTTGTTGAGAAATTCGAACAACGGAAGGGTGATTGTCCCTCCACTCAGGCATTATCAAACCCATATAACGGTCCTGCAGCTGGTTGAAGTTTTTCCTTAACCAAACCCATGCTAAGAAAGGTGGAGTAAAATAAAACATCAACGGAACTCCCATTATCAATCAAAATTCTCTTAACAACATAGGGTCACCAATCCCCGACCATGACAAGAGGATCTTGATGTGAAACTTGGACTCCTTTCAAATCTAAGTTATTAAAAGTGATGGGATGATTAATACAAGATTTTTTTAACTCTGGCTCTTCAAAGGTTGCAATGAAGATTTGATTAGATAGTAGTGGCCCACTCGCAATCGTTTCAATTTCTCCAACTATTTGACGACTATTATGTTATTTTTATGATGATTGTCCCGATTGCCCCCCAGTTGGAGCTATGTTTATTTGAGTTGGTTGGTTTTGCACAAATTGACATAGATATCCTTGCTGAATGAGTCTCTCAATTTTCTCTTTGAGTTGTTTGCATGCCTCAGTTGTATGTCCACGACTTCGATGGAAGTGACAATATTGCTGATTTCGAATTTGGTTTCAGGATGCCACTTGATATTTTCTTCATCTAATAGCCATTAGAGGTTAACACGAGATGTGTTCAACGCGTGTATTCCGATGGTTCACTGCTGATGCGGGGCCGGAGGGAAATCATGACCTTGTTTCTTCCGATGGGATTGTTGATCGTTTCTAGAGCACTCTTACGCTTTTCTGATTGTTCAAATTATTTTGATGGGCATTAATAGATTCATCGAGAAATTGCGGCTTCCACACGGTGAACTAAGTCAAAGATACGATAATCAGATCTCGACAATGAGTAGAAAGGCCGTGGACTGAGCCCCCAAGGAAAACTCCTCTTAGTAATTCGGTCTACCCAGGTATTTGGCGAAGCTTCAGGAGAATCTTTGAAGTATTCTTTAAGTGATTCACCCTCATTTTGATGAATGTCGAGAGATGGGAGGAATCTTTAATGATCCTCCGCTTTGCAATGAATGCTCTACAAAAAATCTTGGCGAAGTTTGTCAAAGGTATGGATGGATTCCCTTGGAAGGGAGTAGAACCAAGTGCGAGCTTGTCCCTTGAGGGTAATCGGAAAGACGACAAAGCAAAGGTGTGAGCTCGCTTGGATATGCATGATAGTCCTGAATAGTTGATGTGTTCATGGTCACGCTCCAGGAATCAATAGAAGCTTGAAACCCACGGAATAGATGTTGAAGAATAGCTTCGCCTAAAGGTGAGGATTCCTCATAGCCATGGTGAGGGGAAGATAATCCTTGAAGGTGAAATTGCCTTGCATTAAGCATCGTAATTCGCACGATAACATGACGAGGGAGTCAATGTGACGAACGAAGCTACCCACAATAATTGGATTAGCAAATGAGCCGACGGATGATGAGTAGAACTGGCGTCAAGGAGATCGATCATCTAAAGCGAGGAACTTCATCGGGAGATTAGCATTTTGACCTCCCAGCTAACTATCGATCTTGGGAGAGATGTGTTTCGTAGTGGTCGGTGTTCCTCAAAAGTCGGATCATCTCATTTGACTCTTCCATTCGCGCATGATCTTCTAAAGAGATTCTCGCCCTTCAAATGATCACGCCTATCGTGGGGAAGTGAGGCGAAGGTTGGCATCCTTGGTTCAAGGATTGGTTTCGAGTGACGAGTTGAGAGGAGGCTCACGAAATGCGCCTATTGGCCATGACGTGGTTTTCACAGAAATTATGATTGAGGGTTCTTTCTCTACGGCCAAACTCGGTTAGAAAACCATAGTAAAAGTTTTTAGCTTGTAAATCCAAAGACAATAATGTATAAAGAGTGAACAATAAAACTCCGAATTTTTATGTAAAAACCTCAAAAGAGGGAAAACCACGGGCCTAGCCCAAGAAAAGCTTCCACTATGTATTTCAGAGTACAAGATCTTCCGATCCGGATTACAGAAGATATGAGAAGAAAGGGAACAGAATAGACAATGACGACGATGTTGACGCGATGTCAACGACAAAGTAGATGATGAAATGCACGACGATGAGGATCGTGAGCGATGGACGGGCTGGTTGACAACCGAAAGTGGTGGCATTGTGTTTGAGAATTTTAGAGCTCTCTCCTCTCTTGCTTGCCTCCTCAATGTGGGCTATTTATGAGGACGCTGTAAATACATGCAAAATACCACTCATCGGACGGCTCAAAATGATCCCCTTGATCATATGATGTATTTTGTGCATTTGAATGCTCAAATGAAGTCTGTAAGATCTTTGGCTTGTTAACCGGCCGAGACGCCGATTTGACTATAAACACTTTATATTTGAGAGCTATTTGGATTTAACTGATATCTCAAAGTTTCAAGGATATTTTACGAGCCGATCTCACCGCCAACTTCGATTAGCTTTTTTTAACATCAAGATTCGCTTTAACTAATAGTATTTTAAGTCATATCAATATATATATATATATATATATATATATATATATATATATATATATATATATATATATATATATATATATATATATATATATATATATATATATATATATATATATATATATATATATATATATATATATATATATATATATATATATTTTATTGTATTGGTATATTAATTATGGTAAAGAGAGATTTAATCATCTTAGAAATTTATTTTAAAAAAATATGTGCACATACACATGGATAATAAGAATAGCTCATAGATATATGAGATTTTCTTTTTAAAAAAAATAAGAGTAAGAATTATGTATTTGAAATAATTTCATTAAAGGGATTCATATATCATAAAAACTTTTGTAGTTAAAGAAAACAATTTTATAATAGGAAAAATAGTGGAATCATATGAATTGGAGTTGTCATCAAGGGAGGCAAATGATAGCTTTTATTGTCTTTTATAATTGAAGAGTGTAGGGTTATAATTAAGTTATGCTGACTTGTGAGTTAGCTCAATAAATTGCATAGAAGTCAAGTTTAATAAGCTATTGAGTCAACCATGAGCTAATCTCCATTTTATTTGTCTACTCATACTCATGAGTTGATTCATTTAAAAAATAGAAATATAAAATATACTTAAATTTTATTAAAATTCAATGAATTTAAGATTAGTTGTTAAAAATACTTAATAATTATATATCTCTTCTTAAATTTAAATAATTTTTATTATTTCTCATTTAAAATTTTTTATTCTTTTTCATTTTCTTATAATTATTATTAAAATAATAATCACATTTTCTCTTTCATAGTAAATGAGCAGACTCAAACTCATAAAATTTAACTTGAGATTAAGCTTGAACTTAATTAATTAAGCTGAAGCTTAAGTTGATGGCTCAAACTTAACTCTTTATATTTCTAGAAGAAACTAATAATTGAAAATAGATGTTAGCCTTGACGATAATGATGGCCTTGAATGTTATTGACAATGATAGAAATATTTGTATGATAATAGCAAAATGTTGGTGAATAGAGTCAATGTTATCATAGGTTTTAAGGTGTTAGATTGTTGTATTAATATTATTGGTGATGATATTAATATATATACATGAATATTTTAAATAATAAGAATAGATAAATTTTTTTCTTTTCTACCACCATGTGTATTTCATAACAATTTTATGTTGATTGTTAGATTCGCTAATAACCATCCAAACAACTTTAATTCAACCGATCTTAGATTTGATTTATCTTCATTAAATCAATTTGACTATAAGCACATCAAATGTGAAAGTCATTTGACTAGTCAATCAATATCTTGAAGTATTAAAGTTCACCTTTTGAGCTTGATTCAAGCTCGTTTGAATTCAAATTGATCCGTATAAGTTTGTCTCCTTGAAGTGTTCAATTCGAATATAAATTTGTTAAAATTAGCATTCAAATATAATTTTGTTAAATCTTGAGATTTGTGTCAAATAAATGATATATCTGATATGACATAAAAATTCTACAGAATACCTAATCTGAAAAGTATTGATCCAAAACTATCAGATCAAGCATTTAAAAATATCATTGGAAAGTTGGGATATGAAATCCATAAATACTCTTAAATATAGAGTATTATAGTCAAGAGCATCTTGAAAATAATCTAACAAAAGATCTCATATTCATTTCATTTGAGCATTCAAATACTTAAATACATCAAATGATCAAAGGAATCATTTAGTAATGAAGTATTTGATTTTATATATTTCTAGACACCAATTTATTATATTATTCTCATATATGAAGCAAAGAGAGAAAGAGAGATATGAAAAATCTCAAAGTAATAATCATTTACCACTGACATAATCATAGGTGTATTGATCTTGCGTCAACTCATGGTCACCATCATGATGATTTCATCAAGAAATTAATATCATCATCTACTACTAAGAATCTTAAAAACGTGATTATATGTGTTATCATTCGGATTCATTATTTCTCTTCACGCATATTGAATCTGTTATCGGAAAGTTTGTACTCAAACAAATACATAGTAAAGATTATGTGGGAGATTTTTCCTCTTTTATTTTTTCCATAAAATTTAAGTTTCTTTGTTCATCTTAAATATCAAATGTGTTTTATTATCAAAAAATTTCACTCTACCATAACTGGTTTTCTAGCACGCAACAATATCAAACTCTAAGTCTAATTTGATTAGGAGAAAAATAAAATTAATTTGTAAGTATGAATTGATAATCTTACTTCAAATATAAATTAAATCAAATCAACTAGTTCACTTCAAATGAGAATGATAATCTAAGCTTTGATCATATTTGCCTCAATTTAGTCAAGTTGACATTTTGTTCCAATCATTCTTAAAAAAAATTATAAATTGACATATATTAAGTTGAAAGTGATTGACCTTAAATAATCATATTAGATATGAGAAGTTGTTAGAAAAGAATTATTTTCTCTCTCATAATGAGTAGAATTACTTTCTCTCTCAATCTAAATCGCATATGTAGTTATGAATGAACAATTTTCTCCAAAGCACCCATCTTAAGGGCGATTAATTATTTTAACATTTTATTTAAATTTTCTTTTGTTTTATTGCTTTTTTGTCAACATGTAAAGTAATTTATTAGACCCAACTCATATTTCAAAGGAAGCAAAATAAACGAAAAGAAATTCAAATGATTTATGAGTTAATGAAATATGTGTGACCAAATTTCAACATTTTATTTTATTTTCTTTTGGTAAAATTCTTAATATCCAAACACGGTGTTATTGTTTTGTATGGTGTTTTTTGAGATCAAAGTAAAATAAGTATAAAATAAAACATTAAAATATCAAATTATTGACTCCTACTTACTAGTTTTACATATTTATGTCTAGCACCTGAATTTTATTATTTTTTATATTAAATATTTAAATCTTTAATATCATATCAAAATTATCATCATCATCAAAATGAACTGGTTCTTTTTATGCATAAAAAAATACTATATATAAATATAAAATTTTAGATGTAAAATATATAAACATAAAAAATTAGTATATTTAAATACATATAAGATTTAATTTATATATCAACATCTAAACTTCAATTTTATATATATAACATCCTAATCTAATATCATAAATTTTAAAATGATATTTCAATATAATATCTTTATTTTATTTCTAAGAAGAATAGAATAAAATAAATCAATAAATTCGTTTGCTTTAATTAATGGATGCCAACTAACTTATAGGCTCATTAATCAGAATAAAGAATCTTAAATCAATTTGTTGCTGATGAGCACATTAATGAAAGCAGCAAAGCGAAGGGATTTATTCTTTTGAGTATTGCTTCTCTTTTTTTTTATGAAGTATTCAAATTTATATAAATCGAATTTTTCTTTTATTCTGCCGGAAGTTGATGTGACCTACTTTTCGTTTGTAGCTTTAATTTTAAGAAATTTTAGAATAAAGATATGACCTTGATTGTCAAAGAATTGGATCAAATCTATGAATAGAATAAAAAATAGAATCAAATTAGATAATAAATTGATTCTATTATTTAATTATGAGGAAATTAATTTTTTAAAATAATTATGGGTGTCATAAATAATTTTTTTTAAAATTCAAGAAATAATTTTTTTATCAACCATCACATTTTAATAGGTCTAATTTAAAAAAATTGTGTTTTATATAAATTTTTTAAAAAGCAATTAAAAAATTAATAGTTAAATGTAACTGTTATTATTTTTTAAAAAATAAAATAGTTATAAAGTTATCCCAAATGTATTCTTAGTTTATTTTTGAATAAATCAAAATTAGTTATATTTAAAAATTATTTATAAAATTTATATTTATTATAATTTTTTTTGTTATATAATTGATAAGTAATAAGTAAACTTAACAAAAAATATATATATAATTAAAAATATAACTAATTACTTTCATGCACTAATAAAAATATATTTAAATAATTTTAATTTATCTAAATGATGCTTAAAAATTTATTATGTCATCATGGTTCAACATATAGGCATGTAAAATAAGTTGATCTTGAGTGGGCTAAAGGCTTCATTCATATTCTACTAATTTATATTAGTTCCTATTTATCAAGCAAAAACAATCTGAATGAGTCTTGAAGTCAGGCATTGGCCTTCATTGGGAGTGAAACGAGTCAAATGAAACATAATTTTATTGTGTTCTACTGCTTTAATTATTTTATTATTTAATTTTTATATATCGAAATAAATTTGTTATTTATTTATTAATTCAAAGTTCTAATAAGTACATAACAAGTAGAACGTTCACAATAATAAACTTTTTTGACAACCCTACTTCCATCAAGAATTCATGCTGATTACTTCTTTTCATAAAAATATATTAAAAAGTTAAAATATAAGTAATAAATTTCATTAAAAACTATTTGACATGACTCGAACCTACGCTGCCACGCTTTTATGACAGCTATGTCTTAAAGAATAAATAAATAAATATAATATTTATTGATATATATTTTTCTTATTTCAAATAAAAATGAGTTAAATATGATCAAATAGTGAATTTCTCATATTCCCTTATTTATAAATAGAACTTTAAATATTTACTCATATTAGGATAATTTACTTAATGAACCATCTGCAAGAGCCGTTCACTGGCAATGAGCTTTTTTCAAATAGACTATTTCAACTTGAAGTTAAATATCAAACTTTATTCTTTGATTTTTAAGGACTTAAATCATGGATTTTAATTTTAAAGATAAATAATATTCTTTAACAATATAAGAAAATTATCATATTTCTGTAGTAGATGTTAATTTTAAATATAAACCTCACTTCAAACTCCATATGATTATATCTAAGAAATTTACATTTATATGAGTGCAAAACATATAGTACCATATTTATATTTATTCACATAATTTTATAAAATTTAATTTTAAATTGGCTAAAAATTAATGTTGAGATATTAACTAAGAATTAAATCATTTTTATAAAATTATTGTAATACTCAGATATAAAATATTTTAATTTTACGATCATAAATTTTTTACCATGTAACACACACAAATATATATATCTTGCACTACCTCTTTTTTGCTCATCAGAAACTGAGATTAATTATCATCATTTTCTTTAAAATTGGTGTCTATTATCACCACTAAGTGGGTACTTATTATCATCACTAATATGATTAAGAGTGACACTCACTGTTACTAATAATATTAATGTTCATTATAAACAATATATATTATTATCAATAATATCAAACTTATCATTGCCATAAGGGATAATATTACCTTTTTGTCCTTAATTTATTTTTCTAAAAGAAGAATGATCGAGTCATATCAATTATATTATATAAATGTCTTATCTTATTAAGGGGAAGTATATTCTTTGTAATATACTACACTCATTAGTTCATTATTTAAAGTAGATAAAGTATCATAAGTTTTTCCATTCTTAAGTTGTTTTAACATTAAAAAAATTATAGTAATAATAGTAAAATGATATTGATATGACACTTAAAATACTGCTAGTCGAAGCACGAATCTTGATGCTAAAGCAAGCGATCGAAATTAAAACCGTGATCAAGACTTAAAATATTGAAACTTTGGGACATCGCTTAAATTCTAAAAAAGCTCTCAAATATAGTATTTATAGTCAAATCGAGCTCTGACGATGATTTAACAAGCAAGATCTCATAATTCACTTCATTTGAGCATTTAAATACACAAAATACATCATATGATCAAAGGAATAATCAAGCCGTCCGATGGAGAAGAGTGGTTCGATTTTGCATGTATTTACAGACGCCAATTCCTCCATTATAAATACTCATTCCTCATATGAGGGGAGCCCAAGCAAAGAGAGGAGAGAGCAAAGCTTGAAGATCCTCCAAGCATAATCGCTGCCACCACTGACGGGTCGTCAACCACCACACGCCGCTGCCAATCGCCGCCATCGCCACCGTGCCAACCTCTCGCCATCATCATGACGACCTTTCATCGCCGTTTCGTTGTTCGTCATCATCTCGCTACACTATAATTCTAATTGAACGTGACTACATAATCGTGTTTTCATATACAATTTAATCATCGGAAGATTTTATACTCAAAAGATACATGGGACCTTTTTCCAGCCCGATTTTTTTTCCTCTTTCAGGTTTTTCACGAAAATTTCGAGTTTTCTTGTTCACTCTTAAATACCTGTAGGATTTCACAACAAGGCTAAGAAAACTTTACTCTACCGAAGGTTTTCTACAGTAGTTTACGCCATTTGGGGAAAGATTATCATTTCATCTTGTATGACAAAGTTTTCCAACAAGATCAAAACCACCATCGAGGTGGAGCATCTCAAGCTTTTAAGAGCGTTTAAGAATGAAAATTCATCAAACTTAGTTCCTTCGTGATTTTGAAATGAGGCCAACTCTTAATCTCAAAAAGATTATCCAAATCAATATTCCGATATCTAATTGATTATCACAAAGAAGCAAGTCAAGAATACAAATGGAAAAATAAGACAAGGTTAAGAAGCAACTTTATAACACAAACGATGTTTTGATTAACTCTTCCATACAAAGTTAACATTATCAAGCAAAACTCACAAATAACCTAAGATAGTCAAAAGGTCCTTGGTGGACTTCCACCTCTTCCATGTTAACGGATCGCAACACCGACAAACAACCTGATAGTCAAAATTCTCGGATTCAATTCACCTCATCCATAGTGTTAACGCATCGTAACACTCGACAAACAACCTCGATAGGTCAAAATTCTCAACGATTCAATTCAACCTCATCCATATGTTAACGCCATCGAGTAACACCTGACAAACAACCTGATAGGTCAAAAATCCGGATTCAATTCGACCTCTTCCATACGAGTCGCAACACTAATAAACAACCTGATAACAAAATCTCGATTCTAATTCAACCTCTACACGTTATCGTAACACTCGACAAACAACCTAGATGGGTCAAAATCTCGGATTCAATTCAACCTCTTCCATAGTTAACATCATCTAAACACTCGACAAACAACTCGATAGTCAAAAGTCCCGGTGGACTCACCCTCTTCCATACGTTAACGCCATCGTAACACTCGACAAACAACTCTGATAGGTCAAAAATCTGGATTCAATTCAACCTTCCATACAGTTAACGCCATCGGATAACACTCGACAAACAACCTCGATATGTCAAAATCTCGTGATTCAATTCTACCTCTTCCATACGCATGTCATTCGTGATAAACATGATGGTCAAAATCCGATTAATTCAACCTCTTCCATAGGTTAATGCCAGTTAACATCATCGTGAGCTCATAAACAACCTCGATAGATAAAAAATTCTCATTCAATGTAACCTCTTCCTTGCGCCATTAATCGCCATCGTCACACTCGACAAACAATCTCGAGATCTCTCATTGCGGCTACCGCCACCGACTACATCGCTGTTATTGCCTGACCATCGCCTAATTTTTGGTTACCACTATCGTCATTATCCTCGGCCACTACCGACGCTACGCATTGCGCCATCTTGCCATTCGCGACCACCTCGACTGCTTTACCATCATGGCCGATCACGCTGCCACTCATCGCCGTATTACCGCCACTATTATCGCTGGTTACCACTTATCGCCGCATCTCCGCGGCTACTACTTATCGCTGCTGGTTATCTCGCTGACCACTGCGGATCCGCTGCTGATCACTATTGCCGGCCACATCGTTTGTATCGCCAACCCCGCTCGTGTTATCGTCTCTTTGATCGCTTCCAAACCCGGCTGATCCACGAGCTTGACACCTCTTTCGGGAAAATGAGCCTTGCCATATGAACCACTTTGATCTTCCAAACCCGGTCGGTCCGATGAGATTAGTTGACACCTCTTTGAGGAAAATCGAGCCTTGCCGTGAACTACGGCTTGATCGCCAAAACCGTTGGTCCGACGTCGTTAACATCTCGCTCGAGGGAAAACGAGCCACCAGATGAACTACGGGTCTTGATCGCCTCAACCGGTCGGTCCGACGAGGTAAACACCTCTTTCGCGGAAAAAACTGATTGCCAGATGAACCACGGTCCCGGGCCGGCCGAGGTGTTAACACTCTTTCAGGAAACGAACCTTGCTCATGAACCACGGGTCTTGATCGCCTCAACGACCTTTATCTCAAGAAGAAGAGAATGTGTCTTCTCCTGCCTGGGGTTTTATAGACCCCAAGGGCAAAAAAGGTAAAAATCATCAAAATGGCCTCAAACTCAAAACCGCCAAAACCTGCCGTTGTGTTCTCCGCTTCAGTGCGCGGCCCGCTCCACCGCGCATCGCTCAACCCGCCGAATTCAGCTTCACGCTGCCGTGACCAAGCCGACTCACTGCTGACGCCAGCCTCGGCTAGACGCCATCCTCGTCGCCAAACTGCCTGGTAGTTCGCTATAACAGTTGTGGCGAGAACCCGCTGCGCCTGCATGATGCGGCGCCAAGCACTGAGGCTGCGTACCGATGGGTCCGTAACCTTGAAATCTTTCCACGATACAGACACATCCGCCTCGACCTTCCATAGTCATCATCTTATGCTCCCATGAAGATCTGTTCTCACATAATATGTGGTTAATGGACCCTCAAATTTTATTGAAGAATTTGTTATTTTCAGGTATTTGACATATATATTTTTGGATGATTAGGATAATGTCATCCAAAAATAGGAGAGCAACTGATATGACACTTAAAATACTACTAGTCGAAGCACGGATCTTGATGTTAAAAGCAAGCTGATCAGAAATTGAAACTGGTCGAGATCAAGCACTTAAAATTTCATTGGAAACTTTGGGACATTAGTTAAATTTCTAAAAAGCTCTCAAATATAGAGTGTTTATAGTCAAATCGAGCGTCTCGACGATCCGGATCTAACAAGCCCAAGATCTCATAATTCTGACTTCATTTGAGCATTCAAATACACAAATACATCATATGAACAAATGAATCATCATGAGCCGTCCGATGGAGAGGAGTGGTTCGGATTTTGCATGTATTTATAGAGACGTCACTCCTCCAATCTTTAAATAACCCCTCATTCCTCATATAAGAGGAGCTTAAGCAAGAGAGAGGAGAGAGCCATAAAGCTTGAAGATCCTCCAAGCATCGTATACCACTCGCTTGTCAACCACCATACCGCCGCCGCCGCCATCGATCCGCCGCCGAATCACCGGTCTCCATCATGACGACTTCATCGAATCGCTCGTCGTTGTTCGCCATCATCTCGCTACCACTAGCAATTATTACCTCAAGCGGACTATATATATGTTTTCTCATATACAATTTTGTAATCCCGTTATCGGGAAGATTTTGTACTCTAAAATAGATACATAGTGGAAGCTTTTTACTGAGCTAGGCCCCGTGGTTTTTTCCCTCTTTTCGAGGTTTTCCACGTGAAAATTTCGGAGTTTTCTTCACTCTTTAAATACGTGATTTGTTGGATTTCATAATAGTGAGAATTTTATTCTACAAGAACTGATTTTCTAGCCTGTAATAGATATAAAACTTTTCTTTCTACCTTTCATTTATATTTCAAACGGAACAATTCTATATTGATTGTTTAGGTTTATGCTGAATTCATCACTTAATTCTCTCACAAAATGCCATTTTGTTAGGTAACAAACCTAATGGGCTTCGACGGCCATATTAAGAAAACAAAATGGGCTGGTCTAGCCCAGATGAATCATAAAATGGGCTGGACAGCCTAGCGAATAACGCACAATTTTCTTGTAATTACTATGTAGATAAGTTGCGTAAAACTTAATCTAATTTATAGTTTAAGTTATCAATAAAATTAACTATATTGGTTATTGGATATATTTTAGGCCTCCTTCAGTAAAATTTTGCATTAAATTGAGGTGAGATTACAATGATCTCCAATTATAATATAATTAGGAGAAAAACAAAACTAGATTTTGTATAAAATGATAATCTTACTCGTAATAAAAATTAAATTAGATCTCTCTCTCTCTCTCTCTCACACACACATATGAAGTAGGGTTTTTAGGGTTATTAAAAAATCTCTTTGTTCGCAACATCTCATACTTGACTCTATAAATAACTTGTGTTTGACTCGTTCATTAAGCATGTGAGGTGAAAATAAAAAAAAATATTTTAAACTTAATTTATAAACGAGACAAAATTGAACAATTCTTTATTTGATTGTGCTTGCCTAGTTTTAGCTTGAAATAAAAAATTATATGTATATATATATACACACACAAAGTAATTTCACAATAGCAAGTATGGCTTACTTATTGAAGGTTTTGTCATGTAAAAAATTAGCACATGTTCAAATCCTGATTTTTCAAATTATTTAGAGCTCATATGAGTCATTTCGATCAATAAGAATAGAACACTAACATGAAATTTCTAAAATTTCAACACGAGTGAACACACAAACAAAATAATTTCTAAATAAGCCGAATACAAACAAAAGTTCGACTCAAACTCAACTTATTTACAACCTTTGTACCTTTAAAAAAAATGTCATTTATGAGTTCATCCTAAATTTATAATAATATTTTATTTTAAAATTATAATTTTTGGGATATTTTATCGAATCAATTATATTTTTATCAACATGTCAAGCAATGACTGAATTAGGCCTCGCATCAATTATTTTATTTTATTTTCTTTTGATAAAATTCTCAATATTCAAATACGGTGTTATTGTTTTGTACGGTGCATTAATAAAACAAAGAAAAATAAGTATAAAATAAAACATTAATATCATCCAATTATTGCCACCTTCTACCTTACACTTAAAAATATATATGGCCTAATAATTAATTTTTTTATTATTATGCATAGTTGGTAGCGAGAAAAAACAAATACTATTTTGTTGTTCCGAGAAAACGTGTGAATGTAATTCCGTACAATTACTGATATCTTCTCATCATAATATAAATTCCGAGCCGCTTTAATTTTAGGAAAAAATAGAAAAAAATTTTACTGTTATTGATTAAAGGATCATTTGTGATAATTTTAATTTTTTTATTTGATCTTATTATATTTATATATTGTTTAGATTAAAATATATTTAATAGTAAGAGTTATTTTAAAAAGCACTCAAAATAATAATTTGAATGCTTTCAAAAATAAAGTAATTTTATTTTTAATAATGGAATAAAAAATAAAATTTTTAAATAAAATATTTTTAAAAATAACATAAAAATAAAAAATTGTTTAACTTAGATTTAGGGAGAGTTTTATGGACCGTTAATAATTTGTTTGTTGAACAAGTCGAAATCTGATGTATTGACCGGTTCAACCAACATACAACTCTTGGCAGTAGGTCATAACATATAATTATTTAATAATTACTAAATAATTTAAAACTTTATTATGTCATCATGGTTCAACCTTCTAGAGAGAGAGAGAGAGAGAGAGATGAGTAAAAAAAATTAAATTAACTAAAGATTTTTTCTACAAAAAATCAAGTGAAAATAAAAGTACACATTTTTATATAACATAATTCGATCGATCGATATTTTTATAAAACAAAATTGTCGGCAATAGAAAGATAATAATACAGTTAAACCGTCCAAAGCCTGCAGTATCAAAACAATCCCTATCCAAAATACTATTCAAACTATTTATAATAAACTACTTTAGATATGATATTAATTATAGAGGCAATTATTGAAACATTGAAAACAATATTAATAATATATTTTATTATTTAAAAAAATAATTAATTAATTAGTTTTAATAATCTTATTCAATCGTTACTAAACTTTGATGTTTTAACTTTTAAGATTACTTTGACTCTTGAAGAGAAATTAAACGCTTAACTGTTTAAAAAGGTTCTGAAACATGGATTTGTAAAGTTGCTTGAGAATATTTACTTGTTTGAGCTAATGGTGGCAAAGCACTACTGAAACAAGTTAATCTATAAAGCAGAAATTCAAGCATATTTTTTCATAATTTCTTTTATAATTGTAATCATTATAAGCAATAATATTACTAATAATTTATTAATATTAAAAGATAATAACAACTTATTTATAAAATCAATTGCACATGAAAAAATCTCATCCCTACACAAAATAGATTATAATACCCTAAGATAATTTCTAATAAAATCAACTTTACTTAATAAATAATTACTCATTTAAAATATATATATATATATATATATATATATATATATATATATAGAAGACGCATACAGTTGAATAATTTATTTCTTGCTTTATAATTTGTAAATCAATTAATCGTTGATCTCAAAAGTTTTTTATCATTTATGTTCTATATATAAATTTGTCATTAAAATTGAGATTTATTATTTCTAATATATATATATATATATATATATATATATATATATATATATATATATATATATATATATATATATATATAAATAAATAATATGAGTTAATTTTTTGCCAAAAAAATCAAGAGAGAAGCAAAATTAGCTTGTAAAGAAAACTAATTTGTCAAGCATTTATAATATATAAAATTCTCTTTTTTTTTACTATTTATGTTCTATAAAATAATAATGATCGGAAGGAATATAATGGTAAATTTTGCCATGGCAGCAAAAGCTAAATAAAATAAGCAAAAAAGAATCGGCAACGGACGGTGGAAAATGGCCAAAAAATGAAGAAGCAAAACACAATCAAACCAGCATCATTTAATTCGTCCTTTCTCCATCAGCCCTTTGTCAGGCCACGCTGGATCGATGCGTGCCTCCTTTCTCTTCTTATTTATGTAAAAGGATTTATTTGAATGAACAATAAAGCATGGGAACTGAAATGAGATCCAAATCGGTCTATGGTTTGATTTAAAATAATTTAACTTTTAATTAATTTGAATTCTTTTTAGTCTTTCACGATATTTTTCAAATAAATTATTTAAAATTAATATTACTTGAGTTTAACCACACCTATCCTTTAATCCTATTGTCGTACAAATAAAATCTAGTTATGGAATAAGTAATGCAATGTATTTTTCTCATCTTTATTTTATAATTCTTTAATTTCTATAAGTGAAATAACATGATAATAACTCTATTTACTTCTTAAGGTAGTGGCCATGAAAGATGTGTTTAGTTAAAGCTATTATTATTTCTCTCCCAAATTGATTAACACTTTTCTCAATAAAGATTTTACAAATTTTATGATTTTCCTCTTTTGAGATTTTATGTAAAAAATTATTTTCTTTCATTTCTTTAAATACATTGTCTTTGAATTTTATAAAATTTCTAAACTTTCATTTCATTTTAATGACACAACACTTATTAATCCTTTTAGTTGATGGACCATAAAGTTCTAAAATGATCCTTATATATGAAAGATAATTTTAAAAATAAATTCATATAAGATTTTCTTTCATTGTATTTCTTTTTAGGAAAAGAAATCAGTGGTTTAACACTTGACATTATTATGTTTTAGTTTTCATTCTTAGAAATATTTCATTTTTTTTGTCTCAATTATAGTAATTTTTTAATCTTTCTGAATATCTACAGCCATGAACTTCTAAATGATTTAATATGGGCTTAGCCATTTACAACTTGTAGCACCTTCATCTATAAGATGTCTCTATGACCTACATGTCTGACAAGATCAAATACAAAGCATTTTAGATGATCTATTAGTTAGATAAGCATAATGTACAAATTAAGAAACCAAAAGTTTTTTGTGAGATGAATAATAATAACATAAAAATTTGAAAAAAATTCTATTTAATTATTGAATTTTGATATGATCAAAAGTATATTCATATAGAAATTTTATTGTATTTGAAAATCAATATCCATCATACATGTGGATAATCTTTTAGAAAGTCTTCTAAGATGACATGAATATGTTAACTTTGATTTTATTAAGAATTTTTAAAATTCTTTTGAAAATCCTTTATCATTTTTTTGAGAGCTCAGCAACCCTATAAGATAACAATTTAACATTATCCATCCTCCTTAAGAAAAAAAATGTTAAATACTATTTTTATGAAGCTCAAACTATTAAAACTTAAAAAAATAAAATAAATTTGGATAATTGCATTACAATATAAAATTAAAATGTGTAAACACGTGACACATATCATGGCCAACTAAATATAAGTACTTCAATTATAAGCAATGCACAATACCTTCTAGAATTAAAAAGTATCTATCAGATATAATTAGTGGTGTCAATTCAAGTTTGTGTTAAGTTTGACTCAAAAAAATAAGAAACTACTTGATTGACCCAAAATATTATCCAGGTGAATATTTTAAGTTAAAAGTAAGCCCAACTATCCCTAACAAGAATTGAATCATTTAGACATATTTTTGGGTCAAATTTAGCTTAACATTGGATCAATCTTGAGTTGACAAATCAAAATTAGTCAATTTGAATTGGTATAAATTAAGTCAATTTCAAGTTTCAGTCAATAGCTCAATTAATTGGAGTTAACTTTTGAAAAAATTCAAGTCAAATACATTGACACAATCCAATTCAAAATTATTAAATAACTTAATTTTTTGATCATTTGTGTTGGGTTATTAGACATGTTATTGACATAAGTAACAAATATAATATTAACTAAACATGCAAATATTTTGATTCTAAAATCTATTAAGCTCATTTTAGGGATGGCTTGGGTATAAACATTTTAATTATACCTCTTGAAAGGTATTATATATATATATATATATATATATATATATATATATATATATATATATATATATATATATATATATATATATATATATATATATATATATATATATATATATATATATATATATTATTCGTCTAGAAAACCGATTCTTGAGTAAAGTTTTTAAACAGTAAAATCCACACCTGTGAGTATTTAAAGAGTGATAAAACTCAGAATTTTTACGTGAAAAATCTCAAAAAGAGGAAAAACCAGGCAGTAAAAAACTTTTATGTATCATTTGATTACAAGATCTTCGATATCGGGATTTAGAATTGTATATGAGAAAGGAACAACAATATGTAGACGATGAGTTACGATTGAGTAGTAGTGATGATGGTAGCTGATATGGTGAAATCGGAACGATGCGGCAATGAGGCAATCGTGAAGCGAAACAATCACGTGAAGTCATCATGATGGAGGCAAGATTGATGATGGCAAGGATCAGCGGCCCGGCGGTGGTTGAGGCGTCGAGTGGTGAGCGATTGTGCTTGGAGGATCTTTAGAGCTCTCTCCTCTCTCTCTTGCTTGGCTCCCTCATATGAGAATGAGCTATTTATAGATTGGAGGAGTGTCTCTATAAATACATACAAAACCTCTCCACTGGACGGCTCATGATATCCCTTTGATCATTTGATGTATTTTAGATTTGAATGCTCAAATGAAGTGAGATCTTGGGCTTGTTAGATGGCTCGTCGAGAGCTCGATTTGATATAAACACTCCATGTTTAAGAGCTTTTAGAATTTAACGATATCCCAAAGTTTCAATGATATTTTAAGTGCTTGATCTCAGTTTCAACTTCGGTTGCTTTTAATCAAGATTCGTGCTTCTAGTAGTATTTTAAGTGTCATATTAATTGCTATTTTTTGGATGACATTATTTCAATCATCCAAAATATATATATATCAATAGAAAATGCAAATTCTTTAATGAAATTTGAGGATTCCATTAACATTTTTAGAGAAACGATCTTGGTGGGAGCCTGATATTATGGTATAAAGCGGATGTATGGGATAAGTATAGTATCTTGTGGACAATTTCGAGTGACTTTGACCCTTACAGAAGCAGGTGTGGTATGGCCCGGCGTATATGACACACCGTGTGGCGCAGCAATTGGTCGGCGCTGATGCGATGGCGCTGGCGGTGCGGAGCGTTAGCGGTGCAGTCAGCGTGGTCGGCGATGGCTGATGGCAGCGAAGGCTGGGCATGCAGAACCAGCGTTGAGCGGTTGGCGCCCAGCAGCGGTTTTGGCAGTTTGAGCGATTTTGATAGTTTTCAATTTTTATCCTTTATAGAAGGGCAAAACAGGTCAGGAAGGCACACTTCAATGCTCTGGTTCTTCTCTTCTTCTTAGTGAGGTCGTTTGGAGTCGATCAGGCGATCTTTCATTCGTTGTTAGGTTTTCCCTCGAAGAGCGTCACTCGGACCGTCCGGTTTGAGCGATCAAGTCCAGCATCGTTGTTCGGTTTTCCCTCGAAAGAGCGTGACCTCGTCGGACGTCCGGGTTTGGAAGCGATCAAGGCGCTACATCGTCGTTGTTCGGTTTTCCTCGAAGAGGCGTAACCGACCTCGTCGGACCGTCCGGGTTTGAGGCGATCAAAGGCTGGTACTACGTCATTGTTCGGTTTTCCCTCGAAAGAGACATCACCTCGTCGGATCATCGGGTTTGGAAGCGATCAAGGCCGCAGTTCAACTTTTGTTAGAAATTGGATTTCTTGACTTTAATGGATGATTCTGGATTGATAAGCAAGATGGCGAGGGCGTTAGCAGAACTATCGTTCAAATGACTCAGAAAGTTTGGCAAGTAATTTATGAGCATCATCAGAGGGAAATATCTTCTCTCTCCTCTTTTTTTTTGTCTTTTTCTCATATGTGTGTATCTTTTTTTGTCGGATGGTAGGCAAAAATTTTATCAAAGCTATCCATGGCGAAGAGTCAAAAAGGGAAGCATTGGGGTGAGTAAGTTGCTTTTACAAAATTCTCATTTTTTGTCATTTCTCCCTCTTTATTTATTATGTATTTTCAGGTGATGGCCGAAAAAAACCAGTGTGGCATCTGACGATATACCATCCTTGTCACATCGAGATAGTTTAATGGTGTTCCGAAAATTTTTCTTCCCTAATGAGTTGGTGGCCATTGTTGTCAAAAGTCGATCGAGCCGTTCACCTCCAGGGTACTTCTTGTTTGAGATGATTCTTCGTGCGGGCTGCGATTCCCTTTTGGCTCGAGTTGATTGAGATATTCAAAATATGTTGTATAGCTTTGTCGATTTCATTTGAGCTTTAATGGTCATCGTCGGTTTGTTTGTCTTCTTGAGAGGCGTGGTGTTACTTTGAACATCAAATACTTGTGAATGTGATTTACATGTGATATCAGGACTTATTTCTTATCGGTATAAAGAATTGGATAGAATTTTTTGCAGGATCAATCTAGAAATTGGTCTAATGGATTCTTTTTTTGTGAAAATGAGTGGGGCCTTCCGAGAGATGGGGAAGATTGAATGACCTTCCGGATCCATTCTGATGTGAATGAGATCGACAACTCTTAATATCACGATGTAGGAAGCTTGCGGCATGAGTTACGTCACATTGACAAATATAGTTGAAGATAGAATGTTCAAGGTTGGCCTTTCTTTCCGTGAGGAGATCTCATTCTTTTCCACTAAAAGGTCAAGTAAAGGTGATGAAAGGTCTCCCATATTCATAGGTTCTTTCAAGCGTCCGAAATTAGTGTGGCAATATTTCTTCCCAAAGAAAAGAAGACATCTGAAGTGACTTCACGGATATCAAGAAGATGTTTGCCCCCAGTTGACCTCTGAGAGTTTAGCTGTTTCAACTCATGATGGGGGAGTTCATTTCTTGAAGCCGCACATTCCTGAAGAGGTGTTAAATCACATATATACTAGGCGTCAACGAGCAGATGAATTGGTACATTGTCTTCCCTTCTTTCTTCTTTTCTTCTTCTTTTCTTTTGTGTAATATTTGTGATAGTTTTTTTTCTTTATAGGTAACTCAAATATTAGGGCAGATGGCTCATTTGGGTGTCGCTTTAGATGAGTGAAATATTGAATTTGTGAAGATAAAATATCTGCAAGGCGAGTATGAGCGAAAGATGAGTATTAAAGCCAAGAAGTGGACTTTGGAGGATCAGGCCACGAGTAATTCAAGCACATCTCTTTCTCTCTCGAGGTGGAGCGTGAGGGTGAAAGGTGAGGAAGACTTCATTAGAAAGACTTAAAACACTTAGGAGAAGAGAGCTCTCGGCGGAGAAAGCATTACAGATCGTCTTTAGAAGGAGCATATAATGTAAGGAAATAAATGAAATCTCCTTGAAGCGTGGAAGACTTTAAGAACTCCATATCTTACACCAAGAATTCATCATAAGTTCTAAGGAATAGAATACTTCACAAAAGGAAATAGTATTGAGGATCGTCTCCCAGCCAAGTATCCGAAGACTCTTCGTCGATTTAGGAGATGAAGGAGTTGAGAGTGAGTCCAAGGAGTATCTCCAGTGGTGAGGAGGACATTGATATCTGATATGATGTAGCATCACTTGAGGATGCATTTTTTTTATATGTATTGTTATTAGTGTGTATCAGAATCTTGATTCTTTCTTATATCATCATGTTAATGTTAAAATTTTTTTTTTAGATGATACGCTCTTGTATTTTTTACCTATCGAGGTAATTGGTGAATATTATTGACGCTAACCTGTATGGATGAGGTTGAATTGAATCCACTCGATTTTGACCTATCCAGGGTTGTTTGTCGAGTCTCCACGATGCGTTAACTGTATGGAAGAGGTCGTGAGGAGTCCACCAAGGACCTTTTGACTCTCTGGTTGTTTGTGTCTTGCGATGGTTAACTTGTGTGGAAGAGGAGAAGTCCACCAAGGACCTTTTGACTATCTAGTCTTATGACATTAACGTGTGGAAGAGGTCAGAAAGTCCCTTGGGATTGATCATGATTGAGATATAATGAGTTGTATATTTCTCAAGTGGAAGGATTAAATGAAGAAGAAGCAAGTTTATAAGAAGAAAGCTATAAATTCATTACTTTGATAAGTTCAGTGATACAATCATAAGACAATTTTAACACGGATATGAGTTTTAAGAAAAAATGACAACAACAACTACAACAATAATAACAAGTCTTTATTCCACTAAGTGGGGTTGGCTACATGAAGAGGAAATGATAAACGAGATAAAATAAAAGTTGCGATAATATAGGAATTCGATAATATTTTGGAGATTCTCGGTGTTCCAAGTTGCGGTAAAGTTTTTCCCTCTGAATCCTTGAGCTTGAAAGTTCCTGGCTTCACCACAGCTATAACCACATATGGGTCATCCCAAAGAGGTGAGAGTTTATTACATTGAGGGCCTGCGACTTGAGACTTTGTAGGACCAAGTCACCAATAGATATGGGACGAGGTTTTACTCTTCTGTTGAAGTGACGAGCTACCCTTTGGTGATAGGAAGTAGTCCGAAGTAGGGCCATGTCATGAGTTTTGGGGAGTAGGTCCAAGTGTTGTCGGAGTTTTTCTTCATTACCATCATGATCGAATAATTGAACTCTTGGACTTGGAACCCCGATATCTACTAGTATAATAGCTTCTATGCCAAAACACAAGTTATATGGTGTCTCACCAGTCGAGGTTCGAGATGTAGTGCGGTAAGCCCAAAGAACATTAGAAAGCTCATCAACCCATTGCCCCCCAGCCTTCTCGAGATGCGTTTTTAGTCCTTTGAGTATAGTCCTATAGGTAGCTTCAGTTTTCCCGTTAGTTTGAGGGTGTGCTATAGCTGTATGCAGCAGCTGAATGTGAAGATCTTTGCAAAAGGACGTAAAGACTTTTCCAATAAATTGGGTTCCGTTGTCAGTGATGATCTTTGCAGGAAGACCGAATCGACATACTATATTTTTTCAAATAAATTATTTAGCATTTGCCTCCATAATTTTAGCGAGTGGTTCGGCTTCCACCCATTTAGTGAAGTAGTCGACGGCTAAAATGATGAACTTTCGTTATACGATCTATCGGAAAAGGTCCCATGATATCAATCCCCATTGAGCAAAAGGCCAGCTTTGAATGGATGAGAGCTTATGCGGCATGTGAGGAGGTTAGTGTGCCCGATAACTTGCACATTTTTTGAACTCAAGGCGTCTTGTTTCATGTAGGCCAATAGAACCCTTGCCTTATAATTTTAAGGGCTAGCGCCCTTCCTCCAGGTGTTCTCCACATATCCGAGTGGACCTCTCTTAATGCGTGTCGGCCTCAGGTGAGACATTTGAGGTGCGGTCAGAAAGCTCGTTTGTATAGTTCACCACCGATAATAGTAAAGTTTGAAGCTTGTCTTGGGAGGCAATTGCGTTGGGTCTTGGGAAGAGTTCCTTCTTGTAGAAAAGACAGGATGGGGTCCATCCACGAATGTTCCTTTATCTCATCAATTGCTTGAATTACCCATGACCCTTGGATACTCGAAAAATGTATTTCTTCAACATGCCTTCTCTTAAATGATCCCTAGAGATGAAACAAGCTTAGCGAGCGTCATCAGTATTCTTCTCTCAGTATGTGAATGATTTGATGTGTCTTGAAATGGGCAAGAAGAGACTTCACCAAGTGGAGGTATTGTCGGTGAGGATTATGAGCATTAAAGTTTCCCTCAACTTGGGAGGCGAGTTGAGTCGATTATGTATCACTAAGTCTTGAGCTTTCAATGGGAGTCTCAACCCCTATGAAGCCTCATATTGACCATATTATTAGTTGCAAATTTTTTGAGTCCATACTCTAAGGGTATTCAGGGAAATAAGTAAGATTCGCAGACCAATACTTCAAGCTCCATCAACATAGAGGGTCCATTGAGGAGACGAAAGGCATGTAGATAGCTCCTCGTTGGGCGATTCATTCCACTATAAAGTGCAGTACTTGAGACTTTATAGCGGTAGAAAATTTATATCAAACTCTCCCAATTCTGAGACCACTTGATTAACCTCTCGGATGCTTCGGTTTTAGATGGCCCTTAATGGTAAATGAGTGTAGATAGTGTGAGCTTGGAAGTATGGGCGTAATTTTGCGAAAACTAAAGCGAGCCACCTTCGACAAGTGGATAACGACTTTCTCGAGAATTTTCTTGACATAATAAATTGGTTTGTATCCCACTTTCTTCTCACTAAAATTGAGCTTATCACGTGGGAAGAGACTGCGAGATATAAGTATAACATCTCTCCTTGAATAGGCTTGGATAGTAGGGGTGGAGATGCTAAATACTCCCTTAGTTGCTCAAAAGCGGTGACATTCATCATCATTGAAAATTATTATTTTTAGCTCCTTTAATATTTTAAAGAATGAGTATCATCCCGAGAATGGGCTAGAAGCGGGATAACGTAGCAATTAGTCCATTCAAAGCGTTGAACTTCTTAATATTCTTGAGGAGTCATATTTTTGAGAGCTTTGATTTTTCGGGGTTGGCCTCTATCCCGGTGGGTTACCATAAATCAAGAAATTTTCCGTAACCCCAAAAGCACATTTGGTCGGGTTGAGTCTGTTATAACGTCGAAGAAGGTTAAAGCATATTTCTAAGTCGAAATATGTTGTGATTCTTCAAGCTTTTCACTAACATGTCATCCATATATACCTCCATTATCATAGGTCTTTATATCTTATTCAAAGCGTTGATAGGTAGCATTTTTTAATCAAAGCGGCATAACTTGGTACAGTATAAACCTTTATATGTTTGAAATGTTGTAGCTTCTTCATCCATTGGGTTCATTTTATTTAGTTGTAACCAGTAAGCATCAAAAAGCGAGCATTTGATGTCGGGCGTAGCATCAAGATCAATTCGAGGAAGAGGAAAACTATCTTTCGGGCAAGCCTTTTTAAGGTCAGTGTAATCAATACACATTCTCCATGTTCCATTTATTTTCTTAACAATGTAGGGTAATGTACCTCTCGTATGAATCCCACTTCTAGAAGCTTGTTAACTTCATGCTCAATAGCACAGGCGTCGGTGCAAAACTTTTCTTCGGATGATCGGTTTGAATGTTGGATCAATCTTGAGGAGTGCATGATCACATTGGGGTGACCGGCATGTCCTGACTCAAGCGAAGATGTCTTGATTTCTGCAGAAGTCTATGTATTTTTCCTTTGTTTATCGAGCAGATCCAACTTTTGCTCGTAATGGTTGGTCATCGATAATGCAACAAGAGCAAGTCTTCTGAAGCTTTCGGTACTTCTTCATCGAAAATTAAAATCTTTGATCTTTGAAGGTCTGAAGAGCGTGGTTGAGCTTATGCGAGATAACATGATTGCTATCTGTTGATTTCCAGACCACTCCAACTCCAACGGGGTTGAAATTTCATCTTAAGATGAGATCTTGAAGTGGTATGCAGAAAATTGATTGGAGGGCCTTCCAAAGATAGTGTTATATCTTTGAATCGAACCACCATGAATTGGATTAAATGAGCCACTTATCGAGAAATTCACCAAGGACAATAGGAAGGGTGATTGTCCCTCTACTACTACAGGCGATTATCAAACCGTCATAATGGTCTGGTTGGAGCTTTTCACAGCCCATGTTAAGAAATGTGAGTAAAATAAGACATCAACAGAACTCCATTGTCAATCAAAATTCTCTTAACATTATAGCATGGGTCACCGATCCTGACAAGTGGATCTTGATGAGGAATATGTACTCCTTAAGTGCAGTCATTAAAAGTGATGGAATGATCAATACGAGACTTCTTTAACTCAGCTCTTCAGAGATGGTAATGAGAACTTGATTAGATAGTATTGGTCCTCCTGCGATTGTTTCAATTTCTCCAACTGTTTGATGATTATTTTGTTGTTTCTGTGATGATTGTCCTGGTTGCCCCAGTTGGAGGTATGTTTGTTTGAGTGATTGTCACATAGATATCCTTGAATGAGCCTCTCAATTTCTTCTTTGAGTTGTTTGCATGCCTCTAGTATGTCCACGACTTGATGGAAGTGACAATATTGCTCGATTTTGAATTTGGTTTGATGGATCTTGATATTTTCTTCATCTCGAATAGCCATTAGGAGGTTAACACGAGATGTGTTCAGTAGCGTGTATTCCTTTTCGGGCCGTGGTTCACGTCGTTGATATGGGGGTCGTGGAGGGAGATCACGACTGCCTTGTTGCTTCTTTTGATGTTGGTCGCATTCCCTAGGTGCTTTTACATTTTTTAGATTGCTCAAATTATTTGCGATGGCGTTAATAGCCTCATCGGAGATTTATGCTTCCACGATGAACCAAGTCGGCATATGAAGCGGACCGTGTCTATTAGTGAGTAAAAGGCCACCACGGAGTCCTCCAAGGAAAACTCCTCTTAATAGTTGAGTCTACTCCAGTATTTGGCGAGCTTCTAAGGAGAACCTCACGGAAGTATTCCTTAAGTGATTCACCCTCATTTTGATGAATGGAGAGATGGGAGGAATCTTTAATGATCCTCGGTTTCAATGAATTATTCAAAATCTTGGCGAGTTAAAAAGGTATGGATGGATTCCCTTGGAAGGGAGTAGAACCAAGTCGCGAGCTTGCCCGCGAGGGTGGAAAGACGACAAAGCAAGTGTATGAGCTCGTTGGATATGCATGATAGTCTGTAATGATATGTGTTCATGTGGTGATGCCCATAGGAATCAAATTGGAAGCTTGAAACCACGGGAATAGGATGTTGAAGAATAGCTTCTAAGGTGAGATTCCTCATATCCGGTGAGGGAAGATGATTTCTATCTTGGAGGTGAAATTTGTCTTGCATTAAGCGTATAATTACGCACATATAACATGACGAGTGGGGTCAACAGGACGAGAATGTGTCAAGCTACCAACAATAATTGGTGGATTAATAGTCGGTTGAGCTGCACATGATGGATGAGTAGAACTAACGGTGTCAAGGAGATCAGCATCACAATCTCTACGCGGAGGAACTTCAGCGTCAAGGAAATTAGCATTTTGACCTCCCCCGGCTAACGATCGATCTTGGGGAGATGTGTTTTATGATAGTGGTTGTGTTTCCTAAGTCGGATCATCTCATTTTGAGACTCTTCCATTTACGATCTTCTAAAGAGATTTCTCGCTTTCACGAGTCATACTATCGAGGGAAGTGAGGCGAAGGTTGGCATCCTTGGTTCAAGTTGGTTTTGAGTGGGGAGTTGGGCGAGAGGCTCCATTATTACAGTATTTTTATTGTATATGAGGGTGTTCATAGAATTGTGATTGAAGGGTTCTCTTCCCACGACGGTGCCAAACTATTGTGATAGAAAACCGGTTGTGGTAGAGTAAAGTTTTTAGCTTTATTGTGAAATCAGCACACACAGGTATTTAAAAGTGAACAATAAAACTCAAAATTTTTACGTAAAACCTCGAAGAGGAAAAATCATGGGCTAGCCAGTAAAAGCTTCCACTATGTATATGTTTGAGTACAAGATCTTCCGATCTGGGATTACAGAATAGTATATGAGAAAGAACAATCATGTATGTTGATCAGTTGTAAGATTCTTTAGTAGTAGCGAGATGATGGTGAAGCATTGCAATCACCGGTAAAATCGAGAACAATTAATGAGAACAATCATGGCAATGATGGAGCAATGGTAGAAGTCTTCTGATGGATCGGCGAGATTGATGATGGGATCGTGGTGGCGGTGGTTTACGGCCGTCAGTGGTGACACGATTGCTTGGAGGATCTTTAGAGCTCTCTCTCTCTCTTGCCCCCTCTATGAGGAATGAGCTATTTATAGATTGGAGGTATCTCATAAATATATGCAAAACCCATACCACTCCACTTCATCGGACGGCTCACATGATCCCTTTGATCATTTGATGTATTTTAGATATTTGAATGGTCAAATGAAGTCAGAATTTTGAGATCTTAGGCTTGTTAGATTCGGCTCGCCGAGACGCTCAATTTGATTATAAACACTCCATGTTTAAGAGCTTTTTAGGGATTTAACTGATATCCCAAAGTTTCCAATGATATTTTAAGTGCTCGATCTCGACCGGTTTCAACGGATCGTTGCTTTTAGCATCAAGATTCGTGCTTTGTATTAATTTTAAGTGTCATATCATATATATATATATATATATATCTCAAATTTTCTAATAATATAGTAAATATGTTTTCTTATCTCTACATAATGGATGTTGGTCATTTGATCAAACCAATATACATTTTTATGTTCACTTCCTTTTGTGATTCTTTGCTTTTATCATCTCATAAATTAACTTAAAATATAGAGCATATGAGATTCCAACATTCACAATATAGTTAAGGCAATCATTGATTTTTTGGAGCTTCCATTCTTAATTACTTTTCTTTTATCTCATAGGTGTTAGTTCCTTAAAAATCTAATACCAATTAGTAGAGTAAATTCATATGAATTTGCCTATATACTAACCATAATAAAATTATCTTTGAAATTTAAACATTCTCAATTGTGCTTTTAAAAGGTATTTTGTCTAATTAGAGTATCATTATTAAAGGGTCTTACTTTGGATCACATTCTTTTGTATGAAAAATTATTCATGTTAGTGAAAGATAATAGACTTGAATGTGGTTATTAAATTGGGTGGATAAACTATGATTATGTTCAATGGCCTTTTCTTCTCTCCATCTTAAGTAGATTTAGGTTTTAGAAAAGCTTAATTAATAGAATTAAAATTTTGGTTTATAATAATTAGTTAATTTTATGTCACCTTGAATGTCATCCTTTGTGGTTTTTAAATCCCAAGGGGTCTTAGGCAAAGGAACTCAATATTCCATCCATTTTTGTTTAAATATCTTTTTAAAAAAGCTTGATAATATTTTTTAAGGAAAATCTACATTTAAATATTTCTCATAATTTTTTTGCTGATTTCATTACCTTCACTACTAATAATGAAGCCTCCCTTAGAAACATAGTTTAAATTAGTATGAGTCTTTCTTAGGGCAGCTCATTAGCATGAAATCTTTTTTATTACTTGCTTTAATTATATTACAAATAAAATTAATATTATTAGTTAAATTAATAAATTATTCATGCTTAAGTTGCCTATATATGACTTTAGGTTCATATTTATGAAGGGAATACAATTTTCATAGATTTAATAATATCTTGCAAAAAAAAGTAAAATTATTGGTTGGGAAAATATGTATTTTTTATTTTCAGTTAGATTAAAACTAATTTGACATATCTTCAAAATTATTTAGTTTATCTTCCCAAAAATAAATTTTCTCAAATGAATTATCATTGGTCCAAATATTTTTTCTTAATAAATTTCTCTTAGTTTTATGTAATACAATAAAATTATATAAACTAAATATAGTAAGAATTTCCACCCTTTTTATAAAGGCATTATTTGATGCTAGTTCCTTTTTTATCTCAATAAAATTAAGTCCATTAATATATTACAGAAGTTTAAGCTTAACATTTCTTTGTGATCAAATTTTGTTCATAATAAGTATTACTCTTTTAAACACTTAACTATAACATTAATTAAGCTTACCATTTCTTTGTGATCAAATTTTGCTCATAATATGATATGGATCCAATTTCTTGGATTGAATCCAATTCGATAATTGAGTCTGATTTGGTGAGACTTGAGTTTGGTTGAGTTGACTTCGTTTACAGTGGAATGAACTGAGTTAAATGAATCACATGGCTCAGTGCCTTAAATCGTTGGATCACTTTTATCTTATTGGATCAACTTGGATGTTTTTCACTCTTGATTTTATCGATTTAGGGATTACTAGCCCTTGGATGCATCAGCGGATTGATTTTCCTTATTCGATTTGTCTAGTGGATTATGTCACACAGGACTTGATGCTAGAGTTTGATGGCCGTTTGATTTTCAGTCGATTGATTCTGCCGTCATGAATCTTAGAAATACTCGTTTTGTGAAGGAGTTTAGTCGCTCATTATCATTAGCTTGATGCCAGGAAGATTAGAGAAGGAGGGATTTAGAGAAGATGGTCGTTCCCCTCATTGTAACAAAGTGTAAATACACGGAAGAAGGTGATGAAAGAGGAAGGATTCTTGAAAGATTTCTTGATCCTTTTCTTGATGTATTATAGTCCTTTTATGCTCTTCTTAGATCTCTGTCTATGCTTTTGTAACTAATTTTGTTACATTCTTAAGTTGTTTACATCGTTATGGATATATGGTGCTTTTAGTTTATTATTTTATTTCAATGGCTTTGTATTTCTAGTTTATGAAACTTTTTTATTAAATGATCTAATACTTCTTGTTGTCTTGGTTTTGAGCATTTTACATATCATTGTATTTAGTGGTTCTTGGATCTTATGTTGTTATAAATAAGTGTTTATCCTCTTGTTCTAATAAAAGCTTAATTGATTTTGTAATTGTATTATTCTTTATTCTTCTTTAATTGAGTAATTTACTGTTGATGTTATATTTTGGTATATTTGTAAAATCCTTTGTAAATTCTTATCTTTTGAATTTGTTGATTTGGGGATATGGACTCATATCATAATAAATTATTATCTTTTTAAAATTTATAACATTAAGGGTCATTAAATCTATGAATTTAAGTAAAATTTGTGGTATTAAAGATTAGATAGAGAAATGTATTTTATATACTTTGTTAAAATAGAACATCTCTTTTGACTTGATTGATAAGTTAGTACTTTCAAACTTGTAGATCGTATGATTTACATTTTTAATATGAAAATTTGTCATCTTTACTAAATGTAATTAGAGTAAACTATTGTTTGCATTACCATCTCATTTATTTAATGCATACTATTATATACATTAATTGTGATTACAATGATACTATTTTTTGAAATGCTTTGTATGGTCTTTCTTCTTTTAAGACAAATGAATAAAAATAGTATTTTGGTTGCCTTTTGGAATAAAACCATTCCCAATTAACTATTTATTTGCATGTTGAGGATTCTCAATATATTCATCTCATTGGATACACATAAGCAAACCATGAGGATTCAAATGTTTTCTAAATACTTATATTGTGCATATATTATAATTATTTTCTAGTATTTTTTTTTTAAATCTACAAGAGAATTTAAATTACTTAGCTAACTTTTTTTTTGTAGAAGTTTGATTAATATTGATGATGTTGATTATGTAAAATCTTAGATTAAATATATTTTCAATTGTAAATTGTTGTTCTCTCACCTTTTCTTTGTGGATAATTTTACTATCTTCATTAATAATAATGAATCCTCCTTTAGAAATATAAGGTAGTTCTTGAATCATAATGGCTCTATTTTAAGGTAGCTCATTAGCTTAAAAAAACATACATTTATTATCTACTCTAATTATACTAAAAATAAAATTTAAATTGTAAGTTAATTCAAAAAATTCTTCAGGCTTAAATTACCTCTGTTCATAATTATGAAGGGCATACAAATTTTCATTTGTTTAATAATATCATTCAAGAAAGTTAACATATTATAGGTTGGGATAATATGATTTTTTATTTTCAAATAAGAGATTGCAACTAATTTGGCATGTCTTCTATATTATTTAGTTTTACCTTCTCCAAGTTCTCTCAAATAATTCATCGCTGAGTCAATTATTTTACTCATTAAATTTCTTATAGCTACTATGATGCATTACAATTAATTTATATAAACTAGTTATAACAAGGTTCGCTATCCTATTTTTGAATGCATTTTTTGTTACTCATTCCTATTTTTTGACCTTGATAATTTTCTTTAATCTATTCTAAAATTTAGGTTTAATAGTTCTTCGTGATCTACTTTTATTTTTTGTAAGTGTTACTATTCTAAATACCAAGCTATATTATCAATAAGATCGCTGATTTTGTGATTTTAGATAAATTTTGTTCTATTAAAAATAAGGCAAAAAATATATTTTTTGGAGTTTGGCGAAAGTGAAAATCTCCTTTTTGCTTGAAAGAAAGCTTATTTCTTTTGACTTGTAGGTATACACATGATTTACAGTCCTAAAGTTAAGATTTGTCATTTCTTTACCAATGTGAAGTAGAAAATCTTAAAATCTTTATCACATGACTATCTCATTATATTTTTATTTAGGCTATCACTATTGTATACAATAATTGTGATTACAATGATACTATTTTTTGAGAAATTATTACATATATAATCTAGATATATTTCTTGATAAATAGAATCATGTACTCATCAATCTGTAATTCTATGTCCTATAAGTTGTTGTGTATTATTATATATTGATGTAATGTATATGATATGTAACGTCCATCTGTAACAAATAATGCGATTCATCAATATAATAAGCTGTATTGATGAATGCGTAAGATGTTATATTATTTGAGTTCATATAAAATACATCATCCAGGCTTTGCAAGTAATAATTTCTCTCTTCTTTTTTTTTTTTAAATAATGTTTTGGATGGTCTTTTGCCTTCCAAGATGTAAGCTTGAAAAAGCATTAGGCAAAATAATAATAAAAAAAATATTTCGGTTGCCTTTCAAAATAAAACCATCCCAATTTTATTTTATATTTTCATGCAAAGAATATTGAGAGATTCAACTCATTGGATACATTTAAGCAAACAATGAGGATTCAAATGTTTTCTAAATGCTTTTATTGTGCCTATATTGCAATTATTACTCATGTTTTCTTTTAATAAATCTCTTAGGAAAATTTGAAATCACTTTGCTAACTTTTTTTAACAATAATTTGATTGATATTGATGATTTGTTTATGCTTTAATTATGTGAGTTTTACTAATAATTCCTCCCATATCTCCAATATTCTAAAATTTTAGCATATTATAATGATACCATAGTGGATTGAAAGCTTATTATGAACTCATTATACAAAGAGATTAACTAATTATTTTCTCAAAGTTAATCACTTTTTGAGTAAAAAGATGCATAATCATATGGTTATCACTTAGTTTAATTGTTCCAAAGACTCCATTGAAGTAGAGTTTTTATAGAGAAAAACTTAGATAAATCTTCTCCTTCAACAAATTCTTGTATAATATTTCTTCTACTAAAGCATAGTTTATAAGACCTTGTCTAGACTTTAAAAAAAGTTATATTTTTATGCGTATAAAAGTTATTAAAGAGAGAAGCGATGGACCAATTAAAGGAATAGGTCATGGCACAAGTTATGAGAAAGCTAAGCATATGTATATATGCTATCCAAAATAATTATTTGGTAAATCTTTAAAAATTATAATTTAACAAAACAAAAAACAATAAAAAAAAACAAGATGAAACGAGGAACAATAGAATAATATGTTCAAAAAGGATTTCTGATTAGATAAATCTACTCCAAAATTTAATACACCTATATTGAATACTAAGATATATACATAAAACCATTACTCAGCTGCCTAAATTGCTTCATTAGCACAGTGTTTGCGAGCAAAATTAAAACCTGCACTAATAACAGGCAATCCTGCCGCCTTTTCAGAATGCTACGCTCCGCCAAAAAAATTCTTCAACGGTGACGTTCGCTGGAGAAATCTCAGTCCTTGAGGGCCGCTACCCGAGCCGAACATCTGCTCGAGCAATATCACAACAGCCATGGCAAGCCCGGCGTCGAAGCCTGGCTGGACGACGAGGCGGAACACATCGCCGTCGAAGGCAACCCCGGCGACCGATTCCTTCCTCTGGATCTCTGCCACATGCCTCCGGCGATCGTCGTAGACAACGCATGATCTATGCGAGAAGGAACCCTCAATGCCGTAAATGATTCCTTCGTCGCCGCCGGCTCGGCCATAATTTGTCACGTATGCTAGCTCCTTGGAAGGGAGCAGAGTCACGTGCTTTCGCACTGAGAACCGCGGCCTCGCCGCCGACGCTTCTCCGTCGTAGATGTGCCAGTGGTCCGCTATACTTCTTCTGCATTAGAAACCAGAGAGGAATAATCAGTAAAGAAAGAATCAAATGGATAAAACAGATGAAATTCCCAAATCCTTCATCATTTCCCAAAAAAACCTATTGTATTTGGGATTTGGGAGAAGTAGAATTGAAAGGATGATTCAGAAACAAAAGAACCAGATCGATTTGGATCAAATTCCCAATTCCAAATTCCAATTTATAAATTCCAGATTTCCCGATATAGAAGCATCGGTAATTCAGTGATTCTAAAGGGCCACTGAGATTAGGGAGAAGCCGAATTAAAGGGATCTTGGTACCTTTCGCCGGATGGTGTAGACGGGCTTGCCGGTGGCGTCCATGAGGACGATCTCGGTGCGGCTCGTCGAGGAATAGTTGTCAACTCGGAAGACAAGGTTCCCCTTGGAGTCGAAGACCGTGAAGCCGCTGCAGTTGAAGAGCAGAGACTTACGCCAAACTGTAAGGGATGCTGGCTCCGATTCGGTGGAGGTGGACGCAAGAATAGATGAAGAAATCGGAGAGTTCGGGTAAACTTTTGCCATTGTTTCCGGCGGAGCTTGCCGGCTGCCGTCGAGCTGACGCCGTGATGAGATAAGAGGAAGAGTGAGGATGGTGAGGCTTTGGTATCCACAAGCCGGGCATATATATAAAGCTGATGGACGAAAATACCCTGAAAATTTGGCAGTTATTACCCTTACTCGTTGCAAGTTGTTCGATTCTTGGCCGCTCCGCGTTTTTAATAATTAAAAGGAGAATTATCGGTACCGTGGGTGTACAACAAATTATATTATGATAGCAATAAAATAAATAAATAAATAGAGTTATATGAGAAATACTTAAAATTCACGATATTTAAACTATTTTTTAAAATAAAATTAACTAATGATTTTATTTATAAAATATCTTAAACTTCGAATATTTATCTTATAATTTTGAATATTTCAATATAATTATTTTCAAATAATTTTTAGGCTTATTGATGAAATTTTGAATTTAAATTTCATTTATATTAAATTTTTTAACTGACATTAATCATTTAAAAGAATAATAATTGCTGAAAATTAATTAAAATTTTGATAACAGTATCTCAGTTTTAATGGTTATATTCGCTAGTCTGTGATCATTAAATTTATGAAATTTATAGCCTATGCAATTTATGTTAAAAATCTTATTTAATAATATGGATCAATCAACGCTAAGTTAACCGTGTAATCAAGAAGCAAATTTTATAAATCAAGATTAAAACAGCAGCTAATAACCATGATTATCAAAATTTCATCTTAAGGCTTCGATTTTAATCCCTAAAAAATATATAATTAAAATTATTAATTAAAAATTGTATTTCTATAGATAATATTGATATGAAATTTTTTTAATTATCATAAATTATATCATCTATAGGCTTAAGTAGTATGTTGTAACAGTTAAGTCTAGATAAAATATACGAAAGAGTGGCAAATTATATATTTTAGAATTAATAAATTATTGCTTCAAGTATATATCTATTTAAGAAGAATAAAATTATATAACTATGCTATCAAGCATGTCTCGTGCCATATTGCTATTGGACCATTGGTGGGGTTAATTGTTTTCGGCTTCATTGAGGATTGTAATAATTTCACTATGCAGCCGTAGCCGCATACGACTTTGAGAGTGCTGCCGTCCATCTCAGCAGCCAAAGAGATATCAGCCATTGATTTGTTTGAACGTCGCTTTTCATTAGCGAAAGCCTGTATAGTCGGGAATCTACACCGACCGTTTCCCAATATTTAATAACAAAAAAATTTATGGAAAATATTTCAATTATTGTTGTACGGCATGAAATCCTTAAAAGTATTTCGTTCGATGCTTAAAATTAGGCCTTTAACTTTTCAAAAATAAAAAAGATTTATATATATATCATATATTTTTATACATTTATATATCTATTATTTAACATTTGATATTTACTTTATAACATATTGCTATATTTAAAATATATATTTTACTTTAAAAGCTTAGTAATAATTACTTTTTTATAAAATATTAAAGATTAAATATTTTATATTTAAAATTAAAAATAAAATATTAAATATATAATTACAATCATGTGATATGTATATAAATCTCTCTAAAAATTATACGCCCTTTAGATTATAAAAATAAAATATATGTATTTAATAAATTTATCTCAGCATTTTTATCAATTAAGCTAATTATCACGCAAAAAAAAGCCATATTCTCGAATAAAAGTTACATTTACACTTATGTAAAATGTAATAAGGTTTTTTTTTTATTATTTTTTTAACTTGATGTAACGTCTTTCAATTCACGTCTGACTTTTCTTCTTACCGTACTTCAAAAATAGGATATTTAATTCGAATAAAATATGTTGCACAGAGGCCTAAGGTGGTTTATTTAAGAGTTTAGATCATTCGACCTAAAGTATTTCGTTCTCATATCTTAATTTTAAACCCACCTTCTCTTAGCTCCATTGGTGGGCGTGCTCAGCCGTGAATCCAGGCAGAGTTGAATCCTCTTAGTGAGGAGACACACATCTCATGTGGTGGAAAAATCAATGAAACTGTGGGTGATAGATGTGTAAGCATTGAGATTTAATTATGTATATGCAGATGGGTGGGGTGTTGATTCCTTAAAAAAAAAAAAAAAAAAAATCTTAATTTTAAAATTCAAAATAAATTTTTTTATGAGACATACAACATTTAATTGAAACATTTTATGTTGAACAAATAACCTTATTTTCTATGTTAAAAATTGCTTGTAGCCTTCTAGGATATGAAACGTTGGACTTTAACGAGGAGGATGAAATAAATGGAATCTAAATGGGGCCATAACATATGTCAATGGTAGAATTTATTTTAAGCATAATAGTTTAGAGTTTGTTGAGAATGTATTTTATTTTAATTTTATATTGCTTTAAAAATATTTTTTCTCAAAAAAAATCAGATTATTTTAAAATTCTATTTTTAAAATAATTAACACTATTAAATATATTTATTTTTGAATCAAATATTCATAAAATAAAATTAAAATTAAAAATAAAAGTGATCTCAAATTGCCTTTTAATTTTAAGGTAAAATAATCATTTTATATTTTTTAATATTAATATACTTTTCAATAATATATGACTAAACCCAAAGATTTGGTGCCTTAATTTTAGCTGAAATACTAGTCAATTATGTAAAACCATCAGAGAGTGCTTGTCCTTAAACTTTACTAAATAATTGTAGAAGGAAGCTAAGATTCATATAACCCACAAATTAAATCTTAACTTACTTAAACTTAGCTAGATCGTTATGTTCATATAATAGTAGTCAAATTAATTTTTAATTTAAAATTTTAAGTTTATGAATAAGATTTAATCACTTGATTCTTTATATAATTTTTTTAATATAATATTAGACTAAAGATCTATTTAGAAAAGCTGCAATAGTATAAAATATAATGATAGAGTTGTTAAAATAGAACCTACTAACTAAGAAGCTGTAGTGGGCATTACAAATTATTTTTAATTAAAAAAGTCATTTATTAGCTAGCAACCACTCACTCTATCAGATTAGATTAAAAAAATATAACTTTTTCATCATAGATTTCTCAAAATATAACAAAAATATTGTTTTGATAGACATATAGTCTTTGCAAAACATCACACTTATCTCCAAATGCTATCTAAATTACTCAAAGCCTCATATCTTAGAGGTCGTTTAGGATCACTTTTATTTTATTTTTTTTTTTATTTTAAAATAAAATTTCTTTGATTGTACTTATTATTTTTATAAACATTCAAAACATATAAAAGTTAATTGGGTATTTTTTAAAATAATGTTATTTATATATATATATATATATATATATATATTCTAAATAGATATATTTTAAAAATAATAAAAAAAACTAAAACAAAAAATAGGAAATAAAATTGATCCCAATCAGCCCCTTAATAATTAATATATCTATTTAAAATATTATATATTAGTTTTAAAGTGTTATGTATTATTTTATATATAAATATTATATATTATCATATAATTAATATTACATCAATACATAATAATATATAACACTTTAATAATCAATATATAATAATTATATATTAATTAAGCATCATATAATTTTAAATAATTATAATCTTAATATATAGTTATATTTAGACTCTGCATATAATAATCTTTTTATTTTAAATGACTAAAAGTATGAAGTAGATCCAAAGTAACAGTACAACTTGGAAGGATCGAGTGAAGGAATTATAGAAGTTAATAAATTTATATTTAAGTGTGCTCATTAAGATTTTAATAATTTATTTTTCATCCCTATATCTAAGGAAGGATGCTTCGCGTACGCAGCACCTTGCCATTAATAGTTGCGTCGTAATGATACGATAACGCTATAGTTTTTATTTGTAAAAAATTCACATGGTTTATTATTAAACCAGATAACGACAAATGGTTCTTATTATCAGGGCTGTTTAAAAAACCCATTGCCCTTATTTAAATATATTTGACTAACTAATTAATTTAAGTCTTACTATTCTTTTATAAGTTCATATATTTAATAAGTCAAAAATAAAAGATCTTATGCAATAATATTTGATATCATAATAATTTGATTATTATTAGTCTTTAAAATTAGTTAGTAGTAAAAATTCTTCTTTTAATGAATCAATATACAACGTATTTAAAAAAGTGAAAAGAAAACTCCAAAAATTTTCTGGAAAACCTCGAAAAGAAAAAATCGCTAGCAGGTAAAACTTCTACTATGTATTTGTCAAAATCTCCACGATAAATTAAATTGTATATGAGAGAAAGGACAACGAATGTAGTTACATTCAGGTGGTAACAATTCGTAAAATGATGACGAAATGATGAACAACGGCGGCGATGAATATCGTCATGATGGAAGATAGAGGTTAACGGCGAGGATCGGCGGCGACGGCGGCCGGCATGCGGCTGGTTGGCAATCAGTGGTAACGATTGTCTTGGAGGATCTTTAAGCTTTAGGACTCTCTCTCTCTGCGGCTCCTCGTATGAAATGAGAGAAATTTATTTGGATTGGAGGAGCGTCTCGTAAATATATCAAAAAATATCTCACGACGGCTCACAATGATCCCTTTGATCATTTGATGTATTTTAAATATTTAAATGCTCAATAAAGTCGGAATTTCGTGATCTTAGACTTGTTAGATCCGGCTCGTCGAGACGCTCGATTTGACTATAAACACTCCATGTTTTAAGAGCTTTTTAGGGATTTAACTGATATCCCAAAGTTTCCAATGATATTTTAAGTGCTTGATCTCGACGGTTTCAACGGATCGGTTGCTTTTAGCATCAAGATTCGTCTTAGTTTAGTAGTATTTGTCATATCGTTGTCCCCAATTTTTTGATATCATTATTTCAATCATCCAAATATATATATGTCAACTTGAAGATAACAAATTTTTTAATGAAATTTGCGTCCCATATTTTTTTTAGAAACAGATCTTCTGGGAGCATGATATTATATAGCGGAATGTAAGTGTGTAAGTATACGGACACAAGATTTGATTCTGAGCTATCCGCCCTTACAGAGCTTGGGTGCCATGCCTTCTGCGCACAGCGCATCGTCGCAGAGGAGACCAGAGCATTCCCAGGCGCCATGGCGTGCGCCCAGTGAGTAGTCGGCAGTGTGAGCAGCAGCGCCAGGTCGGTGGAATTGGAGCCAGTGGTGGGTTGCAGCCAGACGGCGGGTACGGGTCTGGCTGGCAACAGCGGGTTCATCTGATGCGCGGACGAAGCCTGCAGGGATTGGCGCGTGAACCACATTCAAGCGGTTGGCATATGCGGGCAGCACGCCGAGCAGGGAACGGGGGGCTCTTCATCAACAGCGATTTTGGCATTTTGGTGGTTTTGATGATTTTACCCTTTTGCCCCTAAAGGGTCTATAAAATCCCAGGCCAAGGAGAAGGCACACTTCTACAATGCTCTAGTTTCTTCTTCTTGATTGAGTCGTTTGGAGTCGATCAGGCGTGACTACGTCGTTGTTCTAGTTTTCCCTCGAAGAAGCGGCCTCGGGCCGTCAGGTTTGGGCGTCAAGGCGTGCTACGTCGTTGTTCGATTTTCCCTCGAAAGCGTCAACCAACCTCGTCGACCGTCCGTTTGAGGCGATCAGGGCGGTCATCGTTGTTAGATTTTCCTCGATAGAGGTGTCAACTGGCCTCGTCAGAGCGTTCGAGTTTGGAGGCGATCAAGGTTCGCGGTACATACGTCGTTGTTCCGGTTTTCCCTCGAAAGAGGCGTCAACCGGCCTCATCGGACCGTCCGGGTTCGAAGGCGATCAAGACCCGTAGTTCATACGGCAAGGCTCCAGTTGTGCTTCGAAAGAGGTGTCAACTGACCTCGTTGGACCGACCCGGTTCGGAGGCGATCAAGACCCGTAGTTCACACGGCAAGGCTCCAGTTTTCCCTCGAAAGAGGTGTCACCTCGGGGCGGCGGGTTGCGATCAAGGCGTAGTTCATCAGCGAGCTGATTTCCTCAAAAGGTGTCAACTCACCTCGTCGGACCAATCAGATTTGGAGGCGATCAAGGCCCGTAGTTCATACGACAAGGCTCCAATTTTCCCTCGAAAGAGGTGTCAACTAACCTCGTCGAACCGACCGGGTTTGGAGGCGATCAAGGAGACGATAACCGAGATGGGTTGTGGCGATGCTCACGATAATTCGGTGGCGGTGACCGATGGTGGTGGCGAGATAACCAACGACAATGGTGATATGGGGTGGAATTGCGGCATGGTGGCGACAACGGTAGATTACGGCGGTGGACCTGATTGTTAGCGGCCGGCAGTGGTGGCAGAATGCAGAGTCAGCAGTGGCGACCAGCGTCGGAGGATGATCAGCGGATGGTGGTACCGGAGAAGATTACGGCGATAAGTGGCGGTACCAGCGGCAGTAGTCGGCAGCGGTGCTCCATGGTTGCGGCCCAGTGTAATCAGCGAATCTCGGATAGTCAGCAATGACGTCATGGATAACCGGCAACGATGGTGGTAGCGTGAAGATGCCGGTGATGGTGGTAACAGTAACCAATCTGATGGTTAGCAACCAGAGTGGTCAGCAACCCAGCAATGGCAGTGTCGATAATAGCGGCAATCGATATCAGCGGGGATAATGCGATGATGGTAACCGGCGAAATTCAGCGATAATGCGGCGGATCAGCAACTGGTAGCTGGGCTGGCGAGCGCAATGATGTAATGGTAGCGGTGGCTGGCGAATAGTCAGCGAGATGACCGGCAAATGGTGGTGACCGCGAAAATTGCCCGGCGATGTCAGCCAGCGGTGCCGGCGGCAAGTCGGCAACCGATGGTTCGCCGGCAAGGAATGGCAGCGGCAACCAAATAAGTGTCAAATGCGATGCTCAATATCAGCGAGATGGCAGCGATATGTGGTAACCGGCGATTACCGGCAAAGTCGGCCAACGGGCGGCAGCAGTGGTTGGTGGCACGAGGTGGTCGACACGATTCGGCGCAATGATTAACGATGGTGAGCATATTATATCGGCAGGATGACCGCGATAAACGGTAACCGTAGATTATCAGCGATAATTGGCCGGTAGCGGCGGCAATAGCAGCGGTAACCCTGATGGTTAAGCGGGTGTGTGAAGAACCGGTGAGCGGTATTAGCGGTGCAGCCAGCGTGTAGTCAGCGGGGATGGCGGAGATTTTGACCTATCAGGTTATTTCACGCATTACGATGGCGTTAACTTATGGAAGATGTCGTGGGAAGTCCACCAGGACCTGACCTATCTAGGTTGTTTGTCGAGTGTTTGCTCAAATGTTAACCTATATGGAAGAGGTTGAATTGAATGGTTGAGATTTTGACCCATTCGAGATTGTTTATTTAGAGTTACGATGGCGTTAATTTATGTGGAAGATTGAATTGAATCAACTTGTGGATTTTTTATCAGGTTGTTTTTGTGTTACCCGGCGTTAACACGTGGAAGATGATGAATTGAATCCGGCGAGATTTTGACCCATCGGTTGTTGTCGAGTGTTACCCGTGACATTAACCTGAAAGATGATGAATTGAATCCGGCGATTTTGACCCATCGAGGTTGTTTGTCGAGTGTTACCCGATGGCGTTAACCTATGGAAGAGGATTGAATCCGTGAAGATTTTGACATCCGGTTGTTTGTCGAGTGTTACCCGATGGTTAACACTATGGAAGAGGTTGAATTGAATCCGCTGAGGATTTTTGACCTATTCAAGGTTGTTTGTCAAAGTGTGACCCGATTACGTTAACCTGTATGGAACAGGTTGAATTGAATCCGTTGAGGATTTTTGACTCATCCGAGGTTGTTTGTCAGAGTGTTACCCAATGATGTTAACTCGTGGGAAGAGAATTGAATCTGGAGATTTTTACCCATCCAGGTTGTTTATGAGTGTTACGATGGCGTTAACACTGTGGAAGAGGTTGAATTGAATCGGCGAGGATTTTGACCCATCCGATGTTGTTTGTCGAGTGTTACCCGATGAAATTAACTATGGAAGAGGAATTGAATTATCCGAGATTTTGTCCTTTCAGATTGTTTGTCGGTGTTACCAGATGGCGCATATAGAAGAGGTGGAAATCCAAGATCTTTTGACCTATCTAGGTTGTTTGTCGAGTGTTACCCGATGATGTGTATGGAAGAGGTTGGAATCGGCGAGGATTTTACCCATCAGGTTGTTTGTCGTGTTACTCGATGGCGATGAAGAAGAGGTTGAATTGAATCCGGAGATTTTGACCCATCCGAGGTTGTTTATCGAGTGTTACGATGGCGTTAACATGTATGGAAGAGGTCGAATTGAATCCGTGATTTTGACCTATCCAGGTTGTTGTCGGTGTTACCCAATAACGTTAACTGTGAAAGAGGTTGAATTGAATCACTAAGGATTTTTGACCCATCCAGGTTGTTTGTCGAGTGTTACGATGGCGTTAACGTATGTGGAAGAGGTTGAATTGAATCGAGGATTTTGACCCATCCAGTTTGTTTGTCGATCAAGCACTTAAAATATTCTTGGAAACTCGGGATGTCGATGTAAATCCCTAAATAACTCTCAAACATGGAGTGTTTATAGTCAATCGAGTGTCTGTCCGGATCTAACGAGCCCAAGATCTCATAATTCTGACCTCATTTGAGCATTCAAATACTTAAAATACATCGACTGATCAAAGGAATCATTTTGAGCCGTCCGATGAAGTGGAGTGGTTCGGATTTTGCATGTATTTACATAAACATCCACTCCTCCAATATATAAATAGCCCCTCATTCTTCATATGAGGGGAGACCAAACAAGAGAGAGGAGAGAGCTTTAAAGCTTGAAGATCCTCAAGCAATCGTGCCATGGCGATCGTCGACCACACCACGCCAGCCCGCCGCCACCGCCGTCGTCAATCTCGTCGGTCTCCATCATGTGACCTTCGCTAGTTTGTTCTTCTGTTCACCATCATTTACTACCCATACAACGAGCGGACTATGACTTGTTTAAGCTTTTCAGTTCTGAAAAGGCGGTTTAAAAGTATTTCCTGAAAAACTATTTGTCTTTTACTTTTTGGAAAGGGGTTAAAACAGAGCTTTCAGTGAGATGGAGCTAAAACGTAGTTTCAAAAGCATATTCAAAGCAGTATCAAAATCGAATTCCGTTTAGAAGCATAAACGCACTAAAAAAGCCCTCCCAAACTATATGGTATTGTTGTCGATTTTGGGATTCTCATTATCATATACAATTATGTAATCCCATTTGAAAACTTGTACTCAAAATAAATATATGGAAGCTTTTTATGAGTTAGTCATGATTTTTCCTCTTTTGAGGTTTTCCAAGTAAATTGAGTTTTCTTGTTCTCTTTAAATACCTGTGTGTCGGATTTCACAAAAGCAGTGTAAACTTTCACTCTATATGGTTTTCTAGCCTTAACAATATCAATATTGTCATTGTATAATTAAAATAGAAATATAATTAAATTTTAATATCAAATATAAATTTGATTAAATTAAATCAAAATAATTAACTATTAAATAAATAATAAATATAATTGAATAATCATTATTTATAAACTTCAATTAAATTAAAAAGATTTATAAATTAAAAAAGAAAGAAAAAAAATAGATCTAAAATAATAATAATAACTAAAAATATAAAAAATATAAATATATAAAAAAATAAATAATAATTCATCTTTAATCAGGTCAAATATATATGCATTAAAAATTATATATATATATATGTATATATATTAAAAATTATTTATTTATTTATTAATGCATATATATTTCACGTGACTAAAGATGAATTATTATTTATTTATTTATTTATTTTTATTTTTTATTATTATTATTATTATTATTATTATTATTATTATTTTAGACTTATTTCTTTTTTTTCTTTTTCTTTCTTTTTTAATTTATAAATCTTCATCATTTTTAATAACTTTGATATTATAATTTTAATTTAACTGAAGTTTATAACATATGATTATTCGAATTATATACTTATTATTTATTTAATAGTTAATTATTTTGATTTAATTTAATCAAATTTATATTTGATATTAAAATTTAATTATATTTTTATTTTAATTATATAATGATAAATTGATATATATACATAGTTATTTATTTATTTATTAAGCATGTTAGCTATCATGGTTCTCACCAAAAGAATCAAAAAATTTTATTGAAAGTGAATCTCAATTTAATTTTTTTATTTAAATGAAATCAGGTTTCCATTTTTTTATATAAAAAAAAAAATCTTATCTTATTAGGGAGAGCACACACACTCTCTCTCAGCTACCAAAAAACATGCAAATAAAAAAAAAAAAGTCCACCAATGGATGATTGGCGCCAATGTGGCGTCCATGTGGGTATGCTTATTTTCTTAAAAAAAATTTTATACTTAAATTGCTAATTATGATTAGAATTAAGTTTAATCTAAAAATTTTGCACCTTTGAAATACTGTCCGGGACCCAACCGCTCAATTATAGCGATTCATTTATATATTTATTTTTTATTTTTGTCCAGCTACAGTTGTCCATTTACGAAGCATAGGAATATGAACAAGAAAAAGAAAAAAAAACGAAGTAGTTTTCCAATAATCATCAAACAAAATAATGCAGGAGTGTTTGTGGAGTTCATATTTGCTTTGTTTGGAAAAGGAAAATGGAATTATTTGGGAGATGGTGATGTCGAAATGGAATATATTCCTTTCTCTTCTAATTTTGAAGAGAAAAATGGCACAATATTAAATATTTTCTTTTACATCTTTATCATTATTTAAAAATCTAACAAATATATTCTCAAAATTTTAAAAAATAAAATGTAAACGTATTATAAAAAATGAACATTTATATAATTGTAATGAGAATGATTGTTTTGATGTTGATTTCTTCTTCCAACTCTTCAAAATTATAAGAGGCATCTTAATTCTTGGAGTTTCTAATAATTGGAGTATACTAATTATAAAGAAAACAAATGTCCATTCTCAGAGAGGAATACAAATTTTTCTAGGGTATTGTTGCGTGTTAGAAAAGCTAGTTATGGTAAAGTGAAAGTTTACAAAACTGTTGTGAAATCCGTAAAATGTAGGTATTTAAAGTGAAACAGAAAACTCTACAGGTGAGTGAAAATCTGAAAAGAGGGAAAAAATTATGGGATCTAGCGGGAAAAAGCTTACTATATATTTGTTTTGGAGTACAAGTTTTTCGATAACTTGAGGATACATAATTGTATATGAGAAGGGTAGATAGAATCCAAAATCAGGACAACCATTTATATAGTCCGCGTTCGGGATCAGGATATAACGATTGCTAGTGGTAGCGATGATGGTGAAACGGCGGAGAATAACCGCGGCGATGAAGGTGCGTCGTATGACAATGAGTGGCGGCAAGGATCGGCGGCGGCGGCGGCGGTGATGGATTGATGGTTGCCTTCATCCAGTGGTGGCACGATTATGCTTGGAGGATTTTCAAGCTTTAGCTCTCTCCTCTCTCTTACTTGGCCTCCTCGTATGAGGAATGAGAAATTTGTATATAGATTGGAAGGTGGCGTCTGTAAACCACATGCAAAATCGAACCACCTCCATGGGACGGCTCATGATGATTCCACTTGAGCATAAGATGTATTTTTGTGTATTTGAATGCTCAAATGAAGATGAATTGTAGATCTTTTCTTGTTGGGCGGCTTCAGGGCAACGTTTATTTATAAAACTGTTTGAGAGCTTTTTAGGAATTTAAGCTTGATGTCCCAGTTTCCGATGATATTTTAAGTGCTTGATCTCGACCGGTTTGATTTACGATCGACTTGCTTTCATCAAGACCGTAGATTGCTTGATTAGAGGAGAGTTTTGAGTCCTATGTTGCTTGGATGGATGATATTATTTGATCGTCAAAAAATATATGTGCAATTGCTTCAAAATAACAAATTTTTCAACAAAATCTGCGGAGTCCATTAGCATTTTGAAGAGAACAAATCTTACGATAAGCCTGAAATTATGACTCTGAGCAGAGATACCCGACCAACTAATAATATGTAGGTATGTGTGAAAGCGATTACCGAGAACCATCCAAGTCTCACATGAGGCTTGTGGTGCCAGAATCGAGCCTGAGCCATGGCAGCGCCCGGTCAATGGCGCGGGGCAATAAAATGAGTCAGCATCTAAATGTAGGCGGCGTAAGAACTCAGGTCGCGAGTCATAGCGGCCAGATGTCGCGTCAGAATGGCGGGGATGGGGAATAAGTGAGGCGGGGCAGAGGCTGCCTTGTCGAGAAGAACCTGAGGGTTTTGTCAGGTTTGACCCGTTTTATTGGTTTGACAATTTTGAGGGTTTTAGGTTTTAGACGGTTTCTTTTGATTTTTTATCTTTTTGTCCTATGGAATCTATAATACCCCAAGGGCCAAGGGGAACCTTCTCTTTTCTTGAAGAAAGATGTCGTTTGGAAGCGGTCAATGCCATTTATCGTCGTAATCTGATTTTCTCAAAGAGGCGTCAGCTATTTTCGTCGAGCCGGGTTTGGAGGCGATCGAGCCCTTGATACATCGTCGTGTCTGATTTCCGCGAAGGAAGCGTCAGTACTGTCAAATCGTCACGGGTTGGGCGATCAAATGACGCATGATCGATATCTAAAGTTTTCCGTGAAAGAAGCGTACGTCGGAGCTGGGACCGTCGGAGCAATCAAGGAGATGATAAGAAGGCGGGGGTTGATGGCGATCTCAGCAATGGTGGAAGTGGTGGCGGTGTCGGCGTATAACGATGGCGAGATAGGCAACAGATAGTGGTAGCCGGAGTCTGATAATTCAGCGGCAGTGACGATGGCAGTAGCAGCGGTGAATAACTTCTGATGGTTGGCGTAGAAAGCACGAGGTAGTCAGCGGCAAGCGATAACGATAATGCGGCCTCAGTAATCGTGAGATAATAAGCGGCAGCGATAGTAACCGGCGAAAGTAAACGATAATCGTGCGGTAAGCAAGCGTATTAGCGACCGGCGGGTGGTCAGCGATACAACGGCAGTAGTCCGGCAATTTGCCAGCGTCGGTAATGCAGCAACGATAATAGCAAACAGCGATAGTGGTAACCGGCGATAGTGGTTAACGGCCAGCAGAAGGTAAAGGCTGCAGTAAGCAGATATGGCGAACTGGCTTGTCAGTAATCATCAGGATAAGCGGCGATAGTCCGAGAATGCGATAATTCAGCAATGGTCGCCGATAAGCAGAAATAATCCGGTAGCGATAATATGTTGAAGCAGGGAGTGGTCAGCGGCGTAAATGTATATATCGGCATCTTATCAGCATCGATCAGTGGCGGATAATGCCGATAGTATGTGCAAGTGAAATTACCGGTAGTCAGCCAGCGGCAATCGGCGGCGGCGTGATAATCGGCGTAGCAGTGGTTAATGGTGTGGCCAGCGATGATCAGTCGGCAACAATGCGTCGTGATAGCAATGGCAGCCAGCGTCGATAATACGATAGTGAGTAACGGCGGCAAGTTGTATCGGCGAGGATAACTTGCCGTGAAGCAGCGGCAAGTAGTAGATGAATTGGTATTCGCGTCCGGTAGTGGCGAGAGATAACCGGCGATGGTAGTAATGGCGAAGATTGCGCGATGGCGATCGTCGGCGGCGGCAGTGTCTTTGACTATCAGGATTGTCGGTTTAATATTTTCGATGGCCTATAGAGAAGAGGTTGAATTCATCCGTGAGAGATTTTGACTATCGAGGTGTTGTCGGTGTTACAGTAATTTTTGGAAGAGGTTGATCGTCTTCCTATCAAGTTGTTGTCTGAGTGTATGGTGAACTTAACTTTGGAAGAGGCCGAGAATTTTTGACGCTATCGAGTCTTTGCTCGATGACATTAATTGTGGAAGAGGTTGAATTATCGGCGAGATGGCATTAGCACCATGTAGCGTTACTTTATGTGGAAGAGGTAGTGGGAGGAGTCCACCAAGGACCTTTTGACTATCTTTGTTTGTCAGTCTTTGCTTTTGCGATGGCGTTAACGTATATGGAAGAGGTAGAATCAAAACATCATTTGTGATTATAGTCAAAAGTTACTCCTTAGCTTGGTCTTATTTTTCTATGAGTATGATTGAAAATCATAATTTCAATATATCTCTTCTGATATGTTGAAATATCCTCAACTTTGACTTGTTTCTTGGGATATGGAGATGATATTAACATGAGCGTCTTACGAGATTAAAGTTATCAGTTTAGACAAAATCTGAAGGAGCGAAGTTTGATGAATCTTCATTCTTTGCTAGCGGCTTTTCTTTAAAAGAAATGATATGCTCACCTCGATGGTGGTTTTGATCTTGTTGGGAAACTTGATGTCATACGAATGAAATAATGGAATCAGGTTTTCCACGAGGCAGCCAGCATTGCGTGCTAGAAAACCCGATTCGCGATAGAGTGAAAGTTCTGGCATACTTTGTTGTGAAATCAGTACATACGAGAAATTTAAGAGTGAACGAAAACTCCAAAATTTTACGTGAAAAGAGAAAAATCACGGGGCTGGATAAAAACTTCCACTATATATTTATTTTGGAGTATAAGTTTTTAGGATAACGGGGATTACATAATTGTATATGAGAATGGCGTGAGAATCCCAAAATCCAACCCCTGCTTATATAGTCACGTTCGGTTGCGGTTGTTAGTAGCGAGATGATGGTGAGCAACGATACCAACAATGAAGGTGTCATGATGGTGGCGGCCGAGATGGCGGCGGCAGGATGTGGCGGCGGTGGCAGTGGCGAGTGGCATTGACGTCAGTGGTGCACGATTGTCTTGGAGGATTTTCAAGCTTTAGAGCTCTCTCTCTCTCTTGCTTGGCACCTCACTCATATGAGGAATGAGTGGCTATTTATAGATTGAAGAAAGCGTCTCTGCGTAAATATGCAAAAGTGATCACTCCCTCTCCCATTGATGAATTCCCTTGATCATATGATGTATTTTGTATATTTGAATGCTCAAATGAAGTCGGATTTATAAGATCTTTTCTTTGTTGGAGGCCTCGTCGAGGCTGACTATAACTTTCACTCCATATTTGAGAGCTTTTTTAGGAATTTAGCGATGTCAAAGTTTCCGATGATATTTTAAGTCTTGATACCGTAGGTTTGATTCGATCGAACTTTCTTTTAAATCAATTAGATTCTTGGTAGAGAAATTTTCAGGGTCATATCAGGTATAATCATGATGACATGAAAATTTATTGTCCGTTAAAGAGAGCAAATGCATATTGATTTATCACTTTATAAGTTTTATTTTTAATTTATTTAGTGCATTTTGAATTCCATCATTTTATCAACATTTTTTTATTCATCCTTCGTAATTACATGTTAAAAGAGAGAAAATTTATTGTAGAGAATAAAAATGAAATTAAGTAGTCTTAGGATATATTTTGGATAGTTTTTTGGCTGCTTTGTGTTTTTAGAAAACAGTCAGAATGTGATGATTGTTAAAAAACTATTTTTTGAATTTTTCAAAATAAAAATATTTATAACATACAATAACTTTTTTTTAAGGCATTTGAATAACTTTTCAAAAAAAAGCATAATGTAAAACAGACTCTTACTCTCTCTCTCTCTCTATGTATATGTATATATATATATGAATTTATGTATGTATATTTGTGCGTGTATGGGTGATAAGAAGTAGGCATTAGAATAAACAGTTGAATTAATGGGAGGCCAAAATTAACATAAAAGGTTGTTAGGTGCTCAAGAATTTGATGCCAACAGCTATTTGTTGCTAATGTCATCATTCAATCGGAAGAATACATAAATAGTCAAAAGAAAATCAAAGAGAGATAATATGATAAAGCGAGAAAGTGACCGTAGAGAGTGCTAATGGAGAAGGCATTAGTAAGGAAATTAATCATTTTTATAAGCACACAAGTCCACGAAAATGACTTCTGAGTGCCGCCCCTTTTCCCCTTCAGTGGAAGATGGAAATCATGCATGAATAAAACTAATGTAAGCGATAAGATGAAGAAAGGTATCGTTTCATAATAAAATAAAATAATTTTTATTTAAATAATTGTTATAATAAAATTATTAAAAATGTGAAATTTTTTTTTTAAAAAGAAGAAATTATTTGATATAAATAAATGATATTTAATTTTAAAATATTTTAAACAATTATGTATCTAAAATTTTGAATTATAATATGATTTAAGTATATCAAATATTAATTTTTTTTAAACCATTCGACCCACGAGCTAATAAATCAAATAGAGGTTGGCTTAAGTTTAGCTTATGAACAATTTATTGAGCTTAGGTCTGATTTTTTTATATGTTTTATTCATTATTTGGTTGAATATATTCTATAAATATCAAAAGGATACTTTGTGTTATTGCATTGCATGTTGCATGAAACTATACATAGAGGAAGTACAAGAAAGAACACAAACAGTCTTCTTATTTTATAGTTCAAGTGAAATTATTATATCATATAATTATTATATTGTAGTTTAGTCTTTTAATATATAATTATAATAATAATAATAATAATAATAATAATAATAATAGTAATAATAATAATAATAATAGTTTATCATATAATAACAACTAATCCGACTGCATGCCCGAATATTTTGTGGTCCATATTCTTAGAATATTTTCTTAGGTCATGAGAGTTATGCACTGAGGTTTATCAAAAATCTGATAGAATATTATGGCATGATTTCAGAACATATCCTAATAGTATAATCAATATTTCAAAAAAAATCATATGATAAATTTGAATTAATCGTTGATATTTACAAAATAGATTGAATTATAAGTATTATTTATAAAAGTTACTAATATTTTGAAAACCGGATCAGACATTGAATTGGAAGAAGAAGAAGTGGTTCAAATGAAGTTGAATTTAGGATTGAATATGATTATATAATAAATATAAAAATAATTTAATATAATTTAAATGAAGTAATAATGATATTTTTATTAATGTAAAATATAATGTTTTACTTCTTTCTTAAATATTTTAAAGATACTTATAAATTAAAATTTTAGAACATATAATTTTAATTATTTTATTTTTTATCATTGAATTAAGAAAAAAGCTAAAATTTGTTTAATTTTAAAACTTGACCTTTAAAAACCGATCTGGTTCAATGACAACGATTCTGACCAGTTTTGAGCTAACAAGATTTTAGGCATAAATCGAATCAGCCAGAAGATCAGTTTATGATTGAACCGGTCAAGCTGACCAGTCTGATTTGATTTTCATAATCATGGAAGTTGCAAGCATTATTCTTGTGCACAAAAAATATCAAATTTTACTAAAATCTATAAAATTAACCCATAAAAGATTTAAGCCCTAACTTGGCTGGATTTTCTCTAATTTTAAATCAAAGTCAAAATGAATCCACATTTAACATTTAAAGTGCAGACATAAATTTTAAGATGCTAAATGAAGGTTCAAATCACTCTTAAATCTTGCATGCTCATAATAAAATTGAGCATCTCAATAAGAAGAATCCAATGGCTCAAGTTTGCCCAATTGTGAGGTACTTAAGGCACTTAAATACTAAATGATGAAATTATGATTAAATGAATAAACATGAGTTATCTGATAGAGTATTTTATAATTTTGATTAGATTTATTAAAATATAACTATCAAAAGTATAAATAGTTCTCTATTCTCTATATATTAGAGACCTTGACTTGAACTTATAATAACTAATTTGCAAATGTAAAGAAATCTTGAGCTCTGTATGATCAACGGAGGCCAGTAACAACAACCATCATTGTTCAATCACTAGTGTTCGACAATCATCAGTGTCATCCAATCAATATCGTTTGATCACCATCTTCACCTCCATTGCTTCCATTACAATCACAGAGGAAGGAGTTAAGAGAATAGTTTCTTAATCAAAGCGACTTTTCTACATCAAAACTTCAATTAATCAGCCCAAAAACAACAGTAGAATTATAGCAGCCCTTATTCTCTCTCAATTGCCAACACTCATACTCTTTCATATTCCTTCTAACTTTTCCGACTCAGTATTAATTTCAAAGCTTCTCTCACTTTCTTCGCCGGTTCACATGCACGCTAATGTGCTCATAGTATCAAAGTTTGAAGAAAACTCTGCTGATGATGTAAATTAACGAGTAAAGAAGAGTTATGTGTAAAAAGCTATGCTATACGACTCATCGCAAGCTGTTAAAGCTCGATTCTTTCATATATTTAAGTCTCTCTGGAATAATATGACATCACTTTGCTCTATTTTAAGGTGATAGACTCGAACAATTTTAATTTATAAAATCTTAAATTTTACGTATATCATGCACTTTATCTAGTTGATGGTTTTTTTTTTTGGTGGTATTTTTTAATATTGTGTTGTTGTCGGGATGACGATCAGTGAGTTTTACTTATCAACAAAATATAATTTTAATTATTATTGTGAATTATATTTCATAATCTTGTACTTAAATTCACATTAGGTTGATTAGCAATAACGTGTAGAATCTCAAGATGCTTAGTTAGAATATTGGCTCAACTAAATATATATATATATATTTGAAAATCTTATTTATTAAAGATTTGTGATTTAATTATATATATATTTAATTTGACCTATTAATGAACTTAAAGTATTTACAGTAATTTCGAGTTATTATTACATTTTTTAAATATAATCAAATAATTAATTTTAATCTTATTTTTAAAAAAAATTATGAGTAAAGGCAATACTCTAGCCATAATATGGATTTTTTTAGTCATTTTTAAACGAAATATGTCTGTTAGTTATGTCTAAATGATTTTATTATATTTTATTCTTGAGCATTGCGCTAGAAAAAATCAATTCAGAGTTTACACCTTTGTTGTGAAATCAGCATACATGAATTGAAAAGTGAACGAAAACTCAGAATTTTTAAGTGAAAATCTCGAAAATAGGGAAAAATCACGACTCGATAAAAAGCACTATATATTTGTTTTGGAAAGAAGTTTTCCGATATGATTACGGTATATATGAAGGGTTGACAATGAGAATCGAATCGGACAATATATGTATGTCCGTTGAATGGACAAAAGGCAGCGAATCGTCGTGATGATGAGCGAGTGTGGCGGCGTTGGCCGAACGATAATAGTAGGCGGCAGGGACCGGCGTCAGTGGCCGGCGATGATGACTGGCGAAGATGGTTGACAACGATGACCGGCAGTTGGTAACGGATAGATTGGCGAAGCGAGATCGCAGCGGCGGAGCAGAAATGGCGGCGGCCGTCGTAGTCGGCGATGGCGAGTGGCCAGCGGCGGCAAGAGTAGTGAATGGGTATGCTTGGAGGATTTTCAAGCTTTAGAGCTCTCTCCTCTCTCTTGCTCCCCATATGAAGAATGAGTAGTATTTATAGATTTGAGGGTGTCTCTGTAAATACATACAAAATAACCACTCACCTCGGACGACTCATTCCTTTGATCATTTGATGTATTTTAAACATTTGAATGCTCAGATGAAGTCAGAATTATAAGATCTTGGGCTAATTAGATCCGGCTCGTCGAGACGCTCGATTTGACTATAAACACTCCATATTTAAGAGCAATTTAGGGATTTAATTGATATCCCAAAATTTTCAATGATATTTTAAGTGCTTGATCTCAACCAGTTTCAACTTAGGATCAACTTGTTTTGACATCAAGATTTACTTGATTAGTATTTTAAGTGACATATCATGTTTTAGATGACATTATCTTAATTATCCAAAAATACATATGCCAAATACTTGAGAGTAACAAATTCTTCAAAGAAATTTGCGGATCTATTAACCATATATTTTGAGAGAATAGATCTTCGTAGAAGCAAGAGATGATCACGGAGCGGAGTGCGATGCGATCATGGGGTCGCGTGGAGTGCGCGTCTTATAGCGTCGGCGAATGAGGCGGTATTTCAGTCGTGGCCCCTTGGCGGCGGCGTCACGGGTCGGTGCCGAGCAGCGAAAGGCGAAGAAGCGGTAGCGAGTGGCGCAAAGCGCTGGCAGGCGGCGGCGGTGTCGCAGCTGGCGAGTTTGTGAGTCGCGGCCGTGGGCGGCAGCCGAGGCGAGCGGCGTCGCGCAGGCTGGGAGCCGTCGCGGATGGAACATGCCGATGAGATGAGTCCTTTTGTCCATTTTTGCTATTTTCAGGCATTTTGCGTTTTCTGATTTTCTTTCAAATTTTACTTTTGTAAGAGATCTATAAAACCCCAGAGGGAGAAGGCACCTTCTTCTTAAGGAGAGTCGTTTGGAAGCGATCAGGCGGTATACATGCTCTCAAAGAGGTCAGTCAGCGACCTCGTCGGACCGTTTGGAAGCGATCGAGGCCCGTGGTATCGTCGTTGTTGATTTTCCCTCGAAAGTGGCGTCGGCCCGACCGTCGGTTGGCCGGGTTTGGAAGCGATCAGGCCGTGGTATCGCCGTTGTTCGATTTTCCCTCGAAGAAGCGTCAAGCCGCTTGTCGAATCGCTTGGAGGCGATCAAGGCCTACGATATACGTCGTTGTTTCGATTTTTCCTCGAAAGAGGCATCAACCGGCCTCGCGGACCGACCAGGTTTGGAGGCGATCAATGCCTGCATTTTATACGGCGAGGCTCTGGTTTTCCCTCGAAAGATGCGTCAACTTCCCTTGTTAGACCGACCAGGTTGGCGATTATTAGCGATGCGGCAGTGACGGCGGTGATGGCGGCCGGCTCGGTCGGCGAGGATGGCGCTATGGCGATGATACCGCGGAGATTGCCGGCGATGTTGGCGGCAGTGGCCAGCGGTGATGATTTTGGACCTATCAGGTTGTTTGTCGAGTGTGACTCAATGGCGTTAACCGCAATATGGAAGATGTTGAATTCAAGTGAGGATTTTGACCCATCGAGGTTGTTTGTCAAGTGTTGCTAATGTTAACACGTGGAAGAGAGTGGGAAGTCCACCAAGGACTTTTGACTATCTAGGTTGTTTGTCGTGCGGCTCGATGGCGTTAACATGGAAGAGGTTGAATTGAATCCATTGAGGATTTTGATCTATCCAAGGTTGTTTGTCGTGTTGCAGATGGCGTGGAAGAGGCGTGGGAAGTCCACTAAGGACTTTTTGACCTATCCTAGGTTGTTTGTCAGAGTGTGACTCAATGGCGTTAACTTGTATGGAAGAGGTTGAATTGAATCGAGAATTTTGACATATCAGGTTGTTTGTAGTGTTACTTGATGACATTAATAAAGAAGAAATTGTGGGTTGTCCACCAAGGACCTTTTGACTATCTAAGTATCGACAAGTGTTACTTGACTTCTTACATGGAAGGTCGATCAAGTCCCATGGGATTATTGATTGAGACGTGAGTTGTATATTTCTCAAGGAGGATTAAATGAAGAAGAAATAAGCTTGTAAGAAAGCTATAAATTCATTACTTTGATAAGTTCGTCTGATAATAAGGCGATTTTAACACGGATATGAGTTTCAAGACAAATGACAACAAGTCTTTATCCCACTAAGGCTACATGAAGAGGCGAGACAAAATAAAGTTGCAATAATTATGCGGTAGGAATTCATAATATTTTCGGATATTCTCGGTGTTCCAAGTTCGAGGTAAGTTTTTTCCTTACGGATCTTTGAGCTTGAATGTTTCACATATCTTGACCATATCATGGTCCATCCCAAAGCGTGAGAGTTTATTGCGTTGAGGGCCTTTGACTTAGAGACTTAGGACCAAGTCATAGATATATGGGATGAGGTTTTACTCTTCTATTGAAGTCTTTGAGCCCCTTTGGTGATAGTAAGCAGTCCGAAGTAGGGTCATGTCACAAATTTAAGGAGTAGGTCAGTCTTTGTCGAGTTTTGTTCATTATCATCATGATAGAATAATTGAACTCTTGGGCTTGGAACCCAGATGCTCTGTATATAATAGCTTGAAACACAAGTTATATGGTGTCTCTCACCTGGCGATGTAGTCTTGGTAAGCCCAAAGAATATTAGAAAGCTTATCAATCCATTGCCTGACCTTCTCAAGGCGTGTTTTAGTCCTTTGAGTATAGTCCTGTTGGTAGCTTGATGTCCATTAGTTTGAGGATGTTACGGTGTATGCGTGAATGTGAAGATCTTTGCAAAAGGACGTAAAGATTTTTCCAGTAAATTGGGTTCTATTATCAGTGATGATCTTTGCAGAAAGACCGAATTGACATACTATATTTTCCCAAACAAATTATTTAGCATTCGCCTCCATGATTTTAGTGAGTGGTTCAGCTTCCACCCATTTAGTGAAGTAGTCGACGGCTAAAATGATAAACTTTTGTTGCCCTGACGCTATCGGAAAAGGTCCCATGATATCAATTCCCCACTGAGCAAAAGACCATGGGCTTTGAAGGGATGAGAGCTCTGTATGCGGCATGTGAGAGAGGTTAGAGTGCAACTGACAACTTGCACATTTTTGTGAACTCCAAGGTGTCTTGTTTCATCATAGGCCAATAGAACCCTTGCCTTATAATTTTAAGGGCTACTTCCTCTAGATGTTCTCCACATATCCACGAGTGAACCTCTCTTAATGTGTAATCACCTGAGAGGAATTTGAGTGCGGTCAGAAAGCTTCGTTTGTATAGTTCACTTACGATAATAGTAAAGTTTGAAGCTTGTCTTGAGGCGGTCAGTTGGGTCTTGATGCGGTTCCTTCTTGTAGAAAATGACGGGATGGGGTCCATCCACGAATGTTCCTTTATCTCATTACTTGTATTACCCATGACCACGGATGCTAGGAAAATATATTTTTCAACATACTTTCTCTTAAATAGATCTGAAGCGGTATGCAAGCTTAGCAACAGTATTCTTTCTATTCTTCTCATGTGAATGATTTGATGTGTCTTGAAATAGGAAATAAGAGACTTTACCAAGTGGAGATATTGTCCAGCTAAGGATTATGAGTATTAAAGTTTCTCTCAACTTGGGAGGTGATAATTTGAGAGTCAGTGTGGATTACTAAGTCTTGAGCTTCACAATCAATGACGAGTCTCAACTCTGCGATGAGAGCCTCATATTCAATTATATTATTAGTTGCAAGAAATTTTAGGCGAAGTCCATACTCTAAGGTATTTTGCTGGGGGAAAATAAGTAAGATTCACACCCGGCCACGGCTGAAGCTCCATCAACATAGAGGGTCCATTGAGGAGACGAAAGACGTGTACCAAATAGCTCCTCTAGAGTTGGGGCATTATAAAGTCTTGCAGTACTTGAGACTTTATAGCAGTAGAGAAAATTTATATCAAATTCTCCCAATTCTACATACCATTTAATTAACCTCCCATATGCTTCTGATTTCTGTAGGATGGCCCTTAATGGTAAATGAGTGTAAACACCAATAGTATGAGCTCCCGTAGGATGACCCTTAATGGTAAATGAGTGTAAACACCGATAATATGAGCTTGGAAATATGGACACAATTTTCGTGCTGAGAAAACTAAAGCCAGAGCCACCTTATCTACAAGTGGATAATGACTTTCTATATCATAGAGAATTTTGCTGACATAGTAAATTGGTTGTTGTATTCCATTTTATTCTCGCACTAAAACTGAGCTTATCACATGGGAAGAGAATGCGAGATATAAGTATAGCATCTCTCCTTGGATAGGCTTGGATAGTAGGGGTGGAGATGCTAAATACTCTTTAGTTGCTCAAAAGCGGTGACATTCATCGTCCACGAAAATTATTATTTTAGCTCCCTTTAATATTTTAAAGAATGACGGTATCTATCCCGAGCGTTAGGAAGTGAGAATAACGCATTAAACGTTCAAGCGTTGAACTTAATATTCTTGGAGGAGTCATATCTTGAGAGAGCTTTGATTTTCTTGGGGTTGGCACATTTGGTCGGGTTGAGCATGTTATAATGTCGAAGAAGGTTAAAACATATTTCTAAGTGAAATATGTGATTTCTTCAGCTTTCTAACAAGTCATCCATATACCTCCATTGTGCGACTTTAGGTTTTAAAAATTTTATTCATAAGTCGTTGATAGGTAGCACCAACATTTTTTAACCCAAACGACATAACTTGGTAACAGTATAAACCTTTATATGTTTGAAATGTTGTAGCTTCTTCATCCGTTAGGCCCATTTTTATTTGGTTGTAACGGTAAGCATCAAAGCGGCATTTGATGTCTGTAGCATCAATTCGAGGAAAAAAAATTATCTTTGGGCAAGCCTTGTTAAGGTTAGTGTAATCAATACACATTCTCCATATTCCATTTATTTTTTAACCATGATAATATTTGTTAGCCATAATGTACCTCTGACTCTTTATAACTTCTTGTTCAATAGCTTGGAAGCGATTGGGTGCAAAACTTCTTCTTTTGGATGATCGGTTTAAATGTTGGATCAATCTTGAGGGAGTGCATGATCACATTTGGAATTCGACATATCCGTCGGACTCAAAGCGAAGATGTCTTGATTTCGCGCAAGTCTATGTATTTTCTTTTGTTCTTGAGCGAGGATACCCACTTGCGCTAGTGGTTGGTCATCAGATAATACAACAGAGAGAAAGTCTTCTACAGGCTAAGCTTTCTTGGGTACTTCTTCATCTCGAAAATTTAAATCTTCGATGCTGAAGGTTAAGAAGGGCATAATTGAGCTTGTCTGAGATAACATGATTGTGCTATCTATTAATTTCCACAGACCACCCCAACTCCAGCGGGGTTGGAAACTTCATCTTAAGATGAGATTACGAAAATTGATTGGAGGGTCTGAATAACTTTATATATATGAATCGACTTGACCACCATGAATTGGACTAAATGAGTCACTTGTCGAGAAAATTCACCAAGGACAACAGGAAGGGTGATTGTCTTCTATACTCGCACATGACGATTATCAAACCCGTACAATGATCCTGTAGTGGGTTGGAGCTTTTCCCTAACCAAGCCCATGCTAAGAAATGTGAAGTAAAATAAGACATCAACATAACTCTCATTGTCAATCAAAATTCTCTTAATATTATAGCATGGGTCCTTGATCCAGTGGATCTGGATGGAGAAGCATGGACTCCTTCTAAGTTGAGTCATTAAAAGTGATGGAATGATCAATATGAGACTCATTTAACTCTTGAGGAGGTGTAATGAGAACTTGATTAGATAGTATTGGTCCTCTGCGATTGTTTGATTTCCCATTTGTTTGATGATTATTTTATTATTTCTTGATGATTGTCTGGTTGCCCCAATTGGAGGTATGTTTGTTTGATTGATTGATTCTTCACAAATCGGCGTAGATATCCTTGTTGAATGAGGCTCTCAATTTCTTCTTTGAGTTGTTTGCATGCCAGTATGTTATCGACTTGATGACAATATGATTCTATTGATTTCACGAATTTGGTTTCAGTGGATGTGGCCACTTGATATTTTCTTCATCTCAAATAGCCATCAAAAGGTTGACGCGAGGCGTGTTGATGTATTTCTTTTACGGTGGTGGTTCACGTCGTTGATATGAGGGAGATCACGGTTCCACTTGCTTCTTTTCTTTGATGGGGTTGATGTATTCCTGGGGTGCTCTTACGTTTTTCTGTAGATTATTCAAATTATTTGCGATGGGCATTAATAGCTTCATCGGCAGAGATTTGTGCTTCCACATGATGAACTAAGTTGGCATATGAGCGGGCGTATCTCGCGTGAATAAAGTAAAGGCCTAAGCCTCCAAGGAAAACTCCTCTCAACAGTGCTCTAGGTATTTGGCAGCTTAAGGAGAACCTCTGGAAATATTCCTTAAGTGATTCGCCCTCATTTTGACAAATGCCGGAGAGATGGGAGGAATCTTTAATGATCCTTCGGTTTGCAATGAACTGTTCTACAAAAATCTTGGCGAGCTCGTCAAAGGTATGGATGGATTCCTTTGGAAGGGAGTAGAACCAAGTGTAAGCTTGTCCCTTGAGGGAAACTGGAAAGACCTGACAAAGCAGTGTGTCAAGAGCTCGTTGGATATGCATGATGGTTCTGTAATGGTCGATATGTTCATGTGGGTCAGTCACCCCATCATAGGAATCAATGCTCGAAAGCTTGAAACCAGAGAATATGATGTTGAAGAATAGTTTGGTAAGGTGAGGATTCCTCATAGAGAGAAGATGATTTCTTGAAGGTGAAATCTTGCATTAAGCATCGTAATTATGCATGTATAACATGGCGAGTCAACAGGACAAAAAAATGTTCAATAATTGGTGGATTTGCAATGGTTGGCTGATAGATGAGAACTAGCGTGTTAAGGAGATCACATCTACGAGAACTTGAGGTGTTAAGGATTAGCATTTTGACCTCCCGCAGTCGATCTTAGGGAGATGTGTTTCGTGGTAGTGGTATTGTGTTTCGCAAAAGTCGGATCATCTCATTTTGAGATCTTCCATTCATCTTCTAAAGAGATTCTCATCATGCGCTTCAATGGCAGTCTATCGAGGAGTGAAGGCGAAGCTTGGCGTCCTTGGTTGGATTGGTTTGAGTGGCGGGAGTTGGAAGCGGGGAGACTCGTTATTCCGAGTGTATTGCTGCCATAACGAGGGTGTTCAGAATTTTGATTGAAGGGTTCTTTTCCAGACGTCAAGCTGCGTGCTAGAAAACCGATTCGTAAAAGTTTACAACTTTGTTGTGAAATCTACTTGAGTATTGAAAGAGTGAACGAAAATTCAAATTTTATGTGAAAAATCTCGAAAAGAGGGAACGATCACGAGGCCCTTTAGTAAAAACTTCCACTATATATTTATTTTGAGTACAAGTTTTCGATATGGGATTGATTTGTATATGAAGCGGTTGACAAGAATCAGTCGAACAGCAACATATGTAGTACGCGTTCATATGAATTCGACAAGTGGCGACAGGTTCGTGATGATGATGAGCGAGTGGTCGGCAGTGGCGAAACGATGCGCGATAAGCGGCGGGGACCGGCGTCGGTGGACGGCGATGATGATTAGCGAAGATGGTTTAGCAACGATGAGCAGCGGCCGATGGTTAGTAGTAATGATGCGATAGAGGCAACGAGATCAGCGGCTGGTGACAGCCGGAGAATAGTCGGCGGCGGTGGCCGGCGTCGTATCAGCGATAAGAGTAATTCAGCGGCGTCGAGTAAGCGCGATTATGCTTGGAGGATTTTCAAGCTTTAGAGCTCTCTCATCTCTTGCGCTCTATAAAAATGAGATTTATAGATTTGAGGCGTCTCAGAATACGTAAATCGAACCACTCCACTCCATCGGCTCAAAATGATTCCTTTGATCATTTGATATATTTTAACATTTGAATGCTCGATGAAGTCGAATTATGAGATCTTGGGCTTGTTAGATCGACTCGGGGCATTTCGATTTATAAACACTCCCAAAATTGACTATAAACGCTTCGATTTGATTGGGCTTGTTTAAGAAGCATTTAGAGATTTAATTGATATCAATATTTTAATGATATTTTAAGTCTTGATCTCAGGTTTCCTTAGGATCACTTGCTTTTGACATCGAGATTAAATCTTGATTAGTGGTATTTTAAGTGACATATCACTTATCAACAAAATATAATTTTAATTATTATTGTGAATTATATTTCATAATCTTGTACTTAAATTCACATTAGGTTGATTAGCAATATATATATATATATATATATATATATATATATATATATATATATATATATATTTGAAAATCTTATTTATTAAAGATTTGTGATTTAATTATATGATATTTAATTTTGACCTATTAATGAACTTAAAATATTTACTGTAATTTCGAGTTATTATTACATTTTTTAAATATAATCAAATAATTAATTTTAATATTTTTTTTTAAATTATGAGTAAAGGCAATACTCTTAGCCATAATATGGATATTTTTAGTCATTTTTAAACGAAATATGTCTATTAATTATGTCCAAATGATTTTATTATATTTTTTTTACTGAACTGTGGTTTAATATTTATAATTTATCTAAAATAATAGTCAAAATCCAATTTATATAATTTCAACTTGTGCAAAATAAAGTGCACGATATACATACATGCAACTTCATAATGTTATAACCACAAATAACATATTTTCATAATAATTTATCCATCCCTATAAAAATTAAATTAATTTGTTTTATGTCAAACAATATAGCATATCGACCGTTCAAATTCATTAAATAATGAATGGACACCTCATAAATGTGGCATTTCAATTTAACCCAAACAATATCCAATAATGCAAATAAAACAAATACGGCGATCCAATCAATTAATTACCTTGTCTTAAATAGTGGCCGATAAACCATCCCTTCCTAACCCTGAAGCCCTGCTTATGTGTAAAGAAGATGGCCTACGGGAAAGGCTGCGAAGTCCCCACGTATTTATTTTTTTAAGTTAGGTATAGGATATTCATTAATATTACATAATAGTCTATTATGTCAAGATATAATGGCTTTATTTGATTTTTTTTTTCTATATAATTAATAAAGAACGAGTTATTATTATGAGGTAGGTGAGAAATAAATAAAATATTAATAATAACTACAAATTTTTTTATAAATTAACTAATTAACGTCTACAATATGTGTATTTGTTTCACTATTATCTTAAAATATATATATATATATATATATATATATATATATATATATATATATATATATATATATATATATATATATATATATATATATATATTTATATTATATTTGATATATCTCAAAATATATGAACAAAATCTTGATAATAAAATGATTTTGAGTAAAAGATCGGATCACTTAAAATATCATTGGAATTTTTTGATCAAATTAAAACAACTCCCAAATATGGTGTTTATAGTCAAATCGAAGGCGATGAGGCTGATCTAAGCAGACTATATAATTGACTTCATTTGAGCATCCAAATGCTCAAAATACATCAAATAATCAAGGAATCATCGAGGCATTGAGGGGAGTATGCGTGAATTCTAAGAATGTCCTCATCCATCTATAACATTTCATAAAGGGAGGCCAGTGAAACAAATGAAGGAGGCTGAGGAAGAAGACTCGGACGTCAACCACCGCGACCGTGCCAGCGATCCTCTCAATCTGAAGCGAAGAAGAAAGAGCGAAAGAAGAAGTCAAATAGGAAGAAGAAAGAGTCCAAAGAGGAAGAATAAGAAAGCGAGGCGAAAAGGAAGAGCAGTAGAAGAAGGAAAAGCCCTAGCAGATCAGAGATTCGCACCTATCAACCATCGTGACCATTAAATGCATTGTTACCTATTTAAAAAAAGTTACTCGGTCATAACAATTATCTTCTAATTCTCATATAAATATCTGTCAGCAATCCTTATCGAAGATTTTGTACTCAGAGATACATGGTGGAAGCTTTTCTTATAGCATGATTTTCCCTCTTTAGGTTTTTTAAAATTCAGGTGTCTTGTTACTCTTTAATTAATTGTGTGTCTTGACTTCACAAAAAACTTTACTTTCTCATATGGTTTTCTAACGCAATAATATTAGATAATTTTTATTTCTTTTTGTTAATTATTGAAATTAATAAAATCTGAAAGCAATTTATTTTGATTATATTGATATAGATGTGTAGTATCAAATAAAATATAAATAAAAGTATGCTTTATTTATTAATGATGAGCTATTATTGTGAGAAAAATGATTTTGATTCAAGAATAAAATTTTAGTCAAATGTGTTTTCATTGTGATCGAAAAGGCTAGGGAGGCAGTGCATGTGCTACATATTACATAACATTATATAAAAGAAAAACTTTTTATTTTATCCTATGATGATCTATGTTATTGTGTAATATGCGTATTTTTTTTATAAAAAATGGATATCATATAATTATATATGAGATCTACATACACACCACACATTCTTATATATTTATATATCTGACATTTTAATTTTTAAATACTTTAAAACATTATATATATATATATATATATATATATATATATATATATATATATATATATATATATATATATAAAATGTTATGTATTTAAACATAAAGTTTAAGCATTAAAAAAAATAAATATAAGAATTTTGTGGCATGTATAAATAAAATTTCATTTATTATTTATGACAAGTTATTAAATATAGTATTACTTCATATAAAAATATTGAGATCATCATAAATTTCTTATATATTTATATATCTCATATTAAAATTTTTAATATATTTGAAAACATCAATATCATTATCTTTTTTTAAGTTAAATATATAATTTTATGCATAAAAATGTTATGTATTTAAACATAAAGGTTTAAGCATTAAAAATATAAATAGAATTAAATGAAATTTTCATTTATTATTTATGACAAGTTATTAAATATAACATTACGTCATATAAAAATATTAAGATCACCACAAAGTTTTGATATATTTATATATCTGATATTTAAATTTTAATATACTTTAAAACATCAATATCATTATCTTTTTTTTTAAATATATATTTTTATGCATAAAAATGTTATGTATTTAAACATAAAATTTTAGGCATTAAAATATAAATATAAGAATTTTGTGGCATGTAGATAAAATTTTCATTTATTATTTATGACAAGTTATTAAATATAGTATTACTTCATATAAAATATTGAGATCATAATAAATTTCTTATATATTTATATATCTCATATTTAAATTTTTAATATATTTTAAAACATCAATATCATTATCTTTTTTAAAGTTAAATATATATTTTTATGCATAAAAATGTTATGTATTTAAACATAAAGGTTTAAGCATTAAAAATATAAATAGAATTAAATGAAATTTTCATTTATTATTTATGACAAGTTATTAAATATAACATTACGTCATATAAAAATATTAAGATCACCACAAAGTTTTGATATATTTATATATCTGATATTTAAATTTTTAATATACTTTAAAACATCAATATCATTATCTTTTTAAAAGTTAAATATATATTTTTATGCATAAAAATGTTATGTATTTAAACATAAAATTTTAGGCATTAAAATATAAATATATAAAATTTTTTGTGGCATGTAGATAAAATTTTCATTTATTATTTATGACAAGTTATTCAATATAGTATTACTTCATATAAAAATATTGAGATCATCATAAATTTCTTATATATTTATATATCTCATATTTAAATTTTTAATATATTTTTTAAAACATCAATATCATTATCTTTTTTTAAAGTTAAATATATATTTTTATGCATAAAAATGTTATGTATTTAAACATAAAGGTTTAAGCATTAAAAATATAAATAGAATTAAATGAAATTTTATTATTTATGACAAGTTATTAAATATAACATTACGTCATATAAAAATATTAAGATCACCACAAAGTTTTGATATATTTATATATCTGATATTTAAATTTTTAATATACTTTAAAACATCAATATCATTATCTTTTTAAAAGTTAAATATATATTTTTATGCATAAAAATGTTATGTATTTAAACATAAAATTTTAGGCATTAAAAATATAAATATAAGAATTTTGTGGCATGTAGATAAAATTTTCATTTATTATTTATGACAAGTTATTAAATATAGTATTACTTCATATAAAAATATTGAGATCATCATAAATTTCTTATATATTTATATATCTCATATTTAAATTTTTAATATATTTTAAAACATCAATATCATTATCTTTTTTAAAGTTAAATATATATTTTTATGCATAAAAATGTTATGTATTTAAACATAAAGGTTTAAGCATTAAAAATATAAATAGAATTAAATGAAATTTTCATTTATTATTTATGACAAGTTATTAAATATAACATTACGTCATATAAAAATATTAAGATCATCACAAAGTTTTGATATATTTATATATATCTGATATTTAAATTTTTAATATACTTTAAAACATCAATATCATTATCTTTTTAAAGTTAAATATATATTTTTATGCATAAAATGTTATGTATTTAAACATAAAGTTTTAGGCATTAAAATTATTAATATAAGAATTTTGTGGCATGTAAATAAAATTTTTATTTATTATTTATGACAAGTTATTAAATATAGCTTTACGTCATATAAAAATATTGAGATAATTTTTTAGCACAAATGCTTAGGTCTTATTTGAAAATTACTCCTAAGAAGATAAATCATTTGTAACATTTTTATTATATTTATCAAGATGTTAAAAACTCGAATTAAACATCAAATAAGAAAAAAAAAGTAGAGTTTTAAAATTCAAATATTCAATTAGAGTTGTAGGTCACTCGTAAATATTAAAATTATTTTAATATAATTTAATTGATATATAACATTTTAAATCAAGATATTTATTTTCGAGTATTTTAAATATAATTTTATAAAAAAAATTTGAGACATAATATTTTAATTATATTTTATTTTTAATCTAAATTTTTTAGTTTTAGTTATTTAATCAAAAATTAAAAAAAAACAAAAATTAAAATTTTTCTAAAATAGAATTGTTCATAAAAATTGAATCAAGTTTGATTGATTCAGTGCAAAAAAAAGGGACTGAAATGAATTAATGGGATGACAAATTACATCGATTTGATATGTGGTCCAAATTTGAAAATATGATTTTTATAGCGCATATTAAATAACAAATTGAAAAGCATTAAATCTCTTTAATTTCTCTTTTAATGACTTTTTGCGGTTTAATTGTGGGGACCGGAGACATGGAGAGAAGCAATTAGGTCTGGACAGGGACCGGAGCTGTCAGGCCAAGCCGAAAAGGGCACACATGTGGCTGTGCCCGCACATGAACCGGGTCCACGTGAGCAGGGGATTTTGATATGACCTGTATTTTCTTTTTTTCATAGTGCTGAGATTATCAGAACAAGAAATCTATTAAAGCTAAAGTGCTGATATTTATGACAATAAAAATACATTATTGGTTGATAACTGATGGAGAAACTTAAGCGTCTAAGTCTAATGATTACCAGCTTTCACTCTTTCAAGAGAAAATGAGTTTTGAGATTTAAAATTAAAGATGTGTAATATAAATTTGTGATTAAATTTATTTTAAAATTTAAGAAAATATATGCATAAAAAAGAAATAATGATGGATCCATAAATTATATGTTTAAGTTATTAATGTTGAGTTTAGATCTATTTGTGGGGATGTTAGCATCCTATTAATAAGGTTTGCAAGATTTCATAGAATCGAAAAATACAAAGGAGATTAAAGAGAGAGGAGAAAGAAGAACAAAGAAGAAAGAGAAAAACTCTAACAATCTTATTGCTAGCATGAAATACCTAAAAAGATAATCTATGAAAATGTTGCCTTGATCTTATACCTTAAAATGTTCTCTAAAAGTATGATTGAGCAGTTATAAATATGTGAATATCATGATCAAAATATTAACAAATACATATGGACAATTCATTAGGCGAGTGATTAGCGGGAGTCATTGGCTGGATAGATTAAGCCTTTAAAAGAAATAATGACTTGCTGAATGATATTAGTGGGAGACTCTTGTTGACTGGTGTGAGTGCCACATTAGTTGGACTAAGCAGTCCCTTGATATAGAGCGACAACCCACTTAGATTTAGAACTACGTTTAAAAACTTTTCGGATTCACGAAAAAGCTTTAAAATATTCGCATTTATCTTTTCTTTTTTTTAAAGGGTTAAAATGAGAACTTTCGGTGAAATAGACTAAAAGTTTAAAAGCATATTCAAACAGTGTCAAAATTAAAATTCTCTCAAAACATCTTAAAAAACTTCAATGAAGCGCTAATAAGGTTCGGTACACTAAATATGCCTTTGGTAGAGGTGAATGCTCCATTAAGCCCAGGTTAGTCGCCCACACACTCAAAGTGAGTAATTCTGTCTAACCCTGACAAGCATATTTATGTCTTTGGGCTTGATTGGGTAAACATGTAAGCTTTCTAATGAAGGTGTAAGCATAAGAGCATAACATAGACAAATAGAATCTTTTTTAACTCGATTTAAAAGTTTAACATAAATAAACTCTAATTTGGTAATATGATAAAATTTTTGTTGGTATTGAACTTATTAACAACTTGCATATATGTTGAATGTACATGTTAAGTTCATTTGATGATCATTAATAGGATTAATATTTTTTTAGTTGATTACTCCTATTATGTTAATTTGAGTTTGATGCTTATATATGTGTGGTTATGATCATAAAACAAAGCAAAATGAATTGAAGTAATTTTAAATATAAAAAATGATATTAAAAATATCTTTATCACATTGATTTGTGGGCAACTTGTAGAGATATTTAAAGAGAGGGACATATTAAGATGGAGAACTAAAATCATTACATAGGAGAAAAATCTCATGGATTGAAAGAATGAAGGAAGAATATCAACAATAATTTTGAGTATAAAATTGTAAATAATTCAATTATATTTAATTTCATTTTGCCTTCTTCAATTTTATGTTGTTTATTTCATTGTAGATTGTATCCCAAACTCTATAATGACTAATTATTATTCTAGGTTTATGATTAAAACAAACTTTTTTTTAATGAATTGAAATATTTTTTTTGAGATTATTTGATTATCATTTTCTTAAAATCTATTAATTAAATGAACATTAATCAACTTATAAATTGAAGTATTTAATAAATTTAAAGGAATTACTTTGCACTTGTTTAAGATTAATTAACATGTGTGGATTTGAGATATAAATGACTTAAATTATATTTGCAACCTTATGAAAATAAAATTTTAATACAATCATATTGAAATAATTCACATAGGAATATAGTATGATAATTAAGTGGATTAATCATCATGTTTTTAGAAAAAAAAAAAAACTAGGGGAAAACTTCATTGTTGATTAACAATGCGGGAGTAAAGGATTATGATTGTTAAAATCATAAATTTGTTTTTCTTGTTATTTATTTATTTATTTACTTTGTATATGTATATGATACCATAAATATATCTAAGTGAGGGATTCTTATTAGAATAGACCACTCGAAGTAACATACAATTATTTACAAATTAATAAGCACAATAGAATGTTAACATTATTAATATTTTATGTTATATAATATTATTTTATAAATGTGAAATATTAATCTTATTGAAAGCCTTGATAACTTTGATATTACAAGGCAATCACTTAAAACTTAAAGGCCGTTTGGGTTCACTTTTATTTTTTTTTGTATTTTTTTTATTTTGTTTTGAGTATAGCAGAAAATTAAGATAAGATGACTAATTATGATGATGACAAATTAGATTGTATCAATCAAATATTTTGGATGGTAAAAATCGGATATAATCCCTTTTATTCAGCCTTAATAAGTATAAAATTTTAATTAAAAAAATAAAAAAAAATTTGATATTTTTTTGATGAAAAAAGTTTTTTAAAATTTTTACATATACAATTGCGTCTTTAGAAAAAGCAGGTAGTGAAAGTTCATTATAGCCTTTGTGAAGTTAAGTACCGTAATTAAAGAAGCGAACGAGCTAGAATTTTAGCGTGGAAAACCTCGAAAGAGGGAAAAACCAACTAGGATAAAAGGTTCCACTATGTATCATTTGAGTACAAAATCTTCGATAAGGATTCAGGAATTCATATGAGAGAGGAATAACAACGATGATCGGGTTGTAATTATTCTTGATGGTGGAGATCGGGGTAACTTAGGCGGAGATACTACAATTAGTGGCTGGTGGCGGGCGATGGTTGATGGCGGCCGAGTGCAATCTTGCTTGGGGTCGATCTTGCTTGGAGGATCTTAGCTTGAGCTCTCTCTTCCTCCTCCAGGCTTTTCCTCTTCTTCTCGGACTCTTCCTTTTCTTCTTCCTTGCTTGGACTCTTCCTCTTCTTCCTTGCTTGGGCGGTTGGCAAGGATCGGCTGCGGTGGGGTGGTGATTCAGCGGTCGGCTGGCTCCTCTTCTTCACTTGTTTTATCCTCTTCACTTTGGCCTCCCTTCCCTTAGCTTGGCACCTCATGTGAGGAAGGCCTATTTATAGATGGGAGGAGAAGTAAATTCATGTAAGGCACCACTCCCTATCGGACGGCTGGATGATTCCTTGATCATTTGATGTATTTTGAGCATTTGGATGCCCAAATGAAATTATGAGATCTTAGCTCTTAGATCGGCATTCGAGGCCTTCGATTTATTGCACTCCATATTTAGAGTTATTTTGGGATTTAATTGATGTCCCAAAGATTTATGATATTTTAAGTGTTTGATCTTGATCGGTTTTGACTCAAAATCATATATCGCAAGATTTGTCTTTGGTAGTATTTTGAGAAATATCTTATTTTTGGATGACATTAGCTTAATCATCAAAAATATATGTCATCAAATGTTCAAAATAAATTGGAAGTTTTAGGCGTTTAAGGGACCGGGCTCCGTGGCCATCGGCGTCATTGGCGTCTGAGGAAGCTTGTCATGATGTATGATGGCGTTAGCGTATGAAGTTGTAGCCTTTATGGCCGCGGCAAGCCAGCAGAGCTGTATGGCCTTGTGGCTATGGCATGAGGCTTGCAGCTGTATGCTGCAAGCGGTTCATGCGGCATCGTCAGTCAGCGAGCGAATTGCCGGGCCATGGCGTCATGGCTGGCGTGGTCGCCGCCGAACGATTCGAGCCATTCAGCGCGGTCAGAGCCATTCCTCGGTTCAGACCATTCAGCGTAACGTTGGTCGAGCCATTCCGTCCTTGTCAGACCATTCCAGCAGTTGAACCATTCAGCATGCGGTTGGTCCTTGAACATGGGTCGTCAGCATGGCGGGCGAGGAGCCAACGGCAGCGCCCGCTTGCCATGAACGAGAAATTGGCGGTTTGAGCCGTTTTGAACCGTTTTTTGAGGGGTTTTTACCGTTTTGCCCTTGTGGGGGTTATAAATACCCCAGGATGAAGGAGAGGCACATTTTCCTATCCTTTCTTCTTGAGTGAGGGTTCTTTGGAGGTGATCGAGAGGGTGATCAAGAGAAGCGTCGAGGCGATCAAGGCCGATACGTCGTGGTTCGGTTCTGCCTCGTCGTTCCCGTCGTCGTCAGGTTAGGAAGCGATCAAGGCCCACGATGCGTGGTTCAGTTTCCGACTCGTCCGGTTCGGTCCGTCGGATCGTCACAGGTTAGGCGGTCAGGCCATGCGTCGTGGTTCCGGTTTCGACCTCGTCCGGTTCTTGGCCGTCGGATCGTCACGGGTTAGAAGGCGATCAAGGCCCGATGCGTCGTGGTTCGTTCCGACCTCGTCCGGTTCGGTCCGTCGGATCATCGGGTTAGAGGCGGTCAGGCCGCGGCGTCGTGGTTCCGGTTTCCGACCTCGTCGGTTCTTCCCGTCGGATCGTCCGGGTTAGAGGCGGTCAGGCCGGTATGTCGTGGTTCCGGTTTCCGACCTCGTCCGTTCGGCCCGTCGGATTCGGGTTAGGAAGCGTCAAGGCCGATACGTCGCGTTCCGGTTTCCGACCTCGTCGGTTCAGCCGTCGGATCGTCAGGTTAGGAAGCGATCAGGCCGATGCGTCGTGGTTCCGGTTTCCGACCTCGTCGGTTCGCGGTCCGTCGGATCGTCACGGGTTAGGAAGCGGTCAAGGCCCATGCGTCGTGGTTCCGGTTTCCGTCGTCCGGTTCTTGGCCGTCGGATCGTCGGGTTAGGAAGGTCGAAACGATGCGTCGTGGTTCCGGTTTCCGACCTCGTCGGTTCTTGCCCGTCGGATCGTCGGGTTAGGAGCCACGATCGTGGTTCCGGTTTCCGACCTCGTCGGTTCGGCGTCGGATCGTCACGGGTTAGAGGCGGTCAGGCCCCAACGTCGTGGTTCCGGTTTCCGACCTCGTTGTTCGCCGTCGGATCGTGGGGTTAGGAAGCGATCAAGGCCACCGGTCGTCTGGTTAGTTTCCGACCTCGTCGGTTCTAGTCCGTCGGATCGTCAGGTTAGGAGGTATCGAACGTCGTGGTTCCGGTTCCTCGTCGGTTCTTCGTCGGATCGTCGGGTTAGGGCGGTCAAGGCCACGGTACCACTTTTCTTGTAGGAAACTTCGATGGAAGGTTCAATAGTTGAAAATTGCCAAGAGTATCGGGTTAAGAACCATTGTCCTCATAACTCAAAAGTTTGGCGATCGTAGAGAAAAATTTTACCAAGCGTCGGCGAGTCAAAAGAGCGTCTGCGTCGCGGTGATGGTCAAGAAAACTCATAGTATGGCGGCGGGGCGATATGCCTCTCTTGTCACATCGAGATAGTTTAATGGTGTTTTTAGCAGAAATTTTCTTCCCCAATGAGTTGGTGGTTGTGGCTCAAAAGTCGTCGAAGTTCGCCTCGCCAGTACTACTATTTCGAGATGACTCTTACGTCTTTGGTGCGATTCCTTTGGCTCCTGAGCTAATTGAGATTTTCAAAAAATGTGGCGTGGCTTTGATGCAATTTTCGTTTTGAGCTTTAATGGTCATTATTGGTTTGACAACCTTCTTCAGGGAGCATGGGGTTACTTTGAACATCGAATACTTGTGCCGAATGTGTAGATTCACATGTGATGCTCAAGGGCGCGTTTCTTATTGGGCTATAAAGCTGGATAGAATTTTGACGGATCCGTCAAAACTTGGTCTCTTGGATTTTTTTTATGTGAAGAATGAGTGGGACCTTCGAGAAATGGGGAAGATTGAATGATCTTCGGATCCGTCACGATATCGGAGGATGATATTCTAGCAACTCTTAATATTCCTGATGTGGGAAGCTTGCAACATGAGTTGCATTACATCAGTAAATATATAGTTGAAGATAGGATGTTTAAGGTTGGTCTTTCTATCCAGGCGGGAAGGTCTCATGCTCTTAGTTGAAGAAAGGTGGCGAGTTCTCCTCATACTCATAGGGTTCTCTCGAGAAGCTATCATGGAATCACTGGCGGCAATGTTCCATCTTTACGAGAAGAGAGACTTCGTGTTGAAATGGTATGTTGGGCTGTGGAGATGATGTTCACTTAGCATCGAGTTTAATTTGTTTGACTCATGATGGGGAGTTCGTTACTCTAAGCCGCAAATTTCGAGGAGGTATTAAATCACATATGCTTGGGCGTCAGATGAATTGTGCGTTGTTTTCTTCCGATTCTTCTATGTAACATTAGTCTGATGGCGATTTTTTTTTTAGGTAACTTCGGTCATTGGGACTTACGGCTCATTTTAGTGTTGCCTTAGATGAATGGAATCGAATTTGTGAAGATAAAATATCTGCGAGTATGAGCGAAGGATGAATGATAAAGCTAAAGAAGTGGTGACCTTGGAGGGTCGGTGGTGAGTGTAGGCGGTGGCGAATATGTCGACTTCTCTTTCTCTCCAGTGTCAGGAGGTGGAGCGCGCTCGTGATGAGCTGATTGAGGCGAGAGCTTCATAAGGAGAAGAGAATCAGGGCACTTGCAGCGGATAAGAAAACATTACAAGATCGTCTATCTGAAAAGGAGCATAGAATGTCAGAAGTGGAAGCAAGCGAGATCGCCTCTAAGGCAGTGGAAGACTTCAAGAATTCACAGCTTATCGTGGCACTATTGAAGATTTTATCCAGCTTAACCATATATTTGATGTTGAAGTGAAGGATTTGGAATAGCGGTGTTTAGAGGAGGGCTTCATCCGAGGGTTTAGAAAGGAATTGTGCGGTACATGGCAGGGCCAATTGAGGATATTTCTCCCGGCCTCGAAGATCCTTCACACGAGAGAAAGGAGTTGTGAGTGGCTCGGAGCGTCTCTAGTGATGAGGATATCGATATTATGTAGCATTGGTTATGGATGTCTTTCTTAGTCATTTGTTCTATGTAATGTCATTATGTGTATCGGGATCTTAATTCCTTCTTATATCATCATTATCTTTTATGATACACGGATATACCCTCTTCTATTTTACCCTTTTTTTTTTTTTTTATCGCCCTATCTTGTTTTCACTATCGGGTAGTGGTGAAATATTATTTGGCGTTGCTAATATGGGTGAGTTGGATCCACGAGGATTTTGACCTATCAGTTGTTTGTCGAGTGTTGCTCGATGACATTAACCGTATGGAAGAGGCGTGGGAAGTCCAAGGACCTTTTGACCTTTCCTGGGTTGTTTGTTAGAGTTATTCTTTGGGTGACATTAACCCTATGGAAGGTCTGGGATGTCCACAAGGAGCGTTTTGACCTTTCACGGGTTGTTTGTCGAGTTTTGCTCGATGACATTAACGTCTGGAAGATAGATGTCCAGGCGTTTTACCTCCCTGGGTTGTTTTAGTTTTGCTCGATGGCTGCCGTATGGAAGAGATCGCGAGAATCCAGGGCGGTCACAGTGGCGGCAGCGGTGCATGAGATGGCAAACGGCGATGGATACCGGTGGTTGGAGATGGCCGATGTCAGCGATAAGTGTAGTCGGCAGTAGTCAGCGGCGGTAAACAGCTGATGGTTGGCGGCCGAGGTAGTGGCGGCAGTAGTCGGCCGGCCGACGGAGATCTTTGACCTATCGAGATTGTTTGTCGAGTGTTACCGATGGCGTTAACTGTGTGGTAGGTACAAAGTTTTGACCTATCAAGGTTGTTTGTCGATGATGCGATGACATTAACTTTTAGAGTGGGTACAAAGTTTTGACCTTTCAGGTTATTGGTGAATATTATTCATGGCACTTGTGTATGGAAGAGGTGGGAAGTCCAAGGACCACGACCTTTCTGAGTTGTTTGTCGAGTTTTGCTCGATGACATTAACGCGTATGGAAGAGGCCGCGGAAGTCCACAGGTCCGACCTTTCACGGTTGTTAGTCGAGTTTTACTCGATGGCGTTAACGTATGGAAGAGGTGGGAAGTCCAGGACGTTTTGACTATCTGGGTTGTTAGTGGTGATTTTACTCGATAGCGTTAACGTATAAATTGAATCCGTTAAGGTAGTCGGTGGCGGCCGCGATTAACGATGATGGCGGCGACAATGCGATAGAGCCGTGCCGGCGATGGTGGCAGCGATGTCAGCGGCGGTAATTCAGCGAATGGCAGCGATAATGGTGATGACGGCTGCCGGCGATGGTCGGCGATGGCCAAACGGTAGTCGGCGGTGGTGGCCGGCCGATGAGGATTTTGACTATCAAGGTTGTTTGTCGAGTGTTATCGATGGCAACCTTGCTAGTTTGACCTTTCACAGGTTGTTTGTCTTTTTGATGACGTGCTGCGTATGGAAAGATGAGTCCCTGGGGCGTTTGACCTTTCTGGGTTGTTTGTCGAGCTTTTGCTCGATGACCGTGCTGCGTCTGGAAGATCGGAGGAAGAGCGTTTGACCTTTCTGGGTTGTTTGTCGAGCTTTTGCTCGATGACGTGCTGCGTATGGAAGATCGCAGAGTCCAAGGGCGTTTTGACTATCACAGGTTGTTTGTCAGTGTTTACTCGATGGCGTTAACCGTATGGAAGGTCGAATATTTGCATGAGCTTGTAGCCAGAGTTGACCATTGATCTTTGCCTTTTCGTTGGTGTTGCTGACTTGCTTATCTTTTGAGATTAAGAGTTGCCCCCCAGTTCCCGACAGAATCTGAAGGAACAAAGTTTGATGAATCTTCATTCTTCACTTGCGCTCTTTAAAAGCTTGAAATGCTCCACCTCGATGGTGGTTTTGATCTTGTTGGGAAACTTGGTCGTCATACAAGATGAAATAATGGGAATCGACTTCCTGGTGACATTGCGTGCTAGAAAACCGGTGTAGAGTGAAAGTTTATCTTGTTGTAAGTCAAGTACGAGGTAATTAAAAGCGAACATGAGACACTCATAATTTTCACGTGGAAAACCTAAAAAGGGAAAAACCACAGGGCCAGTAAAAGCTTCCACTATGTATCGTTTTGAGTACAAAATCTTCACGATAATAGGATTACATTGCATATGAGAGGAATAACAAGCTGTAACAATGATCGGGTTGTAATTATTCTTGATGGTGGAGATCGGGGTAACTTCGGGGAATCTGAGGTACAATTAGTGGCGGCGGTGGCGGTGGCGATGGTTGATGGCCGGCGGAGTGCAATCTTGAGGTGCGATCTTGCTTGGAGGATCTTGCTTGAGCTCTCTCTTCCCTCTTGGGCTTTTCCTTTGCTTGGACTCTTCCTTTTCTTCCTTGCTTGGACTCTTCCTCTTCTTCTTGCTTGGCGGTGTGATTGCAGGATCGGTGATGGCGGTGGCCGTGGTGGTGGTTGGCAGTCGGCGTGACTCCTCTTCTTCACTTGTTTGACTCCTCTTCACTTTTTGCCCACTTAGCAGCTTGGCCCCATGTGAGGAGTGAAGGCCTATTTATAGATGGGAGGAGGGTATTAGTAAATTCAATTCAAGGCGTACCACTCTCGATCGGACGGCTCGGGATGATTCCTTGATCATTTGATGTATTTTGAGCATTTGGATGCCCAAATGAAGTCGGAATTATGAGATCTTAAGCTCGTTAGATCCGGTTCGTCGAGACGCTCGATTTGACTATAAAACTCCATATTTGAGAGTTATTTTGGGATTTAATTGATATCCCAAAGATTTCAATGATATTTTAAGTGTTTGATCTTGATCGGTTTTAACTCAAAATCATAAATCGCCTGAGATTTTGCTTTGGTAGTGGTATTTTTGAGATATCAAGTCATTCTATTCTTCTATATTTATAAATTCATCATCTTCAATCTTAATTTTTCAAATTGACTTTAAAATATTGAGATTCATAACAAAAGCCTAACTCATATTTTTCATTTTTATAAAATTTTCAATGATTTGATTATAGTATATGCAAATACATGAATTTGATAGTTCAAAAAATAAGGAGGGTGATTAAATTATATATATATATATATTAGATGATTGATTTGTAAATTTTTTATTACAATGCAACAATTCTCTCAAAAGATCTATCCTAAGATAATCTCGAAGCCTATGGTAGCTTAGTGAGCAGGAAAACAACTCAACAATTTGTAAAATATCAAAAACGATGAAGTTTTTGCCCACATGTTTGCAAATCAATTGATTTTGATTTGAATTTAAATCAATGAGCAAAATCTAGTTTGGATTGACCTTAAATTAAGTCGCACTTAGCTAAAATTTTTAATTGATAATTAACTGACATAGGATTGATTTTTAAATGTGAATTAAAGTAGGATTAAGCCAACCCATAATCATGTCTTATAAGTTTAAGAAGCAAGAAGTCTTTTTTTTTTATTTTTTAAGAAGGAATAATTGAAGATATGAAACACACATAAATAGGTCTTATCTTATATGGATTAGTGCCTAATTACTTTTAGAGAAAATCACCCGATGATTAAAAAGTTCCCTAATTACTTTTTTTTAATAAATTCTTCTACTTAGGACGACCCCCTTCCTACTAGCAGAACCTCTTTAAAAACTCTCTACTTACTCGCTCACTAACCATTATCTAAAATGGGTGGGGAGAGGGGAACTCTTCGAACCAACCCAAGCTTCCTAAACACTCCTATCCTATCGCCTAAGTCCCTAGGTTTCTCAACTCTCCCATCTCTCCCTCTCCCAAGCCACTCAACTCCATATTCTCTATTTCAACATTGTCCTACTCATTTAGAGCTATTTTAGTATTCTTTCTATTTAATATTAGCATTTATAAATGTTATTAATATTTTAACAGATTGTGTTAATTTCTAATTTCATTGAAAATATTTTGTTTTGATTCTTAATTTTTATTCATACATATTAAAATTTTAAATTTAAAATGACTATACCAATGCATTCCTCTAGCTTGTAGGTGATGCTGAGTGAACTAAGTATCATAAATAGTATGACTCTCATTTATGTTAGGGTATAAATCAGCCTATTTATACTCCAATATTTTCAAAACTAGAAAGGCTTAAACATTGAGTTATAGAAGCCTTAAAGTATAATAATTTGGACTAAATAGTCGGTCTTATTTGTCATATTTATATTTCTAGTGGTTTCATGGTGGCTCATATCCAAGAGGATGATGAAATCTGTGAGATTTTTTTTATCAATAACAGGACAACCACCATTACTCATATATGTTGATCCAAAATTTTATCATATCAAATTAATGACTCAATGTACATTACAACTCAATTAAGTGAAATCTTATGCACTACTAATACACAAATGAATGTGGAGATTTTATCATAATATTATATGATGTCACACATATCTAAGGGTCAATGTGGATCAATAATTTATCCCAATAAGACAATCATTTAGACCTGAAATGCCTTATTACTCAATTCGGTGATGATCCTAATTCATATGATATAGTGCATAGTGATTTGAGCATAGAGTTGAGTAATGAAGAAAACATGCTAATTCATATATCCTAAACTTGTAGCAGCATTTTAGATGAACAAAGCTCAAGCTAAGATATGCCTGGTATTATGATAGCTTCAATAGACATTTACATTTACATCATATATGGACTTTACTAAGCTACACCTACTACAATAGATACAAGCATACATGTGTTGGTTAGAAAAATTCTATAGGGAGTCACCTTCAAATCTGCGGGAGAAATGAAAGAGGCAAGACTTATAGAAATTCATCTTTTAAGGCGCCATGTAGATCAGATACTACTTTGTGATCAGGTAATCAAGTGAATACTATCTCGAAAGGCAAGTCATTTAATGGATCTAATAATCACCTCAATAAGGACTCCCAGGACTATGTGTGTTTACAGATTCTTCCCCTACTTTATATGGAAAAGTAAAACAGAGTTTATTTTAAACTGGGTTCATTAAGTTTCCTATAGGGGCAAGCCTCCATAGTTAATTACATCCTATGGAATAGGGATTCCTTAGGAAAACTCTCGATTAAGGTAAATGATAGTTATTTTTGAAGATTTCAATAGAAAAGGACTATCAATCGATTGGTTTTATTTTGAAGATCAAATGGGATTGATCAAAAGAGGAGTCATTATCGAAGCCTAAGTAGGAGATGCCCACGATGCTAGAAACCTATGAGCATCTCAAACTATCCTATAGTTGGGCTTTATATTTTTGAAATTGATTTAATTGTTTGAGTTACATTTTTCATTAGAAGTTTAGGACTTATGATTCTTTAACACAAGATTAAGGAAATGCCTAAAAGGTGAAGAATTAAGCTTATGGCCCACAAAGGGAAGAAGCAATCTCAGAATCTAAATCTATGGATCTTTGTTGAGAGCTGAAAGCACAACCTAAATCTAAGGAAAAAAATGGGTATTTGGTTTGCCTCCATAAGAGAGTACAAACCACCGACAGACTTCTACAGCAGGTGTATTAACTAACTCCTCCGATTTTAAATACATATATACAGTTATTATGCTTATGCAACATAGGCTATTATTAATTTAAAAAGAGACTAAGTCCTTAAACTCACTCCCTAAAGAGACTAGATCATGTAAAGGGGCATGCTTCAAATGACCTAAATCAAATGCAATTATTTTGGACAATTCAAATCCCATACGGCGGTGCACGCGATTTGATCTCTATCGTCTGATAAAAGATCGGACGGCTAGAGATCTTCCCGTGGGTTTTATAATGGATAACGTATATATAAATGTGGGAAATTATCTCGGCCGTCCATTTAAAACACACGATGGACGGTTGAGATCTCCTAAGTTCTTCCCCTTGATCAACAGAGACCGTCCATGATCAAGGGGAAGATCTAAGCTCGATCTAGCATGGATTCAAATCAAACTCAACCCACACCATCTAAAGCTAAAGAGTGACAAATCCAATGGTCAAAAATCCATGGGGTGAAAGTTTCTTTCACAAAGCTCCACCACATTGAGTTTAATGGTCAAAAATCCCATACCTGGAGGTGATCACCACGCCAATCCTTGGAAGCTTAGGTCAGTTGACGAAACCTTGCTAAATTTTTTAGTACTTGAGGTTGAGTGGATCTTCCTATGGGTCACCTCCTCCTTAGCTTGAGCTCGATTTTGATTGAATTGGATATCCCTTTGCTTCAAGGACTTGGAAGAGAGCTTGGCTGCACTCGACTTGGTCCTCGATGAAGCTAGAAGAGGGAATTGAGTGGAGTTTGAGTGTGGAGAAAGTTGGAATATTGATTGAGCTCCCATGTTTTCATTGTTCAAAAACTGAGAAATGCGGAAATGACAAGAGCTCTAGGTGGCTTTCTATCACTCTCTGATGGCTCCTAAGTCTCACTAGTACTCAATTGAATTCAGGAATGCTGAATTCAAACTAAATTAGGGGGAGTATATCTCCCCCTTGAAGGATCGGACAACCGCAAGCTTACGTGCCGTTTTGATCCAATTGATCATATTGGGTGGGTTGTTTGATGAGTTAAGAGTGTGAACATGGTCGATTTGAGCCAAGGAGTGGATTGCCAACATCCCATGTGCTTGAATTTGAGTTTGAGAGGAGTTTGAATTTACAAGAAGATGTACCTTGGTGTATGCTTTTCGATGACATTCTTCTTGTTGATAAGACTAGAGAGAGGGAGTCCAACAAACTTGAATTATGGAGGTCAACTTTAGAGTCTAAAGGTTTTCGTTTAAGCATCTAAAACGAATATATGGAGTATAATTTTAGTTGTAGAAGTTTTAGTGGTAGTGTTGTGACTTTAGGTGATCAAGTCATTAATAAGAGTGAGCGATTCAGATATTTAGGCTCTATTGTTCAAAATGATGGTGAAATAGATGAAGATATTATTAGTATAATTCAAGTTGGATGGTTGAAGTGGAGGAATGCATCTGGCCTATTATGTGATAGAAAAGTTCCACTTAAACTTAAGGGAAAATTTTATAAGATGGTGGTAAGACTGCAATGCCTTATGGTGCGAGAATGTTGGCCAATAAAAGAGAAACATAAGACTAAGTTAAGTGTTACTGAGAGATGAGGATGCTCGTGGATGAGTGGCTTTACCCTTAGAGATAGAATACAAAATGAGTATGTTCGGGAAAAAGTTGGAGTAGCTCTAGTGGTAGATAAGATTAGGAGAGTCGCTTAGATGGTTTGGCCACATAAAGCGTCTAGTCGATGACGATAAGGAGAGTAGATGCATTAGATTTGCCTTATGTTAAGAAAGGTAGAGGTAGACCTAAAAAGACTTGGTTAAGATGTATAAAAAATGATCTTAGTATACTTGAATTAAATGAGAATTTGACACATAATAGGACACAATGGGGATGAATGATTCATGTAGCCTACCCCACCTAGTGGGATTAAGGCTTGTTGTTGTTGTTGTTGTACCCATAGGGTCAGGTTTGGTCTAGGGACTAATTGGGCTGACCCAAACCCATTGAGTTGGGTGCACCACTCTTCCCTAGGTTCCCTTGAGCTTTTAGGAAAGCCTCAAGTGAATGTGAAGAGGATATGACCAAATTACCCATGGATTAAGCCAAAATTTGTTATATGGACTAGGGGTATAATGATTATTTTATTATTTTTTCATTTTAGATATGTTGGGTATGTGGAGAAACTAGGTTTGGCCAAGTTTCATGAGATTTGGAATTCATTTGATAGGGTTTGGCTCATGTTGACCCATTTAGGTCAAATTAGGTCAACTTGGATCAATTTGACCAATTGGTCAAATTGAGTCAAACTAAGGGTTGGGTCAAGTTCATATGACCATTTGAAATATTTTGGTAGATTTGGTATGATTCAATTTGGATTAGTTTTGAATTTGGCTCATATGACTTCATTTAGGTCAAATGGGTCAAGTTGACCTATTTGACCCATTTGACCTATTTGGGTTAGGTCAAGAGTAAATTTAGATTTGGTTAGTCATATGGATTGGATTGGTATCATTGTTTCGAATCAATTTTGGTTAAGTTCAAATTTGGCTCAATATTACCCCTTTAGGTCATGTTGGGTCTAAGGTCAATTGGGCTAGGTTAGGTCTTGTTGGCCAATTGAGGATTTGATCAAGTTCCACAAGTGATTTGGAATGGACTTGACCCATTGGTTTTAATCGATTCGGCTTGAATCAAGTTTTGACACATTTTGACTTTTAGGTCAAAATGGGTCAACTTGGGTCAAGTGGCCAATTGGGCTAGGTTAGGCTCAAATGTTGGCTTGGTCAAGTTCAAACATAGGTCATGAGTGAACTTAGATCAAAGGTTTCAATGAATTTGGCCTATGGTGGAATTTGGCTATGTTAGGTTTCATTTTGGGTTAAGTGTTGACTTGGTCAACCCTTAGATTTGACTTGGTTGACCCAATTTGATTGATTGATCATCCCATGATGATTGTTGATCATGATGAGAGTGATAGATGAGTTTGGTTTAATCTAATTTGGTTAGGATTAGAATTTGGCTCATAAGGATACTTTAAGTCACTTTGGGTCAAGTGAGCCTAAGTGGGTCAAATGGCTTGGTCAAAGCTTAATTTGAACTTGATTGATCTTGTATATGGACTTATGATTGAAATATAAATCCATTTATAAGTGATTTTAAGTTAAATGGATTTTGATCCATTTGATAATTTCATATTCAAAGGAAGAATATGAAGGGATTTTGGATTTGATTTTTTTTTACTTAAGTTTTGATTGTTTGATTGAAGTTTAGATTTATATATGAGCTCATGATTGTAGAGTTTATTGAATCATGAGAGAAAAATCAAGAGTTTAGCTTGATTTGAAATTGATTTGGCTAAGTTCAAGATTTTGACTTGAAAGGCTTAAATTGGATTTTGATTGGATTTGAGTTTGATTTTTGGAATAGATTTTGATTGTTTGAATTTATATTTCATTTATATATGTGAATATAAATGAAAATATAAATTGATCATGAGAAAATTTCAATGGTTTGAAGTAGTTTGATCATGATTTGGACTAAGTCCATTAAGAAGGATTTAAGGGACTTAGGAAAATTTTAGAGCTTAGAGTTTGAATTTTTGAATTTGGTTTGATTGATTTATATTTATATTTCATTTATATATGTGAATATAAATGAGAATATAAATGAGTTTTGAGAAAATCTCATGACTTTGAGATGGTTTGATCAAGATTTAAGCTAAGTCCATTAATGAAAAATTAATAACTTAAGAATATTTTAAATTGAGAATTTAATTATTGGATTTGATTTGATTATATTTATATTTCATTTATATATGTAAATATAAATGAGAATATAAGTGAGTTTTGAAAATATCATGAATTTGAATTAGTTTGATTAAGGTTGATAAATCCTTTAATAGAAAATTAAAGGACTTAGAAAATTTCAAATTAGAATTTAATATTTCATTTGATTGATTTATATTCATATTTCATTTATATATGTGAATATAAATGAGAAAATAAATGAGTTTTAAGAAAATCTCATAACTTTGAATTGATTTAGATCATGATGAGGCTAAGTCTTTAAGGGAGAACTTAAAGAATTTAGGAAAATTTCATGAATTCATTTTGAATTTTGAGTTTGATTTGATAGGTTTGAATTTATACTTTATTTATATATGTGAATATAAATGAGAATATAAATAGATTATGAGAAAATTTCAAAGATTTGAATTGATTTTGATTTGATTTTGGTTAAGTCCTTAAGAAAGGAAAATTGAACTTAAGAATTTTGACATTTTGATCATGGGTTTCAATCATGATTTTAATCATGGAATTCAATCATATGAAATTGATTGGAATTTGGAGAAAAATCAAATATGATTGATTTGGAGTTTGTCTTGAAAGAAGGAAAGTGAGGAAAGATTTAAGCTAAGGCCAGGGTAGGCAAATTTCCTAACACTCGTAAGGCATGACCTATTACTATGACTAACTCTTCTAAGTCTCTAGGCCAGGTTGAGTATCCACCTAATCACTAAATATGTCTTAAGACTAAGAAACTCTTCAAATCTAAGAGGAGTCCTATGTCTAAAATGGAGGGGTTGAAAGCTCATCTTAAAAATGAGGTCAACAATATGCATTATATTTTAGGTTCTTTTTTATTATTAGATACATGAGACTCCTTAATGCATCTAAAATATGTCTAAGATTTTTTTACTACACTTATTGGCTATCATTATTTTAGTGCATCTTTATAAAGAACTCAATCAAGCGGCAAAACCTACTAAAGTGAATATAAAATGATATCAACATTGACTTCAAGTTGGTCATGGGACTAATTGTTTATCCCAATGAGCTTGGAGATAGGACACTTCGCTATAGATGTGCATTAAAATGAAATGTACTTTATTTGAGAAGTATTTTGTTGTATAATAATAATTAAACTCGTGTGAATTACAGATGGAATGAGAACATGGTTACTTATGCAATTTTGGAACTTCGAGTGAGTTCCACAAATTATCAAAAAATAAAAAAAATTAAAAAAAAAAAGAAATCTTTGTTATCCCAAACGAAATAGCCTGTAAAATGATTTTTTTTTTTTTTTGAGGAGCACATTCATTATTTGATGGAGTTCCTCTAGTATAAGGCTTCGTTTGGGACGATTTTTTTAGTTCATTTTCATTGGAAAATATGAATTTTTGATTTTGATACTTGTTTGAATAGTGTGCTTTTTAAAATTGCGTTTTAGCTCCATTTCACGGAAAACTCCATTTTAACCCCTTTTCAAAAAGCAAAAGACAAATAATTTTTTCGAAATTTTAAACCAACTTTTAATCATAAACCAAAGGTTCTAATCACCCACTGAGTGAGCGATATGCTTCCTTATAAATTTCATCAGAATCAAACTCCTTAATGCCTTTTTTCAGTCCAAATCAGGACAGTTAGATATTAATCCTTCACACGGCTGGCATTTTATTTCGAAATCAGTAGCACTTTTAAATGTCCAATATTGTGTTTAACTTAACAGCCTAATGGGGAGACCAGACAATGATATGAAAATATGAGTTGCCTTTCATGCTCATATGTACCTGTAAAGCTCCCAGCAGCATGATTGTTCATTCTTTTTAAAATATAATGATAAATATGTGAGAGTGTGTAAATCCTACTCTCCACTGAGATCAGCAGAACCTCATCTGGTAGAAGGAGAAGAAATTTTTGTTAGGCCTAAACAAACTAAAACTAGTCAAGATAGTGCTTATAGCCTTTAGATTTATTTTAAGATTAGTGATATTATTATTATCTATATATTGAACATATATCAAAGTACATCCTATGATTTTGAGCCCTATTCTATAACTAAGTTTTTATTAGAATATTTTAATGTAGATTGAAGATTGAATATTCATTCACATAAGAACTTGGGAGGGGTGGGGGCTTTGATAAAGGATAGAAGGTGGTAGAAGGTGGTGGCTAATGAAGATATACTAGGAGTGGATTATGGCCATTGATGGAATAAAGAGTGGAGGCTAATCCTTAATATGTAATAAATAAAATGGTAAAGAGTGGAGGAAAAAAACTCATGAATTGTGAAAAAGAAATACAAATTAAGGTAGAAAGAGAAATATATTCTTCATTGCTAATATAAAATATATGTATTTATGTATGTCATGTGCCACTCATCAAAATTCTCATAGAAGAAAGCCAGCCTCACCTTTAAGTAAAGTGCAAATGCATCTTATAACATCCAATTTAAGCTAATTTTTAATTATTTATCATATATATTTATAATCAACAATTATAAGAATAAATTAATTTATTAAATTCTTTTAAGTAGTCCATATTCTCTTTAAAATCTAAAATTATTTCAATATTGCATCATTGGTATAAATCCTTACTTAAGACTTATTTTAGGGGAAAGAAAGTTATTTAATTTGACATTTAAAATTATCTCCATTAATTAGTATAACATAGTTTAAGATTTACTTTAAAATTATTTTATTATATAACTCTTATTTTAGTTAAGTCTATTCAGAGATAGAATAGAATATTGTTGTAATTTAACATTGCTTGAACCTTTGAATTTGAATTTGAGATATTATAATTTAATAGAAAAGAGAAAGGGCATATTCTTTATCAATAGGGGCAAAAGGGTTGGCCCAAGTATATAATTTCTTTACAAGCGGCACTAGACTTTGATATGAATGTAATAAAAATTTTGTTTTGACACAATCAAAGTCATTGAGAGCAATTAGTATTTTTCTTGCTTGAAAATTATATAGAAGCATGGCACTAAAAAGATTTATGGACATGATGCATTCAAACTAAAAAGTATTATGTTTGTAAATATCAATTTTTTAAGTATCAAATATATAAATGCATAACAATTGTGTGATGTATGTAAATCTTCCAAAACAAAAAAAAAAAAAACAAAAAAAACAAACAAACAAACCTCCAAAGAAGGCATGCTACACCATTAGAATAGCCACCCACTTCAAAGTGTAATTGCATCAAATAAAGAGTGAAAATTTCAAAAGGAATAATTCTTGAATAGAAACCAATACTCAATAAATAAATAATAGAAGCTGATGTGAGCAAAAGACTAATTCAGAGAAATTGAAAGGCCCCTATAGTTCAGAAGAACAAAAAGGGAGAGGCCATGTGCAAAGGAACAGTGTGAATAAAGTATTAGGATCAAGTGGAACATCAGAGTGTGACCGCAGTGAGTTCAACATCCCATAGAAGGCCCCCTGAAGAAGAGCAGTGGAGCTATCAAGCAGTGTAGAATGGAGAATGAAATTATCAAATTAAAGTTGAGAAATAGAGACATAATTGGGTCAATTATCTCTTTTCTTTCTTCTCATAGCACATATTCAGCCATGAAACATGAGTGGCTCCACATTGCTGCAGGTGGTCTTGTCCATTTCAGCATTAACAACACATTAAATTTAAGTGAGGAAGAAGGTTACAAGTAGAGGAAAATAAAATTACTATTAATAAAAATAGTAAAATGATTTTTTTTAAAATTTTTGGATTATTGAGGGTGGGAACAACAATAATAACAACAACAAAATTTTATCCCACTACATTAGGGTCAGCTACATGAATTCTTCTTCTCCATTGTATCCTATCTAAGGGTGGGAAAATTGTAAAAAAATCTTACGATATTAAAATAAAATTATATTTTAGGGTCGGCAATTGTCCTCCCCAAGATTGCCCTTGCTTACAACCCTTTGTCTGACACATTTGTTAAGTAACCATGGTTAGAGATAAATTAACTACAATTCTTCATCATCATCATCAAATTAACTGCTGTCTCATAGTCATCCATGCAATTCATAAATGTCCTAGAAAAATAGTTTTCTGACCACCCTACCCTCATATAATCAGAAAAATAAACTTCGAATAAACCAACCCTCAGCTCTGGCAATTCAAATATGAAATTTTTTATATGTTCAGTAGTTAATATGGTCCATCATCCATGTTGGATGTTGTCTACATTAAACAAGAAACAGCAGAACAACAGTACAAAGAACAAAATCAAATATAATTTTATCACAATAGTAGTCTGTAACATCAGTAAGAAAATGACTTTACTTAGTGCTGGCTAAGATGTAATTAACGCCACTGTTAACTTTCAAGCGAAGTGTTAACAGCACCAAAAGTGACTAATACTTTATAGTGAAGCAGAAGATAATTAAGCCACAAGATGGGGGGAAAGTTGAAAGCTCTAGAGAACAAACAAGTTGATAGAAGCTCATCACATGGTGTGTTTCTGCGTGGTGGCTCATTCAGTAGGAATAATTACACTGACAAACTTGTATTAAGTATTCCATAAATGAATTCAATTCACATCCTGCAGTAGCAGTAATCTGATTACTTAGTTCTCTACAAAATGGTTTTTTTTTTTAGTGTGCAAAATAGTTTACAAGTAATTTATTTTAGAGGTTTAGAGGTTTATTTATTGCTATGGTTTGTTAGAAGCCATTTAAGACGACTCCACTTATTAATGCATTTTATGGAGTATTATATAAGACAAAAGTTATCAAAAGTTATCAAAACTACCAACTCCTGAGACAACAGCTGCCTATCATAAAGGCTTAGTGGAGTAAAGTAGGGATGTTAAAAAAAGAGCAGTAACTTGTAAACTTTATTTATTTAAGATAGAAACTTGTAAATAACATAAAATGATAAATCACATTATATGTTGAATAAAACATTAGAATTTTAAATTTAACTGTATTTCAAGTTAGACATTCTAGTAGAATATGCCATGGAGGATTCATGATGGGCATGACATATAAGATAAAAATGTAATTTGAGAAGTTATACTTGATTTCATTGCAGCATATAATTTTGCAACAGTAAATACATAGTATAAGAAATGATAATAGTACTTAATTACTTTGAAAGTGAAGCAATTGAATCCTACATAAGTTTATTTTTACATGAAGGAAGAATTTTTTATTTTGTGAAACTTCTAAAATGATTCTAAGAATAAGTTTTGACAGCACAACAAAAATAATAATAATCATTACTCTTTCAACATAAGTTATGAAGTGAGAACAGTAATAATATTTTAGTTGAAAAAACTTTGATGTGAATAAAATAGATAGTTCAATTAAAAAGATTATCTAGTAATTTAATAGAATTTAGGATGAATTGCATTTCACTACAAAGACTTGTTGGGAGAGTGAGGTACAAAAGAATATCAACAAAAAAATATACCTTTAAAGAGTGATAAAAATAATATTAAGACTCATTATGATTATAAAAACAAAACAAATATAGGTCATATAAAAGCCACCATTTTATGATCCATATCATAGGCTTAGTGTAAACAAAAATAAGAAATAAAATATCATATGTGATATTCCTGCTTATAATAATTCTTCATTAATAATTAAAAAAATCAAATTAATTTTTTTTTATTTTTTTTGAGCTGCACAAACATGAACTGCATTCAAATATGAGTTCAAAATGAGTCAAATAAGAACATGATATTCACAAATAATTTTGAACACGAGTTGAACAACTAAATTTTTCAATCTAACTGAATATATACACATTACCTCAAGTTCTACTCGTTTACATCCCCCCTACAGATAGGTTTAAACAGCTTAAATCTATTACATAAAATAATTTTCTATAATTAAGATTGAGTTACTAAAAAAGTTTAAATATTTTGGATCTATTAAACAAAATAAATAAGATGAAAATGAGAATAATAACTTCTATAATCAAGACTGGGTTGTTAAAATGGTAAAGTATCGCATGAGTATTGTGCAATAAAAAGATATCATAAAGATAAAAACAAAATTTTTATAAAATCATAATAGTTCACCTATTGATATAGGATAACTCTATTATCTCAATATATTTTATGAGTTATGTTTTATATTTGGAGAAAATACATTTTCAAAATAAAAAAAAAGTATTGTTGAAAATTTGGAGTAAACATAAAGTAGCTTCCTCATAAATAGTCCTAAATTCAACTCTTAATGTGCGAAGAAGATAAAACACCATTTTAATTTACTAATTATAGAAGATAGAAAAATCAAAAGGATGAAGAAGAAGAGAGATGTATGTAAATCAACACTTTATGTATTTCATTAAGGGCTCATTTTTAATTCTCTTTAATTCAATGCTTTGTAGATCTATAAATACCCTTGTGATGGACTAAAATGTAAAGTTGAGTTGATATTAGATATTATATTATTTGGTTTGTTAGCAAGGTGTTATGTAAGGATTGGTGGTCTTCTAATAAAGATTATTTAGTGGTCTTTTCTTCCATTAAAATGATATTTCAAATTCCTCTCTTACACCCTCCTTCAATTTGACATTAGAATAAAAGATCCTGAGGTGAAATGAATTTCATGACTCATCCTTTCGCTGGACTTAGATCTTTATTCTTTTTTAAATATCATCGCTTAGCTCTTGCATTAGTTAGGTTTATAGTTTATCTTTATTTTTCAAAAGTTAAGAGCTTGATGTATATTTATGTTAGTCCTTGTTAGATCCAATCATCTTTGAAACAATTGGAAGAAATTTATTCTTGAAGCAATTTCACAAGGGGTAAAGCTTGCTACAAGTGGCAGATAACACACTAATTTCTCCACTAACACTAAGCATGAAAGAATAGGTTGCAGGTAGCTTTAAAGCTAACCCAATCAATGGCAACCACTTCAAAACATCAAATCATCAACAAAGGCCTGGGGCCTGGAAGAATAGGGACAAAAGAATGATGGTACATTAGTACCAGAATGAAGGAGATGAAGACTCGTGAAACTTTACTATAATGGTTTTGCTCTCCAAACACAATCCAATAGTGTCATATTCCACCAGACATCGCAACTTTATTTAGCTGAGTTGCACTTGAATAGACTATCATGTGTTCTACCAATTATATCTACAGAATGAGGGAACTGACTAAAGAGCAATTAAAAAAAAACAAATATTTCCTAAACATGATCAACATGTCAAAAAGTTCCACATGATTCATAAAATTTACATCTAGCCCAATTCCCTGTAAGTGTGTTTATGATTCAACACAATGGCCTACCACCAACAAAACGGCCATCAGTCAAATAAATTGCTAGTAGTAGCCTGATAATGAATTTATCTGATACATGCATCTCTATTTTAATGTGAACATTACAATCATCTTTTGGAGGTCTTTAAAATATTGAGTGGAGGCTTAATTTGACTTGTGCTGTGCTGTGCAAGTGCTGTATCCATGTGAAGCAATATGTCCCACAAGTGCAATATGCACTTTCTGTAACTTAGATAAAAAAAAGGTTGATATAATTGGATGTGATGATACCTGGCACTTCATGGTAGTTAGCACACGATAAGCATGTGAGGTCAACGAAGATATTGCTGCAGAAATCTTTAGAAAGTTGATACCTATTGGCGGCAAAATGGTATTAGCAAACCAGTTGATGAATGCATAGAAAGATTTGCATGATTTACAATCTAACAATAATAATAATAATAACAAGAAGAAGCCTTTATACATGGCCATGAATCCTTTTCTTTATTGTGTCCTATTAAGTGTCAAATTCTCATTTAATTCTAATAATAATAACGCCCTTTTTATACTATCTAACCAAGTCTTTAGATTTACCTTACCTTCTTAATATAATCTAATACATCTATTTTCCCAACCGGTCATCGATAACTGTTTTAGTGATCAAGCTTCATCTAAGACGGCTCTCTCTAATCTTATATGTCACTAGAGTTACTCCAGCTTTTTCACATATATATTCTGCTCAAGATTTTATCTCTAAGTATAAAGCCACTCATCCCTGAGCATTCTCATCTCCACAATAATTAAATTTTATGATTCCTAATAAAAGGCAAAGAAAAAATGGGGAAAAATCTTTAGTTAAGTATTTTGTGAAGAAGAAGTTATTGAAAAATTCAGATAGACCATACAAATAGTGCATAAAACATTAGAAGCTGGTGGGTGCACAATGACGACATTAAGTTGAAATAAAATTGGAAACCACAACCACTGCACAAAAAAAAAAAAAAAAAAAAGTCTCTGTTCATCCCATATACACACAACTTTTCATCTATAATACCATACTTTAAAAAAAAGCTGAGAGAGACAAAATATTTAAATTTTCTTCAGAAAATAATTGATCATGGTATTTTCCTTTTAACAAGTCATTAAAAGAGTGGCGATTGAATATTTAGACTCTATTGTTCAAAATGATGGTGAAATAGATAGAGATGTTATTAGTAGAATTCATGTTGGATGGTTGAAGTGGAAGAATGCATCTAGCCTGTTGTGTGATAGAAAAGTACCGCTTAAATTTAAGAGAAAATTTTATAAGATGGTAGTAAGACCTGCAATTATTTATGGTGCAGAATATTGGCCAATAAACGAGAAGCATAAGGCTAAGTTAAGTGTCGCAGAGATGAGGATGCTTTGGTGGATGAGCTTCACTCTTAAGATAAAATGTGAAATGAGTATGTTCGGAAAAAAGTTGAAACTCGATTGGCGGATAAGATTAGAGAATCCTTAGATGGTTTGGCCACATAAAGCGTCATTATGACCGTTAGGAAAGAGAGATGCAGATTTCTTTATGTTAAGAAAGGTAGAGGTAGACTTAAAACACTTGGTTAAGATGTATAAAAAATGACCTTAATATACTTGAATTAAATGAGAATTTGACACATATTATGATACAATGGAGACGAAGGATTCATGTAGCCGACCCCACTTAGTAGGATAAAGGCTTGTTGTTGTTGAGTTGTTGAGTATTGTGTAGATTTTCTATGATTAGGATCAAAATTTAATAACAGTGAAAGAGAACCTTTTGAAAAGTGACTAGCGCCATCATATACTGGAATCATAAAGCTAGGTGCATTATTCAAAAGAGAATATGAGAGGAAAGAGCAAATGGTTTAGTACATATGATACTTGAACCTATCTTTCACCTAACAATGCCATGCCATGTATAAAATAAGTCCAAAGCAGTATTTTCAAACCGCTATATGCAATATAATGCACAAGAATTCCTAATACATAAAACACAGAGAGTAGTGCTTTTGTTAACTAAAGTATGCATATAATAATAATTTAATTAACAAAACATAAATACAGTGGAATAATAATTTTTAACAAATATATGGTGCATTCAATAACAATAATTTTCAGCTATTTATAAGCCAAATAAATTAATAATATAAAATAATGAAGTGATTAAAAAATACTTATGAATGAAACAAATATTCAGGAGATTGAGAGATTAGCTAGACCCCAAGAGATAAATACAATTTGAAGAGAGAAAGAGTAATAAGGACAACAAAACTACCATGAGTACTGCAAAAAAAATCTTGCCCATGATTAAAAGACTAAACATGTTAAGATAAATTGATATTTAAACTCATACAAAATTAAAAATTGACTTCCAACAAACTCTCAAATTTCATATATCATCACTAAGATTTTACAAATAATGAATTTTAATAATCTAATCGATCAGCTGAATATGATTAACATACACAATCTAGTTTGAGGGAGAGTATTGAAATTATCCTGAATTCATGACTAACACTTTACCATCTATAATAATCCAACAATCTGTGAGTATCTTGCCATCTATAATAATCCTTGAATATCAACTTTCTCGCTGCAACAAACCAATAGTCTATTGATAGCAGCAATCCATTTCTAATGTATATCTTATAATCAACTATACTTTCTCAGGATTCTAATTTTCAAAATACAGAAAGATCAATTAAGTTATTTCTGAATACATTTTAGTTGCATGAATTATTCCGCCAACTTTGATAGCCTATTCCTTGATAAACTGAGAGACATTAATAGTTCTTTTAGACCTCATCTCCTTGACGATAGATTGGGTGATTTCTCACCTATTTTATTTCTGTTGACTAAAATCTAGTTATTGGTTGGAATGCATTTTACTCAAATTGAATACAATCCAGGTGCTAAGTGCATGATTCAAAAGTTACTACAAGATTTTCATCGTTCTGAATTTCTATGCAATGTTTTAGCAGCTATTAAATTATCATTTGCGTTGAGTTATATATATATATATATATTGGTTTTTATCATAGGTGACAAACAAATGTTATAATAAGATTTATACAACAACAACAAGCCTTAATCCCACTAGGTGGGGTCATGAATCCTTATCTCTCTCCATTATGTGTCAAATTCTCATTTAATTCAAGTATACTAAGATCTTTCTTTTTATCTCCAATCAATCTCTCTAACATCTATCTAATCCCATCTGCTCTTACGCATCTTAAAAAAACTTACTCATCCACAGCATCATCTCTCGTAACACTTAGTCTTTTATCTTTTATTGGCCAACATTCTCGCCATAAGTCATTCAGTCTTACCACCATCTTATAAAATTTTTCCTTAAGTTTAAGTGTAACTTTTCTATCACATAATAGGCCAGATGCATTCCTCCACTTCAACCATCCAACTTGAATTCTACTAATAACATCTCCATCTATTTCACCATCATTTTGAACAATAGAACCTCTATAAACCACTCTTATTAATGACTTCACCTAAAGTCACAACACTACCACTAAAACTTCTACAACTAAAATTACACTCCATATATTCGCTTTAGATCTACTTAAACGAAAACCTTTAGACTCTAAAGTTGACCTCCATAATTCAAGTTTCATTGGACTCCCTCTAGTCTTACCAACAAGAAGAATGTCAGAAAAGCATACACCAAGGTACATCTTCTTGTAAATGCCTCGTAAGAACATCCATAACTAAAGTAAAAAAGATAAGGGCTTAATGTTGATCCTTGATGTAATCCAACCTGAAATAGGAAAATATTTTGTCAATCCTTGTGTTTGGACACAAGTAATGCTAGTATACATATCCTTAATGACTTGAATATAACTAATATTAACTCATTTTTGTTCTAGAACTCTCCAACATCTCTTCGAGACTTTATCATAAGCTTTCTCTAAATCAATAAATATCATATGTAGATCCTTCTTACTTTCTATATCCATCAAACCTCTTAACAAATGTATAGCATCCATAGTAGATCTACGCATGAAACTAAACTTGTGAGAAACTTACATCACATCGTAACCTATGCTACTCTCTCCAATAATTTTAATGTATGACATTAACTTAATTCCTCTATAATTTGCACTCTTGTGCATCACCTTTATTATTAAATATAGAATCAACAAACTCTTTCTCCACTCATCGGCATCTTTTAGTCTTTAAAATAACATTAAAAGATTTGTAAGCCAAGAAATTCCGATCTCTAAACATTTCCACACTTCCATTGGAATATTATTCCGTCCTCGCTTTCCACATTTCATTTTCTTTAAAGCTTCACTAACTTCATTTACTAATCTGACGATAAAATGAAATTCTCTATTTTTGTTTAGGGTATTAAGATTGCTAAAATCAATCTTTCGCATCGTTGAAAAGTTTATCAAAATACCTCATCCACCTATTTTATAATTAGATTTATAATTTGTAAAATTTTGTATGCATGTTGCATATATCTACACTAAAGCCACTACGCTAAAGTTTTATATCATCTTACCTGAGTTAGCTTTTATGTAATTTACTTTTAACTATTTCTTTGAGAAATAGGACACTTCCCTATACCCTAATAAAGAATGAACACATTCTTGTGTGCGAGGCACAATTACATCTCGACAACATGTAATGACAAGAAGGTAAGCATGCGTGTTTTCATCCCAATGATGTTGAAGACGTAGCCAATATTGATTTAACAACTATAACATGAATCTAAACTGGCACATATGGAAGCATCACTTGGTATTTTCTCTGGCAATCGACTAAACATATATTAAAGCATTATGTCTTAACCGTTCATATTATCGACATATCTTATCTAGGAACAAACAGAATCAGAAGGCTCCATTTAGCGTTAATAGCTCACATGAAATCCCGCATAGGTTTTGGAAGTACTAATTACAAGTTACATGAACATTAATCCAATGCAATATAACACAATTCAGTCTGATGCTATGCAGTACAATGCAGTAAAATAAATACAGGGGCTGGGTGGTAAAACTAGGTGGTCATAGACTCATATCAGACCAAAAGAAATATCCAGCACTTTTGTACTGTAACAAGTTTCTATTAGATTATCAAACTTTTGGCAACTCCTGAAGAGCTTACCAGTAATGAAATCCTAAGGATATTCAGTATGAAACATTTAACAGCTGAGAAAAAATCTAATTAAATAGGAATGTTTGAACAATCAAATGAAGAAGAGTTGCATGCATCTCTCCATCCAGTTTCAGAGTAGGCGGCAGCTGTTACCAATTTTTTTGTTATTCAGAGGCATCTTTGGAGACAGGGTATGTTTACAAATATGCACTGTAACTGGTTAAATATAGTTGTTATTTGTCATGAGCAGGTCAGTAAAACATGAGTTGCATGTGAACAAGTAAATATGAATGTTATGTATAGAAATAAATCTAAGATAGTCCCTCAACTATTTACATGTGGCCAATTTAGTCCCAAAGTATCACATTTCTTCAATTTAGTCCCGTGACTATATAAAATTGATCCAAAATGATCGCACATATAGAAAACGTGATACAAAAATGATCCCAATTTAGTCCCTCGCCTATAAAAAATTAATCCCAATTTTATTCACTTTCAAAACATATCTTGAAATTGCAAATATTTTGCATGGTGGGCCATGCTCTCATTCAACTAGCATCAGCTGACAAATTACATGCCAAACATAATATTGCCAAATGTTCTTAACTAGCATGGATAAAACAGATAATAAGGAACCAGCAAAGTTAGTAATTACAAATGAATAGAAGAGAGAAATTACATACTCATTCCAATTTTATGAGTACAGGTGACTTGATCATATAAAACAAGAATAAAGCCTAAAAACAACTTCAGTTTTGGTGAAAATAAGCTGATGGCTACAAACAAGCTGCAAATGTTAAAAGGATTTCAACAATTACGAGTAGTATTTTGCCTAGACAAGCTCTATGTATGCCATTGGTGCATTGTCGCCTCTCCTCGGTAAGGTTCTGATAATTCTAGTGTATCCTCCATTTCTCTCACCATATCGATCTTGTACCTCTGCAAAAAGAGCATGCACAATCTGCTTCTCATAGATGAAACCAAGTGCTTGTCTTCTCTTATGAAGAGATCCATCTTTTGCCAATGTAATCATTTTATCCACATACTTCCTTATAGCACGTGCCCGTGCTCTAGTAGTCTTAATCCTACCATGCTTCAGCAATTGAGTTGTGAGGCCACGTATCAAGCACGACGACGGGGGTCTGTTAAGTTTTGGGACACGTTTCCCATGTCTCATTGCAAAGAATCTGCTTCCATTGTCAATTGCGATAAATCCATTTTCATGTCCAACATTCTCTGCAAAATTATTGAAAAATTAGAATATAATGAACATCATGATAGCATAGGAGAAAAGGTTATATGGCTTTAAAGGTGTACTAGAATTATATCATATTAAGAAAAACAATAAATTTGAAAGGTAAGTTAACATCCTTATCACTAATAAAATATATTTGAATAATTGGCATTCCCTAAAAAAATAAATGAGAACACAGGATTTAGCATGATGACAAAGGCTAGAATCTAGATGTCTGCTTTGTTCAAATACACAATCTAGTCCTTATCAGTAGATATGAATGCATGCTTTTTCTTCTTTGAAATCAATTGTTGAACCGTACTATCAAGTTTAAAAAAGGAAATGATAATGAAATACTAATGTGATGCATGAAGTTATAAAATCAGAAGCTTGGGGTTCTCATAATAATTTCCAGAGCATCTTTAAATCTACGATGAGAATAAAAATAGCTTTCTAGGAACCTCTATGTTATTCATGCTGTCTTCATGATGGATCACTAGTAGCTTCATAACAATGTGGTAAACTTTGACAAGGATGTATTGAAATATCCTTTTAGAACATAGAATGTACAATGTACGACTTAAACCATTGCAAATAAAGAACCAAACAATAACTACCTACTAATTGTAAACAGGGGGAAATTAGCAAAATAATGCAAAAAAGAGCCCATCAAGAGAACCTTAGACATTATTTCTGTTACTATAAAATATCTTTGTTTCAAAGGCATGGCATGATCATTTCGATGAAATCCACCATAAAAGGGAGAGAGATGGGCTGAGTGTTGCAAGATGCCTTTTAAGTTTATAATCCATATTTAACAAAGATGCAGTTCTCAAAAACCAATCTCTTGCTACCGAGTTTATCATCTACATGATAAATGACAACTTGTCGCTTCCATGAGTTGCTATGAGTAAGGAGCTCTGAGTTTCAAATTAAAGTGGTTGACTTACGAGGATGATTTGAGCTAAAGGGTGGATTGTATCTACTCTAATGCGAATATGACTCACATAAGCATATGGGCTCAAATAATAAAAATATGGGGACCACATACGAGGCAAGGCCGGTGAGAATGATTTTAAAAAGTTGTGTTAAAGAAGCTCGATTAAGCGAGTTATAACTTCATTGCAAGTAAGACCTGGAGGATGAGAATCTTGATTGGGTGCACTAATGTTATGCTAGTTTTTTAAATCAAATTAGGGCATACAACTCTAATTTTAAAGAGGCCTAGGAGTGGGACTTAAATGAATATGACCTAATTTAAAGAAGTTTGAACAAAGTTAAGGATCTTAATAATGATAAATCAACATTAGGTCAATGGTTGGGGCCTTGGAGGTCAAGAACTACAACACTAAATGTAGGAGAAGCCTGAGTATAAGTCTTAGAGCTCCAAAGTTGGAGATGGGCAACCCTAGTTTTAACCAAGATAGAAGGGAATGAATTTCTAGAGATTGGTCATACTCAATAGGTTACCTAGTTCTCCAAAATTAAGATTTCTATAAACTTCATTATAATGCAATCTATAATGTCCATCTTGATCATTCATCCACATTGATTTTCACGTCTCCCAACTGTTTTAACATCCAAGTGCACAAGTTCATCATTTTGATTAAACTCAAATTCAGGTCCATTTTCCTGAAATTGATTTATTTACAATTTTTTAATTCATTTTGTAGCTTAAATTAATATCATCACTCATTTGAATTTATTTTATTCAATAGTTCAAACACTTGAATTTGTAAAGTGGTTCAAATCATATCCTTTTGATGATTTGTTAATGGAATCTAATATTGATTCGCTCTAGATAACATATTTATATAATCAAAATTTTGTTACTAATTTGATGCATGAAAAATTTAGGCCAAGGGTTTCTAATGAAACTTATTGATACAAATAGGATGTAACATTCAATTACAAAAGACATCAATTAAACAACTATTCACTAGCTTTTGATACAAATATAGAAAATGTGTAGAATCTGCATTTAACAATAATTTAATTATCAATTAAATCAAAGAAATCCAACAAAAAATTTAAAATAACCATTTCACAATTACAAAAGACATCAATTAAACAACTATTCACTAGCTTCTGATACAAATATAGAAAATGTGTAGAGTTTGCATTTAGCAATAATTTAATTTCAATTAAATCAAAGAAATCCAACAAAATTTTAAAATCACCAAACTTCAAAGTTCCATTGAAATTAACACCACAATTGAAAAACCAAGTATAAGTTGATCAAAATAAATCATATCAGATAGAAAACAATAAGATATCACTAAACACAAAAAATTTAGATCTCATACCAATAAAAGGAGATGAATTTCTCATTTTTTCACATTTGCATCACACTTAAAGGAATGAAAATCCAACCAAAACACAAGATTAACGAAAACAAAAAAATCAAGTTTAAAAAAATACTAAATCATGTAATATGCTTTAGACTTTTTATTCATAAACTTCTACTTCCTAATGGTCAATTGTTTTTGACATTAGTTCAATTAAAAAAATAACTATAAATAGATTACGACAAATACAACTCAACAAAATATCCATAAAATAATCATGAGTATTGCCAAAAGGGGAATACACCTTTTAGCAACACTAAATAAATGCTCAGTAACTACATAATATTTCTTCGCATATGGTATAGGGTATGCACATCATTAAGGAGGAACACTTGCAATAGGAGCAACATATGCTAAAAGAACAACATAAGCTTGCTAAATCATAGAATCAAATCCTTTTGCCACAAAACCAATAACCAAATAGTTAAAATGCCGATAAGGACAATTTCAATTAATCCATAGTGCGTAAATCTTGTACTTATCACAATGAGTGAAAGGTCCCCATGGAACTATGACGCATGGTAAAAAATGCAATGCACACCATCTTAAACATGATGCAAAAATTTATAAAAATGAATCAAAATGCAAATAAAAATAAATAGCTTCTAAATTAAAATCATAATAATAAATACACCAAAGTGATGGTTACATTTAAAATAAGTAATTCATTCTCATTTATTTTAAACAAATATGTGTTATAATATCATTTATGTGTGTGTGAGTGTGTGGGTGGGGTGGTGCCTGTGCGTGCCTAGTTATAATCAATTTTTATAAATATAACTAATCTAATCAATTTGCCACTGTATGACTTGCTCTTTTCTACATTTTCATACATATGATATATTTTTTATATAATAATAAATAATTCCTTCAATTTTTCCTACTACATGCATTTAATCTATCTACTACTTTATATAAATATTTTGTTGTGTATAAAGAATAATTACAATAATATTATATATGAACTCAAGCTTGTCAAATGTACTTTTCTTGGGATTTACATATCATATAATTTTCATATATTATGTAATTAATATTCATATTTACTTATATAATATTTTAGTATATTGTCTTAATTATATTAAAATAAATGCATAAAAAGATGTATTCCATTTTAAAAAAAATTAATATTAATAATATTTTTATATAAATTAAAATTTTAAAGGTTGTATAAATAAATAATAAAATTTAAATATTGATATGTGAATACATTAAATTTTATTGTAGTGTGTATATATCTCTTTTATAATGTAAACATATAAATGTAAGCAAAACTTAAATAATAATTCATTTTAATTTAATTTATAATAATAAATTATTACATTTAAAATTTCATAGGTTATGAAGCTTGTCATGCCATTTCCATAGCATTACTCACATGGTGTGTGCTATTTTGAATCTTTACGGTGCAATATGAAAATGGCACAAGGGCATGTGCAGCCTTGTGTCTTGTGACATATGTTATTTTGTTTCATTAAAAATATGATAAATCCTAGTGATATGAAAAATAAAAGCATCTTTAACTAAACTAGACAAGAGGTGAACTAATCTTCAAAATCATGATATAATAATATATCTTACTCTCATAGGCATATCAAAGCAGACATGTTTTAAATAAATGAAATAAATACAAAATAAGAAAACATTGTTCAGATCATCTGTGAATTCCCATCACATGCCCAAATTTTTTTATAGCTATAAACTTTAGTTAAAGGTTACAATTCATCATTCAAAAAAAGCATGGTGCTAAAGGCATGAATAAAGGAACATCCTAGTCAATTGTAGACTTGTAACCAAGTTGCACTCAACTCAAATAATTATAAACCCTAAATGAAGTCTCCACTTGTAGTCGAAGTTTATTTCTACTACAAAGAAGCATAATAATTAGGTTAAAAGAAAAAAATAATGGAGCAAGACAATAAAAGCCTTATATGACCACAAGATTGGAAGAACAATATCACATAATACTCTCAATGAATTTGATAAAGGGTTACAAATGCTTACCAAAATCTCCTTGACAGAAAGTTAAATGCATTTTATGATAAATGCAGCATAAACTCAGAAGATGGATGAGGAGAAAAGAAAGACCTAGACAAAAACATCAAAAGTTCAGATTTGAGTAATGATGAGGTGTTAGATAAGTTATAAAGCCTACTTGAAAGTAGCACTTGGTAGAATGGGTCACGATGTTAGCATTCAACTAGTGTTAATCCCTTTGATTCACAAATATCCATTCTCAACTAGAGAATGACATTGCAAGCTTAAATCATTAAAGATCATGCATGAAAAATATGATGATATTGCTTTGTTGAATCAATGATAAAATTTTCAAAAACCAAGTCACTAGGCAAAGCATGAAATTCCAAGCTATCAACCAAGAATTGCAAATTTAAGTGCACAAGCAAGAAAATGCACCGAGTAAATAAAATTAGTGTCAAATGATTAGATAGAAGAAGACATAGTTTAATGTAACATGCATAAAAGTTATTTAAAATAGTTTGTGAAAAATAAGTTTAACAAAATAGACAACACTCAATATAAATGAACGAAAAATTAAAACTCATAAAACCAACCCCAAAAAATTAGATAATACTAATGATGATGATGATGACAATGATAAGCATAAGACTAACATTACAAATCATTGATCACGAATTATTCCATATAAGCAAGCAAGCCCATATTGCTAGCTATGAACTATACCCTAAACCAAGTTAAGCTTTAAATAATTTGTGCCATGATGATACGATATGGTAACCTCAAATATACACAATGGGACAAGTATTTAGGCTAAGATATTCAATTTTTTAGAGGATGTCAAAATTCTATTATTTGTGAATCTTCAAGATTGTAAATAAGAATCAAGCTTGAAATGCTCTAGAGGAGGGTGAATCCTTATTTTGGTTGTTTGCATGAACAAACACCATGAAGATTCAGGAAAACCTAATGGTAAATCCTTAAATCACACTAAGTTGTAGAAAGTTATCCCAACCCTTTCCCAACAACAAAACTCCATGAGAGTAAATGTATGATTTGCCATAACTTCTCTTCCAACCAAATAAAATATCTCAAGTCTTAAAGATTTTGGCATATAATTTTAATTTTGTCCAAGAAAATTGTTAGGACCCATTTCAATTTAAGTATAGTCTCAATACACCATTGAAATCTACTATTGGATTAATCCTATCTAGCTTTTTTTGTGAATGCTAATTAGTCCCGTTAGTAAAAGCTTTGAAAGTTGTTGCTAAAATTGTGGATTCAAATCCTACCTACATCATAATAAAGCCCCACTTTAAGGACTTAAGTGGAAAAAAAAAATAAAGAAAAAGAAAAACCCATATCTAGCATATTATTATACACGATAATGTTCAAAGATTAATGTCGATGCTCTTAGAAATCTGCATTTGGTAGAAACATTTTGGTGAACTTAGATGAAGCAACTTTCTGATTAACATAGTATAAACAATAGGACACATCCAATCCATGAAGCTCCTATCAATTTGGGTCAAAGAAGGAATTGGTTTATGCACCCTTAACCTAATCTTACCTTAGCATAATACACACACCATAATTTATACAGAACTAATAAATTAGTAACAAGCTACTGGTGATAGAAGCTAGTGATATTACCCTCGCTCTCTCCAAATGAGATGTTAGCACATGTACGCACCATTCCACTCCAATAGTACCATCACATCCGCGTGCGCGCGCGCACACATACACAAACGTGCACTTGTGCACACTGACAAGCAAGCAATCGAAAAAGATTTCCAACACCAAATATGCACAGGTTTACCATCATAGCGATAACTATAGTGCAAAAAGGCAATATCTTTCGAGTTACTTGCAACTAAAGATTCCACAAACATTTTAATATCTACTTGAATTCGTTTAATTTGAACATATTAACCAGAAAATTGCAACACTGAAACCATTCAATGATTCAGCAATTCAATTCTTCTAGACCTGGTTATTCCATTCAAGTGCGTCTACGGCAAGCGAAATTCAAGGAAATGTAATCAACGTTTTGCAATTTCTTGGATAATTCCACTCACCGGAGAAGTTAGAGAACATAGGGTCCAGCGGAGCAAGCCCGGAGAAGGAACGTAGGGCTTTCTGCGTGCTGAGACCAGACCTAAGTCTCCGCGACGCAGGACACTGCGAAGGGGTGGGGAAGCGGCAGAAATGGATGCAAGCGGAGGGGGAGGACGAGAGCGCGGTGCGGAGCGAGGACATGCTCCACGGCGAAAGAGTCGCCGCCGGCGAAGAGAAAACGGCGAGTGCCATTTTCAAGATACAGGGGAAAGGGTAAGATTTGTAAGTGAAAGACTCCCTCTCTTTCCTTCAGTGCTTCGGTTGCTGGATCAGTCCACCCCTGAGGCCGATCCAGCTTTCCTCATCCAATCGTGTGAACCATTTTGCGGAAAACACCTGCATCAAATTTCTCTTACAGTGAACTTAGAAGTGAGCCTAAATATTTTCTAAATTTTTGTAAAAAAATAATTCGGTATATGCCCATCTCTAATAAAGGTTTATTGATACAATGTTTTTAAAGCATATTGACTAATTAGAATTTATGCTTTTTAGAATATATAGTTATTTAGTTGGACAAAAATTAAATATATTAATTAAACATTTTTATTTTATTGGTAATTGGGGTGATGAGTAATAGGGATGAGAGGAGGCATCATATGATAATAATATTTGTGACAATGATAAATAATAGATATGATAAATAGTAGCGGATGAGTTATACTGAGAAATTAAGTAATGATCGTGAGATCTGAAGGTGAGATTGTTGTAAGAAATTTAGAGAAAATCACAAACCTTAAAAATTGAATTTTATTTTAGTGATAGAATACAGTTTTTGAGAATAATATATCATCTTGAAAAATAAAATATTATTCTATAATGGATTCAAAAATTAAAATTAAAATAATTTTTTTTATTATTGTATTTAAATATGATATAAAGAATAATATACTACCTCGAGAGATTGTAATATCATTATATTATATATTTGAATACAATAATAATAAAATTTTCAAACTTTGTCTAGTCAACATTTCAATAAATTCAATTAGTTTAAATTTAAATTTTATTTCAATTCTAGGGTGCATGTTCTTTATAAAAGACAAGTCCATATAGTTAATTATATATCAAGAGTAAGAGCTCTTAAAACACTCTCGATTAAAATAATAATAACAAATTTTATAATTTTTTTTAAAATTAATTTCAATGATTGATGATTTCAAAAATTCAAATGAGATAAGCTCGAATTCAAAATAGTTTCTTTTTCAGAAGTCAAAAGAAGAAAAGTATGGAGTACTTAATACTCAAAGGCTCATTAGAGCCAAAACACTATCCAATGATTGAGCTTTATATTTTGCTATTCAAATATATTATATTTTGACTTGTCCATTTTATTAAATTATTAAAAATTTATGATGTATAATTTACTAATATAAAACTAAATATGATATTGTCAAGAAGGTTCCAAGCAACATTTTAGTTTATTTGTTAATTAAGGTATGATGCTAATATGTAATGCAAATGCCATGTCATAAATAATTTTGGATTTACTTAATATGCATTCATTATATTTAGGCAACTGTCATCCTCAAAGATTATGTAGCCCATATTAGTGTAATGGAGATATAATGCTCTAAAAAGAGATAGGAAGCAATACATATATTGATGATGACATAGTCTAGAGGTTTCTATCTAATTTTATTTCTATACCCTTAATATTTTTTTTATTTTAATAGAAAAAATTTATTTCTAAGCCTATGATGACCATCCAAGTAATTAGTTATAGTAATAAAGAATAGATCAAGACAAACTATTTTATTTCATTTAAGTTTACAAACAAAGTAAATACACATCAGATATGTCAAATAATTTATAAAAGAATAAAAGACATATTAGTATAGCTAGGTCCTTAAAATAAGAACCCAAAAAAGAAAAAAAAAAGTAACAACTAAGCTTTGTTTTATATACAACCTACCTTAGACCTATTAACATGTTTAAACTCAGCCTATGAGTTTTTTTTTTTGCTCTCTTTTGATTCTTTTAGCTCCAAAGGCTTCACTCTGAAATGACTCATCCATATTCCTTTTTTCACTTTATGTAATACCATAATACAAGGCTTTCTAGAGTCTTAAACAAAGATTACATTTACAAATTAAAAATTGTAATTTTGCTTCTATAAAATATAGGTTAGTCCATCATTTTTATTTCAAAATAAAACAACCATTCATTCATCACATAGAATGCATGGTGCTTTCAAGTGTCAAGCCACTTGTCTTATTATTTAGGCAATTTAGGCATGTATGAGTTTTAAGCTATACTTGCAAGAAAAGTTATTAGCTTTAGACAACCAATCACAATTATATCATAGTAGTTTCCCTTATTAAGCATGATAATCTACAAAAAAAGGAGGATTTACATACATACCATACAATTCTATATATTTTATAACTAACACCTAAACCTTAATTTTTACATATATAACACTCCAATCTTTAATATTACATCAAGAATATCAACTTCACTCATTTTTTAAATTTGAAATACACCTTTTTAAGCATATAAAAGTATTAGATAAATAAATATCTAACATTTGGTGTTAGATATGTAAATGCATAAAATTTGTATGATATGTATGTAAATTTTCCAAAAATAAAAAATTAAAAAAATAGCATTAGTTTATTCTTAAATAATATTCTATAACTATCATAGAACTGTCCTAAGGCAAACATCACATAATATTAGAACACATCATAAAGCATCACATCACATCATCATAATATATCAATTAGACAAAATAAATCATCCCTAACTTAAGGGTCTAAGGAATATATCCAATCCAACATCTAATATGTATTGATGTTTACTTATTAGGTTTTATCATATGTTTTAATTTCTTAAGTTTTGATTAGATATTTAATTCAACTAATAGAGATTTCAGTCTAAATGATAAATGATTTACAAAGTTTTATATGCATTTTTTTTTTATTTTAGGTTTCACCTATTTAAGAGTTTTCGAATATGCATGAAGATAAATGAGATTCATCAAGTAGAGGGTGAACCTCACCACTTAGACATCCTAAGTATTATATAATGTATCTTATATTAAAAGGAAAATTATATATTTTATAATACCTTCAAACTATCCTAGATGAATTTTATGGATTTTATTGTTATTTAATTGATCTTAATTGTTATTTTATAGTATTTTCTTAAGAAAAAAGTTGTTTGAAATAATTTTAAAATTTTTATCAAAATTTTCATGTGACTAGAGATTATTAAAGTGCTTTTCTCTTTTTTTATTGAAGTTATTTTGAATATATATTGATTTTTTTATAAATTTTAATTATTTTATGCTAAAAATAAAAAAATATATATTAAAAGTTAAGAAATTATAGAAATTCTTTCTAACTTGGAACAACTAGAGAAACTCCTCATAGAATTTTGAAAAGTATTCTAAAACTATTTAATTTTTTATACTTTAATTATTATTAATTAAAAATTATTAGCTTTAATTTTTACATTAACTTAATTTCAAACCTTATAAAATTTTCTAAAGGTTCATACTAACCTCCAGGATCATCATAATAATTTAGAATTAATTTGAATTATTCAAATATTAAATTTAAATATTATTTATTTAACTTTAATTTTTAATTTTCTCTAATTTTGAATTATAATCCTTTTCTAAGAAAAGTTGGTTTATATTTTAAAAGTTTAATTTGAATTATTTATAAACTCTTAAATTTTTTATGTTTACTTACATCATTTATATGTTGATTTGATTTTTTTTTAATTTGATTATTTAATTATATTTATTAAGGATTAGAGAATCAAATAAATTTTCTTACGTGCTTTTATAGATTTTATAGATTTTATAATTAAAATTTACTTTTATCTTTTAGTTTAAATTTAAATTTTTAATAATTTATTTTATCAAAATTTCTGAAAATATTCTCAATGGTGGAAAATACATCTGAGAAGTCTCTATGGATATTTAATTCCATTTTGATTTTGATTTTAATCTTAATTTTAATATTTTAAAATTTCTTCTTATTAATCTCAAATTTTTTAAAAAATTAAAGCGTTACGTCTTGAAAAATGGTGTGGTAGAGTGAAAGTTATTGCTTATTATGAAATCCAAGACACAGGTAAAGAGTGAGAAGAAAAATCAAGGTATTGTGGAAAATCTCAAAGAGAGAAAAATCAGATAGAAAATCTTCCACTATGTATTTATTTTGGATAAGTTTTTCGATATGGGATTACGAGAATATATGAGGCACAATGTGAATCCCAAAATCGGTAACAATAACCATATAGTAATGGTGAACGGATCAACGATAGAGGATTCATGGCGGTGGCGGCAGCGTGTGGCTGACACAAATCGTGCGGTATCGGACTATCAGTGGTACGATTATGCTTGGAGGATCTTAAAGCTTTGAGCTCTCTCTCTCTTATTTCGTCATAATGAAATTTATTTATATATTGGAGGTGACATCTAAATACACGCATCAACCACTCCATTAGATGACTCAAAATGATTCCTTTGATCGGTTGATGTATTTTAAGTATTTGAATGCTCAAAGTCGAATTAGATCTTGGGCTTATTAGCAGAACTTGTCGAGGCGCCGATTTACTATAAACATCCATATTATTTGGATTTAACCGATATCTTAAAATTTTCAATGATATTTAACTATTTGATCTCCAGGTTAACTTGGATCACTTTTAACATCAAGATTTCACTTAGTAGAATTTTTTGAGTCATATCAAAGCTTATAATTTTATTGTATTCCTCTTTTAAAGCTGATTCCACATAGGACTTATTCATTTTTCAGAACTTAAATGAATTTATTATGATTTTTAATAATTTTTTAAACATTTTCATTGAAGTTATTTTATTGTATTTTATCGATTTAGCCAATCAACGCTAATTCGGCCATGCTTTTAAACTATTTAATAAACACAATCTGTTAAAGAATTTTATTTCTTATTTTGAAGCATATAAAGCGTGACTGTTCAATTTTGATAATGCTACTGTCTCTCTCTCTCTCTCTCTCTCTCTCTCTCTCTCTCTCTCTACACATGCGCTTTAAGTCTATGACAAAAAAAAAGCACAATAATTTATTAGCACATTATAGGAAGCTTCGCGTACTAATAATAAGCAGAGCCACATTTCATATTATTTAAATAAAACGGCACCATTGATTCATCATTAATCAGCACGCATTGTCTATATTGGCAGAAGAGAAGCGACATATATAGTGGATAAGAACAGGAGGTTTTTTTTTTTGGAAAGGTATTCACCTAATACTTCACTCATTTTATGGGTGGGAATATCATTATGATTAATCTCCTGGGGCCTAAAGCGTCACATTCATCAAATGCGTCGTGCATCGATGTTTGCGCGCCTACTGAGAGATCGAGCTGGTCAGAATTACCGCTCGCCACCAACTGAGCTAAGAGATGGTGGGTGAAAGGAAGCATTAAGAAGCTTCTTGGCATTCCCAATAAGTTAAACTGAAATATTTTCTTGTTGATTATATATAATTATAATTTTATGATACCATATCCAAGATAAAGATTATTCTGTAGCGCATTAATCATATTTTAATTATAGTTTAATATTCCTCAATTTTCAGGATGGATATATAGCTCGCTATATTACAATAGGACCATCTGAGTTTCCTATTTACAATGAAACAGTAACATAATTATTTATTAACATTTTAAATCATATATTAAGATATATATATATATATATATATATATATATATATATATATATATATATATTTAGGAAGCTTCATAACTAATAAGAAGAGACACATTTCATAATATTTAAATAAAATGTCACCATTATGGAAAAGAGAAACGCCATATAGAGTGGGTGAGAGCAAGCGTCATGAGCAAATGTCTTAACATTGTTTTAAAAGTGCATTTCACTTTTAAAAGTGAACGATGGTGAGCATATGCATCTTCTATATTGACAAAAGAAGCATAGACGGTGGGGGAGAACTAACTGCATTAGGAAGCTTCTTAGAGTTAATAATGAGCTCAAATAATATAATCAGGCTTACTATTTATTAATATTCATCTACTTTTATGCTGGCATGCGCAATATAGCTTGCAAGATTACAAAGTTGATGAGGTTTGCCGTTTCTTTAACAAAATAATGTCAATTGGATTTTAATTAACTACTTTGGCTTAGGTTAACGAGCGATTTGAGAGCCATTACTGAAATATTTTCAGTGGCTCGAGATTCATAATTTCTAAACATTCAATTTTGAGCCAGCTTGGCTCGTTTTGATTTCAAACTATAAATAAATATTTTAAGAGATTTTCTATTAGATAATATAAATCATTTATGTGTTATAAAAAGATTAAAATTATAATGACTAAAATAATACAATTATATGATAAAAATTGTATGTCATTATTATACTAACAGAATAGTTATCTCACTATCTAGCCCCACTATGAATGTATTTAATACAACTACTGCTTACTTCTATACCTTATTTTTATTTTATTTATAAAATATATTTATTTAGCATATTCTAAAGAAAATTTAATTTTTAAAAATAAATGAAATTATTTTTAAAAATACTCAAAATATTTTAAAATATTAACATTTTTTTTTTAAAAAAACAACTACTGGTAAATATTTTTTATTTTAAATTATAATATAAATAAAATAAAGGGCATTTACAAGCATAGGATACATATCTTATATATTTATATATTTAACATTTAAATTTTTATATTTACATAATTAGCACATAAAATTTTAATATTATATTAAAAATATTATCATCATTAAAATATTTAAGTGAAATGTATCTTTTCATCCATAGAAATATATAATAAAATATACATTTTAAAATATTTATTGAGAATGTGTATTTTTCTGAAAATATGCTTTAGTAAGAATATTAATTAGGTTGAAATTTTGATAGTTCTTATTGATGAATTTTTTTTTATCAATATGCTAAAATAATAGATGAAAATTTTCACTCAAAAGAATTTTTTTTTTTTGTGTTATTATTAATAAATCTTAAATAAAAATCATAATTAGAAAGTAAGCAACCAAAATTTATCATGCTAACTAATTATTAATATAATATATATATTTCAATTAATATTAATTATAATTAAAATAATTGAGAATTGTATGAGAATTAGAGGCCATGAAGATGAAATATAATTTGATTATTGACCATTGTAGAAGTTGACAATTTAGGAGGTACTAAGATGAGAACGTAGAGAGAATGTCATTAGTGTTCCAAAAGAAAATCATGTAAATGAAAATCAATGTTCTCCACAAAATAGATAATGCAAGTATATGAAAGGTGAAGAGTGAAGAGACAAAATAAGGGAGGAGGAAATATAAACTAGAAAAAAAAAATTGATATGATACTTAAAATACTATTAGTCGAAGCACGAATCTTGATGTTAAAAGCAAGCTGATCCGAAGTTGAAACTGGTCGAGATCAAGCTCTTAAAATATCCTTGGAAACTTTGGGATATTAGTTAAATCCCTAAATAGCTCTCAAATATGAAGTGTTTATAGTCAAATCGAGCATCTCGACGAGTCGATTCCAACAACCCAAAGATCTTACAATTCCGACTTCATTTGAGCATTCAAATGCACAAAATACATCATATGATCAAAGGGATCATTTTGAGCCGTCCAGATGAAGTGGGTAGTGCGGGTTTTGCATGTATTCTGAGACTCCTCCAATCTATAAATAGCCCTCATTCCTCATATGAGGGAGGCAAGTGAAGGAGAAGGAGGCAAGCAAGAGAGGAGAGAGCTCTAAAGATCCTCCAAGCACAATCGTGCCACCACTCGACGGTCGTCAACCACCTCCGCCGACCGCCGCCATCGGCCACCATCGCTGATCCTCGCCGTCGTCGACTATTGTTGCCGGTCATCATCACCGATCACTATCGTCGGTCATCAGCATCAACATCGTCATTCGCAACATTGTCACATTACATTACTTAATTCGACTATTCATGTCACACAAGCTGTTGTCCATTTCTTATATACAATTTAATCCGTATCAGGATCTTGTATTCAAAAAGATACATAGTGGAAGCTTTTCTTGCATGATTTTTCCCTCTTTTTGAGGTTTTCCACGTAAAAATTCTGGAGTTTTATTATTCGCTCTTTAAATACATGTGTGTATGATGTACTCCCCAAAGAAGCTAAGGCGTATACTTTTACTCTACCGTAACTGATTTTCTAGCACGCAACAGTTTGACGCTGTCTGTGAGATAAGAACCTCTCAAGCACAATTTCTGTGAAAACCCGCGTCATGGCCAATAAGCGCAGTACTCGTAACAATGGAGCCTCCCGCTCCAACTCTCGTCACTACCAATCCTTGAACCAAAGACACCAACCTTCTGCCTCACTTCCCCCTAATAGGCGTGATCATGTCGATGAAGGCGCGGCTGGAATCTCTTTAGAAGATCGTGTGCGCCGAATGGAAGAGTCTTAAAATGAGATGATCCGACTTTTAGAACACAACGACCTACCGCGGCCATCTCCCCAAGATCGATTGTTAGCCCGGAGGTCAAAATGCTAATCTCCCACGGCGATGAAGTTCCTCCGCTTAGGCGTGATCGATCTCTTGACACTAGTTCTACTCATCCATCATGCGGTCCATAATCCAATTATTGCGGTAGCGTGGCACGTTCTCGTCCGTTGACCCACTCATCATGTTATATGCGAGTGGCTTAATGCAAGATGAATTTCACCTTCAAGATAAATCATCCTCCCCTTCACCCGCTATGAGGAGTCCTCACCTTTAGCTATTCTTCAACATTCTATTGTAGGTTTCAAGCTTCCAATTGATTCCTATGATGGGGCAAGTGACCCATATGAACACATCGACCATTACAGACCATCATGCATATCCAACGAGCTCGACACCGCTTTGTCAAGTCTTTCCGTTACCCAAGCTTCGCACGGTTCTACTCTCTTCCAAGGGATCCATCCATACCTTTTACGAACTCGCCAAGATTTTGTAGAACAGTTCATTGCAAACCGGAGGATCATTAAAGATTCCTCCCATCTCTCCGGCATTCATCAAAATGATGGTGAATCACTTAAAGACTACTTCCAGAGATTCTCCTCATAAGCTCGCCAAATACCTGGGGTAGACCCTGAATTACTAAGAGGAGTTTTCCTTGGAGGCTCTCACTTTCTACTCACTAATGCGAGATACGGTCCCATGTCGACTTAGTTCACCGTGTGTAAGCACAGATTTCTGCTGATGATGCTATTAATGCCCATTGAAAATAATTTGAATAATCTACAGGAAAACGCAAGAGTGCTCTAGGAAACACAGATCAACAATCCCATCAGAAGAAGCAACAAGGCAGTCATGATTTCTCTCCACGGCCCCCGCATCAACGATGCGACCACGAATGGAATACACACCGTTGAACACATCTCGTGTTAACGTCTTGTTGGTTATTCAAGATAAAAAGACCATCAAGTGCCACATCCACTGAAACCAAATTCAAGAAATTAGGAGCAATATTGTGACTTCCATCGAAGCCGTGGACATACTACTGAGGCATGTAAACAACTCAAAGAAGAAAGAGAGGCTCATTCGAGGATATTTACGTCAATTTGTGCAAAACCAACCAACTCAAACAAACATAGCTCAAGCGGCAGGGACAATCATCACAGAAACAACATAATAGTCGCCAAATAGTTGGAGAAATTGAAATGATTACGAGTGGGCCACTACTATCTAATCAAATATTCATCGCAGCCTTTGAAGAGCCAGAGTTAAAAATTTTTTGTATTAATCATCCCATCACTTTTAATAACTCAGACTTGGAAGGAGTTCAAGTTCCACATCAAGATCCTCTTGTCATCAGTGCGGGGATTGGTGACCCATGTTATGTTGTTAAGAGAATTTTGATTGATAATGGGAGTTTCGTTGATGTTTTATTTTACTCCACCTTTCTTATCATGGGTTTGGTTAAGGAAAAACTTCAACCCATTGCGGGACGTTATATGGGTTTGATACATGCAGTGGAGGGACAATCACCCTTCCGTTGTTCTCGGAGAATTTCCTCAACAAGTCACTCACTCGGTTCAATTCATAGTGGTCAAGTCAAATTCATATATTAAATTTGGAAGACCCTCCAATCAATCTTGGTCTTTGTCACTTGACCTCATCTTAAGATAAAATTTCAAACTCCCATTGGGGTTGGAGTGGTCTGTGGAAATCAACAAATAACACAATCATGTTACCTCAAACAAGCTCAACCACGCCCTTCGGTGACCTTCAATATCGAGAATTTTAATCTTCAAGATAAAGAAGTACCTCAGAGGGTTTTGCTATAAAGACACACTCCCCACTTCGTTATCAATGAATGATACCGTCAAGCTATGACCAACGGTCCGGAGAAAAAAAACATTCCTTAAAACTTGGAATGTGGAGGGTCTCTGAAAAGTGTTATATGTGATCATTGGTGTATAAATATTATAATATTTAATTTATCCCGTTTGTCTTTTCCACTCCACCTCTTGTCCTTTGTTAACTCTCTTTAAAAATGTATCTCGTCCCTTTTGTTAAGTTATCTTATGATAATATTTGTATCACAGACATTATCAAAGTAATGAGTTTATGGATTTTCCTTCTAAGCTTGTTTCTTCTTCATTTAATCCTCCCACTTGAGAATATACAACTCACGTTGTATCTCGGGCATGATCAATCCCAAGACTTGATGGGACCTCTTCGTTAACGTCGAAGTCACACTCGACAAACAACCCTTGGGTCAAAATTCTCGGATTAATTCGACCTCTTCCATACAGGTTAACATCATTGGGTAACACTCTGACAAACAACTTGATAGGTCAAAAGGTTGGTGGACTTCCCTCTTCCATACGGGTTAACGTCGTAACACCACGACAAACAACCTCGGATAGGTTAGAAATCCTCGGATTGATTCAATCTCTTCCATACAAGTTAACGTCATCGAGTAGCTCGACAAACAACCTTGATAGGTCAAAATCTCATCATCATCGGTCACCGCGACCATCGCATCTCACGGTCACCACCATCATCGCGTCATCCCGATTCACCGTCGATACCATGTGCCGCTTCGTCGATTCTTGCGCTAACCACCCGCTGACCCATCAGCCATCTGCTAATACCGTCGTTGGTCACTACCGCCCGATCATCACGTATTATCGCCGATCATGCGTCGTGGTCATCCCACCATACCGGCATGCCATTCGTCGCACCATTGCCGGCACTAATGAGCGGTCATATCAGGCCTTTTGTCATCCGACTATCGCGGTTCATCATTATTCCGTCGGGTTTTGTAATTGACGGTAAATTTGCCGGTCAGACTTGCGGTCATGCCGTAGCCATCGCGCAATCTTCACTACGTCATTATCGCACCATCATGCCGGCTGCCAGCCGACCATCGCCGGCAATCTTCACTTACCGGCCGGTCACCGCGCATCGTCTCGGTTGCCATTCGACCACCCTGTCGGTGCCAACCCGCGACCGACCACCATCGTGGGTCGCATCACGCGGACCAATGTCGGCCACCATCATCGAGCATCTTCGTTAACCCGTCTCCTGATCGCCTCCGGTCGGTCCGGCGGATCACGCTCTTTCGAGGGAAAATCGCTCGCCATATGAACTACGGGTCTTGATCGCCTCGAGCCGGTCGGTCCGACAAGGGTAGTCACGTCTCTTTCGAAAAAGCCTCATCGAACTACGGGTCTTGATCGCCTCAAACCGTTGTTGACAAAGGCGCCACGCCCTTTCGAGGAAAATCGAGCTCGCCGTATGAGCTACGGGTGATATCTCCAAACCGGTCGGCAAGGCGGTGCCGCCTCTTTGAGGGAAAGCAGCCGCCAGATGAACTACGGTCTTGATCGCCTCAAGATCGGTCCAACAAGGGTAGTCGCGCCTCTTTCGAGGGAAAAGCGAACCTCGCCGTATGACTACGGGTCTTGATGCCTCCAAACCCGGTCGGTCCGACAGAAGTCAACCTCTTTCGAGGGAAAATCGAGCTCATATGAACTAAGTCTTGACCGCCTCAACGACCTTCTCTCAGAAGAAGAAGGTGCCTTCTCCTGGCCCCGGGGTTTTAGACCCCGAGGCAAAAAATAAAAAAACTGAAACCTCCAAAGCGTCAAAACCATTCGGCGTGGCATCTCGAACGCCATGCGCCGCGCATAAATCTCCGCTGCGCTCATGTCCGGTAATCGCTCCGACCAGCGGCGCAACCGCCTCCGCAGCAATCGCTGGCGTGATCAGTGACCGCCGCCAGCAAGCCATGACCAGACGTTCGGCCGTCAGCCTCACGCGACCAGCCTCCGCATTGCCAGCGATCGATCCCGACGACCCGACCAGCGATCATAGAACCAGCGCGACGATCCGACCCGTTCTGCGATACCGCCGTCGTTGTGACCCGCCGGCCCGTGCCGCTGCCCTCACCATGCGAGCGTCTTGCCGCCTAGCCATAATGTAGCGCCTGCGCCAGCGCGTTAGCGCCATGTGCGGCGCCCATGCTCCGTTGCACTAGGATGGATCCGTAATAATCTCGCACCACTATGCATTTGAGGTCCGCATCGACTTAGTCATAATCATGCTTACATGAAGATCTTCTCAAATGTGTAGTTAATGAACCCAAATTTCATTGAAGAATTTGCTATTTTCAAGTATTTGACATATATTTTGGATGATTGAGATAATGTCATCCAAAAAAAAATAGGAACCGATATGACACTTAAAATACTATTAATCGACGCATCTTGATGTTAAAAGTGATCCAAGTTGGCGGGATCAAGCTCTTAAAATATCCTTGAAACTTTGGGATATCGGTTAAATCCCTAAATAGCTCTCAAATATGAAGTGTTTATAGTCAAATCGAGCATCTCGACGGTTCCAACAACCCAAAGATCTTACAATTCAGACTTCATTTGAGCATTCAAATGCACAAAATACATCATATGATCAAAGGGATCATTTTGAGCCGTCCGATGAAGTGGAGTGGTACGGGTTTTGCATGTATTCTGACGCCACTCCTCTCTATAAATAGCCCTCATTCCTCGTATGAGGAGTGAAGGAGAAGAGGCAAGCAAGAGAGAGAGCTCTAAAGATCCTCCAAGCACTGTCGTGCCACTCGGCGGTCGTCAACCACCGCCTGCCGCCATCACGCCACGCGATCGCCGTCGTCACCATTGTTCCCGATCATCATCCGACCACTATCGTCATTGTCATCGTTATCAACATCGTCGTCATTGTATTAGCATTACGACTTCGTTGTCACACAATTGTTGTCCATTTCTTATATACAATTTTGTAATCCCGGTATCGGGAAGATCTTGTACTCTGAAATAGATACATAGTGAAAGCTTTTTTTACCGTGATTTTTCACTCTTTTGAGGTTTTCACGTAAAATTCGGAGTTTTATTGTTCATCTTTAAATACTGTATTGCTAGACTCAGAAGCTTACTTTCCTCTACAACTGATTTTCTAGCACGCAACAAGAATGAATAAAAAAGATATTCGAATCGAAGGAGAAAGATTAAGAAAGGAAGAAGGTGCAAGCAACAAAAATAGAAGAAGAGAATGATGAGGATATGAGTCAAGGGAGATAGAGCGAGAGAGAGAGAGAGAGACCAAGATTGACTTATCATTGAATCATCTAGAAATAAATATGAAAAGTTAAGGCAAGGTGAATTTAACAATTTAAGAATCATTAGATATTTTTTTTTCTAATAGGAATGCTTGTTTTGAATATAACTTTATTGAAAATGGAGTTCAAAATTTTTTGAAACAACTAGATGTTTAGATTGAAAGTCCGAGTTCTTCGAGATCTTGAAATTGCATTGAGAATAATAGTGTTGATCAAATGATTTATTTTATAAAGATTGTCCTATGTATAGTTTTCATACATTTTATTTTTCTTTTCAGTTTATTCTATTCTTCATCTCTATATCCTTCCAATTTTGCTTTATCATTGTTTATCTAAAAAATGGGGAGAGTGTAGTGGACTTAGAAGTTTACATGATGATGATGATAGAATGGATCTTGATTTTTTTTTTCTAGAAGAGGTTGTGCTTAAGAGAGAGAGAGAGAGAGAGAGAGAGAGAGAGAGAGGAGATAATAGAAATATGAACATTGAATAGCCATAAGCTCTTACAAAAAGAGATATTTCAAGTCACCCAAATTCTTATACTTATGAATTAAGCACCTTTCTTGTTTTTTTCAACTTCCAAGCCCATGTATTTGAATATGTTGTTATCAAACATTGATAACTTTACAATAATGAAAAATATAAGTCATGCTTTTATTATAAATTTTAGTTTTTATGAGATAATTTGAAAAATTGAGGTTCCAAGGGGTTTGATCTCACAACCCAACCTAATATAAACCGTCATATCAAAGCAGGTCATATTGTATCGAGAGGTAACAATTAATTAAATACCCAAGATCTATTTGGAAATTTTTTTTTCTTTCTTTTCAATTTCATAAACACAAAGCTATTACTATTATCGAAATATCATAAAATAAAAATAGTCATATCAAATCATATCACAACTATACATAAAACTAACAATATGATTCTTCCACAAACAAAATATGTATAATATCAAGATAGTTAAAAAAAAAAAAAATCTAAAGTACAAATATACCTAAGGTCAGGCTTTCAATAGTAATCAAAAGCCTTTACTTAACCTGAGTCATATCCTTTCTTGAAATAATATATGACAATACAAAAAGAGTGAGCAACTACAACTCAGTAGGCTACATGAGTTCTATTATAATTTTTAATACAAAAAATTAAAAAGAATAATTTTTTTTATCAAAAATGTCATTTTATAAATAATAAAATGATTCTCAAATGAATTAAAACAACATTTTAATAAGTCACATGTTATATCTATCAAGTATAGTGTAAGTGTAAAAACTAATATATATCGTAAGCATACATCGAGCAACAGTGTAAGCAACCAGATGTCAAAAATAAAATAAAATAACATAAACTAATAATTCAGTTTTTATTTAAACTATCTTATGGTTTTCTCTTCACCTCTTATACCTCCACTAATTCATATTTCTCCTTTGTCCCTTATATCTTCACTTTCACTTATATTTTCATTTGTTCACATCTATTCACGAGTATAAAAGACATAGATGTATAGTTTTATAAGTGAACATCCCTTTATAACTCCACTTAAATGTACATAGAATACAGTCATCCAGTCACATGCACTTTCTAATCTTTTTTCCCCCTTTTTGCACATATGCTTTATCATTTTCAGCATAAACAAATATTATCAAACATATTGCAGAAATATATAAATATCAATGGATATAACTAACAGTAGAAATTTAAAGTAAATTTTTGTGCGTGCATCAACAATCACAATTTATAAAATTATTTATATGCAATGTCCAGAATAATATTTTGAAGCTTTTATTATTTTATAATAATTTTTGTCAAACTCAATATACTTATAAAAATACATAAAATATTATACAACATAAAATACTAGTGAATATTTTATTTTTTTTATATCAATATGTTCAATACAGTTCATTCTATAATATATCAAAAGCTACATGAAGAAAAGTCTGTAAATCTTTATAGATCTGAGTTTGAACTAAATCCAACTAAATAAAATGTCAAAAATAATACACAAATGACAAAATTAAAATATAAAGTAGATAAACAATAGCCTACTTGGACATAGAACAATTTTCTCAACCGCACCTGACAGACAAAATCGGCTCTACGACCACCAGACCACCTTTTCTCTCTCCTCAGTCTCTCTTCCTCTCCCTTTCACTCTCTCAACACTATTCAGTTTGGGATAAAATAAAAACTTTGAGAGTGGACGGGATATTTATAAAGAAAAAATATTTTATTATTAATTAATTAAAAAGAGTATAATGATATTTATATTAATTATTTTATTGTAATTATAATATTATATAGATTCTCTTATATATTAAATACATTATAACTCTAAAATTATGAAAAAATAGTCAATAAATACAAAATTACGTTTAGAATACATTGATAAAAATAATTTGCAAAAAGGACATCAGATGGAAGCAAAAGCTTACTTTTTTTAAGAAGATAATTTGAATAAATAATTTTTATTTTTTTATTTATGATGCCCATAAAAATAGATAAAAATATATTTAAAATAAAGTCAAGAATGCTCTAGAATGTGATGATGACGATTTATGAAATAGGCATAAATTACATCCCAAAAATTAATTAAATATAGCAAAGTAAAATGTGAAGTTTTAAAATTTTGTACAATCAAAATTACAAAAAATTGACGAATAAACTAAATATTAAATTAACTCCAAAATTCAAAAAAAAAAAAAAAAGAAAAAAAAAGTGGGTATAAAATAAATATGCAAGGCATAGTAGGCCAAATTACTATAGAATCATTTATCACATTTGATTTGTAAATATATAAGAATTAAGTGTTATGTATAAATCATATGACTTTGAACTATAAAACATTTAAATATGTAACTTTCCCTCAATTGTAATAGTCATGAACATGCTACCTCATGGCTCATTAACAACTTGACAATGCTACCCAAAATTAACACAACTCTCATCTTACTAATAAGTGGGTTGGGTCATTGTTAAGTTGACGCCACAAATTCACCCCTCATCTCATTAATCTAAATCATTATTGATGAAAATTTTAACTTAAAAAAAGAATTTATATTATGTGTTATAGATTAATTGGGATGTATATGAGATTCAATGGCCTCTAAGATGAAAGATAATTTAATTATAGATTATTATGAAAGTTAACAATTGAAGAGCACTGTTGACCTCCACATATGCTACATGAGTCGAGTGAAGCCTACAAGCCAAATCTGAAGAACTTTGGATGTAATAGTGGGCAAATCGGAGCTGAAATGCATTGGATTTCATTGAAGTCAGTCAAAATGACATCCGATCGACGAAAGGACTTTGCCATTGCGTTCAGAATGTCGAAATTGATTAGAATGTAAATATTGCACAATCTAATGGTAAATCGATCAAGAGATCAGGCGATGTGACGAACACACACATGTCAGTAGGAAGGCTGACGATGTCCGCACCTCCGTTTGTAAAATTGATTACGCTGTTAGCTTCAAAATGTCGAAATCTTTTAAATGAGACTGTTGGCACTCAATTCGGATAAATATATGCGAATGTCGAACGTCTCGATATGCATTTTAAACTAAAATTTGCGACTCGGCGACAGCCAAATAGGATCAACATGCGTCGTTGCTTCTAGAACATCAGAATAATCTAAAATTAATATATATTAATTATATAATAATATCACAGTAAAATCCATATTGAAATTAATTAAATACTTAAAAAATTATCAATGCCTATGCATATACCTATCTAACCCTAACCGGCCCTAATTTCCTCTATTAACAGACTTAAAAGCACCACGGATCGCGCTAGCCCAATTCCTCCCCTTGGTCTTCGTTTGCTCCTTCAAGAAAATAAAGAACCGCAGCACTCGATTCTCCTCAACTACAAGCACGGTCCTCCCTTTTTTTTTACAGACACCAAGGCAATTTCTTACGCTACGATCCTCCTCATTTGCGATTTGGCTTTTTCTCATTCTCTCGTTCTCCTTGTCTTGGATTGAGCCGCAAGCCGTACGATCCCTCACAAACTCTCTCTCTCTCGAAACCTGCTCATCCGTCTCCTTGCCGCATACCTGCTCAATCCCTCTCTCCGGTCATCTTGAAAATGCAAAATGAATTTTGTAGTCACATTAATCAATTCGCCAAAGATAATGACAATAATAAGAGGTTGGGAACCCAATTATGCATATAAGATAAACCATTAATTAAGTTCAAGTAGAATAGAAGAATGATCTTTAAGATTTGCATGTTCCCATCAACATCTGGGAAATAAAGGAAGACCAACATGCATGTTAAAAAAAAGCAGAAGAAAACAAAGAAAACTTGTTGGGCAAGGTACTCAAAATTCCAAAATCAATAGTGGAACATTGTTACAGTTTTTACACCCATTAAGAAAAGCAATCTTTAAGAACAAAGATATAAAATAGAGAATGAAAGAGTTCAGGTAATTCCCTCCAGAGTAAATAGTAGTAACCACAACCTCAGCAAAGGCAAAATGAAAATCCATTAACTCCAAACCTGATGAGCATGGGAAACAAGTCCAGAAATAGCAAGATTGACAGTAGCCTCAAGGGTCCAATTCAGCCAACAACTAAGAAAGGAGATACCAACAAGTTGACCATAGGAAAAGCCATTAAGTAGAGTGCATAAAATGATTCCATAATAAAAGAGAAGAATTATGACTATGGCAAACAGAACCAGGATGAAAAGGGCAACAACATGTGTGATCAAAAACAGCCCAGCTGATAATAACACAAACAGTTGGAAAATCGAGAAACAAAAAATATCCATAAGTCATAAATTATGGATGTTAAATTCTCCATGAATTAAATTCTCCATGAATTATGAATTTAAGTTAAGCTTCATAATTCATAATTTAGTGTCTGAGGATGCTGCGCGGGTTGCTTCCCAATTGGGCCTTAGGACTGGGTCCGAGTTAACAAAACCTAAAAATATAATAATAATATTATAAGAATCTTAACTTATTAAAATATCTGAGAAGCTAATTTTATCACATGATATTAGATCTGATCCTCTATTATTAAATTATTAGAGTCGACAAGATTTGAAATAATACATCCTCCCCGATGATGGCTGTGTTGAATAAAGATTTCAACCGGAGGGGATACTACTATTAACATATGTTTAAAATTTCAAATTAAGTTAATATAAATTAAGTATCAATTCAAATGCAAAATCTAACATATTATTAAGTGTTAAATGCTTAAATGAAATTTAATCTTTAAAGAGTTTAAAACTAAAATTCAATCCACCTTCCGTAATTATTTATCGTAGGTGGCAAATTAAAAAAACTTTAGCCTACAAAGGAGCCAATGTCAAATCAAATGTATTTTATATTCACTCTCAATCAATCTCATCTTGTAAGGATATGGCCCGTGTCTTCTCTGCGTGTTTAAGGCTCCACATGATGCGATTATGTGAGTTCATTGTCGGTGGGTCAAATGATGCTATTATATTATCGATCGATTATAGCGTATGCTCCCAATGGCTCAGTACCTTGAGATGTGAATCAGGGTATATGATACAAAGCCCTCGTAGGTACTTAAGCATGTATTCTTAGACAAACACCACCATAGGTCTACAAGGATTACTTGGACGATGCAACCCATGGCTGCTGACAAGGATCCTTCAATCAGGTTGAGTCGACTTCCTCCTCTAACTAAGTAGATTAGGGACCACGTAGGGATCGAACCATGAGATTTAGATGACGTCATTATTCCCCCAACCATCTACTTTAAGTTAATATAATGAATTTCATAAGACTAAAATTTAAACTCCATATATAGTTACTATCTTACACATTCGATAATGACTAGCCTCAATGAAAGTTCTCTCTCATTGAGGTAATTAAATAGTGCTTGCATATAGGAAACCGAACCAGATCCAAAGTCCCACAAAATGAGGGTGAAATCTGGGTAGTGTCTTATCTACTATCTCATCGCCTTGAAAATTTCACACACTTCATCTCTCTTCAATGGGAGGTCGATTGGTGAATTTTTAGCTCACAATTTAATGAATCTGGGATAGGTTCCTCTTTCCATCTTTGGCTAGTCGAATCAAAGCTATAGTAGCAACAAAATATTTAAAAATTTAAAATAAAAAATGATGATTTAAATGTGTAATAAGTTCAAATTACTAATGTATGTGACTCTATGTTGAATGAATTATTCTATAGAGTATATTTTTATTACAGTATTATTTTGTTCTATAGTACCTTTATATTTTTAAAGTATGGGGTGAAATAATAATTAGTAATTACTAATCCCCATCTTTCACTTGCAGAATGGATCTAGAGCACTCCTTTCCTTTATTGCTAGAGCGTGGTGCAAATATATGTTTGCTGCATCATCAACAGAGATGTTGGAGCTACCATTCAATTTGGTAGCGTGGATTTCTCAACTATTATAGCTGCAACTCCTGAAGTACCCACCCATGGTTCACTTGTCCGAGGCCATGTTGGAAGGCCTCAATTTACTGAAGCTCCTACTCATCTTTCTTGCCAACCAACTCAATAATCAATCGATGTTAAGGAGTTCTCTTGAAAGAGAACTTTAGTATTTGAAAGAATATGACAATCTGAAGCCCCTATGATGAAGAGAACCATTATTGGGCATACTATATCTTTAATGCCTCATGGTACAACTACTTCACCAACTAAAACCTTTGTACCTGGAAGACATGATTTTGAGGCTTCCTCATCAGGAAGTTAATTAATTAGAAGGCAAAGAAGAAGAAGAAATGCTGAGCTGAGGGCTCATTAGATCCCATTTAAATAACCCAGTGAACAAGCAATATTGCCACCAGAAGCAAGTATTCCTACCCGTAACAACTTTGATAATCTAAAATGGGTAAAAAGGAATAGCTCTACTGGTGAGGTGAAGTAGTCTTTCTGGACTCAATAATATCAAGCTCCACCATTGCAGAGGAGATAACCTGAAACATTGTTCGCTAGAATACACAATGTTCTTAATGTAGCCAAGAAAAAAGGCTTAATGAAAAAAAAAATTTCAGAGGCCTGTGATGATTGAAGATACTGAGATTCCACCAAGAAGGTTGTCGTCTATTATGGTAACTAGTCATCAAGCCAAGTATGCTTCTCATGATGAGCATTGGAGCATGACATTTGGACCACATATGCAAGAATCCGCTGCCAAAAAGTCCCAGTGAAGGGGTAAGCAGATATGGAGGCCAAGGCCCCGCGATGAAATTCTGAAGAAAGAAAGAGGTGTGACATATGATGCACATATTCAAAAATTCACCTAAAAAATAACTAATCAGAAGTGGATACCTAAAAGAAGGGACATCATTGATAAAAGATATGATGGTCGACACCCTGGAGAATCCTCTAGGAGATCCCATCATCAATTAGATTCACTCCCACGAGAGAAAGTTGACTATGATTGCAGTTCCCCAATGGAAGAAATGTTTGCTCCTCATAATGAATTAGAGATCCATTAGAAGCATTGATCAAAATTCATGTGTAAGAAGAAGATGATGAACAGAACACTATGGAAGTAGAAGTTGTCTATATGGTGAGACATATAGATGAACTTTCTGCTTAGCATCATTAACAACATGAATCCAGTGAGCTTGAACCTGAATTTGATGCTTACGAAGGAGAGTCATCACAAAAGAAAGTAGAAGATGGATCTTCAATCTCCACTGAAGAGAAAGAAGAAGAAGATCAAAATGAAAATAAAGTTATGAGAGTTGAAGCTGATTATATGGTTGAACTAGAAAATGATCAACTTGGTACACAATTTTACAATCAACGTCATCGTTCTGCCCTAACAACAACTATCCCTACAAACGCACAAGGAGAAGGGCAGTCAAGTTTTTACCTGAAGATGAGCAGGGAAGAGAACAACAAATGGAAATAGAGAAAGAAGTAGAGCCCATATTGATTGACATCGTAGCGCTAGCTAGAGAGAAAAAATAAATACATGTCAAATGGAAGCTAAAGATAAGAAAATTTTACAGCTTGGTACCAAGATGAATGATATGATGGCATAAATGAATATCATGATGAATATGTTAGAGAAGAATATCATATCAAATATAGCACCTATTTCATCTACTAATAAACATGTAGCTAATAATACAATATCTATACCACCAGTCACTCTGATACCTCAAGCTCCTACAGTGCATGTTATACCTGAAGGGAGGAATGAAGTTAATCAGCTAGCTCTTCAACCTATAATTCAAAATGCGACTAGTACACCAGGAATAGTAACAACTACTCAACTAGAAATAATAATTAATGAAAAGATAAAGGCAGTTATAGCTTTAGCAGCTAAAAAGCTAAGAGCCCTTCAACATAATTTGATCAAGTGCCATACCCGAAAGGTTGCTCAGTATCAAAATTTAATATTTTTAGTGGGCATGGTAATCTAAACCAACATCTAGCTCAATTCAAGACTACTTATAGTAACATAGAAGGACATGATGCACTATTTTTCTGCCAGTTTGTCAGCAGCTTGACCTCAACTGCTTTCGAGTGGTATGTAGAATTATCGAATGATTTGGTCAAAACCTTTGCTGAGCTAGAGACAATGTTAGTAAAAAGGTTCGATAGTACAACCGAGAAAATAATGATCACTGACCTTGCCTTGCTAAAAAAAAGAAAAAATGAGTCAGTGACAAAATTTGTAACTCGTTGGCTTAAGCTAAGCATGAAATGTGAATAACAAATGGAGGAAGAACATGCGATCCAATTGCTAATGGGCAATATGAATGATAAAATGCCACCATTTTTATGTATGACGACAATCACAACATTTCAGGACTTGCTTGATAGGGTAATTTGAAAATTTGAAATCGCCAAGTCTAAAATCTATCTGAGATAAATCAAAAGAAAAATAAGCCTTGACTCAAGAAGAAATGAAACTCATGCAACTTCCTATAGTTCAAGTGGTGAAAAATGAGTAATTTATAATGTAGATAAAGGAAAACAACCTATGTATAATGATGATAAAGGAAAGAAGCTTGTTCATCTTAGTCCATAGCCAAAATTGGCTTTAAGAGATAATGATAAACCTCAGACTTTTCTAGGTGGTGAAGAGCATCCAAAATAAGTAACAAGAGATGATGAGCGAATGCAGCCATCTCTTAAAAAAAGATGAATAAAGAATATTCCTTTAGAAGGGATAGTGTGGCTAAATTATTTCGAGAAGTAGTCAAAGTTGATTTATAATTACCAGAAAAGGCAAGAAGTGATCAAGTTAATAATCCAAATTATTATCTATCGTGACCCCATCTATTGAAGAATGTTATGTCTTCAAAGATTGACTAGAAAAGATGTATCAATGAGGAGAATTTCCATTATCTGATAGTGTTCTAGTTAACCTGAAAAAAGAGAGTCTACAAGGATGATTATGTCATATTCTATATCATCCATTAAAGACAAAAAGAAAGAAAAATTAGTTCAGATTGAAGAATGGAAAACTGCAGTTTCTAAAATGACTATAAAGATGTTGAAGTAACTTGAAGGAATTCCTTATGTTAAGTGAAATCACCTTGAACTATGATTGATAAAAATGGTGCCTATCAACCTCCACATCATCGACTCAAAGGCACCACAACAATGCTAACTCATCCCAAAGAGAAAAGCAACTGTCACAAATTTTACTAGACCTCTCAAAGTAGCTGATCAAACCAAATAAAATAAAGAAAAAGAAGAAGAAGACTACAACTCAAAAGATTATTAATAACTTAGAGTATCACCAGCTGATAAGATAATCATTTAGGCTTGTAGACTTCATGTCTAAACTCCATATTATTGAGTTGGACGAGGAAGATAATGGTGAATCTTGCCTAGTAGAGACATGCCAAATCATTTATGTGATATCAGATGCTCTTCAGCATCAGTTGCTCTAAAATGATAATGATAGTCAAACAAACTCGACCAACCCATCAAAATTTTTTTCAGAAAAGAAAGAAAAGCCTAAGGAGTTAACATATGAATTTTGTCTAATGACTCAACAAAAAGATAATAGTTCAGATGAAAATTTATTTATTTTATATGGATAAGAGTCAGACTCATCAACAACATCACATATGAAATGTATGAAGTTGAAAAGTGAGTTTAACTCTTTTGGTCAATCCTCCAGAATAAAAAGTGAATTTGAAGCAACAACTTCTTTAGAGAAATCTGAGCAAGACAAGGTGATTCAAGTTCAATTGAGAAGTGGTAAAATCTTACCACCATCATCAAAGAAGAGGAATTCAAATAAAGACGAAGGCAAACAAATTAAAGTCAACAAAGATATCATTCCCAGAAATCCTAAAATAAAGCCTAAGTTAAGCGAAAAGATAGATTATAATATTCTATCACATCTGAGAAAGATCCCTGCATAATTAAGTTTATATGAGGCTCTCTTAATCTCAAAAGATCTCTGAGAAACTTTAATACAGGCTCTCAAAGATCTGGAGAGTTATGAATTTTACTTTGCCAAAAAAATATATGACTGAATCATTGAAAACTCAAGATCTTCCAGTGATCATATTTTTTGAAGAAAATCTTATGTTGGGAACAACAGATCACAATCGTCTTTTATATGTTACCGTAGAGAGTGATGACATCTTGATCAACTGAATACTAATTGATCCAGGTTCTTCTATCAATCTTATGAGTCTAAAAGCATTAAGAGGATTATCACTTGATATCCAACAGCTTAGGAGGGATAAGTTGATGGTTCATGGTTTTAATGAGAAAGGGCAGAAAACCAGTGTTCTTTTATTCTCCCACTCAAGTTTCAGGATCTGTATACAAAATCCAAGTTTCATGTAATTGACATTGATACATCATTTAGAGGTCTCTTGGGTCGGCCATGGCTGCATGAGTATGGCATGGTCCCATAAACTATGCATCAGTGTATGAAGTACCTAAAGAGTTAGAATTCTTGGCAACCTACAACCATTCTTCATCCATGAAGCAAAGATTTATGAAAATGCAAAATATTTCATCCTTAAAGAGCTTAAGCCAATAGAGTCTCTTGAGGCGGTAGCATCCACTTCAAGAACTAAAAAGCAACCTCATATGGTGAAAGAGCAGAAGCAAAAAGGAAGAAAGAAGGCAATGCCAACTCTCCTAAAGCACTTGACTCTACACCTAAATTAAAAAGACCAGTTCCTCATTTGGGAACTGACACACAAGAAGAAGAAAATATTTCTATCAAACTGAAGGAAACTTATAAGCTTTCAAGAAAGACAAAGTATAAAATAAGTGATTTGATTCAGACTACGATTTTGAATCTACCTATAGAAATAGGGTTTAGAGGGTCGCATCAAGAAGGATACTCACTTGGCAGTGTGAGATGACTCCTTCAAAATTTTACCCATCCCTCAGCAGTACTTCAAAGAAATCAATCCACTAGAGGTTCATAACATTGAAGAATTGATAACATTCTATGTGTTACCGTTGAGTGAGAGTAGCAGAACAAGAACTTTATTTTACAAATCTGAAGAGTCTTAGCCTCACAATTTTGATCGGCCTGCTCAACATCAAAATTCTGATGAGATAGTGCCAACAAGAATACCAATATACTATCCACCAAAATTATGAAGAATGATGCATAAGCTTGGAATTCATATTGGAACTACTAAACATAGAACTCAAATCTTTAACAAGATGTGGAGCTAAAGAAGTCCTTAAGCATCGTGAAGAAGTGATAAGTTTTCCACTTAAGGTCTTGGGTTCATCTACAAATCTCATCAAAATAAAGTTTATTATAATATAATAGAAGTTGAGATCGAAACTTAATGTGAAGAAGATGATCTCTATGAAATTCTTATAGATGAAGAAGTAGAAGCTAAGCCTGCACTTGAAGAACTCGAAGATGGTGGACAAATACTACTATGGATGAACTCAAAGAAATCAACCTAGGAGCTGAGGATGATCCCCATCCAACTTTCGTCAGTGCCCTTCTACTTGATGAGAAAGTTGAAGAGCTAAAAATGCTACTTTATGAATTCATGGATTGCTTTACCTGGACATATGTTGAAATGCTAGGCTTGTCTCATGATGTGACAGTTCATAAATTGGCAATCAAGCCAGAGACAACACCTGTTAAATAAGCTCCGAGGCAAATGAGATTAGAAATTGAAGAACAGGTGATCATTAAAACTAAAAAGCTAATTGAAGTAGGATTCATGCACGAAGAAAAGTATTCTGATTGGATAGCTAAAATAGTGTTCGTGAAGAAGAAAAATGTACATATTTGAATCTGTATCAACTTTTGAGTTCTTAATGAAGCTTGCCTGAAAGATGACTTTCCGCTTCGTATATCAGAATTGTTAATTGATAATATATCCAACTATGATATGTTTTCTTTTATGGATGGATCATCAGGATATAATCAAATTAAGGTGGCACCTGAAGATGAAAGACATACATCATTCATAATACATATTGGCATCTATTGCTACATACTCATGCCTTTTGGTTTGAAAAATGCTGGAGCTACATACCAAAGAGCCATGATGCATATTTTTGATGAGTTGATTCACGAAGGTGGAATGTTATGTTGATAATTTGGTGGTGAAGAGATTAAATCATGAAAATCACTTTGAAGACATGAATTGTATTAGAGACAATCAGAAAATATGATCTCAAGATGAATCCTGTAAAATGTGCATTCGGAGTGTCCTCTAAAAAATTTCTTGGGTATATTGTACATCATAGGAGAATTGAGATCAATCCTACTAAAATCAAGGCAATTGTGAATATGCCTCCACCGAAGAGTTTGCGTCAGCACCATTCTTTAAAAGGACATCTTGCATTCATCTAATAATTTATATCAAACTTATCAGGATGCTGCCAACCATTTGCAAAGTTGATGAAAAAGAATGCTCCGTTCAAATGGGATAAGGAGTGCCAAGAAACCTTCAATAGCATTAAAAGTTACATGTTAAATCCACCAATCCTTATAGCGCCTACTCTTGAGAAGCTCCTCATTTTATATACAATTGCTTTAGAAGAGTCATTCAGAGTATTATTGGCATAATACAATGAAGAAAGCAAAGAGAATACTCTTTATTATATTAGTCAGAGATTGATAGGAGCAGAAATGAGATACTCTCCGATAGAGAAACATTGTTTGGCATTGATCTTTGTAGTCCAAAAGCTCTGCCATTATATTTTATCTCATAAAATTACTCTCATCTCAAGGATCGATCCACCGAAGTACTTGATGAGAAGACCAGCGTTGACAGGTCGCTTAGCAAGATGGGCACTATTGCTTTTACAATTTGATATCACATATGTTTCGTAGAAAGCAGTAAAGGGGCAAGTCTTAATAGATTTTCTTGCTATACATCCCATCCCTGCGGGACTCTTCTCTTAACGACAATTTTCCTGATGAGAAAATTATGCTCATTCATGAAAGAAAAAAATCACAAATTTAGGAAATGTGCTTTGATGGAGCCTCATCGATCAAACAAGTCCAACCTCTAAATTTCCCAAGGGCATGAGCAGGAATCGACATCATTTTCATAACACCAGAGGCAGGAATAATGAGATGATCATATGGGTTGACCGAGCCAATAACTAATAATGCAGATGAGTATGAAGCATTGGTAGCAAGTCTTGAAGAAGCTATTTTCATAGGTGTTCAAAACTTGCATATTTTTGGTGATTCCCAGCTTCTTATAAATCAAGTACTAGGCATCTATAAAATCAACAAGCTTGAGTTAGCTTTCTATCATAAGAGAGTTCTTGAGCTTATGAAGCAAATACCAAATGTTACACCAACTTGAGTCTCTCGATCCAAATATAATAAAGCAGATTGTTTAGCAAAATTAGCCAAGGAGATGACAAGTATGAATGATGATTATGCCATGATTGAGATATTTACTCAACAAGTTTAGAGCCAATAAAGTATTAATCCCCGAAGTAGAGGGGTTTTCAAATTTGACCCAACAGGATGCGACTCAGGTTCTTCTTCATCCTCCCCAAAATTAACAAGAAGTTATACTAAGAAGAACTAAGAATGACATTGCTTCAGAAAAGTAGTGGGAAGCCTTTATTGTAGAAGAGCCACATGATTGGAGGTGGCTTTTCATCAACAAATTTAAAGAAGGTAAATTACCAAATAATAAGTTACGGGTAGCTCAAATTGAGAAGAGAATGCTACGTTATATTTTTGTCAACAACACTTTATATCGTAGATCTTTTGAACAAATATGGCTACTATGCCTAAATACAGATGAAGCTAACAAAGCAATGGTTGAAGTTTATGAAGGACTTTGTGGGGCACATCAATCAGGTCAAGTTGTTAGTAAAGATCAAAAGGATGGGTTATTATTGGCCATCTATGGTGAGAGACTATATCAATCATGCCAAGAGGTGCCATGAATGTCAAGTATATGGGAATATAATCCACCAACCTCCAAATCCACTACATCCAACATAGCATCATGGCATTTTGGATGTTGGGGTACAGATGTAATTGGACTGATTGATCCACCGTCATCAGCTGGTCACCGCTTCATCCTAGTAGAGATTGATTATTTCTTTAAGAGGGCTGAAGCTACCCCATTTAAAGAAGTTGCTACTGATTGAGTGATCAACTTCTTCACGTATAATGTGCTCTATAAATTGGAGTACCACGCCGAATTCTTTCTAATAATGGCACAGCTTTCAAAAGTATAAAGATTTATAGATTTATCGATCGACACAAAATTGATTGGTGATATTCTTCAATATATAATCTAAGGGTAAATGGTTTGGCGAGGTTTCCCCATTGCTGACTAGCAACTAGTTCCACTCCCTCTCAGCATTAGACAAAGAGGAGGACTACTATAGGATAGCTGCATTGCCTCCACTTCGTACATACCACAAGATTTTAGCTAGGGATAGGAGAAAGTCTTACGCCAATCTATGAATGATATTATGGTAGGTAAGTAGGGTACACAAACATTTAGAGTCTAGTACATTATTTGACTTGAGGTTGATCATCCCCAAGAGTGTTACCAGGCACATTCATAGTGATAGAGCATTAGAGCCCAGTAATAGCTGGAGGAGCGGGGAGCAAGTTTACTAAATAGTCGGACCTCTCTAGTTGATTTCCAGATCATGCCACTAGGGGATGGGATTGATAACATAGTCGCAAGTACCACTAGTCATAGGGGAAAAGCCTCGATGAGGGTAGAGCCGGTGTTGTCTCCACCACACCAATCCACTCTTCACCCACCATCACCAGTTCAGGTCCCACCATCCACCATTCCTATAAAAGTACAAAAGATAGTATCTAGGGAGAAGAAAGGCCTTTGATCAGGTATAAAAGGATCCCACTTCATCTACTCCAGGGGTGAGATGAGTTCACACCTATATACTTCAATTTTTATGAAGAAGGAGTTGTGACCCCGCAGCATCATGATTGCACCACCACCACCACTTCCATCAGAGCCAGTGATAGTAGCAGCTATAGAGGGGGAAGGGGATAGTTTCACAGTTCCCATGGTTGTGGATCTCCCTAGGGACACTACTCCGCTCATGAGCAGTCACGAGCATGTCTCTTCCATCAATCATGACCCTCATAGAGCCAACACTCCATTGACAGGTAGTGTTAGGTGCATCTTTGTCAATGAGCATAATCTTTCTACCAGTCAATAGTGTGTATTTATACTGACACGGTTAGAGCATTCCCTAGATGAGATTTTAGCACAGTACTTTACAGAAAAGAGAGAGCTTATAAGGAGTGACCGATCAGATTATGAGAAAGGAAAGGTTAGCTTTGATCCAGATGGGGATGATCTCCTTGAGGATTCGACCGAAGTTCATATGGTCGAGTAGAGTTCTGAGGGATCACGCTAGGAAGGTATTATAGTTGAAGAGGATGATGTTGTCCATTCAACTTCGGACCTCCTCTACCACTAAGGGATGATCATATTGACCAAATGGGGAAGAAGATCAAAGAGTTGATGGCAGTGGTGTCAGCCTTGTAGAATCTAACTCTAGTTTCACAACCTTCTCCTGTAGTAGTTGATAGAGCAGAGTTGGCACACACTTTGGATCATTCTAGATGCATTCCTGTAGAGGGAGATAATGGTAGATTGCATAAGGTGGTGGATAGCACCTCCATGCATGAAAAGGACATCAAACATATAATGGAGCAACAGGTGAGGGATGCATCGGTGCAAGTCCAAGGTGGCTCATCTGTTCTAAAGGGTAGACCCTACTTAAAGGAATTTGATGGTGTCCAATACCCTAAGTGCTTTGTGTCTCCATCCTTCAAAATTTTTGATGGCAGGGGAACCCCCGATATCATATAGCATATTTTAGAGCTGGATGTTGCAATGCCGGTGGCAGCGATGCACTCTTGTTTCATCTCTTTGTCAGTAGCTTGACAATCATTGCATTTGATTGGTATGTTAAACTTCCCAATGGTTCAATGACAACATTTGCTGAGTTGGAGCAGCTATTTATTAAGAGATTTGTTGGAGGTCAGCAAAGGGTAACTGTGGGCAATCTCATTGTAGCTCAACAATGCCCTTGAGTCCCTTGTTGATTACATTCTTAGATGATACAATTTAAGTATAAAATATGAACCATGCTATAGAATAATTGAAATTACTCAAGAATATTCATGGTCTTCATGCTTAAAGGGTTCACGATTAAGACATTTGAGAAATTAATCAACAATGCGGCTAGTCTACAAGGAGAGGCCAAATAGTTTTCTTTCCAAGATAAGTCAGCCAAGCCTAGACCGCAGAAGGAATTTGAGAAAAAGTGAGGGGCAGTTATAACAGTTGATAAGGGGAAGCAGTCAGCCAGGGTTTAGTCAGATAGACCTCGAGCTCAATAGCATCCTCTACCACCTCCTTTACCATCGCCTCGACCGTCATATCAGCCACCTTAGTTTCCATAGTGGCCTCCACCACCACCTGCTCAACATTATTCCCATCCACAGCATCAGCAGCAGTATTCTTATCCACCACCAGGTAACTATAACTTACTTACTTATGTTGATAAATTGAATAAACCTTATTTATTCAAAAGGGAGGTAGTCAGGAAGATATTTAAGAACCTCTTAAAAAAGTTTGATTTTCAGTTACTAGAACCTAGGATGCCTGAGGATGTGGGCAAGAGTCCCATTTGAACTGCCCCACCAACATGCTAGGTCATGTCTTGGAAGATTGCTTTACCTTTAAGGAATGTCTTAAGCATACATAAGTGTGTCATTGTCTTCTCTGAATACCTACTAGAACAACCATCTCATTCTATTAGGGTAATCCTTGGGGATACATAGGATATTCTCAAGAGGAAGGTTGACTATCTCCCTATCCCTAACCTAAGAAAATTATTTTTAAGATCGAAAGTTATCTTTGTAGTGTCAAGTGATCAAACCTCCAACTCTAAGGAAGGTTTGCAAGTTTCTAAGACAACTTGAGGGAGGTAGAAGCAAGAGCGCCTTCCACTTTCCCGGGATAGCACATTAATGCAACCACCGACCTAGTTTAGCACTCCTTTTTACAGTTGTAACCATAGTTCCTTTAGCTAGTTCTTCTTAGCATCTATATCGCAGGGGTGCCAAATCTCTCGCTCTGCTTACTTTACTTGATTTCTACTTTGTACCTTCATCCAAATCTAAGAAATCAATAAAGAAGAAGACTGGATTTGCTTACATTCTCTCTACTTTTGATGATCTTGATGATTTTATTCCTATAGAAAGCTCTTTAAGTACAAATAATTATAACAATTCCAATCCACTACTTTCTGATTTTGAAATGGATTACCCATTTCTAAATCACCCGGATTCACCCATTGAGATTGACTTGGAGTCATTTGACTCTGATGATCCTATAAAAGAAGCTGTAGGTGAACCTGATGAGCAGGTAAAACTTTTTATTAAACCATCTCATGAAGTCACTGAAGTCAACCTTCATAGTGGCAAACTTGACCTACATCCCTAAGCTTAATCAAATTTGCTTCCAAATCACTCCAAACTCAAGTGATTTTCTCATAACCCATTTATATCTTCATTTATATTCACAAATATAAATAAAATATAAATCCAAATGACCAAAAGCAAACTCAAATCAAACTAAATTCCTAATTTTAGCCCTTTTAGCCAAACTTTTGAACTTGGCTAAATGACATATAAACCAACTCAAAACTCACAGATTTCTTCATGATTCAATCAATCCTTCAATCATTGATCCATATATAAACATAAACCATCATTGTCAAACTAAATACAAATCAACCCAAATCAAACCCAAGTTAGCCCTTTTGACTTGAAATTATCATATGAACCAGAACCTATTTGACTTTAAACCAATTGCAATAATTTCAATCCTAAGCTCATATGTGAGTTCAACTAAACTTGAATCAAACATTGATCAAGCTAATTGACTCATTTAGGCTCACTTGACCTAAAGTGACCTAAAAACTCATTTTGAATCAAATTCTAATTCAACCCAAATTGGATTGAACTAAGCCCATATAAACCTCAATCATGATCAACAATCATCATGGGGTGATCAACCACCTTGAATTTGGTCAAACTAAGTCAAACCTATCCTTTGACCAAGTCAACACTTAGCCCAAATGAAATCCAAACTAGCCAAAATCCATCATATGCCAAATTGATTGAAACCATTGATCCAAATCCATTCATAATCAATGACTGAACATGGCCAAACCATCAATTGAGCCAAACCAAGCCTAATTGGCCATTTGATCTAAGTTGACTCAAATTGATCTAAAAAGCTAAAATGGGTCAAATCATGATTTAACCCAAATTGATTGTAACAAATGGCTCAAGTTCATTCCAAATCACTTGTTGAACTTGACCAAAGCCATGATTGAGCCCAAGTTAACCAATTGGTCAACTTGACCCAACCTAGCCCAAACTGACCAAAATTTAAATTAATTTTAAATTAAACCAAACCAAAGCCTACAATCATTTTTAATCAACAAATTAAATTCTAACACCTAACCCAACCTAAGGTCAAATTGGTCAACTTGATCCTTTTGAATCCAAATGAGTCAAATGCAAACTTAGGCCAAACAAATCCAAATTAATTGAACCAAAATATCCCAAATCATCATATGAACCTAACCCAGGTCTTGGTTTGACCCAATTTGATAAATTTTTCAACCCAACCCAACCTACCCCAAGTGAACCTATTTTGACCAAATAAAGCCAAATCCTTCCAAACCAACTTATAGGACCCTAGGAGTCAGTCAAACCCGACCCAAGCACACCCTACTGTATTCCCAAACTAGCCCAAAAGATAAGTGGACCCCACCAAGGGGATTAGCCATCAAATCATGGGATTTAAACTTTAAAACCTATGGATCCAAGCCAAGTCAACTCTCCCATCCCCATGACAGCCTTTTCACTCAAAAGAACCTTCCCATGACTCACCTAGCCCACCTAACTCATCCTAGGTCGGCCAAGAACCTTTAGGAGGCGAGTTGACTCACCTCCAACCCAAACCAAGAACCCATTGGATCAATGCCATGGCATCCTTGCACATTGGGTCTATGTTAGCTCCCCATCACTCCTCCCATGCTTAGCGTGCGGCCTGACCTTGATGGAGGAAACTCCGGCGGCCGGACGGTGGCGAGCTAGTGCGAAATGTGTGCATGAGCCATTCGTCAATGATGGGAAATTGAGTGGTACACCCCCTCAATTCAAACATAAAAACACACACACTTGCATTGTCAACTCTCCTAGGTGAATTCCGAAGCCCCTCAGAGCGTTTACAAGGATCCCCAAGCCCTTTCCATTCGACATTGCCCATTCCCGAGCAAGGTCGAAACATAGCATCCCAATCTCGAGCAATACTCCCTTTCCACTCAATCTAACCCAAATTCCTCTTAGCCACACCATCACCACAGTTCATCGGGCACAACTGAATCAATTTCCAAGCTTCCAAGCCACGGGAGGAGTGAGTTCAATCACAACTGAATGCCAAAGGAGGGGAGTTTAGTCCACAAGGCATTGCACACCAAATTAAGCTCAGACTTGTTCAACATGGCCTCACCTCAACTAGGCAAAGCTACCTCCGGTGTTGCACCGCCGGACATTAGCTCCGGTGAAGTAATTTCTCAAAACCATAGCTATAGGGAAAAGTGTGTTTATATTTTTCGAAGAAAATTTAAACCTCATACAAAATTGATTGTTGGATGTGTGTGTCTCCCTTCCCCAAAGGTGTGGGAAGAATTTGGAGACAAATCGAGCTCAGGTTAGTTCAGACTCAGATTAAGCAAGGGAAGATGGATGACATTCATCTTTCGTCGCTCATAAACATGATAGATTACGAGCCCTCCATCTAGCATGATTGAGATGAACAGCTCTAATCAAATCCCATGGTAGAGCTCTTGATTCCTTTTCTAAACCGTGGGTCAAATTGTGGCCGTCCGATCTTAGATCAGACAGTCCACAGAGAAAGTGCGTCCGCCACCGGCTGAGTCATCACTTGGATGTGACTACTTAAATAACCAATCCCATCATGCCACATGGAAAGCACTGCGTCGCATCGCATCAACATGAGTGGTAATGGGATTATGGCTTTAATTAGGGCTAATTAATTGGTTTTTAGTCTTGAAACTTTCAAAAATTATAACTAATTATAGAAAAATCCAAAAAATACAAACTTAGGTTTATTTTGAAGATATTTCAGTGGAGAATCTAGGAAAATGATAATTATTTGATTTTGAATAGTGATTTTGGCTTAATTAAGGTTTTATCAAAAATATAATTTGCTTAATTACACCTTAATTAAGCACCCAATTAATCCCAAATTTTCTATGGATATTTAGGGGGATGACCTCTACCTCTCCTATTTTTTTGGGATTTTATTGATGGCTTAATTAGGGAAGTCATTTGATTAAGCCCTAATCACTCTCTTAATCCAATTTATCATAATTAAGGAATGAACAATAACTTGATTAATCATTTAAACATAATTATTTTTGTTGAACAGTAAGGTCACTTAAGGAATGTGATTGGGGATACTTTTCCTAATTCATTTCCTAAGTTGTCTTTATCTTTCAAAGTTAAATTAATTAATGTGTTAATGAAATGCTTAATTGATTAATTAAGTGATTAATCTTCAAAATAAGGAAATCAAAATTTAATTGGATGTTTAACTGATTTAGGGATTAGGATTGAGGCCTTGCCTTTGATCCTTTCTCCTAAGTCAATTTCATCATTCAAATTAAAACATAACCAAAAAAATGTTTAATCAATTCATTAAAAACTCAATGAAATTAAAATAAAAAATCAATTCATCCACATCTAAACAACCCTTAATTTTTCTTGGGTAGCTCCTTAGGTGTTCAAATAACCCAAGGTGAGAGATAATAAAATTATGGTTGGCTCACATGTACAAGAAAATCATAAAAGTAATTAAGTGAGATCCCTTAAGCTTAACTATTAATCATAAGCCCATTGCATTAGGCCCCTTCATTTCTTAGGAGCATTGCAAATTTACTTTTCATGTGGTTGCATATCATATTGGCTTATTAATTAGTTAATTAACTTAAGGTGATGTAGGTAAGGGTTAATAAATTCATTTAATTCATATTTTAACCTAATTAAAACATAAAACCAACTTAAATATTCTTCATTAAACCAAATTAATTTACACATGGGGAAATGGGTTAGTTTTAGCAAACTTCTATCAAATTTCTTAAATTAAATCAAACTCAAAGTTAAAAATGTGTATTTAAAAGAATTTTAGTTCATTTTAAATAGTTTTATTTAATATGATTATCCTTAGAAATTATTTAGGAGTGAATGAAATCATGTGCTTACATTCCTTTATTTCCTTCCAATGATGCTAAATATTGTTTTCCATATGAAATCATGCATTCACTACTTTTAAAATCAATTAAATAAAATGTTTCCTTTTATGTCAAATTGCATGTGTTGACTTAAATTAAATATGTGTGGCTATTATCACTATTAAATTAAAAATATTTTCAAAATCTATAAATCAATTATTATAAATGAAATGATGTTAATTATAAATACCTATAAGCTTGCATGTGATAGTAGTATAAGATGATGTGAAGTTCTCTTTTTCTATCTTAACATGGATCCACATAGGATTTGCAAGTGCATAGTTCATTTTGAAAAAAAATAACACTTTTAAATCTATTCCTATGCATCTCCATGTAAGACTTAGGAAGAATTTCATATCACATGTAAATCATATAACCAAATGAAACATAATTTTTTTATGCTCCCTATTAATGTGGTTCCTTTTGTATACTCATATGTATTTGAGAAAAGTGGTATATTAGTCGACTTATAAGGCTTTAAGTAGCCCTAAGTAGGTCTTGTACCTTATGCCCTTGGTGTAGAAAACAATGGCGCCATACTCACTTTAAACTCTTATACATATGCATGTATGATGTGGCTAATGAATAAAGAATCATAAATCAAATAGATCAAGTACAACCTTTTGCATGGATCTTCCTATCTTTGTAGTTATTCATACATTTACATGTATCTAAAAAAAATGGTATATTAGTCTACACCTCCCGGGGTTGGGAGGCTATAAGTAGCCTTAAGTAGGTCTTATACTTTACGCCCCTAATGTAAAAAATAATAGCATTGTACTCACTTAAAACTTTTATACATGTGGATGTGTGCTTAGCTAATGGATGAAAAATCCCACTTTTTTACATATAAAACATGCATTTATAATTCAATCAACAAATGAAATATTTAAATTCAAAATATATTTCTTTGCATTCATCATCAAAGTATGGTAAGATTTACATTGCATGTATATGTATGCTTAGGATCATTCATATGCATGATATACATGATGGAAAGAAATAAATGAATGTGTGTTATGTGATACTAAACCATTCTAATTAATCTTAAGATGCCTTTCTTATTGAATAAGGTCATTTAGGGTGAACCTAAACTTAAGGTTAATTAAAACACCTAATAAGCCATTGATTAAAGAGAACTAAGCTAATTAACTTACCTTAGAAATGACTTAAGGTAGGGATAAAAGAGATATTCTCTCTCTCTTTCTTCTCTTTATAACACTTAATTGCTAAATTTAAGCTATATGAAATAAAAGAAAATACTAAGCAAAATCCCCAAATCAACTAAACTACTTAAAAGAAAAATCAACCCTTTATAAATTAAATCTCTCACACTTAGCAAATCATAACTCTAAAGCCTAACTAGGACATATCACACAAGCTTTAACACATGCACATTAGAGTCACCATTTCTAGCTTTATATTGTGGTGCATGGTTTGATGAATGCTTGGTTTTATGATGTACTATTTTAGATAGGATGTTAGGGTGTATGTACGTAGTCTAAATGTTAGGATGATATTAGCCTAATCATGTTTTATGCAAGGGGTTATGCTTAAGGGGCTGCTGTAATAAAAATATTAAAAAAACTTTTCACTGTGCAAGTTTCTTAGCCCCTAAGCATAGCCCAAGTTAGGACAGGTGGACTTGGTTACCCATGTGTGGGGTACTAAGTCCAAATTATTCATATAATTGCTTGGGTTGCATGGTGTGTTTAGCTAACACTTATTTTACAGGTATAACTATATTTACTTTCCTTCTCTTTTAATATAATTTTTGTATTATAATTAGGATAAGTGTTATGGGAGATTAGGATGAACATTGGTCATAAGGCTTAGTCTTATGCACCATGAGATGCCTTCAGAGCAAACAACATTCCAACCAAATTGAAAGAAAGAAAGAAATGGAGCAAAGCAAAATGAAGAAATGAAAGATGAAGAATGAAGAATAGAGGATGAAGATTGATGACCCCTATAACATTTTGGGTTTATGCATGACACCACAGAACCTCTTATTCTTTGTGATAGCTTTATAAAATTATTTGATGTTTTTTGTTTAGCTTATGCTTTTAGAAATAACATGTCTTTTATAGTTTCTTTATGATTGGTTATTGCTATGTGGCACGGATGATTAGGGTCTTAGGATAAATAAATTTTTGTCCCACTAACAACTCATAACTAAAATTTTAAAATAACATAACCTCACATAAGAGCCTTGGAATTAAATTAAGATAATAAAATGTTTAACAACCCCATGGATGATTATGTGTATAATATCATGCATGTCATATTCTTTCACTCTTGTTAAGAGAGGGCTTCCATCTGTGACAGAGATTAAAAGCTTAACCTGTAAGAGTCTTTGATGGAAAGACACCTCTTTCTCTTTTGATTTGGCTCATAATCAATTTTTCATGCATTTAGACATACAAAATCCTATGGCCTGTGTCAAAATGAAAATTCCAAAAATTAAATAAAACTTGACAAAATTTGCATTAGATTTAAGTCATTATTCATGCCCTTCATGATCTAGTCTTTTAGGGAGTAAGTTTAAGGACTTAATTTCTCTTCTAAATAAATAACACCTTAACCATCTTGCAAAGCATATGACTTGCCTATATAGAATTAAAATGTAGGAGGAGTTAGCTGGCTACCACTCTAGGCGATAATAAGTTCAGCAATCGGGTAGTTTATTCTCTCTTGTGGAGGTAAACCATATACCCATTTTTTTGCCTTAGATTTAGGCCATGTTTTGGCCCTCGCCAAAGCTCCATAGATTTAGGATTTGGAATTGCTATTTCCTTTGTGGGCTATAAGCATAAATCCTCACCTCTTAGGCATTTCCACAATCTTGTGTTATGGAATTATAAGTCCTAGATTTCTAATAAAAATTCAACTTAAATAAATAAATCTCCTCAAAATTCAAATACATAAAGCCCAATCACAGGATATATTGGAGTGCTCACTAGGATTCCTAGTATCATGAGCACTCTTTACTCATCTCCTTTGGTTTTAATAATAACTCTCCCCTTTTGATCTCTCCCATTTGATTTTCCAAAATGCAACCAATCCTTTGATAGTCCTGTCTTTGAAATCTTTAAAGACAATAATCACCTGCTTTAATTAAGAGTATTCTTAAGGAATTCACATCCCTTAATATGTAATTAACTAAGGAGGCTGCCTCCATAGGGAACTTAACAAACCCGACTTAAATAAACCCTGCTTTAGTTTTCTATGTAAAGTAGGAAAAAAATCTCTGGTATATTCAAAGACCCATTATGCCTTAAGAGTCCTTATTAGGTGATTAGGTCCATTATAGAGTTATGATTTCTATCTCTCGAGGTAGTACACTATTCTTTAATGTCGTACCTGATCACCTTAATAAGTACATCTGTGGATCTACGTGATGCCCCCTCACAAAGATAACACAACACAAAAAATAAACCCTAGTGGTGAGTCGGACGCTCTTTACTCAAATAAGAAAAGGCAGTAGTGGTAGAGCCCTCTCTTGCTAGTTTGATGACAACAGCTATTCTGCATAAAGTTGACTTGAGTTGACATACCCAAGTGATTCAGAATCAAAAGATCTCTAAACTGACTAATGGACTGTAAATAAGATTATAAAAGATGCTTTATCCTTAAAACAACAAATGTATAAAAATATCTCAGAGATGTTCAAAGATGAAGATATGATATGAAGTCTCAAATGCAACACAATAAAATGGGGGAAGACAGAATGTTGATTTTCACTAATACAACAAGATAATTGTGGTAAAATATTATATCTCTGCCTTCATCTATCCCCTTTCGAAAAAGAGGATAAATGAAAATAGGAATATAAAATGCCTTGTTGGGACACCACGCAGATCCGCAGATGTTCTTATTGATTTCTTTAGGCCACTTTGGTTATTGAACACCCAAGCATCTACCCAAGATGAATTTGTTAAGTTTTGGAGTGTTTTGATTTTAAAATTTTGACTAATTAAGCCATTTTATTAAGTGATTGAATTATTTAATTAATTTTACACCTTAATTAGATTTTAATCTATGATGAAAAAAAAGATATGGGAAAGAACCCCTAATCTCATTCCCTAAGTCCACTCACTATCCTAAGGTAATTAGTAAAAATAATTAGTGCAATTATCATTATTTAAAGGTTAATTAATCATTTAATGGATTAACAGAGTAATTAGGAATGCGCCAAGCAATTACCCTAATTAAGCCACTAATAAATTTCAAAAAAATCATGAGAGGCAGAGGTCATCCCATTAATCAACCCTAAGAAGTTTGGAATTAATCAATGGAATGATTAGTAGTAATTAGTGTAATTACATTCCCAATAAAACCCTAATTTAGAAAATATCACCATTCAAAATAAAGTGAAATTAATTTTAGAATATTCCTACCTTTCCAATGCCTTTTGTTTTGTACTTTTCTAATTTTTTTTACAAGTAGTTATGAATATTTAAAGTTCCCAAGATTATTTAGTAACTAATCCCTTATTTATATGGCTAATCCCATCAGCACCACGTGGAGGCTGACGCGGCGCACGCATTTCATGTGGCGTGATAGGAGAGGCCACTTAAGTTATCACATCATAGCACTACATGGCCGGCATACATTTTCTCCTCACTGCAGATCTAAGATGACGGCAGATCAAGCCAGCTTAGGAAATCAATGGACCCTGTGTGTCTTGATCATGGCTGTCCATCCAAAATGCAAGAATGGATGGCCCATGATGATCGTCTAAGCTCATGGGAGATGGCCACCATCCATCTTCTAGCAAGACAGCTCGATTGAGCTTCATTGAGTCCAAATTCAACCCACACCATCATGCAGAGATTGCATCCAACAACTAGTTTTACATGAAGTGAAAATTCCTTTCAGAAAAGACCACAAACTCTCTAGTTTAAGCTCAGTTTTGATCCATTCCTCACCGGAGGCTATCACCGTGCTCAATCTGGTAGCTTGTCAGTGGAGAAGCCACAGTATCAAGCCTTGGGGTTGAGTATATCTCTCTGTGGACCAAGCTCACCTTCAATTGGGCTCGGTCCTCTCCCTTGCCTTGAAAACCTGAATGAAGCTTGGAGTGAGTTTGATTGAGTCCTCTGAAGAAGCTTGTAAGAGGAATTGGCTTGGTTTTGTGTGTTGAGTGAGTTGGAAAAGTGAGGGAGCTCCCCTATTTTCAGCCAAAGAAAATTGGGAAATGGGGAATTTGAAAATTCTTAGGAAACCTTGGGGGAGCTTGGAATCACTTTCTTGGAGTTCCTATGCTTCGATCGAATAGGAGAGATGTCAGTTGAAATGAAATTAGGGCTAGTATATCTCCCCTTTAAAGGATCGGACAGTTGCAAGCTCCTTTATGATTTTGATCCAATTGACCTCCTTGAGTGGGTTTGTTAGGCCATTTAGGGTGGCATTACATTTGGTTTGGCCAAAGAGAGGTAGTGGAGGAGTGCCATGTGCTTGAAATGAGTGGAGGAAGGATTCCCATGTGCTCATTTCCATGGGGGTGGTCAGTTTTGGCCTTGGGTTGGGTTTGGCTGATCCAAACCCAATGGGTTATGTGAACCATGTCCATTAGTGACCATTTGGTCCACTAAGAGGATGTCAAGTGTCCATGAAAAGGAATTGACCAAATTCCAAGTGATTTTGATTTTAGGTTACCCTATGGCCTAGGGCTAAAATGGTTATTTGACCTTAATTTCAGTTTGAATATGTTCGGTATGATTAAAAAATGAGTTAGGCCAAGTTTCATTGAATTTGGAGATGATTTGATATGATTTGGCTCATGTTGACCCATTTAGGTCAAAATGGGTCAACTTGGGTCAAGTTGACCAATTGGTCAAATTAGGTCAAACCAAGGATTATGTCAAGTTCATATCACCATTTGAAATATTTTGGCATCGTTGGTTTGGTTCAATTTGATTTATATTTAAATTGGTTCATTTGATTTCATTTAGGTCAAATGGGTCAAGTTGGCCAATTTGACCCATTTGACCTTGGGTTAGGTCATGGGTTGGTTTATGTTTGGTTGATCATTTGAAATGGATTGGTATCTTTGTTTCCAATCAATTTAGTTTATATTTAGATTTTGGCTCAACATGACCGTTTAGGTCAAGTTGGGTTCAAGGTCAATTGGGCTAGATTAGGTCTAGTTAGCCAATTGAGGCTTTGGTCAAGTTCAACAAGTGATTTGGAATGAGTTTTGACATTGGTTTCAATCAATTTGGCTTAGATCAAGTTTTGACATATTTTGACTTTTTAGATCAAGTTGGGTCAACTAGGGTCAAGTGGCCGATTGGGTTAGGTTAGGCTCAAATGATTACTTGGTCAAGTTCAAACATTAATCTTGAATGAGTTTTGATCAATGGTTTCAGTCAATTTGGCCTATGGTGGATTTTGGCTAGTTTATATTTCATTTTGGTCAAATGTTGACTTGGTCAACCCTTAGGTTTGACTTGTTTGACCCAATTTGAGTGATTGATCATCTCATGATGATTGTTGCTCACAATGTGAGGCATAGTTGGGCTTAGTTCAATCCAATTTGGGTAGGATTAGAATTTGACTCAAAAGGATACTTTTGGTCACTTTGGGTCAAGTGAGCCTAAGTGGGTTAAATGGCTTGGTCAAAACTTGATTTGAGTTTGATTGAACTCACATATGGACTTATGATTGAATTATAAATCCATTTGTAAGTGATTTGAAGTCAAATGAGGTTTGATTCACTTGACAATTTTAAGTTCAAAAGGGTGAACATGAGTTTTACTTGAGTTTAATTTTTGAATTTAGTTTTGGGTTGATGATTGGAGTTTGTATTTATATTTAGATTCATGATTGAAGGATTGATTGAATCATGAAGAAAAATCAAGGGTTTGGCTTGATTTGAGTTTGATTTGGCTAAGTTCAAGAATTTGACTTGAAAGGCTTAGGTTAAATTTTGATTGAATTTGTGTTTGAATTTTGAATTGACTTTTGGATATTTGAATTTATATTTCATTAATATTTAGGAATATAAATGAGAATATAAATTGGTTATGAGATAATTCCTTGAATTTAAATTGATTTACATTTGATTTAGGCTAAGTCCATAAGATAGAATCAAAGTGACTTAGGAAAGATTTGAATTTTGAATTTGGTTTGATTGATTTGAATTTATATTTCATTTATATATGTGAATATAAATGAGAATATAAGTGGGTTGTGAGAAAATTTCTTGAATTTGTATGGATTTATATTTAGGCTAAGTTGATAAGAGGGAATCAAAGGACTTAGAAAATATTTTTGAATTTGGAATTTCAATCATAAGAGGGAATCAAAGAACTTACCAATCCAAAGGGAGTAGTCTACCAACCATGTAGTAGGACTAATCGACCGAAGGGATGCCCTTCGGTTTGCAATGGTCAAGTTAGAAAGAAAGCATAAGGACTCACATCTTCCAATACAAGGAACCACTGGGGTGATCAGTTGGCAAGGCAACAGATCGAACCCGACCTAGGACTGACTATTGAGTGAATGCCGTTGGGGGACTTAAATCAGCTCGAAGATAGTCCAGATTAATTTCATTTTTTAATTTATTTTGATGGATTCCATTGGTTTGCGATGGATCACATTGAGAAAGAACTTATATTAGCCTAGACCTATCTCAGATTTACTGAACTAGAGGAATAACTTCCCAGCCGATGTGAGAACTATCTGACCAAAGAAGTGCCTTTCGGTTTGCAATGATTAACTCAAGGGAAGAAAGCTCGGGGACTCATATCTTCCACTATAAAAGACCACTGGGGTGATCAGTTGCTTTGGGCAATAAATCGATCCTGACCTAGGGCTGCCCATTGATTTGCGATAGTCATGCTAGAAAGAATGCTGTGGTGGAAATTTCTAACATTCCCCACGATGTCCTCTTCATCATCATCTTATTTTCTTCCCTTCCTTTCTGAGGTGGAAAGAAAAAAATAAATGAAAGAGAAGAACACAAGGGAATGCAAAATCACCTTGGTAGGATGCCACGCAGATCCATAGATGTACTTATTAGGGTGATCGTGTATGACATTGAGGAGAGGTGTACTATCTCGAAAGATAGAAGTTAGCACCCTACAATGGACCTAATCACCAAAATAAGGACTCCTAAGGATGTTGGGTCTTCGAGATGTACTAGAGATTCTTCCCTTACTTTACATGGAAAAGTAAAGCAGGGTTTATTTTAAATTGAGTTTGTTAAATTCCCTACAGGGGCAAGCCCCTATAGTTAATTACATCATAGGGAATGGGGATTCCTTAGGAAAACTCTCGATTAAGGTAAATGATCATTGTCTTTAAAGATTTTAATAGAGAAAGGACAATCAATCGATTGGTTTATTTTTGAAGGTCAAATGGGATTGATCAAAGAGAGGTTTATTATTGAAGTCAAATAGAGATAAGTAAGAGATGCTCACGATGCTAGGAAACCTAGCGAGCATCTCAAACTATCCTATGATTGGGCTTTACATTTTTGAAATTGATTTAATTTTTTTGAGTTGAATTTTTCATTAGAATGCTAGGGCTTATAATTCCATAATACAAGGTTATGAAAATGCCTAAGAGGTGATAATTTAGGCTTATGGCCTACAAAGGGGAGAAGCAACCTCAGAACCTAAATCTAGGGAGCTTTGAGGCCAAAGGAACATTATCAGTCCGTGTGATTACCATTGTGGTGGTGACTTCTATCTTTTGAGATAGGCCACAACCTAAATCTAAGGGAAAAAATGGATATTTAGTTTGCCTCCACAAGAGAGGACAAACCATCCGACTGCTTGAACTTACAACCGCTTGAGGGTGGCCGCCAACTAACTCCTCATACGATTTTAAATTCATGTAGGCAAGTCATATGCTTTATGAAAGATAGTTAGGCTGTTATTTATTTAGAAAGAGACTAAGCTTTAAACTCACTCCCTAAAAGGACTAGATCATGTAAAATGCATGCTTCAAATGACTTAAATCTAATGCAATTTAAATTTCATTTTAATTTCATTTTTGGACAATCATTTTTGACTCAGGCTAATTGGATTCATATGCCTAATGAATGAGAAATAAAGCTATTGGCCAAAATCAACGAGAAGGGATGAGGTGTGTTTTCGCCATGGCTCTCACAGGTAAAGCCAAGATTCTCTAGAAAAAGTGAAAGCTCTCCAATCATAAGTTAAATAAGATGCATTTATGCATGATGTTATAAAAGAAATACTCATCCAGCCAAGGTGTTGCTAATTCTTTTATCTTTATTTTTAAACCTAAGCTTTAGGCGAGGTTATGAATTCTTTTTTTTTTAGTTTTGAGTTGTTAGATTTGGTAAAAGATTTATTAAGAGGCCATTGTGGTCGGGTACCATCGCACAAACTCAAAAAAAAATAAATTGGGTAGCCGAGCTCTACCCTTATACAACCCAGATTACAAATGAATTAAATACAATTAAGCAAGGAACTCATTGTTATGGGGTCTTGAAGCTTCATTTCTTCATTCTTCATTCCTTCTTTCTTCTTCTTTTCTTCTCTCTTCTTTGGTTCCTTCTTTTGGATAGTTGGAAGGTGGATGCTCCAAGGCTTCACATGGTGCATAAGATAGGATCTTATGATAAATGCTTATCCTAATCACCATAACAAAACAAAGGTTAGCTAAATAAACCACAAAATCAAAAGCATGTATATCGGATTTATCACCCCACATGGGATTATGCTTGGGGTATAACTGCAAGAAAAGTATTTTATATTTTTATTTATGATACAAAGCATAGTCCCTAAAATAATGATTAAACTAAGATCGCCCTACCATTAAATCATCCTAACATCAATACATCCTAACATCCAGTCTAAAACATATATCATAAAATAAAAGCAAGCATCAAATCATGCACCGACGTAACCTAAAGCTAAAAGTGGTGACTTAGCCTAATGTTTGTGCTGTGGAGATTTGTGTGGTATGCTTAGCTATGGATTTAAGTTAGAATTTTCTAAATGTGAAGCATGTTCAACTTAGAGGAGGGTTTCATTTAAGTTGTTTAAAAGTTTTGGGTTGATTTTATTTCATGTTTTGATTATATTCAAGTGAATCCTAAGTTAAAGAGAGGGAAAAGAGAAGAGAACTTCTCTTCCTTCCCTAACCTAAGTAATTTCTAAAGTGGATTCATATTTTGGTTTTGTTTAGTGAATGTTTTGATTAAGTGTTTTAATTAGTCCTAAGTTTATATGAACTCTAAACAAACCCATTCAAAAAGAAAGGCATTTTAAGAATAAATACAATGAACCAAATTCACAAAACATATATCACTTTATTTCTTTCCCAACATGTGTAACATGCATATGAATGAGTACTAAGCATATCTATACACACAAATGAGAATGTTTAACACACTTTATGATGCATGCTAAGTAATTCATTTAAAGAAATTTGGAAGTTTATGATGCATGATTTTCATTAAGTAGAAAAGAGATTTCTTATCCAATTTTCACATCCACACATGAAAGTAAGAAAGGCATAAGTGAGTACAATGCCATTGTTAACCAGAGGTGTAAGATACAAGACCTACTTAGGGATACTTAAAGCCTCACAACCTCGGGGTTCTCCAGAATAATATACCACTTTCCTTAAATACAAGCATGTGTACAAAAAAATGAATGGAAAAGAAAGTATGCAAAATTTTGTATTAGTCGATTTATTTTGTTTATGCAATTTATGTGCATATAGTATCCTTCTTAAGTAATAGTATAGGAATGAATAGGATATTGAATTAGGCAAGTGTTAGGTTCTTTTCAAATGAACCATACATCTTACCAAATCTTATTCAAAACTATACTAAAAGAGAAGAGAAGGAAAACCTATACTAAGCACATCCTTATATCTTACTCACATGCAAGCTTATAATTAAAATATAAGTATCACACTTTCAGTTTTGATAATTGATTCATATATTTTGAAAATAATTTGAATTTAAAAGTGATAATAGCCACTCATATTTCTACTTTAGCCAACACATGCAAATTTGGCATAAAGTAAACATTTTTATTTTAAATTTGAATTTTGAAAAGTATGAATGCATGAAATCACATGACACACATATTTAGCATGTTGGGGAAAGAACTAAAATAATGAAAGCATGTAAACACATTCACTTTAATTAAATCCTAAAGACAATCTTATGAAATAAGAAATCTTAAAATAAATAAAAGTTTGTTTAATGTGATTTTTGTTTGATTTTGAATTTGATTTAATTTTGAAAATGTGAGTTTAGTTTGCCGTTCCTAACCCATTCCCACATGTGTTTGATATTTTTGTTTAATTTTTAGGTGATTAGATTCTTTTTTAGATCTTGCTTAGGTTAAGGTATGAATTAAACATGTTAATTAATCCTTACCTACACCACCTTAACATAGTTAAGTAATTGAGCCAATGAGATGATAAAACCTCAAGAAATTTAAATTTGTAATGCACCTAGGAAAAAAGGGCCTAATGCAATTTGGCTCATGATTAATAGTTAATTAAAAAGGGGTTTTAACTTAAGTAATTTCAAAACACCCCTCACACATATGAGTTGAGTTTTGATTTCCTTAATTGAACTTAGGCTCAACACTAAAGAATCTACCCAAAGTAGATTAATTTAAGTTTTAGAATTTTAAAAAAAATTAATTAAGGGGATAATTAATGAATTAACCCTTAATTAAGAGAGGATTAAGGAAAGAAAAAAGGGTTTTAGGGAATAGCTTAAGGTAAATACTCCAAAATTATTTCTTAAGCCTCCTATTCACTGGATTTAACCTTAATCAACCTTAATAATATATTAAAACACTAATCCAACCTTAATTAGCCTTAATTACATTAAGGGAGTAATTTGGAAATACATTTGTAATTCCCCCAATTAAGCCTTAAATAAATCCCAAGAAAATTAGGGGAGGTAGAGGTCATCCCCTAAAGCATACCCAAGAAGTTTGGGATTAATCAAAGGATCAATTAAGAAGTAATTAGCAAAATAAGATTTCCATTAAAACCAAAAATCAGAGAAAAGTATAATCAAAATCCATTAAAATCATTTAAAAATTATTTTAGGTTGAATTATCTTTCCATAGAAATTTACATCATATTTTTTTAAATTTTATTGAAGGAGATATGAATTTTTAAAGGTTAGGAGATTAATTAAATTTAATTAAATCCTAACTAATCCTTTAATCACATTACAAATGACGGCCGACGCTTTACACGCATCATGCCGTGAGGGGATCACTTAAATGTCCAAAAGCGGCAAAGGCTTTTGATTTCACCGCTCATCAAGGATCGAATCCAGGGATCATCCTGTAGTTTCTAAAGGGATAAATCATTTATAAAATGTGTGGCAAATCTTGGCCGTCCATCCAAAACACGTGGATGGATGGCCATGATTCTCCCTATTCTTCCCTGAGGATCAATGGAGACCGTCCATGATCTATGGGAGATTCTGATTGAGCTTGAGAATGAGATTGCGCACACCATCTAAGAACAATTACAAACCTATCTAATGGATTTCACATACCATGAACATTTCTTTCACAAAGGACCAACACCTCTAAGTGGTTGAAAATTCCATACCTCACGAGGCTCGAGAGGTAGCTCAAGGAGGCTAAAATTTTGAAAGCTTCAAGCCTGGGGTTGAGTAGATCTCTCTATGGACCAACACCACTTGCTTCCCTTGCTTTGATCCAATTCAACTCTTCCTACTTTGGGAACTTGAGAGTTGCACTTGATCCCCAAGGGAGTGCAAAGGAATTGGGATTTCGATGGAAGGAGTTTAATGAGGTCCCTTATTTTGTAAGGAAGAAAATCGAGAAAGGCAAGATTCAAATCCCTCATAGAAAGCTTAGGAATGCTCTCTGATGGCTCCTAACTCTCTCTAGTGCTCAATCGAATGTGAGCATGATGAATTCAAATTGAATTAGGGTGAGTATATCTCCCCCTATGGCAATCGAATGACCGAACCATGAGTTATCATTTTGATCCAATTGACCATATGGGCTAGATTAGGCTCAAATGTTGATTTTGTCAAATTCAAACATAGTTCATGAATGAACTTAGATCATTGATTTCAATCAATTTTGCCTATGGTGGATTTTGGCTAGTTTAGGTTTCATTTTGGCTAAGTGTTGACTTGGTCAACCCTTAGGTTTGACTTGGTTTGACATAATTTGGTTGATTGATCATCCCATGATGATTGTTGATCATGAAGAGAGGCATAGGTGAGCTTGATTCAATCCAATTTGCTTAGGATTAAAATTTGGTTCATAAGGGTACTTTAGGTCACTTTGGGTTAAGTAAGCCTAAGTGGCTCAAACGGCTTGGTTAAAGCTTGCTTTGAGTTTTATTGAACTTGTATATGGACTTATGATTGAAATATAAATCCATTTGCAAGTGGTTTGAAGTCAAATGGGTTTTGATTCATTTAACAATTTCATTTTCAAAGGAAGAATATGAAAGATTTGGGGTTTGATTTTTTAATTGGATTTTGATGTGATTGAAGTTTGTATTTATATTTGGTTTGATTGTAGGTTGATTGAATGGGATTTGGCTTGATTTGAAGTTATATGGCTTCAAGAATTTGACTTGAAAGGCTTTGGTTTGATGGTTTATTTTTGAATAGGTTTTGATTGTTTGAGTTTATATTTCAAAATGTCAGAAGGAAATATGGAAAATAAGATTTGAAGTGATTTGATGAGATAAGCAAGTTAAAGGGATGAAAAGGAATTTGGAAATTGAATAGCAATTGATTTTGAGCAAGTTTTAAAAGAATTTAAAAGGACTTAGGAAACTTCATGAATTGATTTTGAATTTTGAGTTTAGTTTGAATTTATATTTCATTTATATATGTGAATATAAATAATAATATAAATGAATTATGAGAAAATATCATGAGTTTGAATTGGTTTGATCATGATTTAGGCTAAGTCATTAAGAAGGAAATCAAGTACTCAAGAGTTTTTTTTTCAAGGTTGGAATTTTAATCATGGATTTAAATTTGGATTTCAATCATGTGGCATTGATTTGAATGTGGAGAAAATCAAATAAGATTGATTTGGAATTTGACTTGAAGGAAGGAAGGTGAGGAGTGGTTCAAGAAGCAATTTTCACACCCAAGGCATGACCTATTCCTATGGCTAACTCTTCAAGTCTCTAGGTTGAGTGTCCACCTAATCACTAGATGTGTCTTAAGACTAAGGATCTCTTAGTGTATAAGAAGAATCTTATGTTTAAGATGGAGGGGTTGAGATCTCATCCTAAAAATGAGGTCAACAAATGTGTCATAGTCTTACATCTTTGAATGACTGGGACCTGCTTGTGGCAAAATAGATTGAACCCAGGTGACTACGGAGAGTGAGTACCGGATTTATCTCAACACGTAGTGAGGCAATTCCTATGGGGAGTTTTGACACTGCCTTAAAGATAGGATGTCTACTTGGGAAAAGGGGCCCTTTTGGGGCTTGAATTCTTAATCGACAAGTGAATTAATTTGTTTATTTGTTTATTTAGTTTGTTTTAATGTGGACCCTATTAGTTTACGAGGGATCAAACTAAGAAAGAGCTTATATCAGCCTAGACCTATCTCGATTTATCAACCAAGGGAGAATCAGCATCCTAAACAAATTCTCCAACCACGTGGCTACTAGGAAAGGGGACTCCAATCCAAAAGTAACCCGTAGTGTCTAAATGGGGTCAAAGGACATGATCCAAATAGAATGTCAGGAGAGGGGGGCCACTAAGGCTTAATCCAACACCGGAGAAGATGACATGGCTAGTCATATATAGGTATTCGTGGCCAACTCAAGGAGAAAGCATGGGACTCCGCCAAGAGTGGTGTATCCACGGGTGAGTCGCTATCAAAGATAACAACATCAACCAACCTAAGGTGCCGCTTTGTAATAATCACCTAGAAGAAAGCTAGGACTCACATCATCCTAAAAACCGATTGTCACCATTTTGCCCGACAGGTGCCATCCTACCTATGGCGACTACTAAGTGAATGCCACTGGAGGACTTATATCGACTCAAATGTAGTCAAGAGGAAAGGAGCCTCTGGGGAACTTATCCTAGACCTTAAATATACTGACCTAGAACATGATGATTCAAGAAGAAAGCAGGACTCACATCTTCTTAAATAAAAGTCAACATGAGGTAGCTTACTAGGACTAAACTAACAAGGTGTTGGTTTGCAATGGTCAAGTTAGAAGAAAGCTGGACTCACATCTTCCAACAAGTGACCATGACATACAACAGGTAGCATGTGTGACCGACCTAGTAAATAATGAGTGAGCAGTTGTTCTCACATCAAAATAGCCCAAGACAAAAGATGTGTGTTTGTTTTGTGTTTATGTTAAAGGAATAGATGCCTCTGGGGACTCTTACACCTACCTAAAATATTGGGATTTTGATGAAATGGTGCCACCAAGATGCCGTTCTCTTACACCTAACTTAGTAATAAATAGGATGCCTCTTGGGTTCTCTCACCTATTTTAATAGCACCGAGAGATGTGTTTTGATTTGTTTGTGAAGATAAGATGCCTCTGGGTTCTCTTACACTACCTAAACACGCCATGACAGATTCAAGAAAATAAAAAATTCAAAAGAAGAGAAGATTTTGATGAAATGAAAAAATTATTTTATTGATAATTATTTTCAAACAAGATTTATGGGTAATATTTCAAAGTAGAGCCCATTAATTGGAAGCATCGTGTTCCCCTTTACAATCAATGAGTTGATAAGATCCTCCTTGGCCTTCTATGGCATGGCCTTCCCAAGTGGGTTCAAACTTGCCTCCCATCTTGACGGGTAACAATTGGTCTCCTTAACTAAAATAAGTTCTCCTACTTGAAAAGCTCTGGGATGACCAACTTATTGTGAGCTTGAATCATTTTGGCTTTGTATAACTCGAGGTTTGGCATGCATGAGTCTCTCCTCCAAACCTTTGAGCTCTTCCAACCGCAACTTTGCATTCTGCTCAGTGATTTTGCTACCATGCTATCCTTAGTGATGGGAGTTGAACTTCTAAAGGTAGAATGGCTTGACCCATACAGGGGAAAGGGGTAGATTGAGTTGGAGTTCGATGTGGTGCGGTAGCCCACAAGGCTTCAACCAACTGCTCATGCCAGCCATTGTTGTCATCAAGAGTCTTCTTTAGTATTTGGATGAGAGTTTTGTTGAATGGCTTCGCTAACCATTTGCTCTGGGTAGTAGATGGTAGTATCTCCAATCTATGTCTTCTGCAAAGCTAGATCTTAGTGCTTTTGAATGCAATACCATTATTATATAATTCATCGAGGCACCCCAAACCTATATACAATATGGTTCCTAAAAATGAGCAAGCCGCGTGACCTCTCTAAGTGGGATATTTCACCCACTTGGAAAAGTAGAAGTAGAAGATGAACCGATGACCCTTGGAAGAAGGAGGATCGACGACCCACAATGTCTACCCCAACACTCAAATGGCCATGAGGCCAATGTGGGATGTAGAATATTGGGTGGTTAATGTAGGACCACACCGTACTACACATGGCATCTCCTAGCTATATCCATGCGTTAATCATCCATAGGTATCCTAGTCTCTGATCTTGCTTTCATCTTGGACCGATTGATGCTCACATAACCCTGATGTACCTTGGTTACAATGCCATGGGCTTTGTGTTCTAAATAACGTAACATATTTGATCAAAGGACTTTTGATAGGTGCCATAAATAAAGCATGTGAGAGAGCTCTCTTTCACCCGATGGGCTTGTGACTTTTCTTGAGGTAGTTTGTGTTCAAATAGTCTATGAATGGTTGCCAAATCTAGCTCCTCTCTTTATAGTAATGACAACCTCCTTCAAGAGAAAGTCTCTTGATGAGTTTAGCATCAATAAGGGATAAGACTTGTCATTTTGGACCCTTATTGGAATGGACTCATCTTTGTGACATGTCAATTCTTGGCAAGTTTGGCCAAAGATCATCCTGCTCTCGCCTGGGAACCTTGTAGATGGTGACTCTGATTGGGCCAATGCCATGGTATACTCAGTAATGAGCCGGTTTGAGAACCTTTGTAGACCCTCAACTGGGTTGATGACCAAGGATCTCAAAGATGTTGATGCTCTTGAGATATACTGTATAGCATCTAGAGGCAATCAATGCCTCATACTTCCATTGTTGTGTGGATTGGAAAGATAGTATGAGATCTTATCATATCACATAGAGTTAGTGAGAACTATTCCTATCTTTCTTGGAAGAGTAAGTGGTGCTTCTTATATGAAAGAAGTGCACCATCAAAATACATCTCCCATTAGTGTAAATATTAAGTTCATGATTTATTCATTAGAGATGTCACTAAGCTGAGAATCAAAGTAAAAGTGTGTGTGCCGCTAAGAAATATAAGTGCTTGTCCTTTATCACTAGGCATGAACTTGATATCAAATTGTGAGAATCATGGCATACATCTCGATAGGTTGGAAATAAAGCATCTTAGATATGCCAACCATCCTTGGAATGATGAGTTGAGTTAAACTTGGGGTGGCATTTCTAAGATACTTGATTTTTCTCGATCGATTTCTATTCCCGTGTCACAACAAACCCAAAGAATTTTCTTGAAGCTACTGAATGCACACTTGGGGTTCATTTTGAGGTTGTATTATCTTAACCCTTCAAAAAACTACTCTCAAGTCAAAGAGATGGTCTTCCTTTTCTTTACTGACAGATCATCATCAACATTCAACGATGATGAATGAGTTCATCAAGATTCAAGTCATCATGGTATGCACCGCATTTTTAAGGCCAAAGGCATGACCTTATAATAATAGATTCGAGGGTTCAAAAAAGTAGTATTTTTTCATCCTCTGGGGCCATCTTAATTTATAGGATGACCCATCCATAAAGGAGAATATACATGATGAGGCATGTCCACCATTAATTCTGATAGAAGAGGGAAATTCATCCTTAGGACATGCCTTATTTAGATCCCTAAAATCATGCATATGCAATTTGGCCATTCTTTTCTTAAGGGATGACACGCCAACCGTGGGATTTTTTTCTTCCCCGATGAAATAAAGATCGATCAATTTCTTGATTTCGTGACCTGTTCAATGTCTAATCACATGCCTAGGAGCTTACTTGATAGGGTTAGCATTAGGTTCTATTGCTAGTTTGGACTCGTCGAGATAAATTGCATCTCTTCATAACTCCATGCAAAGTAATCCTTAAACTCAATAGCTAACTAAATCATTGGTTTCTTCTTCATTCAATAGAATATATGATGTGGATTTCTTCTTCCCAAGTTGATTTCTTTGAGCTCATCGATGGTTGATCCGATCTTCTTCAAACTCGGTGCATCTTGACTTCAAAGTCATCAATCATCTCAAGTTTCTAAACATACCTCCTCATAAGAGTTAGCATGATTTGAAAAGAACCTATCGATTCAAATGATTGGTGATGACTAAGTAAGATCATCATCGACCGGACCCACTATCAATAGTCTCATCTTGATTGATTTTTTTGTCCCATAACCTTTCAAAGTAATCCGACTTGTGTTTAGACCAAGCATGTGGAATTAACTTTCTTTGCTAAATTAAGAACACAAGAGAGTACCAATCAAATCTATTAAATCTTTATATGAATCATCCTCAAGTTCTACATCGCCTTCTGACTTGAGGATGATGCTCCAAGAAAGAACTCTTTCTTTACATTTGTGGAAGACTTAGGGGCTTCCTTAACTACTAAACCTCAACTTTTGGAAGAAAGTGAGGTTAGAGCTAAAGTTCCCAACCATGCTAATATTCACATATAGATTTGATACATTCATGCTTAGGAGCCCTGGTCATCATCTATGGCTCAAATGTCACCTTCATGGGATCTGCTGAGAGTTGATTGGAACCATCACTATGACTCATCCTCAACGGATTAAGTCTATATATAGTGGGTAGTGAGGACATAACTCTAGATGGCCAATAAGGAGGTCTTCCACCTCTAACACCTCGATTTACTCTTCCTCTCCGTGGGTCGAGTCATCCTACCCATATGTTCATATGGAGGAACAAACTGTGGGAATGTAACATCTGCTCTACCTCTTCCCAAGTCATTCTCCCTTTTTTTTTTTTTCTCTTTTTTTTCTTTTCTTTTTCTTTTCTTTTTTTTTTTTTCTTTTCTTTTTTTTGAACTTCACCAAGTTCACGAGAATAGACTTTTGATTTTGAGGAGATAGTAGGTCGCATCCTCATAAATCTCAACCTCATGAACTGAATGGAAGTCTCCTTTGACATAATACTATTCCACCCCTCATGATGCACTCATGCAAAGAGAGGATGGAACCATATTGTTTGTCATGTATCCAAGGTCTCCCAAGCAAAGCATTGAAAGATGTATTTGAGTCTATTGAAACTTGTAGTCTTCCAATCATCTATTTTTAATGGAACACTAGGAGCCTAAAGCCCTCTCACCTTGTTCATTGAATCCTCTCAACATCATGATCTCTTGAGTTTGAGATGTCATCCTCAGGCAAGGGTTTTAGACTCATAATGTTCACTAATGCACTGATCAACAATACTGAGAGCCCTAATCATATCCATAATGTGTAGAGGGATGGTTGTGCTCATCCTAAAAGAAGTCTTCATCATGAATGTAACTCCTGGAGTGTCTTTGAATAACATGCCTCCTCCAATAGTCACCGGCTAAGCATATTTGATCAAGAAGAGCTTTGATTAAGATCCATCTCTTTGGATAAGATAAGGCATATATGCTTAATTTAGCAACTTTCTAAGATGAGCTGATATGTAGTCAACCTTGATCCTCCACAAGCATATCCATGGGTGGAGCATCTGTGGAGGGGTTTCTATCACTAGAACCAATGATTATTTACCCTTATCTTGAGGTGCCACCCAGGAGGTAGAACTTTGCCATTATGGAGGTTGACTTCAAGACTTTGATGATTTAGTGGAAAGTTTTACTACAAAGTTCATCTTCCCTATGGGATCATGAGTCGATGACTCCAAATCAATCTCAATGGTGAACCAATGATTTAGAATGAAAATCCATTTCTAAATCAAAAGGAATGATCAACTAGAGTTATCATTATTATTTTGTAGACTTGGAGAGTTTTGAGAAATAAAATCTAGAGTATCAGTGGACAAGATGTAAGTGAAAGCTTTCTTCATTGATTTCTTCTATGGAGGTACATGATAGAAATCTAACAAAAAGTGAGTAAGGGTATAGTGCCCTTGTCACACAATGCTCCGCGTAAGAGGAGCTAGTGGAGGAAGAAGTAGTAGCGCAATGGTGGATGGAGTGCTTGACTGAGTGGTGCTACCATGCTATCCCGGCAAGTAAGGATTGTCGCTGACACCTTCTTCAAGTTGTCTTATAACTTGCAAACCTTCCTTGGTTTGAGGTTTGAGTTTTTTAAAAACCGTAGAAACTTTTGATCTGAGTGATTTTTTGGAGGTTCAGATGGAGATATCCCAACCTTCTTGTTAAGAGGATCTTGTATCCCCAAGATTACCTAATAGAACTGAGGGTTGTTAGTATATTCCTTGGGATGACAATACCCACTTAGCTACGCCAAGCCAATCCTTAAAGGTAACACAATCCTCAAGATATGACTACATGCAGGGTAGGGTAGTTTGATCATGACTCTCATATCCCCACATCTCCCTGGCTCGTAATTGAAAATCGTGCTTTTAAGAGATTCTTAAAGATCTTCCAACTCCCCCTCTTGAATGAATAAGGTTTATTCAATTTACAAAGAGTATGGTAAATACTTGGTGGATAGATGTGATATATATATGGGGAGGCAAGGGTGGTGGTGGAGGCCACCGTGGAAATTGAGGTGGTACATGGTGAGGTGGTGGCAAGAGGTGGAGGAGGTGTAGGTAGATCTCTCTAAATGAACCCCTTGGTCGCTTCTTTGTCAACTCTACTACCCCGCTTTTCTTAAATGCTTCAGGTTGGGCTTTTGACCGATCTTGAAAGGTAACTATTTGACCTCCCCTTGTAGATTAGCCACCTTTGATTAATTTCTCAAATGTCTTAATGTAAACCCTTAAGCATGAAGAAACTGCCATGAATATTCTTGAGAAGAATTTCAATGGCATGTGTATAGTGGTTCACATTTCATACTCAAATGTATCTAAGAATATAATCAAAGGACTCATGTTGTTGAGCCACAACGAGATCACCTACTCTTTGCTCCAAAGAAATCTCTTAATAAAAGAGTGCTCCAACTCAAAGAAAAGTCTTTATGAACCATTGGGTAACCAATCAAATGTGATGCATGAAACTACTAACAAAGAGATGGAATAAGAAGTGCATCACGCCACTGCATTGCAACATCACCGAAAGTGTGCTATATGTCGGGGTTCCCATTACCATCAAAATTTTGAAGAAGGAGGCATAAAACCCTGGGATATTGGACACCATCAAATTCTCCTCAAGGTCTACTTTGGAATAGATGAGCCACCTCGGCTTGCCAAATCCTTCACTTGCTACCATCAACCATTTGTTATATTTTCTTCATGGAGCATCCACCACCTTCCTATGCATACCAATCACCCACGAGTGCTTTTGGCGATAGACATCATGCAATGATTTATCTCTATCGATAGGTGACTGGCATGGTTTTGAAGTGCTAGGACTCTAACAAGTCTTCATCCTCTTCTATCCGCTATCATCATCCTTCTATTTAAGCCGACGAGGTGTTGAATGGGGGTCTTCCTCAACCATAATACCTCTATGCCGATCCCTATGAAGGGAACCCTAGTCACTATGGACTCTCTGAATCCTCAAGAGATCATCCTCATTTGATCAAAGAATTTTCCTCTCACAACTGATCATCCCCAAGCTTCCTCTTTCGAAGTATCTGAATTTCTTCTGTAATGATCTAATCGTGGGATAAAAACACACCGAGGGGCGCTCACGATAGAAATGCACATCGCATCATCAGAGTGTTGGCTGAGGGTCACTCAGAAGAGACATGTTGCTCATGGGTGAGTAGTGTCCCTAGGAGATCCACTACCATGGGACTACAAACTTCCCCCCTTCCCCTTCTACATGTATCACTTCCTATGATGGTGGTGGTGGGCGACACGATGTGGGTCACCACTCCTTCTTCACCAAGAAAGTGAGGTCGAGAGAACTCACCCTCACCTTGGTGGAGTAGATGAGGGATCCTTTGGCCATAGTGATCACCAATGGGCTTTCTTCTCCCGGATGTTGTCTTCTGGCCTTTGTAGGCACGGATGGTGGGATAATGGGTGATGGTGGAGTGGATCGTGCGGGTGTAGACAACACCGCTCTCTATAGGATTTTTCCTATGGTGGTGAAAGATATATATCGGGGTGGGATGATCAAAAGTGAGGACCGAATCAGCAAACCTCCATCGCCCTCTCCTCACTCTCGCTCTGGCCTCAAGCTCTCACCCTGTCCCTAACACTCGGGATGACAACCTCAAGTTAAATAAGTACTGCATCAATGTCCATGTATCTCTACCCACTGCATATGAGCTAGCCAGATAGCTTCTCTATGCTACCTGAAATATGGTATGTGAGGAGGCAGGCAATCCCTAGTCCTCCTCTCCATCCGATGTTGAGAGGGGTGAAACTACTAGTTCAATGGGGAGACTCTCAGGAATCCTCTCCCAATGGGAAGCTATCGCCTCTCTCTCTATGAATGCAGTCTATTACATGCTGGTGGTAATGGTACAACCAGGCTGTGAGAGCTAGACACTCAAGGTGGAGGCTATCTATGAAGATAGCCTTCCCTTGAGGGAGCCATGAGGAGTGTAACGACTAGAGTAGGAACAACCACTGAGTGAACCAATGAGGGCAAAACCAATGCCTTCTTTAGTGGAGGAAACTGAGAAGGCATCATTGGATAACAGCTTCTACCCACCACCTCATCTAACTAACGGTGAGGGTCCCGCAAGATCACTCCCTCAAACTGGCCAAAATAATGATGGGTGGAGTCAATAGGGAGAAGGGCCAAATCCATCTTAAGAAAAAAAACAAACTGAGAGGCCATGTCGTGAAAAGACACCACTAATGTCGTATGTCTGATTTGTTGAAATATAACTTGTAATCCATTTTGCCTTGAATATTATTCCATCAAGATATTTAGTTTTGAACCCACACTCAACAATTCAAATATGTTAAGTGGGGTTCATTGAGAGATTTGATATTGAGAGAGTCTTGCCATTTGATTTTGATTTAGAACCCATACTCAACCGATTTAGGTGTTGGGTGGAGTTCTAAAATTTGAGGAGAGATTTTCTTAGAGATATTTAATTTTGTGCATCTTGTTTGAAAATATTGATAGTTTGAAAGACCTCAACTTAGCAAATTTGGGTATGCTAAGAAGAGGTTGTGATTGTGTATTTGAAATATTTTTGCTTGTGAAGATTTGATTGTGTGATATTTTGATTTAAAAATGAGGCTTCTTACTTAACAAATTTGGTATGTTAAGTAGAGGCCCCATGTGTTTAATTTGTGTTTGATGATGAGACTTTCACTTAACAAATTTGGTATGTTAAGTGAAAGTCAAATGTGATTATGAGATATTTTTTTTTTTGAAGATGGGAGTTCCACTTAACAAATTTGGTATGTTAAATGGAATCCAAATGTGTTGAGATATGTTTTTTTTTTTTGAGAATGAGACTCTCACTTAACAAATTTGGTATGTTAAGTGAAAGTCAAATGTGGTTTGATGAAAAATTGATTATTTAACAAATTTGGTATTAAAATAGATCAAATGTGTGTTGAAAGAAACCTCACTTAACAAATTTGGTATGTTAAGAAAGTCAAATGTGTTTATGATTTGAAAATGAAATTTTCACTTAACAAATTTGGTATGTTAAAAAGTCAAATGTGTTTATGATTTAAAATGAAACTCACTTAACAAATTTGGTATGTTATGAAAGTCAAATGTGTTTATGATTTTGAAAATGAAACTCTCACTTAACAAATTTGGTATGTTAAGTGAAAGTCAAATGTGTTTATGATTTTGAAAATGAAACTCACTTAACAAATTTAATATGTTAAGTGAAAGTCAAATGTGTTTATGATTTTGAAAATGAAACTCACTTAACAAATTTGGTATGTTAAGTGAAAGTCAAATGTGTTTATGATTTTGAAAATGAAACTCACTTAACAAATTTGGTATGTTAAGTGAAAGTCAAATGTGTTTATGATTTTGAAAATGAAACTCTCACTTAACAAATTTGGTATGTTAAGTGAAAGTCAAATGTGTTTATGATTTTGAAAGAAAGAACTTATTTAACAAACTTAGGTATGTTAAATGGAGTTCAATTTGTTCTTATGATTTTCAAAAGGGGTTCTCATTTGACATACTTGGACATGTCAAATGAGATCCAATGTGTTTTGAAGTCCAAGACTTTGGAAAGGAGTTTTATCAAAATGCAAATGCAAATAGAATTCAATTTGTTTTACCTTCTCCAAGAAGGGGAACTCCCATTTGACAAATTTGGGTATGTTGGGGGTTCAAATATGTCTTGACTTCTCTTTGTATGATTTATTGCTTTTTGGGAAAACTTCAACTCTAGCACATGTGAAGTATGCTAAGTGGAGTTTCAATTTTATATTATGATTTTATTCAAAAATAGAATCTCCATCCAACAAATTTGAGTGTGTGGATGGGGATATTATTTCCAAAGAAAATGTGCTTTTGAAAAGACATTAAAATGGTTGATTTTGATTTTGAAAAGAAGAATCCATGTAACAATCATAGGATTTGTTAAACGAGGTTTGGTTATATGTGTTTTGTGCCTTTTTTGAAAATTTCTTACAAATTTTGTGTAAAGATCTATTATGTGGATTTTAAAAAAAGTGCTTTTGGAAAGACATGTTATTTGTAGAAGGGTTTTATTTTCTTATTGTTCATGGATGAACCTCACCATCGGATGGTGAAGAGGTTCTTAATTTTGGTCATCTCCTTTGTTTGATTAATTTTAATTTTCACCTATTGGGGAACAATAGGATTTTAAGACCTACTGAGTGAGGTCCTAAAACCTAAAGGATGTTGGCAAGCTTTGCTTAAGGATGAAATAAGCTAAGTGCCAACAAAAAGAATGATAGTCTCGGGCCTATATAAAATATAAGTCCACTATCGATGCTTGGAGACAATAATTGTCTACTAAAGATGGAGAGAGGAACCATCCCAGAGTCACTAGAAAATCTATGGTGTTTATTTTTGAGATGTGGGACACCACGCAGATCTTAGGGGTACTTATTGAAGTGATGTATGACAAGGAATGATGTACTATCTTGAAAGATAGAAATCACCACCTATAATGGACCTAATCACCTAATAAGGACTCCTAAGGCATGATGGGTCTTGAATATACCAGAGATCCCCTACTTTACATGGAAAAGTAAAGTAGGTTTATTTTAAGCCGTTCATTAAGTTCTATGGAGGCAAGCCCCATAGTTAATTACATCCTAAGGAATGGAATTCCTTAAGAATACTCATTAAAGTAGACAATTAGGGTCTCCAAAGATTTCAAGGTTAAGACTATCAAAGGATTGGCTATTTTAGAAAATCAAATGGGATAGATCAAGGAGAAGACTTATTTTGGAATCCAAAGGGAGAAAGTGGAAATGCTCATGATACTAGGAAGCCTAGTGAGCATTCCAATCTACCTATAATTGGGCTTTATATTTTGAAATTGAAGAGAGTTATTATTTGAGTTGACATTTTATTAGATTACAGGCTTATAATTCCACAACAAGATTATGAAAATGCCTAAGAGGAGAGGATTTATGCTTCAAGGAAACATCACTCGATCCTAAATCTAGGAGCCTTGGTAGGGCCAAAGCGACCTAAATCTAAGGCAAAATGGGTATATGGTTTACCTCCACAAGAGAGAATAAACCACTTGACTGCTGGACTTATTACCGGATGGAAACTAACTCCTCCTATGCTTTAAATCCATGTAGGCAAGTCTTATGCTTTGCAAGATGGCTAGGATATTATTTATTTAGAGGAAACTAAGTCCTTAAACTCACTCCCTAAGAGACTAGAATGAGTATGATCATGACTTAATCTAATGCAAATTTTATCAAATTTATTTGATTATTTTGACTTTTATTTTGACACGCTAGATTTTGTATGCCTAAATGCATGAGAATTGATTATGGGCCAAATCAAGAGAGAAAGGGGTGTTCTTCCATCAAAGGCTCTCATGTTAAGCCTTATTCTCTGAGATGGAAGCCCCTCTTAACAAGAGGAAGAATATGACATGCATGATATTATACATTCATTCATCTAAGGGGTTGCTAAAAAATTTTATTATCTTGATTTAATTCCTAGGCTTTTATGTGAGGTTATGAGTTATTTTAAAATTTTAGTTATGAGTTGTTAATTGGGGTAGAAAATTTAATTTTATCCTAAGAGCCTACCACATCCAGGCCACACATTCAAACATTAAACATGAAGAAACTAGAAAAAGTATGTAATTTTAGTGCGTAATCTAAACACAAGATTAAATAATTTTATAGACTACCATAAAAGAATAAAAGGCCATGGGTAAGTTCCACCATACACCCCAAAAAAAAAAGATGGGTAGCCAAGCTCTACCCTTATACAATCCTGATTATAAAATAATACATGCTATGGGGGTCTTCTTTTCATTTCTTCCTTCTTTCTTTGATTTGATTTGTTCAAAGGCATCAGGCACCCTGGACTAAGCCTTAGCTCATCCTAATCCCCCATAACACTAATCCTAATTCCTAATGCAAAATTACATTAAAAAATAGGAAAAGTAAATCTAGCTACACCTGCAAAATAAATGTTAGCTAAACACACCATACAACCCAAGCAATTATATGAATAATTTGGACTTAGTACCCCACACATGGGTAACCAAACCCACTTGTCCTAACATGGGCTATGCTTAGGCTAAGCAACCCGCAACAAAAGCATATTTTATTACAGCCCTTAAGCACAACGCAAAATATGATTAGAATAACATCCAAATCATACATACACCTAACATCCGCCTAAAATATTACATCACAAAATAAATACAACATCATACATACAATGCCCTAACTTAGCACTAGAAGTGGTGACTTAGTATTCTAATGTGTGCTTAAGGCTTTGTGTGGTAAAGACTTTTACTAGTTTCTTTAGTTTAAGTTTCAATTTGGAGTTTGAATTTGTTTAAATTTTACCTTTGGGTGATTTCAATTTAAATGATTTAATGATTTATTTTTTATTTTTATTTCACTTTTATTTGGTTAAAATGATGTTTAGGTTTTCAAGAATGAAGAGAAATGAATTCCATTTGTGACAAAACTCACCCTATTCTACATCCTAACTCCTAAAGAATCTAACCAAGGTCCTTAAGTATCTTAATTAGCCCATTTGAATTTGTAATTTATTTGATTATTGAATTCAAAATTTGAATTTGTTTTAAGAATTTTAATGATTGATTTTGGATTAGATATTTTGGTTTAATTATCTTGATAATTCAATATCCTTATCTAATGAAGTTTAAGTTTTAAATTCATGTGTTTTTGATTATTAATTTAGATTAGTTATTTTAATTTAATTAAATCTTGATAATTCAATATCCTGATCTCAATGAAGTTTAAGTTTGTTTAAATTCATGTTTTGATTGATTAATTTTAGATTAGATGTTTGGTTTAATAAAATCTTGACAATTCAATATCCTTTAAAATTAATATCTAATTCTTTCCTTTGATTATGGTTATGTGACTTAACTTTATGTTTATTTGATTTGATTATGATTCATTTATTTATAGTTTGATCATATTAGATTAATTGAGATTTTATTTTGATTTTAATTGAGTTTGATTCTTATAATTAATTTTATTTTAATCTCATCCATTTGTCATGTTTATCAAAGTAGTTTATATTGATTTCATACATTGGATAGTTAATTAGTTTTATTTTAAGTAGGAATGAGATTTGATTTAATATATTAAATTGATGAGAGACTTTAATTTAATTTAATTTAATTTAATTGATTTGATTTTGGCTTTAATTAGTCTATGAGTTGCTTGGGTTCAATGTGATTGTAATTAGTTTTAATTAAGAAGTATTATGTTAATTTGATTGATATTTAAATTGCATTTTATGTTTAATTTAAGTAATGATTAATTTGATTGACTTAATTAAATTATTTGATGTGATCAAATTTAAATTAAGTGTTTGATTTGAATTTCATTTTAAAAAAGTTAATTTGGTTCATTAAGATGGGATTAATTCATTTTTGCATTAATTAGTATTCAATTGGATTAGTTAATTAAGAGTGTTTTAGTTAATTATTAAATTAAATAAAGATTTATTTAATTTTTTAATTTATATTTATTTAGATTAATGACTTAATGATTTATGTTTAATTTAGATTTAATTAGTATTAATTACATTATGTTTGATTAAGTTTAAGTTTAATATGATTAATTTGATTGACTTAATTAGTTTATTTAAGATGTGATCAAATTAATTAGAGATTAATTGCTTGATTTGAATTTGATTTAAAAATTAATTTGGTTCATTAAGATGATGGATTAATTCATTAAGTTTGCATTAATTAGATGTTTGATTAAGGATAAATAATTTTTAAATCATTAGATTAATTAAAGGTTTGTTTTAATTAAAGATTAATGACTAATCACATATGATTGTTTATTAGTTTTAATTGCATTTACTTAAATTTTGTTGATTAAGTTATTGTTATCATTTCATTAGATTATGATTTAATTATTTATTTTTATTTCAATTAAACTTGATTATTCATAATCAGTTAGTTTGATTTTCTTCATTTATTATGTTTGTTGATTTCATTCATGTTTTTTATTTAGTTGTATGTATTAATGGCTAATTAATCATCTTATTCCAAATGATGATAATGATTTAATCATATCTTAATTAAGTTTACTTTAACTTTATTTGGTTTAATTTGATTAATATTAAATGATTATGTTGAATTAGTTTATTAATCAATTTGATTTTAGTTTATTTAATGATTAATTAATTTTATTTTATATTCATTAAGGAGTTTCATATGATTAAGATTCCTTTAGTGTAGTTTAGTTATACTATTTGAATGTTAAAGTTTCTTAGATTTGTTTAATTTTAAGTTTGATTTAAGATTTAATCATTTAATTGAGTTTTATTAACTTAAATAAGTTTAATCATATTTAATTTAATTTTCTAAGATGATATTTTTTTGATTTGAGGTTTGATTAATGATTGCTTAAGTATTATTTCATTTCATTTTGATTTGATATTTAAATTTTTTTAGATTATGTTTTAATTAATTCCTTAATTGATTAAACTTTAATCTTAAGTATTGTTTGGGGTTCATTAGATTCATCACATTATTTTCTTAAGAGTCCTAGATGTTAAAATTGAAGTGATTTATTTTGAAGATTTTTGTAAATTTTGAATTTTTTTATTTATTTTATTAAAATGGATAATCTAATTTCAAAATTTAATTCTCCCAATCCAAAAAAGTTCTTTTCACTTGAGATTTTATGGTAGGTGTGTTTTAACTTTAATTCAATCTAAAATTTCAATCGAATTTATATTTTAGTAATTAATGAAATTTATTTTTACTAAAACTTAAATTAAGCTCAAACCATTTAGTGAAATTTGAGATTTTTTGTTGGATTCTCTAAAAAAGAAGAATCCAACGAGCCCTTGTTTGTAATTTTTTGGTATTTTATTTTTTTATAAAATTTTAAAGTTTAAGGTAATTAATTTTTTAAAATAAAAAAAAAATTGATTTCACTAACAAGAAGCACCGCAGCTCAGTGGCACGCTGCAATGTGATGCGATGCGGCGATGTGGCATCTCGCCGCATGATTATCGCGTGCGACAATGCGAACCGACAAATTGATCACGCTGGTGATCGATAAACGGTGATCGAATAGACGTCACGATCGGTGGATCGCATGATGATCCGAGTGATCAACTATGGACGGACGGAATCACGTGATCAAGGCGGATCACGCGATGCACATAGTGATCGAATCACGGACGATGGTGATCCACGGAATAGTAAAATGGGATATTTTGGAGAAAAATGAGAAATTTCTAAGTAAAAACTTATCCAAATGGACTCATTTTCATCGATTCATAAAAATTCTATTTTCTAATTTGGATGATATAAAATATAAAATGCAATTATCTAGGAAATTCCTAGAAAATTGTCACAAAATGATGGATCCTAAGGCTAAGTTTTGAAAGTTACTCACCGATGATTTTCGGCGGTGACCCGAGCTCCTGGTGAGTGAAGAGGCCTTGAATGAGCTTGATCTTCCTTCTCTTAAAATGATGTATTTTTCAATGCTTTTCCTCAAGAAAATTTGATGTTTTGAGCTCAAGAGAGGTGGGGATGGGTCTTTGCTTTGGGGAGCTTGGGGCTGAATGTGGTGGAAGAAGAGAATGAAGCCTCATTTCCCTCCTTTAATAAAAAAATCCATTCTTTTTTGAATTTTTTTGGCTCCAAAGTGATTGTCATCTTGCTTGGGTAATTGGATGGATGATGGATTGATTGAGGACTTTGATTTTGCTCCAAAGTTCTCTCTTGTCATATATGATATTGAATGTAAATGTTGGGAGGAGTTAAATGCATGTGATGGGGAGAATTAAATGAGGTTGGGTGGAATCATATATGGGAGAATCCATGAGGATTTAGTGATTTGATCCAAATGGTTTGAGTTGGGATCAATGGGTCATATCTTGGTTTCAAGGATTTGGCTTAATGGGTCATATGGGTCATTGGTCATATTAGTGAACAATTGGTCTGGTTGTGACAAATTGGTCTTCCAAGGAGAGTTCAAATTTTTAGTTTTGGTATGATTAATTGATAATTTGGCTTAAAATTGATTTTGGCTCATTTGGAATCAAAGGGGTCAAATGGGCCAAGTTGACCAATTTGACCAAAATTGGCCAAATTGGCTTGAGTTATGGGTTGATTCATGTTCAATTGGCTAATTGAAGATGAATGTGGTCTTTGGTTCGAATCTATTTGGATTTAATTTGGATTTAGGCCAAATCGACCCTTTAGGCCTATTTGGGCTTAATGGCTCAATTGGGCTCGAATCAAATTGGGTTTAATTGGGTCAAGTTCAATAATCAATTTGAAATGAACTTGAGACATTGTTACAATCTTTGGGTTAGATCATGATTTGACCCAATTAATTTAGGCCAATTTGGATCAACTTGGATCAAATGCCCAATTGGGCTTGGCTCAATTGGTGGTCAAGTCATATTTAAATATTGATTTTGGGTTGATTCAAATCATTGGTTTCAATCAATTTGATGTGATGAGTTTTGGCTAGTTTTGGTTCATTTGGGCTAAGGGTTGACTTGGTCAAATGAGTTGACTTGTTTTACCCAATTGATTAATTGATCATCCTAGGTGATCAACAATCATGGTGGAAGGTTTTGGTGAGCTTGGTTCAATCCAATTTGGGTTGGAGAAGTTGGCTTAAATGGTCCTTTAGGTCACTTTGGGTCAAGTGGACCTAAGTCAATAATTTAGTTTTGATTTGATTCAAGTTTAGTTGAACTTATATATGAGCTAGATTGAAATATAAATTCAACGCAATCAATTTAAAGTCTAGGATTTTGCTCATTTGAAATTTTCAAGTCAAAAGGGCTAAGGTTTGACTTGTTCATTTGATTTGAAGATTTCATTTATATTTGAATAGATAATTGAATGAATGATTGATTCAAAATAAAATCCATTAGTTTTAACTTGATTTGGATATAATTTGGCTAAGTCCAAAGAATTAGCTTAAAGGGTAAAGGATTTTGGTTTAATTTGATTTTTTGATATAGTTTTGGTCATTTGAATTTGATTTCATTTATATTTGTGAATATAAATGAAGAAATAATTGAATTATAAAGAAATCAATTAAATTTGATTTGATTTAAAGGGGATTTTGGCTATGCTTATGGTTCATATGGCTTAGGAAGGGTCATAGGATTTGAATTTGATTTTGGGGTTCAATCATTTGGAGTCAAATTTGGGATATGGATTTAAAATTTGGATTTGAATTTGAGGTTTGGTTTGAGATTTGAATCTGGGTTTGATTTGAGAAAGTGTAGCTAGATTGGGTTTAGGCTATAGGATAGGTGGATTCCTTAAGTCCTAAGGCATTGCCTAATCCCATGATTAACCCTTCTAAATCTCTAAGCTTAAGTTAAGTGTTCACTTAATCATTAGAAGTGTCTTATGAATAAGGAGTTCTTAATTTCTTGAAGTGTCTTAAGTCTAAGAAGAGGAAGTTAAGAGCTCACTCCAAAAGTGAGGTCAATAATGTGGTACCACTTTATCATGCGCCTATTTCTCCTGGGTCTAATGAGAAGAGTGCTAGACTCAACCTCAAAAGTGGGAGACAATCTGGGATCGTGGGAGCCTTCCCCTTGAGGGTGCCAGTGAGTGCAACTAACCTGGGACAAAGACGGAACCAGAGTCGCACGTGCACTAGAGACACTACTTCTATGGGACCATCGCAGCCTCCTCTTAATGAGGGAATCTCAAAATCGGCAAGATGTCAACCAATGATTGTCTCTTGGCCAACCATTATTTTCTACTAATAAATAAGGGAGGTCATATGTAATTGAGTCAAAACCTCATCCAAAGTGGATGAGGTTGAGTGGGAAGGCGAGATCAATCCATCCCATGGGAAAAAGTGAACACATACTTGGGTGCTGCCATTGAATCAAATGCTGGAGACCAAAACTAACTAAAGTCTCTCACAATGTCAAAAAAATAAACTTGAATCAGATTCTCTTGCTTTATTGAATTTGAATTTAAATTTGAACCCATACTCAATATTTTGAAAGTGTTAAGTCAGGCTCAAATGATTTAGAGTAGATTTTGAGATTTGGTTAGAAAGAGGAATTTTTGGATGCATAATCCACTTCTAACAAATTTGGATATGTTGAAAATAAGTTCAAATATTTTAAAGAGATGCTTTCATAGGTTCATATTTGAATTTTGATTTTGATTTTGAGGACCCTTTATTTAACAAATTTGGGTATGTTAAAGTAAAGGGTCAATTGATTTTGATTTAAGATTTTTGGAATCTACTCACTTAGCAAATTTGGATATGCTAAGTGGGGTGTTTGAAAAAAATTTCTTCTTTTTCTTTGTTTGCTTTATTTTATGAATCATTTGTGATTTTGAAAATGGAATTCTCATTTAACAAACTTGAGTTTGCTAAATGAGGAATCCAAGCATGTTTTGTTTTTGAAAAATTTGGAAAATAGGACTCTTAGCAAATTTGAGTATGCTAAGAAAATCTTAATGTGTTTCTTTTATTTTTAGAGATTTTGATTTTGAAATATAGGATCCTTAGCAAATTTGGGTATGCTAAGGAAATAATGTGTTTCTTTTATTTTAGATTTGATTTTGAGACTTCTTAGCAAATATGTATGCTAAATGAAGTTCCAATGTGTTTCTTTAATTTTGAAATGGAGATTTCACTTAGCAAATTTGAGTATGCTAAATGAAATTCCAAAATTGTGTTTCAAATTTTGTGTTTTAATTTGTTTTGAAAATAGACTTCCTTTAGCAAATATGGTATGCTAAAGAAAGTTCCAAAAGTGTTTCTTTTTGTTTTGGATTTTGTTTTGAAAAATGGAGATTTCACTTTAATAAATGTGGTATGGTAAAATGAAGTTCCAATGTGTTTTGAATTTTTGTGAAAAGGGGATTTCACTTAGCAAATTTAAGTATGCTAAATGAAATTCTAAAAAAGTGTTTCAAATTTTGTTTTGGAAAGGGAGACTTCACTTTAGCAAATGTGGTATGCTAGAATAAAGTTCCAATGTGTTTTGAAATTTTGTGAGATGGAGATTTCACTTAACAACTTTGGGTATGCTAAATGAAATTCCAAAAATGTGTTTCAAATTTTTGTGTTTTTGATTTTGTTTTGAAAATGGAGACTTCACTTTAGCAAATATGGTATGCTAAAGAATGAATTTCCAAAAGTTATTCTTTTTGTTTTGGGGTTTGTTTTGAAAATGGAGACTTTACTTTAGCCAATGTGGTATGCTAAAATGAAGTTCCAATGTGTTTTGAAATTTTGTGTTTTGTTGATTTTGAAAGAGATTTCCTTTAACAAATTTGGGCATGTATGGAAATCAATTATGTTTCATTTTTAAAGATGTATTTTCATGTGTGATTATTGCTTTTTGAAAGTGGAAATTCCAACTTAATCTTATATGGAATATGATAGGCTGTATTTCAAAATAATGTCATTTTATTTGGAAATGAAATCTTTATTCAGTGAATTTGGGTATATTGAATGGAGATGTTCATATGTGCTTTTTGAAAGTTTATTTTTGATCTTGATTGGAAATGAAACCTCCATTCAGTATATATTGAATGGAGAGGTTTCATATGTGCTTTTTAAAAATGTGAAAATTCCAACCTAACACACGTGAAATGTGTTGAGTGGAATTTCAAAGTTGTGATTTTGCTTGAAGATGTAATATCCATCCAACATATTTGAATGTTTTGAATGGAAAGGCCCATCTTCAAATTTTGTGCTTTTTGAAAACATGATTGTTGGAATTTTATTTTTGAAAATGAAGTCTTCATCAAAATGAATTAAGTGAAGAAGTTCATTTGTGCTTTTAGAAAAATATGAGTGTTGGTTTTATTTTTGAAATGCTTCTACATGCAACAATTGTGAAAATTATTAGATGTGGTGCAAATATTTTATTAAGTGTATTTTGAAAAAGTGCTTTTGAAAAGCAAGACTTTAATGAAAGATTTATTTTATCATTATTTTTTTAGAATGAACCTTTCCTTACCATAAAAAATGGTAAGGAGGAAGTCTTTAATCATTTTCTTTTATTAGATTTTTATTTTCACCCATCAGGGAACCCAGAGGGGGTTTTAAGACCAACACGGGGTGAGGTCCAAAAACCTAAAGATGTTGGCTAGCTTAACTTAAGGATGAAATAAGCTAAGTGCCAACAGAAGGAAAGATAGTCTTATATTCATACATAAGTACAAACCCACTATCGATACTTGGAGACAATGGTCATTTACCAAAGATGGAGAGAGGAACCATCCCAACGAGTCACCTAAAAATTTATGGTGAAATATTATATCTGCTTCATCTATCCCTTGAAAAGAGGATAAATGAAAATAAAAAATATAAATGCCTTGTTGGGATGCCATGTAGATCCACAAATATTCTTATTAGGGTGATCATGTACGACATTGAGGAGAGGTGTACTATCTCGAAAGATAGAAGTCACCACCCTACACCTAATCACCTCAATAAGGACTCCAAGGACTATGGGTCTTAATGTAAAGATTTTTTCCCTACTTTACATAGAAGAGTAAAGCAGGGTTTATTTTAAATCGGGTTCGTTAAGTTCCCTACAGAGGCAATCCCCCATAGATAATTGCATCCTAAGGAACGTGATTCCTTAGGAATACTCTTGATTAAGGTAAATGATCATTGTCTCCAAAGATGTTGAAAGGATGGAACTATCAATCGATTGGCTTATTTTTAGAAAGTTAAGTGAGTTCGATCAAGAGGAGAGAGTTCTTATCAAAGAAAAATGAAATTAAGTAGGGGATGCTTAAGATACTAGGAAGCCTAGTAAGCATCCCAAACTACCCTATGGTTGGGCTTTACATTTTTGAAATTGAATTAATTTATTTGAGTTGAATTTTTATTAGTATGCTAGGGCTTATAATTCCATGATACAAGGTCACGAAAATTCCTAAGAGGTGAAGATTTATGCTTATGGCCCGCAAAGGGGAGAAGCGACCTCAGAACCTAAATCTATGGAGCTTTGGTGAGAGCCAAAAACATGACCTAAATCTAAGGCAAAAATGGGTATTTAGTTTACCTCCATAAGAGAGGATAAACCACCCGACTATTGTACTTTTAACCACCTGGGGGTGGCAATCAACTAACTCCTACAGTTTTAAAATATATAGGCAAGTCAAATGTTTATGCAAGATAGCAAGGTTGTTATTTATTTAGAAAGAGACTAAGTCCTTAAACACACTCCCTAAGAGACTAGATCATGTAGGGAATTCTTTTAATGACTTAAATCTAATGCAAAATTTTCATATTTTATTTTTATTTTGGACAATCAATTTGACACAGGCTTTAGGATTCTTTATGCATAATGCAGGCTAAATTAGATTATGGGCCAAAATCAATAAGATAAGAAGGTGTGTTTTCATCATGGCTCTCACAGGTCAAGCCAAATTCTCTGGCAAATGTGGAAGCCCTCCAATCAAGAGTGAAATAATATGCTTTTTATGCATGATGTTAGAAAAGAAAGTACATCCAAGGGTTGCTAATTCTTTTATCTTGATTTTAACTTAAGCTTTAGATGAGGTTATGAGTTATTTATTTTTAATTTTGACTTGAATAGAAGATTTATTTTCTGCCTAATCTCATCCGTGCCATACATCAAAGCAAGGAAGAAACTAGAAAAGATGTCATCTTAATGCAAAGTTAAACAAACATCAATCAATTTATAAACTAGCAAAGAATAAAAGACCATTTATGGTCGCTCCATCGCACAAACCGAAAATAAATTGGGTAGAAGCTCTACCCTTATACAACCATTACAAATGAATTAACTACATTAAGCAAGAAAATTCATGTTATGGGTCTATTCTTTTTATTTCTTCTTTCTTCTTTGTTTTTCTTCTTTTCTTCTTTTGGATGGTTGGAATATGGTTGCTCTAAAGGCTTCACATGGTACATAAGATGTAATCTTATAACTAATGCTCATCTTAATCCCTCATAATAATTATTCCAAAATTCTAATTACAAAATTACATGAAAATAGGAAAAATGAAATCTAACTAACACATGTAAAATAGAGATTAGCCAAACAAACCATACAAATCCCAAACATATATATATATATATATATATAAATTGGACTTATCACCCCACACATGTCCACTATTTTATTTTAGATTATTCTTGGGGTATAAGCACCGCACAAAGAAAAGAAATTTTTATATTTTTATTATCGTGCTTAAGCATAATCTCCATAATAAGAAGATTAAATCATCCTACCATTCTCACACATACACCCTAACATCTAGACTAAAACAAAATATGACAAAAAATAAAAGCAAACATCAAACCATGCACAACCTAAAGCTAGAAATAGTGACTTAGTCTAATGTGTGTGCTTTACAAGGTTCGTGTGGTATGCTTAACTAGGCTTTAAGGTTTAAGTTTCCTAAGTATGAAAAGTTTGACTTAGAGGGTGATTTCATTTAAGTTGTTTAAGTGATTTAATTGATTTTTAGTTGATGATTTGCTTAGATTTGAATGAACCTAAATTAATTACTAAGTTGTAAAGAGAGGGAAAAGAGAAAAAAAACTTCTCTTTACTAAGTTCTAAAGTAGATTCATGTTTGATTTTTATTTAGTGAATATTTTATTATGTGTTTTAATTAATCCTAAGTTTAGATGTTTTTTCTAAACAAACCTATCCAAAATGAAAGGCATTTTTAAGATTAAGTAAAGTGAATTAATATCATAAAACACACATCATTTCATTTCTTTCCCAACATGTGTAACATGCATATGGATGAATCCTAAACATATCTATATATGCAAATGGGAATATTTAGTACACCTTCATGATGAATGCTAAGTAGTGTTATTTTAAGAAAATTGGGATGCTTTATGATGCATGATTTTGTTAAGTAGAAAAGGGTGATTCTTTTAGCCATTTTTCACATGCACATTTATATGCATGAAAGGAATAAGTGAGTATGGCGCCATTGTTAGCACCATGTAAGGTACAAGACCTACTTAGGCTACTTAAAGCCTAATCCGAGGTTGTCCAAACTAATACCACTTTCCTTAAATACATGCATGTATAAGAAATGAAAAAAAGATGCAAAAGTTTGTGTTTTTTTGTTTGACTTGTTTATGTAATTTATATGTGAAAGTGTGGATGTTCTTCTTAAGTAATAACATAGAATGAATAGGAAAGGATTTAAAGTGTTGTATTCTTTTCAAATGAACTATACACTTTCCAAATCCTATTCAAAACTATGCTAAAAGAAAAGAGAAGGAAACCACACTATGCACATCTTTATATTTCTACATAAGCTTATAAATAATCATACATAGCATACCTTTAGTTTTGATGATTTATTTATAAGTTTTAAAAATAATTTTAGATTTAATAGTGATAATAACCATTCATATTCTTACTTTAGCCAAAACATGCAATTTGACATAAAGGAAACATTTCATTTTAATTTGATTTTAAAAGCATGAATGCATGATTTTCATATGGAATACACATTTAGCATATTAGGAAAGAAACAAAGTGATGAAAGCAATGTAAGTTCATTCACCCTAATTAATTTCTAAAGACAATCCTATGAATAAGATTATTTAAAGTAAATCAAATTTGTCTTAAGGAGAGTTTGAATTTTGTTTGAGTTTGATTTCAATTTAAAAAATATGAGATGAGTTTGCTGGTCCTAACCCATTCCCCCATGTGTGAGTTATTTAAACTCAATTTTAGGTGATTAGATCAATTTTATGCCTTGGTTTTAAGGTGAATTAAGTGTGTTAATTATCCCTTACTTACACCACTTTAACATATTTAATCACATAATTATAAGCCAATGATATGACATAAAATCATACAAGGAATTTAAATCAGCAATGCACCTAGGAAAGAATGGGCCTAATGCAATTGGCTCATAATTAGTGATTAATTAAGCTAAAGGGTTTGATTTAAGTACTTTCATAACCCTTCCCACTCATGTGGGTTGGATTTTAATTTCTTTAGGCCACTTGGGTTATTGAACACCTAAGCATCTACCCAATATGAATTAGTTAAGTTCTGGAGTGTTTTGATTTTAGAATTTTGATTAATTAAGCCATTTTATTAAGTGATTGAATTATTTAATTAATTTTGCACTTAAGATTTAATCTAAATGAAAACTTGGGGAAAAAGATATGGAAAAGAACCCCAATCTCATTCCCTAAGTCCACTCACTGTCTTAAGGTAATTAGCAAAATTAATTAGTGCATTTATCACTATTTAAAAGGTTAATTAATCATTTAATGGATTAAGAGAGTAATTAGGAATGAGTCAATTACCCTAATTAAGAATGATAAATTCCAAGAAAAGGAGAGGTGAGGTCATACCATTAATCAACCCTAAGAAGTTTGGAATTAATCAGTGGAATGATTAGGGAATAATTAGTGTAATTATATTCCTAATAAAACTCTAATTCATTAAGTATCACTATTCAAAATCAAGTTAAATTAATTTTATAATATTCCTCTTTGAATTACCTTTCTAATGCTTTTTATTTTGCATTTCTATGATTTTTATAATTAGTTATGAATATTTGAAGTTTCCAAGATTATTAAGTAATTAATATATATGGCTAATCCCTAATGCGGAGGCTGAACTGCCGCCTTTTCACATTGCATGCCACTTAAGTTGTCACATCATAGCATCGCATCAGTGGCGATGCTACGCACTTTCTCCCCACCCGTCTGATCTAAGATCGGACAGCTGAGATCAAGCCCACAATTGTTAAGGAGAAAATCAATGGATCCTATGTGTCTTGATCATGGCCGTCCATCTAAAACATGTGGATGGATGGCCCATGATCATCTGAAGCTCTGGGAGATGGCACCGTCCATCTTCAGGCAAGATTCGAGCTTGATTGAGCTCAGATTGAGTTCAAATTCAACCCACACCATCATCATGCAAGGGATATTACATCCAACAACTAGTTTTACATGAAGTAAAAATTCCTTTCATAAAATACCACACACTCTCTAGTTTAAGCTCAATTTTATCCATACCTCAGGGAGGCTATCATTCAATTGATGAGGTAGCTTTCTAGTGGAGATAAGCTGAAAGTTTCAAGCCTTGGTTGAGTAGATTTCATGGACCATGCTCACCTTCAATTGGGCTTGGTCTGTCTCCCTTATCTTGAGAACTTGAATGAAGCTTGGAGTGAGTTTGATTGAGTCCTCCAAGAAGCTTGTAAGAGAATTTGCTGAGTGTGTGAGTGAGTTGGAAAAGTCAGGGAGCTCCCCTATTTTCAGTCTAAGAAAATCAAGAAATGGAAATTTGAAAATGATTAGAAAACCTTAGGGGAGCTTGGAATCACTTCCTCTGAGTTTCTATGCTTCAATCGAATAGGAGAGATGTTAGTTGAATTGAAATTAGGAGGAGTATATCGCCCCCTTGAAGGATCGGATGGTCGCAAGTTCATTTGCCATTTTGATCCAATTGACCTCCTTGAGTGGGTTTGGGCCATTTAGGGTGGCATTGCATTTGGTTTGGCTGTGAGAGAGGGAGGAGTGCCATGTGCTTGAAATGAGTAGAGGAAGGATTCCCATGTGCTCATTTTCATGGGGGTGGTCGATTTTGACCTTGGGTTGTGTTTGGCTGACCCAAACCCATTGGGTCATGTGCACCATGTCTGTTAGTGACCATTTTGTCCAGTAAGAGGATGCCAAGTGTCCATGAAAAGAAATTGACCAAATTCCAAGTGATTTTTATTTTATGTTACCCTATGTCCTAGGGGTAAAATGATCATTTGACCTTGATTTTAGTTTGAATATGTTTGGTATGATTAAAAAAATGGTTAGGCCAAATTTCATTGAATTTGGAGTTGGTTTGATATGATTTGGCTCATGTTGAGTCATTTAAGTCAAAATGGGTCAACTTGGTTCAAGTTGACCAATTGGTCAAATTGGGTCAAACCAAGGGTTAGTCAAGTTCATATGACCATTTGAAATGTTTTTCAATCAATGGTTTGGTTCAATTTGATTTGTATTTGAATTTGGTTCATTTGATTTCATTTAGGTCAAATGGGTCAAGTTGACTAATTTGACCCATTTGACCTATTTGGGTTAGGTCATGGGTTGGTTTATGTTTGGTTGATCATTTGAAATGGATTGGTATCTTTGTTTCCAATCAATTTGGTTTATATTTGATTTTGGCTCAACATGACCCTTTAGTCAAGTCAGTTCAAGGTCAATTGGGTTAGGTCTAGTTGGCCAATTGAGAATTTAAGTTCAACAAGTGATTTGGAATGAACTTGACCCATTGGTTTCAATCAATTTGGCTTAGATCAAGTTTTGACATATTTTGACTTTTAGGTCAAGTTGGGTCAACTTGGGTAAAGTAATAGGGCTGGCTCAAATGATGACTTGGTCAAGTTCAAACATTGATCATGTATGAGTTTTGATCAATGGTTTCAATCAATTTGACCTATGGTGGATTTTGGTCAGTTTAGGTTTCATTTTGGTCAAATGTTGACTTGGTCAACCCTTAGGTTTGACCCAATTTGAGTGATTGATCATCTGATGATGATTTTTGCTCACAATGTGAGGCTTAGTTGAGCTTAGTTCAATCCAATTTGAGTAGGATTAAAATTTGGCTCGAAAGGATACTTTAGGTCACTTTGAGTCAAGTGAGCCTAAGTGGGTCAAATGGCTCTAAGCTTGATTTGAGTTTGGTTGAACTTTGACCACATTTTTTAGAAAGATCTGACACCCATCTTAGACATACTCTTTGAGAGTTCCTTAGATTAAGACACATCTAGTGATTAGGACTCCCCACCTAACTTGGGTTTAAATTAGAATGTAATGCCTTAGGAAAATTTACCTATTACCATCATTCCTCACCTTTCCTTCTTTAAAATCAAAACTCCAAATCAATTCTATTTGATTTTCTCCAAATCTAAATCAACTCCATATGATTGAAACTTTTGATTGAAACCCATGATAAAAAATCCATCAAAAATTTCTAAGTCCAAATTTTGCTTAAGTCCTTAATCTTCCATTAAGGACTTAACCAAAATTATGATCTAAACCTATTCAAATCTTTGAGATCTTTCCATGATCCATTTATATTCTCATTTATATTATATATAAATGAAATATAAATTCAAACCCATCAAATCAAATTCAAAATTCAAAATCAATTCATGAAATTGTCTTAATTCCCTTTAATTTTCCATTAACAGACTTAGCCAAAATCAACTCTAAACCTTGACCAAATCATTAATACTCATGTGAATTTTCTCAAAACTTATTTATATTATTATATATAAATAAAATATAAATATAAATCAATCAAATCCAACTCAAAAAATTAAATTCCAAATTTAAAATCCTTTAAATTCCCTTTAATGGATTTAACCTAAACTTTAATCAAACCATTTTAAACTCATGGGATTTTCTTAAAACATATTTTTATTCTCATTTATGTTCTCATATATAGATGAAATATAAATATAAATCAATCAAATCAAAGGCAAAAAATTAAATTTTAAATTAAAAATTTCCTTAAATCCTTTAAATTCCTTTTAATTGATTTATCCTAAATCATGATTAAACCACTTCAAATCCTTGAAATTTTCTCATGATAAATTTATATTCTCATTTATATTCACATATATAAATGAAATATAAATTCAAACAATCAAAATCAACTCCAAAATCAAACCCAAATCCACTCAAAAATCCAATCTAAGCCTTTCGAGCCATAATCTTGAGCTTAGCCAAAACACTTTCAAATCAAGCCAAGCCCCTGATTTTCTCTCATGATTCAATAAAATCTACAATCATGAGCTCATATATAAATCCAAACATCAATCAAACAATCAAAACCCAAATCAAAAATCAAACCCAAAACCTCTTTATATTCTTCTTTTGAATATGAAATTTACAAATGGACCAAAATCATTTGACTTCAAACCTCTTGTAAATAGATTTATATTTCAATCATGAGTCCATATACAAGATCAACCAACCTCAAATCAAGCTTTAACCAAGCCATTTGACTCACTTAGGCTCACTTGACCCAAAGTGTTCTAAAGTACCCTTATGAGCCAACTTTTGATCCTAACTAAATTGGATTGAACCAAACTCATATTTCCCTCTCATCATGATCAACAATCATAATGGGATGATCAATCAATCAAATTAGGTCAAACCAAGTCAAACCTAAGGGTTGACTAAGTCAACACTTAACCTAAAATGAAACTTTACATAGCCAAATTACACCATAGGAAAAATTGATTGAAATAATTGATCTAAGTTCATTCATGACTTATGTTTGAACTTGACCAAGCCAACATTTGAGCCTAACCTAGCCTAATTGGCCCACTTGACCCAAGTTGACCCATTTTAACCTAAAGGGCCAAAATGTGTCAAAACTTGATCTAAGCCAAATTAACTCAAACCATTGGGTCAAGTTTATTCCAAATCACTTGTTGAACTTGACCAAAACCTCAAGACCAACTAGACCCAACAACAGCTAATTGACTTAGAACCAACATGACCTAAATGGTCATGTTGAGCCAAAATTGAACTTAACTCAAATTGATTGGAAACAAAGATACCAATCCACTCCATATGACTAACCAAACCTAATCACCTTGATTGTCCCAAATAGGTCAAATGGGTCAACTTGACCCATTTGACCTAAATGGAGTCATATGGGCCAAAACCAAATCTATACCAAATTGAATCAAACCAAAGGCACCAAAATATTTCAAATGGTCATATGAACTTGACTCAACCGTTGATTTGATCTGATTTTACAAATTGGTCAACTTGACCGAAGTTGACCCCTTTCGACCTAAATGGGTCAACATGAGCCAAACCCTATCAAATGGATTCCAAATCCAATGAAACTTGGCCAAACCTATTTTCTCAACATAGTAAACATACCTAAATGAAAAAAATAATCAAAATAACCATTTTACCCCTAGGCCATAGAACAAATTTTGACCTAGCCCATGGGTATTTTGGTCATACACTATTCACAATTACTTGAGGCCATCCTAAAAGTGCAAGGGGACTTAGTGATGAGTGGTGCTCCCAACCCAATGGGTTTGGGTCAACCGATTTGACCCATGGACCAAACCCGACCTCTAGCCTTGAAACTGAAATTTTAAATTCCCTCTTAAGCTCAATTCAAGCTCATGGAGAGTTAGCATTCCACTCCTCTGGCCAAACTGACCATGTGCAATGATCTAACAGCCTAAACAACCCTCCTAATCTAGTCAATTGGATCAACATGACAACTAATAGGTCGGCCTTCCGATTACCATAGGGGGAGATATACTCCCCAATGCTGAAAATTAACTTCCTCATATCGATTGAGGCTAGAGAGTTAACAATCATCGAGAGCATCCCCAAGCCTTCTAAAGAAGATTATAATTCTTCTTCGATTTTGTATGCAAAAAAATGGGGAGGTGGAGTGATTATCAAACTTTTGCTACACTTGATCCCATCCAAATTCCTTCTACACTCTTCATCTAAGGACCAAGTTGAGTTTGCCCAAGCATCAATTTAAGTTTCCACAGTAATGAGAGCTTCAATTCAATCAAAGCTGCAAGGATCTTGAAGAGGAGTTGGTCTACCCATCAATCCACTTAACCCCAAGGCCTAGGAACTTCAACATTTCTCTCCACTGACAAGCTACCCCATCGATCGAAGCGTGATCACCTTCGGCGAGGTATGTGATTTTTCGACCACTTAGATTAGGAGGTGTTGGTCCTTAATGAAAGGAATTTTCATTGCATGTGAAATCCACCATTGGATTGGCCGCTCTAATCCTTTAGATGGTGTGGTTGAGTCTTGAATGATTCCATGCTAGATGGCTGGATCTCCCCGGATCATGGAGGTTCACATTGATTCTCGAGGAAGAACTTGGCTCATCTTAGCCATCCATCATCGCATTTTAGATGGACGACTGAGATTCTTAGGCACATTTAATAAACCCTTTATCCGATTTAAATCGCGGGTGTATCCTCAGCCATCCGATCCTTGATCGGACGGCTAAGGATATTAGTGTGTGCGCCGCCAGCTGCCCCTTGATGTGATGTTTAAGTGGGTGGCTCACCTGACACATGTAAGCGGCCACGCCATCTCCACGCTTCACCGCGTGAGCGGTATTAAGTAGAAATTGGTTGGATTTTTTAATTATTAATTCAAAATCTTCAAAATTCACAACTTCTTCAATAAAAATCAAAAAATAAAAGGAAAAAATACCTTATGGATAGATAATTTCATCTAGAATATTTAAAAATTTTCATTGGATTTTGAATTTCCCTTTTCTCACGAATTTGGGTTTCTTTAGGAATTTTAATTAGCTAATTATTCTCTAATTAAGTCACTAATTGATCTCAAATTTCTAAGGTTCATTTTAGGGGATGACCTCTACTTCCCCTAATATTCTTGAGATTTATTGAGGGCTTAATGGGGAAAATTGCTAGCTCAATCTCTAATTATCTCTTTCATGTAATTAAAGATAATTAAGGTGTGATTAGTGGATTTATCCTATGATTAAGTTTGATTAAGGTCAGATCCAGTGAGTAGGGGTTTCATGGAATAATTTTTGGGGCATTTCCCTAAGCTATTCCCTAAACCCCCCTTTTCTCCTTAATCCCTTCTTAATTAAGGGTTAACTCATTAATCACCTTTAAAATTTTCAAAAATTCTAAAAGTTCAGAACTTAATTAATCTATGTTGGGTAGATGCTTAGGTTTTTAATAGCCTAAGTTTAATTAAGGAAATTAAAATCCCTTTCATAAGTGTGAAGGGGTGTTTTAAAATACTTAAGCTAAAACCCCTTAGCTTAATTAACTTTTAATTGTGAGCCAAATTGCATTAGGCATTTTCATTATTAGGTGCATTACAAATTTAAATACCTTGTGGGTTTTATGTCATCTCATTGGCTCATAATTACTTAGTTAATTTTTCTAAGGTGGCGTAGGTAAGGGTTAATTCAACCACTTAATTCATACCATAACCTAATCAACACATAAAATGGATGTAATTGCCTAAAAATTAAACAAAAATCTCAAACACATGTGGGAATGGGTTAGGAACATCAAACTTATCTTATATTTTCAAAATTAAATCAAACTTCAAACTCAACAAAAATCATTTTGAAATTCACTTTGAATATATTCTAAATTTTTTTATTCCTTGAGAATGTCTTTAGGATTTAAGTAAAGTGAGTTTTCTTACATGATGTCATTGCTTTGAATCTTTCTCAACATGTTAAGTTGTATGCCATGTGATTCATGCATTCATAATTTCATGTTTCAAATTTTAAAATGAAATTATTTACTTTATGTCAAATGTGCATGTGTTGGCTAAAGTAAAATATGAGTGGCTATTATCACTACTAAATTCAAATTATTTTCAAAACTTATAAATGAAACATCACATCTAAAAGTGTGTTATTCTTATACTTTAATTATAAGCTTGCATATGATGGATTATAAAGTAATGTTTAGTGTAACCTTTCTTTTTTTCTTATGTTAGCATAGTTTTGAATAGGAGTTGGTAAGATATAGGGTTCATTTGAAAAGAACCCAACTCTTATTTAATTCTATACCCTATTAATCCCTATGCTCTCACCTATGAAGGGTTGCCTATACTTGCATGCATAAATTGCATAAACAAAAATGAATCCATTAAACAATTTTTGCATTCTCCTTTTCCATCTCATTTCTTTTATACATGTGTTCGTATTTAAGGAAAGTGGTATATTAGTCTGGACAACCCCGAGGTTACGAGGCTTTAAGTAGCCCTAAGTAGGTTTTATATCTTACACCTCTGGTTAACAATGGCGTTGTACTCACTTATGCCTTTTCTACTTTCATATGTGTATGTGAAATTTTGGATAAGGAAAACTTTTTCTACTTAAGAAAATCATACATGCTTAACTTCTAAATTTTCTTAAATGGATTACTTAGCATACATCATAAAGTATGTTAATTACTCTCATTTTCATGTATAGATATGCTTAGGGTCCATCCATATGCATGTATATATATGTTGGGAAAGAATTGAAGTAATGTGTATGTGAATTTTGATTCATTTTATTTAATCTTAAAATACCTTTCTTTTGAATAGGTTTGTTTAGAGTTTATCTAAACTTAGGATTAAAAGATGTAATCAAAACATTCACCTAAATGAAACTAAAACATGAACTTACTTTAGAAAATTACTTAAGATTAGGGAAGAGAAGTTCTCTTCTCTTTCCCTCTCTTCTAACTAATAATTAATTGTAGATTTCACTTAAACTAAATTAAAATATGAAATAAAAATAACCTAAAACACTTAAACAACTTAAATAAAAATCCCCTCTAAGTTGAACATGTCCTTCACGCTTAGAAAATTTGAACCCAAAGTCCTAAGCTAAACATACCACTTAAGCCTTCAAAGCACACACATTAGCCTAAGTCACCGCTTCTAGCCTTAGGTTAGGCCAGTGCATGGTTTGATGCCATGTTTTATTTTTTGATGAATATTTTAGACTAGATTTTAGGGTGTATACTCGTAGAATGAATGGTAGGACGTGCTTAGTCTAACTATTCTTTTCTGTAGGGGATTGTGCTTAAGGGGCACTATCATAAATAAAAATATAACTGCTTCTTGCTTGCAGATACTTTATACCCCTAAGAATAATCCATAGGCCAGGTGGACTTAGTCACCCATGTGTGGGGTGATAAGTTTAATATATATGCTTGGGATTTGCATGGTGTGATTTACTAACATTTGTTTTGCAGGTGTTAGTTAGATTTACCCTTTTCTTTTTCATGTAAAAAGTTATATAATTAAGATTTTGGAATGATTTGTTATGGGGGATTAGGATGAACATTGATCATAAGATCCCATCTTATGTACCATGTGAAGCCTTGAGGTATCCACCTTCCAACCATCCAAGAAGGAAGAACCAAAAGAAGAAAAGAAAAGAAGAAAGAAGAAAAGAAGAAAGAAAGCTTGAAGACACCCATAATAATAAATTTCTTTGCTTAAATTGTAATTCAATTCATTTGTAAGCTGGGTTGTATAAGGGTAGAGCTCGGCTACCCAATTTGATATTTTCGGGTTTGTACGGTGGTGGTCGACCACAACGACCTTTTATTCTTTTTGCGTTAGTTTTATAAATTGGTTGATGTTTGTTTAACTTGCGCATTAAGTGACATGTTTTTCATAGTTTCTTCCTTACTTTATGTATGGCCTGGATGAGGATTAGGCTCCTTGGAAAAAAAAATAAATCTTTTACCCAACTTAACAACTCAAAATAAAACTAAAATAACTCATAACCTCACTTAAAGCTTATGTTTAAATCAAGATAAAAGAATTAGCAATCCCTTAGCTGGATGAGCATTTCTTTATAATATCATGCACAAATGCATCTTATTTCACTCTTGATTGGAGGGCTTCCACCTTTGCGAGAAACTTGATTTTGAGGGCGTGGTGGAAACTCACCTCCTACCTTCTCACTGATTTTGGCCAATAATCTTCTTTCTCATGCATTAGGCATAAAAATTCTATTATCCTGAGTCAAAATAATTATCCAAAATAAAAAATAAAATAAAATTTGAATTTCATTAGATTTAAGTCATTTGAAGCATACCTTTTCATGATCTGGTCTTTTAGGGAGTGAGTTTAAGGACTTAGTCTCTTTCTAAATAAAAATAGCCTAACCATCTTGCATTAAGCATAAAGACTTACCTACATGAATTTAAAATCGTAGGAGGAGTTAGTTGGCAGCCACCCCCAGGCGGTTGTAAGTCCAAGCAGTCGGGTGCTTTGTCCTCTCTTATGGAGGAAAACCAATTACCTATTTCCACATTAGATTTAAGTTGTGCTTCTGACACTCGCCGAAGCTCCCTAGATTTAGGTTATGAGGTTGCTTTTTTTATTTTGTGTGCCATAAGCATAATTCCTCACCTCTTAGGAATTTCCTTAATCTTGTGTTAAGGAATCATAAGTCCTAAATTTCTAAGGAAAAATTTAACTCAAAATAAACTAAATTAATTTCTAAAATATAAAGCCCAACTATAGGATAGTTTGAGATGCTTACTCAATTTCCTAGCATCATGAGCATCTCCTACTTATTCCCATTTTGGCTTCGATAATAAATCATTCTTTGATCAATCCCATCTGATCTTCAAAATAAACCAATGGATAGTCCTTCCTATTGAAATATTCAAAGACAACAGCGATCATTTACCTTGTCGAGAGTTTTCTAAGGAATCCCCATTTCTTAGAATGTAAGTAACTATGGGGCTTGCCCGTAGAACTTAACGATTAAAATAAACCCAACTTTACTTTTTCATGTAAAATAGAGGAATAATATTTGGTACATATGTAGACCCATCGTCCTTTGGAGTCCTTATTGAGGTGATTGGTTCCATTAAAGGGTAGTTACTTTTATCTTTCTAGATAGTACACTATTTCCTTGATGATGTATCCGATCAGCTGAATAAGTATATCTGCGGATCTACGTGGCATCTTACCAAGATGAATTTCTACATATATAATTTTGTCTCTCCTTTCTCCACAGATTTGAAGGTGACTCTAAATATGTGTGTGGAAATTTTTCTACCAACACTTAGATATGGACTTATGATTGAAATATAAATCCATTTGCAAGTGGTTTGAAGTCAAATGGGTTTTAATTCACTTGATAATTTCAAGTCTAAAAGGGTGAACATGAGTTTGACTTGGGTTTGATTTTTGAATTTAGTTTTGGTTTGATGATTAGATTTTGTATTTATATTTAGATTCATGATTGAAGAATTGATCGAATCATGAAGAAAAATTAAGGGTTTTCCTTGATTTGAGTTTGATTTAGCTAAGTTCAAGAATTTGACTTAAAAGGCTTAGGTTGAATTTTGATTGAATTTGAGTTTGAACTTTGAATTAATTTTTGTATATTTGAATTTATATTTCATTTATATTTGTGAATATAAATGAGAATATAAATGGGTTATGAGAAAATTCCTTGAATTTGAATTGATTTAGATTTGATTTAGGCTAAATCCATAAGATTGAATCAAAGTGACTTAGGAAAGATTTTTGATTTGGATTTGAATTTTGAATTTGGTTTGATTGATTTGAATTTATATTTTATTTATATATGTGAATATAAATGAGAATATAAATGGGTTGTGAGAAAATTTCTTGAATTTGAATGGATTTAGATTTAGGTATGTCCATAAGAGGAATCAAAGGACTTAGGAAATATTTTTTGAATAGAATTTCAATCATAGGTTTCAATCATTTAGAATTGATTTATGATTTGAGAAAATCCATTGAATTGATTTGAGGTTTGAGTTAGAGTTGGTATGAGTTTGGAGTTTAACTTGAAAGAAGGAAGTGATGATTTAGTTTAAGCTACAGGATAGGCAAATTTTCCTAACACCCCTAAGGCATGACCTATTCCTATGGCTAGCTCTTCTAAGTCTTTAGGGCTAGGTTGAGTGTCCACCTATTCACTAGATGTGTCTTAAGACTAAGAAACTCTTAAAGTGTAAGAGAAGTCCTATGTCTAAGATGGAGGGGGTGAGAGCTCATTCTAAAAATGAGTTCAATAATAATACAGGGCTGATAAAAAGGAAGACAAAAAAAAGGTACATCACGAAGCTGGAAGCTCCAAGGCATCAAGCCAAAGGATGCTCACTCTCGATAATTGTAAAGCCTCCATAGCTCTGGTCAAAGCAGCCTTAGCATCCACCATAGCTATGCATATGGATAGCTAACTCTGCTCAAGCTCAAACTCTCTATCCTGCCTTTGCAAGTCGACTTCAGATATTTTCGTGAGATCACCGACTCACGATCTTGGTAGTCAATATGTCTAACTCAGAAGTGACATCTATGGATATCTAATGGTAGTATCATAGAGCCTCAGGACTCTTCTCAAACTCATCATGCTAGGTGGTAGACTCTCATGGAGCGACTTGCTCCTAAAGCTCTCAGTGAAGTCTTTGGAATAGGCGATAAGTGATCTCATCGGTGGATCAAAACTCTGTCTCTAGAGCCTCAAACACGAACTTGATGTTCCCCAATGCAGCTATAAGATCAACGGTGTTCATTATGATGTGAAGCGGTCTAGTGACTCGTGAGCGAAAGCTTAAATCACATCCCTTAAAACACCAAGTTGTAATCTTGCAGCCTCACATGGATCGGTGTAGATGGATATGATGAGATCTTAGACTCATAACTCACATCGACACTTCAAGGAATGAAGCAAAATAATCGAGATAAGATAAAGTAGTAAATATATAAGAAGTGAGTAAAATAAAAGAGTACCATATGGTGAATCAGATTGAGTTGTATCATGAGTGGAATAGTCCGATGACCTTCACTATTTGGTAAGCTCTAGGCTATGGGTTGGCTCAGAAACTTTACTAGCTGAGGTCTCTCAAGTCTCCCTGAACAAGTAGGCTCTAGGGAAAGGTGATTCCACAAATGAAGTAGCAAAATCTGAGGTGGTAGTATCAGGTAGGCATACTGATGACTCAAGTCCTCCATATCTAAATCTACACCATGGAACCCTCGAGTTAGAAGTCACCGTGGGAAGAGGACTCATGGAATAAATCAAGCTTGAAGGCGTCGTATCTACATCACAAGCTAATGAAGGAACCTCGATCTATAAGCGGCAATCCTGGCTCAACTTTCTATGAGGAGTGGTGTCCCACCACGACCTCTTCAGCGCATCTATCACGATCAAAATAAAATATCGGTCTCAATATATTTTAATGATATAACAAAAAAAAGAATGACATAAGTATTGAAAGTAAGATATTGATTATACCTAACAGCTATCTCTAGTGGCGCTACTGATGGGTCCTCTCGAGGAATTACCAAGGACCTCACTCTATGCTCATATCTCTTCGTACCATGCTCCAAGAAAGGACCAAAAGATAGTCGTACCCAAGTGAGATGAACCCATGTGTAACTATGCGGAGGAGCTATTTGAAAATGAGAGCCAGTGGCAAGCCTTAATAAATATAGCCAAACTACAAATGTAGCATAGTAGTGTGTCTCAAGAGGCACTGCCATAGTCTTCATGACATCTACTATCCCTGGGATGAAAGGTCGACCATCATGAACAATAGACTAAGAAAACCCAAACTATCATGCAACACAGTTGGGCTAATAACGCTCAATGATAACTAACTGACCAAACCTGTAACACAACCATGGGCCGTATGCTAAAAGTTTTCGACCACTCTCAATGTTCATTGACGAGTAAGTAGTGAAGCTACCACTCTCATCAAATCATCAAGCTCATTTATATCAAATTAGGTGGCAAACCAACTGCATTTAGCAGGTGGACTAGCAAGAATCGATCCTTGACCAAGTGCGGTGCAAAGAAGAACAGGTGTATCCGATCTCTCTCAAAAGTAGATGATATTCGATACAACTGAATAACTATGGGATATCCTCACTTTAAAATGTATGATGGGCACTCAAAATAAGGAAATGCACCATATATGTGAAGGTGAATCCAAGCATATAAGTAATGTCAAGGCAATGTAACATCACGTCTATCCAATGAATCTGTCTTAGAAATCATGCCAAGAACTCTGTAAACTCTATAGTATTCTTTGGAGCTAATGAGCTCACCTCATGAAATCTGTTACGCTAATAGAACACATGGTAGAACTCTCTAATGTCGGAGCATAAAGATGCAAAGCCAGGTAGCTATGAACCCTACTGAAAACAAATCGTCACTCAAATCATGTATGGCTGGAGAAGTGTGTCCAACTAGTGAAGAATGCTCAGCAGTATCTTCAGACAAACTACTAGCGTATGATGCTCCCAATCCAAAAAGATCATGTAGCAATACAGGCTCCTCAAATAGAGCACACTCCTATTAGAAACTCTGAATCCATGTACTTACTGAAAGTGTAGCACATGAATGCCTAAGATACCCAGAAGCATTGATAGTCTGGTGATAGTAGCTCAAAAGATCAATATAAATAGGCGGCATGGCTAACCTACCTTGTTGGTCACCATCAACTAAAGGCTGCCTATGAAATAACTCCTCATCAAGAGGAACATACTCCTTATAGTGGTAGCCAAATACTTGAGGCTCGATCACCAAGTCCCAAAGTGTATCAACTCCTTGAGACTATCCAACATATGTTCGACTCATATCCAAAACTCGCAACTCCGTGAACCCAAGCGGAGGGAATGCCTAAAATCAAATATTGACATATATACCTCATATATCCAACTGTATAGAGTATCTCATTATTGCTTGTAAAATATCTCAGTGTAACATAATAACGGAAGAGTAAATCGACCTTTAATCTCGTGCCAATCGGCATGACTAGTTGGCGATGGCTCGACAATTTGGACTCTTCTTTTAGCTCAATTTGTGCTGACAAGGCGTAATATATCACAATATTTAGAACTGACTTGAGCTATTATGATGTTTAGAGGATTGTAGTCTATGTATTTTAGCTTAATGGTAGCCACCTAATCAGCTGGATCCTCAAAAGCAAAAGAGTCTAAAGTACAATCTGGAAGTATGGAGGATTGCACAAAGAAACCTTGATAAAGATCACGTCCTCTCAACATATATGTTTCTAATCCTATCCACGTCTCGGCATCTCCATGATGATCATGTCTCAATCTCCACCAAATAGCCTTCTCGGTAGATGACAAGTCATCGTCTCCCCTCAACTAAACATCCTCCTTTCAAGTGATCAAAGAAAATACATATAAGAATGCAAGTGACAGCATGACAAAACATAAGTAGGAAGAAAATAACAAGCAACACTAGGAAGTAGTAATAAAAGAAAAAAATCAATGAGGTCAATCAATTTGCAATAAATATAATTCCTATCATGCATGAATCACATTTTTTAGGGGCATTTATTAACCTACATATACAGTCAGTCAAATATAAGCCAAATTTGAAGAAAATATAATAGTCGCAATCCTGAAATGCCTCATTAATCTGTGAAATGACATCATTAATGGCGACTTTTGTCGTCGTTTAATCATAAATTGATCAGAATATAAATATTGCATAATCTAACGGTAAATCTTTCAAGAGATCAAGCAATCAATGTGATGACGTGCATATCAGAGTAGGGAAGCTACGACGATGTCCAAACAACCTCTGTTTATAAAATTGATTCATTTATCAAAATATTGAACCTTCAAATGAGATTATTCTCAATTTGAACAAATCATGCAAATACCTCAATGCGATAATGGTGTTTTAAACTAAGTTGATTTGACTCGATCCTTGATCCAAATATGATTACTGGCCCATTTGCGTCGTTTAAATACGGAACGTAATAATCTAAAATTAATATATATATATATATATATATATATATATATATATATATATATATATATATATATATATATATATATATATATATATATTAACTATATAATAATATCACTGTAAAATTCATATTGAAATTAATTAAACACATCAAAAATTAACAATGCCTATACATATACTTATCTAACTTAGCCGAACCTGATTTCCTCTATTAACAGCCGACTCAAAAAAAGGGGGGCACGACCCGAGTCAGATTGCACGTGAACCTGATTCCTCTCCTTTTGGTGTTCATGCCGTCTCCCTCAACTGCAAGGAACCGCAAGCACGCTCGATTCTCAACTGCAAGCACGCACGATCCTCTCTTTTTTTTATGCACAGAGGCAACCGAAGGAAATTTATTTAGTTTGGCTTCTCACACACACGATCCTCCCCTCATCTGCACGGATTCAGTGTTCTCTCATTCTCCCTATCTCAGATCGAGCCTCAAGTTGCACGATCCCTCACAAACTCACCTCGCACTCGATCTCGTCTCCTCAAGCCACAGACCTCACACTCGATCCCTCTCTCTCGGTCACTACTGCAAGCCAAAACATAAGCCTCCGTTCTCGCTCTTTCTCTCGCTCTTTCTCCCACTCTCTTTCCTTCTCGATTCATTCGTTCGTCTCTACTACCGAATGGAGATTCCCCCCTCGCATTTGTCTTTCATCCTTGTTGTCCGATCGGGCCTCCCTCATTCTCCCGTAGAAATGAGCCCTCTAATCCTTCCTCACTTCCCCCTTTTCCATCATATCCCATCAAACCGTAAGCCCTAACATTTTTTTCCCTCTCTCTAGGTCACTACTGCAAGTCGAACGGACAGCTCTCCTCCTTCGGTTTGAATTCCATCACTGCTATTTGTCTGTAGCACGTAAGCCGAATTCCCACTCCATCTTGCTGGCCTTCCTTTCCTCCTGATTTCTCTCGCTACCGAGCCCACAAATCGAAGCTTAACAATCCTCTTCACTTCTTGTTTGGTTGCCAAAATAGTAATTAATCTTTCTATTTCCTTGCTGATCATTACAAATGTGCAACAAAATGGGTTTAGTTGTGTGTGGAAATGGAATATGTAGATGTATTTGATTTTATGTAGGTTTGAAGATGCATCCTTCGTGAGGCATGACGAGATGTCTCGAAATGTTTTAAAGCCTTACATCCATCGTGAGGCGTGCAAATTCAAAACTATTAGATGTTCTTGCATACATGTGAAATCTTTTAAAATTTGAATTTGGGACTTAAACAGATTTAAATAGAAATCATCTAAACTTAAATTAAATAAAAGTTGCATAATAAATATGAAAATAAATATTAAATTAAAGAGAAATAGAGGGAGAGCACTTAAAGGAAAATCTTTTAAAGAGTAAAACACTTACTTCAGTTGCAAGTAAATTTTTTTCCTTGCTTCAAAATCCCTAAAGACTACAAAACATTTTCAAGCAAATGACATGAAATGTAAGGCCCTCTCTTAGCCTTATTTATAGAGAAGGAAATAATCAATATGAGTCTCATTATTGTTAAAACTTAATCCCATGGTATAGTGAGCTCTCTTTCTTTCAAATTTCTCAAAACTAAATAAGCTTTAATTGAAACTTGGAGAGGCTAATACTAAACTCACAAGAGACTCATGATAAATTTGAAGTCTAATTATTAAATAAATATAAAACTTGATGTGGAGTTAAAGATAAATCCATATTGAATTTGAAGTCTTTTTATGTGAATAAAGATTCTCTTTGAATATTCATAGTGTTAAAGTCATGAACAAGTAATCAATATGAATAATAATAATTGAACACTTGAATAATCACATTTGATGTCAAATGAAGTAAGGATTCCTATTGAATATCAAATGAACAATGATTGGTGGTAAATTTAAATATCCAATTCTAAATTGAGAATAAAGTGTGCAAAAAATTTGGTAGGTTTCTTATAAGCACAAATTCAATTAGAAAACTCATGATCACTCATGAATGTAGCCTTTAAAAGAACCATTTGGATCTTACATTTATAATCAAGCTTGGAGAACATGAGACTTATAGTGAATCTTAGTGCTTATCTTCAAAATTAATAGGATCCAGATGAAATTCATAAGAGGACTTACACTGAGGACTTACACTATACCTAATCCACATAATTGTGAAATTGATATATGGCACATATAATGGGTAAAAGTCATAAAAAGTGAGCTTTAAAATGAAACTCATAGCACATTTTAATTAGGAAGTACGAACAAAGATTTTTGGTAAACCCAAATAGCTTGTTAACCAACATAAGAAGGGTTTTTCAACGAACGAATGAGTTTTGCTTTGACTTGTATTGAACAAGTTAAAATAGGTGAAGCAGCTTAAGTGAATCTCACAAAAAATTCGATTGTTCATTAATGAGCATGAATCAACTATTCAAATTTAGAGATTGAATAAATAAGTTGAACGCAAGCAAAGATACAATATTTTGAGTGCAAATATAAATCTAATTCTACTTCATAAATGCCACCAGATCTGCGATTCTTCGAGCAAGTAGACAGAAGGCGATGGATGCTAAATTAAATTCTTCATGAATTATGAAACTTTTTTCAATCCAAAAATTAAGGAATTTCATTCTAATTATGATTTTCAAAATCAATGATTCCATTAATTTGAAATTATCTTATAAATACCATGTGTATTTCTGAAAATTTATAGTGCAATTTTTTTATGCTTGAAAAGGCAGCATATAAGTCGAATTAAATAAAATATAAAATTAATCTCACGATTTAGAAATAAAATAATGAATTATCAAATACACTCAGACTCGACCTCTATTTGAATGCTTAAATTTAGTGTCGAGGGGTCTTGTCGCTTCTCTTGGGTCTTGGGTAGGTTTGGGTTAACAAAACTTAAAAATTTATTTATAATATTATAAGAATCTTAATTTATTAAAATATCTGAGAAGCTAATTCTGTCATATGACAGTAGATCTGATCCTCTATTATTAAATTAATAGAGTCGTCAGGATTTGAAACAATACATCCTCCCTGATGATGGCTGTGTTGAATAAAGATTTCAACCGGAGGGAAAACTACTATTAACATATGTATAAAATTTCAAATCAAGTTAATATAAATTAAGTATCAATTCAAATGCAAAATCTAACATATTATTAAGTGTTAAATGCTTAAATGAAATTCAATCTTTAAAGACCTAAAATAAAACTAAAATTCAATCTATCTTCCGCAATTATTTGTCGTAGGTGATAAATTAAAAAAAATTCTAGCTCACAAAGGAGCCTATGTCAAATTAAATGTATTTCTATATTCACTCTCAATCAATCTCATGCTAATAAGGATGTAGCACATGTCCTCTGTCTACGTGGTTTGGCCAGTAGGCTCCACCTATGATGCAGTTACGACCAGAGTCCTCTGATCGGGTGGTTGCCATCAAATGACACAATTATATTATGATCATGATTGTAGCCTGTATGCTCCCCAATGGCTCTGTATTTTGAGATGTGAATCATAGGGTATATCTGATAGGGCAAAAAATTCTCTGTCAGCTAAGGTAGACTTAAGCATATCTTCTTAAACAAACACCACCCCAAGTCTACAAGGATTACTTGGACGACACAACCCATGGCTGCTGATAAGGATCTTTCAACCATGTTGGGTTAACTACCTCCTCTAACTAAGTAGACTAGGGACCATGATAGCCCGGGATGACGAAACCATGAGATCTAAATCGGGCACGTCATCTTTCCCCCAATCATCTGCTTTAAGTTAATATAATGAATTTCATAAGATTAAAATTTAAACTCCATATGTTGCTACTATATGCTACACATTCAATGATCTAATGACTAGTCTTAATCGAAAGTTTTGTCATTATTTGGGGGGGGGTGATAATTAACTATTGGTGCTTGCATAGGAAACACGAGATCTAAGTCCTCGCAAAATGAGGGCGAAATCTCTGGGTGGTGTCTTATCTACTATCTTATCTGTCTTCTGAAAATTTCATTGACATTTAAATCATACTCTCTTTAATGTGGGAGGTCGGTGGCGAATTTTCGGAGCCCACAAGCACTAAGGCAAAAAAATGTTAATAAAATATCCTTATTGTTCGAAAAGGAAATCATTGAGAGAGAGATCTATATCCTCCATAGAGGAAAAGAGACGAGTAGATGAAAGGTGAAGAATTAAAAGATTTAATGGAAGTGGAGAAAATATACATTAGAAAAGAAGAATGAATCAAAAAGTTATCGAAATTAAAGGAGTAAATAGGAAAAACAAGAAGTTAGGTCAAGAAAGGAGGAGGTTGCATGGGAAAAAAATTAGGGGAAGTTGTTGATGAAATTTTGAGTCAAGGTAGAGAGAGAGAGATGCTGACTTATGAGTGAATCATCTCAAAATAAAATCTTGATTTTTATGATAGTTCCGATAATTGTTGCAATGCAGTAAAAAATAAAAATAATTTTATAATGAATTCATAAATTTTACTAAAATTTATTATGGGGATTTACATACATAATATTTAGTACTCTAATATATATATATAAACACCTAAACTCATCTGTTTACATTTCTAACACAAAATATTTATTATTCCCATAAATATATCACTTCCCGTTGCTTTTCCTAACTTTGTTCTGCCCTTAGGTCATCTCTTCTGTCTCGCAATCATAGTACTCTCGCTCGTCTCGCTTCTACTTCGGTACCTGATTGTAATAAGATTGTTGTTCCAATTTTCAGATCAATTTTGCAATAATATGGAAGCTCATTTAATGATACAACATTGAAGACTGTTGAAGCTTTAGGACTTGCACAATGATTTCAGTTTCTTAGCCAAATGAAATATTAGTTCCACTCCATATTCATTGGCCAACTATTTCAAGATCATGCAAAAGATGATCAGCCACAGATCTTCTTGATAAAGATGAAAGAATCCTCTCATTCAACCCTGGTGTCCTACTACAATAAATAACACATTCAGTCTCTTCATTCATGCCTCCTACACATGAGAAGTATTATGACATTTATGTTTCTTTAATTCCATTAAAAATGGTAAAAGTATATGGATAATCTAAGTATAATCTAAGTTTATAGAAACAAAGAAAATGATTTAAAATTACAAACAATTGATGCATATTCTAATTCAATTTTCAATCTATTTTGCTTTTTTTATCCTAAGAATTCTATTATGTGCGAAGAAAATCTCGCATTACATTGTTTCTCTTGATAAGATAAAAAAATTAGGAGATGACACATGACATTAGAAAATGTAGCAGTATTATGAAAGTGGTATGTTTGTAGGAACAATAAGTATTGGGTATTAGAAATGTAAATAGAAGAGTTTAGTTGTTAGATAAATATTAGAGTATTAAATGTTATGTATGTAAATCCTTTAATTTGTTATTGTCACATAAAGAAAAAAATTGTGACTATGACTTGATGCATGATAGTGATTGCGTGCTAGAGAACCAGTTGTTATAGAGTGAAAGTTTACGCCTTAGCCTTGTTATGAAATCTAGCACACACACATATATTTAAAGAGTGAACAAGAGAACTCCATAAATTTTTACGTGGAAAACCTCGAAAAGAGGGAAAAAACGCTAACCCAGTAAAAAGCTTTCACTATATATCTGTTTCAGAGTACAAAATCTTCCCAATAGCGGGATTACGAGTTGTATATGAGAAGAACAATTCGCGAGCGTTCGGTGGTAGCACAGTGGTAGCGAGATGATGGTGAACAACGAGAGCGACGGCGATGAAGGTCATCATGATGGAGGCAAGCGGTGGCGGATTGGCGGCGGCGCGTTGGCGATCGTCGTCTCTGAGTCTCTGACCTTCATATTCGATCCTTGTTTCTCATTGTTCACATCATCTATACCACTTACCACGCGTTTACTTTCTTCATCTCTGATACGTAATCCCATTATCGGAAGATTTTGTACTCAAAACGTATATAGTGGAAGCTTTCTTACTACTCTTTTTTCGGTTTTCCACATAAAAATTTTAGAGTTCTCCGTTCACTCTTTAAATACGCTGTGTCTTTGGATTTCATAACAACTAAACTTCACTCTACCACAATTGGTTCTCTAGCATGCAATAGTATAGCGCCATCTGTGGGAACCTGATTCCCATTATTTCATCTTGTATGGCGAGCAAGTTTCTCAACAAGATCAAAACTACCATCGAGGTGGAGCATTTCAAGCTTTTAAAGAGTGCAAGCAAAGAATGAAGATTCATCAAACTTCGTTTCTTCAGATTTTGTCAGAAACTGGGGGGGCAACTCTTAATCTCAAAAGATTATTCAAATCAATATTCTGAATATCTTATTGATTATCAATTAGAGAAGCAAGTCAGCAATACCAATGAAAAAGACCAAGGTTAAGGAGCAACTTTGGCTTCAACCAAAAGCGGATGTTTTGATTGACCTCTTCCATATTAACGCTATCGTGTAATACTTTGACAAACAACTCGGAAGGGTCAAAATCCTCAATTCAATTGACCTCTTCCATACTGTTAACATCATCGAGCAAAGACTGACAAACAACTAGGATAGTCAAAAGGTCCTTGGTGGACTTCCCGACCTTTTCCATGCAGGTTAACGTCGCCAGTAACACTCCGACAAACAACCTCGGATAGGTCAAAAATCCTTAGCGGATTCAATTCGACCTCCTCCATACAGGTTAACGTCATCGGGTAACACCCTAACAAACAACCTTGAATGGGTCAAAAATCCAAAGCGGATTCAATTCGACCTCTTCCATACAGGTTAACGTCATCGAGCAAAGAATTTGACAAACAACCTAGGATAGGTCAAAAGGTCCTTGGTGGACTTCCCAAGACCTTTTCCATACAGGTTAACGTCATCGGGTAACACTCTAATAAACAACCTCGGATAGGTCAAAAATCTTTTGCGAATTCAATTCAACCTCTTCCATACATGTTAACGTCATCAGGTAACACCCTGACAAACAACCTCGGATAGGTCAAAAATCATCAGCGGATTCAATTCAACCTCTTCCATACAGGTTAATGTCATCGAGCAAAGACTCTGACAAACAACCTAGAATAGGTCAAAAGGTCCTTGGTGGACTTCCCACGACCTTTTCCATACAGGTTAACGTCATCGGGTAACACTCTGACAAACAACCTCGGATAGGTCAAAAATCCTTAGCGGATTCAATTCGACCTCTTCCATACAGGTTAGCGTCATCGGGTAACACTCTGACAAACAATCTCGGATAGGTCAAAATCCTCAGCGGATTCAATTCAACCTCTTCCACACATGTTAACGTCATCGAGCAAAGATTCTGACAAACAACCTAGGATAGGTCAAAAGGTCCGTGGACTTCCCACGGCCTCTTCCACAGTTAACGTCATGGGTAACACTCTGACAAATAATCTCGGATGGGTCAAAATCATCAGTGGATTCAATTCAACCTCTTTCACATAGGTTAACGTCATCGGGTAACACTCTGACAAACAACCTCGGATAGGTCAAAAATCACCCCCGTCGGCTGCCAACCACTATCGTCGGTCACTGCCGCCAACCATCGCCGGCCATCTCCGCCGGTCACCACCATCGTCGTTGGTCATCCGCCCGTATCGATGCTCGCCCGCCGTCACTACCGTCTCAGTTATCGCTGCCACCCCGTCGCGCCAACCTCGTCGCTGGTCACCATGCGATATCCGGTCACCGCTGCTGCTATAGTCGCAGGTCCGCGGCAGACCATCGCCGGTATCTCTCCACATTCGTCGCCGGTCATCCCGACTAGGCGATAATTACCGAGTCATTCTACCTCACTTACCACTTCGCGACCACCCCGTCAGCCAACCGGTGTAGCCGGTCATTGCTGGTCATTACCGATCACCGGTCCTTGCCGTGACCATCGTAAAATCTTCGCCGGTCACCACCATTGTGCCGGTCATCGCCGATAGCCGGGCCGCTGCGTCAGTGATCCGATTCATTGCCGACCACCCGTTGGTAGGCAACCCGCCATCACGGTCACCTCAGCATTGCAGATCACGGTCCTGCCGTAGCCATCGCGGGCAATCTCGCCGGTCCGTATCGTCGTTGGTTATCTCACCGCCAGTCACCCCGGCGACCATGCGGCCACCATCGTCGCATCGTCGTCAACCCACGTGTCCGGTTATCGTCTCTTGATCGCCCTCTGTCCATCCAGTACAATTGGCCTCTTTCGAGAAAGCGTAGAACCACGATGCGTCTGCGGGCTTGACGTCGCCTCGGGCCGGACGGTCACGCGGTTGACACCTCTTCGAAAAAAAAAAGCGGCACGGCGACGTCGCGAGGGCCTTGATCGCCTCCAACGGACGGTCAGCGTACAGTTGATGCCTCTTTTGAGAGAAAACTGTAGACACGACGTATGTACCGCGGGACTTGACCATCTCCGAAAGACCTCTTCTTGAGAAGAAGAGGGACACTCAAAGATATGTGCCTTCTCCATTGGCCGGTTTTATAGACCCCCATAGGGGCAAAAATGTCAAAATCACCCTAAAGCACTCAAAGGCGACAGCCAAAACGGCGAAAATGGATGTTTTCGCCCATGCAATCGAGCATCGGTGCCGGCCGTTCGATGACCGCGCCCTCCCGAATCAGCGACATCGTCAGCCGTGTGACCTTCGACCGCGTTCGGCCGTCAGCCGACCCGCTGGTCCTTCGCCCGATACCGACAGCGTCGTTCATGAAGCCGGCCGAACGCGATGCCCTGATTGCCCTTCAGACCCACCAACCGAGCTGCGGCGCGCACGCGCACGTGCCCGAGCGCTCGCGACTCCCGTCGTCTGCGAATGGGTCCGTAACCTCAAAATCGCACTCTGCCGCGTACCTACACATCCAAGGCCCGCTTCTCGTAATCATAATCTTGTGCTCCATGAAGATGTTCTCTCAAAATGTGGGGTTAATGGACCTCAAATTTCATTGAAGAATTTTTATCTTGTATTTGACATATATATTTTTGGTTGATTGAGATAATGTCATCTAAAAATAGAGGGAAACTGATATGGCACTTAAAATACTACTAGTCGAAGCACAAATCTTGATGCTAAAAGCAAGCTGATCCGAAGCTGAAACTGGTCGAGATCAAGCACTTAAAGTATCCTTGGAAACTCTGGGATGCCAGTTAAATCCCTAAATAACTCTCAAACATGGAGTGTTTATAGTCAAAGCGAGTGTCTCGACGAGCCGGATCTAACGAGCTCAAGATCTCATAATTTTGACTTCTTTTGAGCATCAAATACTTAAAATACATCAACTGATCAAAGGAATCATTTTGAGCCGTCCGATGAAGTGGAGTGGTTCGGATTTTGCATGTATTTATAGAGATGTCACTCCTCCAATCTATAAATAGTCTCTCATTTCTCATATGAGGGAGGCCAAGCAAGAGAGAGGAGAGAGCTCTAAAGCTTGAAAATCCTCCAGGCATAATCATGCCACCACGGCGATTACCAAACCATTGGTTACCACCGCAGCGGCCCTTCTCCGTCGGCCTTCTTGTTCCTTGCCATCGATCTCTCGTCATTCGGTTGTCACCGCGCCAACCGACCCTTCGCCGGTCGTATCATCAACCATGCCGGTCATCGCCATGGACCGTGGTGTCACCGTTCAAACTATCGTTGGTCGCCGTAGATCCTCGGCATCTTCGCCGGTCCTTATCCGATGACCTTCATCGTTAGTCATTGACTGCTTTGATCTATATGTTGTTTCGATTATATTCTATTATCATCCTTCTCTGATTATTTAATCCAAGATCGGAAAAACTTGTACTCAAAACAAATATATAGTGGAAGATTTCTGGGCAGTGGTTTTCTCTCTTTTCGAGGTTTTCCACGTAAAAATTCTGGAGTTTTCTTGTTCATTCTTTAAATACATGTGTGTGTGTTGGATTTCACAACAAGGCTAAGGTGTAAACTTTCACTCTACCGCAACTGATTTTCTAGCACGCAAAAATAGTGCATATCAAACATCTGACTAATTTGTAATTAATTTGAACTTTGTGCAATCTAAGTCTAAGAGATACTATTAAATTGAGAAAAAAAGAATTTGGATAAGTTCAATTTATGCTTAGAAGATTTACTAGATTGATTATGTCCAATACAACAATATGATTATCTCATCACAAATGTTTTGATTGAATAAATTCTAATTCTTGCACACCAAGTTTTCTTTATATTTCATACTATATTAGCATCATATAATATTCAGTCAATACATAGTTATTATATATTGATTTGTGAAATATTGTGTATTGATTGTGAATGTATTATTGTATATATTGATAATATGTATTATCATACAGTTAATATCACAGTAATACACAATAATTATATATTGACTGACATTACGTTATATTATTAGAGTCTGGATATAGAGCTATATTCAAACTTCGCATATAATAATCTCTCCTTTTTAAATGGTACGAGAAGATATTAAGTCATATGAACAATATTATTTTTTCAATTTGTGACAAATAAAAAAAAAGTTTTCTAAAATTAATGATTTTTTTCTAAACTGCAAATGAAGTTATACCTTAACTTAGATAATACAAACTCTAATTGAATGTGTGTTTATTTATGATACCTATATCAATAACGAGTTTAATATTATGCTTAATTTATATAGAATATTTTGGGCTGCAAAAAGGTATTAGCAGCACGACAAAAGGCTCCTAATCGCTAAAGAACTGCATCCATGCACAGTGTATGAGATAATGTTGAAGAGGAAATAATAATTTTTAAAATTATTCCTCATATAAATCAAATATTTTTTTCAAATAAGTTACGTCAAATAAAGCCTTAGTCATATTTTTTATTGAAATATGAAAGAAGTGTGACTAATTTTTATATTTAATTGCAATAAATTTAGTGTTACATTTCACTAAAATTTAATTTATTTATACATCAAACACTCAAATTAAAATAAGGTACAAATATATTCATATGAGTCACAATCAAATTACCAAGAATATATATATATAATATATATATATATATATATATATATATATATATATATATATATATATATATATATATATATATATATATATATATATATATATATATATATATATATATATATATATATATATATATATATATATATATATATATATGATATATCTCAAAATACTTCTTACCAAATCTTGATGCTAAAACTAAGTGACGAAGTTGAAATGAATCAAGTTAAGATATCATTGGAAACTTTGGGTGTCTTAAATTTTTAAAAGCTCTCATATATGGAATGTTTATAGTCAAATCGGCGTCACCGGTTCCAACAAGCCAAAGATCTTACAATTCAACTTCATTTGAGCATTCAAATATACAAAATACATCATATGATCAAGGGAATCATCATGGGTCGATGGAGAGGAGTGGTTCAAATTTTGCATATATTTGAGATGTCCTCTAATCTATAAATACTCATTCCTCATGAGGGGAGGCCAAGTAAGAGAGAGGGGAGAGCTCTAAAGCTTGAAGATTCTCCAAGCACTCGCCACCACGACGGTCATCAACCCATCGCCGCCACGCCCGCGCCGGCCGCCGCCGATCCTCGGTCAATCTCAGCCGGTCTCCATCATGACGACTTCATTAGTCGATGTCCTCGTTGTTCACCATCATCATTCTTCTATTTTACCACTGAGCGTGACTACATAGTTGTTGTTCCCTCTATACAATCTTGTAATCCGTTATCGGAAGATTAAAATGTATACATAGTGAAAGATTTTATTGGCTGATTTTTTCCCTCTTTTAAGATTTTTCACGTAAAAATTGAGTTCTTGTTCACTCTTTAAATACCGTATTGTGTGTTGGATTTCACAAAGCTAAACAAAACTTTCACTCTACCATGGCCGGTCTTCTAAGCTTGGCGCTCACGTGGGAACTGATTCCCATTATTTCATCTTGTATGGTGACCAAGGTTTCCCAACAAGATCAAAACCTCCATCGAGGTGGAGCATTTCAAGCTTTTAAAGAGCGCAAGCGAAAAATGAAGATTCATCAAACTTAGTTCCTTCAGATTCTATCGGAAACTGGGCAACTCTTAATCTCAAAAGATTATCCAAATCAATATTCTAGATATCTAATTGATTATCAGTTAGAGAAGCAAGTCAGCAATACTAATGAAAAAGACCAAGGTTAACGTCATCAAGTAATACTTTGACAAACAACCTCAGATAGGTAAAAAATCCTCAGTGGGTTCAATTCAACCTTTTCCACACAAGTTAACGTCATCAAGTAATACTTTGACAAATAACCTCGGATGGGTCAAAAATCCTCAGCGGATTCAATTTGACCTCTTCCATACAGGTTAACATCATTGGGTAACACCCTGACAAATAACCTCGAATAGGTCAAAATTCGGATTCAATTCAACCTTCTTCCACAGTTAACGCCATCGAGCAAAGAATCGACTAACAACCTAGATAGGTCAAAAGGTCCTTGGTGGACTTCCTACGCCCCTTCCACACAGGTTAAACGCCGTAACACTCGACAAACAACCTCGATGGGTCAAAATCTCTCGATTCAATTCAACCTCTTCCACACAGGTTAACGTCATCAAGTAATACATTGACAAACAACCTCGGATAGGTCAAAAATTCTCAGCGGATTCAATTCAACCTCTTCCACATAGGTTAACATCATCAAGTAATACTTTAACAAACAATCTCGGATTGGTCAAAAATTCTCAGCGGATTCAATTCAACCTCTTTCACACAGGTTAACGTCATCAAGTAATACTTTGACAAACAACCTCGGATGGGTCAAAAATTCTCAGCGAATTCAATTCGATCTTTTCCATAGCGTCGGGTAACACTCTGACAAACAACCTCGGATAGGTCAAAAATTCTTAGCGGATTCAATTTGATATCTTCCATACAGATTAACATCATTGGATAACACCCTGACAAACAACCTCGAATGGGTCAAAAATTCTCAACGGATTTAATTCAACCTCTTCCACACAGGTTAACGTCATCGAGCAAAGAATCTGACAAATAACCTAGGATAGGTCAAAAGGTCCTTGGTGGACTTCCTACGGCCTCTTCCACACAAGTTAATGTCATCGGGTAACACTTTGACAAACAACCTCGGATGGGTCAAAATCCTCAGCGGATCTATTCAACCTCTTCCACACAGGTTACCATCATCGGGTAACACTCTGACAAACAACCTCGGATAGGTCAAAAATCATCACCGTCGTCGTCGATCATCTACGATGCCAATCGACACGTTGACCGTCGCCGTCTGCTGGACCACCTCTTGCCAACCACTGGCTGGTCACCGCTACCATCACGCCGTAATCTGTCACCACCATTGTCACCGGTCATCCGCCATCGACGCTCGCCCATCGGCTACTGCCGCCTGCCGTGACCACCCGTCGCCATCAACCACCATCGGCGGTCAGCATTTGCTCACGGTCCATTATCGGGAAGATTTTGTACTATAAAATTACATAGTGAAAGATTTTTTTTATAGCGTGGTTTTCCCTCTTTCAAGATTTTCCACGTAAGAATTCTAGAGTTTTCTTGTTCACTCTTTAAATACCTGTATGTGTGCTGGATATCACAACAAAGCTAAGACGTAAACTTTCACTCTACCGCAACTGATTTTCTAGCACGCAACATATATATATATATTAATTCTGCAAATATACATAAATTAAATTGACATGCAGAAATTTTCACTTAGAAATATAATTAAAAGTATGAACAATTATTAAGTGCTAGACTTTAATAATATAATAATATGTTGCACTAATCAATATATAATTATTATTGATACATCCTCGAAAATTAATCGATCAAGCACCGAATCTCAAGGCATTTTAGAAATGTTTTATCTAATCACCGATTTTGAAACTTATCAAAGCGATGCCGATGAACGAATATGCAACATCGTAATTACCGATCCAGCCGAATCATCGGATCAAGCTATCGGAGCATGAAAATGGATCCCGATCCGCCAAATGGCACCAAACCGACATATTTATAGTCGGTCGAGCTCGTCAACGAATCCAACGAATCCAAGATCACCCAATTCGACATCATTAAGGCATCATCGAATACACCGTCGATCGGGGATCGCCCGCCGTCCATGGGAGTGGTTGGAGTTTTCCACGAATTTAAGTGCACTCCAAAATCTATAAATAGCTTCATTCTCACCTGGGGGACCGGTCGATTTGAAGACCGAGCTCGAGAACCACCGTCGACCTTGGCCGACATCTATCACCACCCAGTGTCAAGATCGAGCTCGCCTGGGAGATCGCCTGAGGACTAGAAAAGACCGTTCTCTCTTTCTCCCAAGATCAAGAGGTTGCTCCCGTAAGATCGCCTGCCGCTTTTGGAAAACTTCCCCTTGGGTTGTGTATTTTTCTACACCTAATATTGTTTCCGCCTCTATAAACACCTCTTCTCCCAACTAACGAGAAGCTTATAATCAGATCTTTGAACACATATGAAGTTCTACATATCAAGTGCCCCGAGTTTTTTCCCTTAACGGTTTTCCACGATAACCCCCGTGGTTCATATCCCCGCTTGTGTTGATAATTTTTGCCACATAAGATCTCAGATCTAATGGAATAAAATTCTCAAGACGCAACAATTATATTTTGACTATTGAGTGTGAAATATTATATATTATTGTATATATAGATATAGTGTATTATCATATAATGAATATTATATCAATATATAATAATTATATATTAATTAATCAATGATGCTATATATTATTAAAAGTGGATGTAGATATATCTGAACTTTGCAAGTAATAATTTCTTTAAAAATATTAATTTCTAATTTAATTAAAAAATGATTATACCTCGTAATTTTAAAAGTGTGAATTAGCTTTTTGCCTATAATTAATTAAGCAGGATTAAAATATTAATAAAAGTCGACATTAGTTCAAGAATGTCGTAGAATGTTTAATTACTTTAAAAATGGTTGGCTATATTTTACAAGTATTGGAGAATATTTAGCGCATCTTTGATAATTAATTAGGCGTTCTAATCATAATCAGATCCCATTCAATAGCGAGATTGACGTGGTTAATCAAATTTGACTACTAGTAATTAATCATGCTGAGCTGGAAACAAACAGGCAAATAGTTTCAGCATATAGCCAATTATTATTGAAAAATATATATGTATTTTAAGAAAAAAAAAATGATATCGGACTCCTTAAATAATAATTTGTGGTTGACATGAGGCATGGTAGCTCGATAAATTTGGTGGAATTAAAATTAATTTAATTTTATTAGTATTTAAATTTGGAAATAGCTCAAGTTATATAATAATAATAAAAGATTTACATACATATGATACAATTTTTATACATTTATATCACCTAAAAATTAATATATAATTATAACACTTTTTTAATGAGTAAAAATGTGCATTTCATTTAAAAAAAGTGGATGATCATTATATTTCTAGTATAATATTAAAGATTTATATATTATTTAGATAAATACCAATATTAATATATTAAGTATGTAAAAATATAAGAATTATTGCTATGAATATAAATGCCATCATTTCATAATAACAAATATGTTAATATTTTTTAAAAAATTAATAATTAAATTAAATTTTAGTCTATTTCGGACTGTAATTATTTGAAAAAATAATGAATAGAAAAAAATAATATCTAAAATGCTGCGATTATGTCAATTAAAATTAAAAAAATATAATTTTTTATCATAATTTTTTAAAAATATAACTAAAATATAATTTCTTAAATAGCACATAGTCTGGAAGATTTTTTAAAAACAAAAAATAACATATCTTAAAAATTTTATATGCGACATAAAGTGAAAATGAATATAATATTAATTATTGATAGATAATGTTACTTTACTCAATTTTCGCTTTGGATTCAGCATAGTCTGTAAAGCATCATCATAAAATAATATAAAGAAGATTTCTTTCAAAGGATGGATATGTACATCAGCATCAGAAGCTCAAGTTGGCGACATGCATGAACTCATAAAGTTATAAGGCAAGATTATATAATCTTCTTTAATCATGATTGCTTAAAAAGCGAACCACTCACAAATTTCCGGCGGCGTGAGTCCACACAAGAGGCAGCAGCTGATAGAGGCAATAGGCTTTGGTAGGCTGGTTTCCTGAGGATAGCTGTCGGGGAGGCTTCGGTCGTCTGTTCAAAGAAATATCATTAGAAAGTGAGATAATTAAAATTTTCAGGAAGATAAGAGAGACAAGTCGGCTTAGTTTAAGAGATTGTTTATCCTCATAATATTTTCACTATAATAATTAGGGGAAGGTTCGGCTGCAGCTATATAAAAATATTCGGAGTAGATTTTTTGGTAAAAAATTATGACTTCGGCTACAAGTGATAATGAGCTTTAAAAGATAGTCTCATGATGATGAAGAGAAGAAGGAAATATAGACTATCTTAGAGCATATAAAACATCTCTTTGTGTTGTGAGGATACATAGAAGATAAATTAAGTGGTTTATTGTAAAAAGCTTTTTTTTAATGAAATGTACATTTAAAGGTTTATTTTAATTATGAAGGCTAAAATTTCTCATAAAATAAAATATCTATGAATCCAAAGTAGACGTAGATTCATAAGATTTTGGATGTGTTTAGGACAACTTTCTGTCTATGATGCAATCTAAATCTTGATTAAGCATAAAAAATCTAAGCCTTGATGTGGTGAAGACACCCACAAGAATAAGAGAAAAAAATAATAAAATGTCATTATAGTACTATCATTGATCAAAATTTAATATATATATATAAATGTTGGAGCTTATTACTTTAGTTCTTATGAGGCTAAGTATGCTTAACAATAATAATATATTTATACCTAAAAGAAGTGTATAACATCTTTCATCTAATCACTTTAAAAGTGAGTTTGATTTATCTTAGTGCTTATAAGAAAAGAAAAACATACCTTATGTATGATTACTATAAAAAAATTGTGTAGACTATTTTCTATATTAAATTATCTATTTAAGTATGGATCAAACAACTATACATATAAACATGCCAAAACTATGTCAAGATATAAGTTGGTTGATGTCAATCCTCACAAAGGTACTTATTTAAGTCTAACAAATGAACAATATATATATATATATATATATATATAGAGGGGCGGATCCATAAATTTTTTTCAGAGGGGGCACAATAAAATAATGAATTATTTACTTTTATATAAAATTTAAAATCAAAGCATCTCATATAACAAAATAAAGAAATCAAACATTGCAATAACATAAATTTTTTTACATTACATACCATTTATAACTTCTCCCTCCGAGTCTTCATATTTTGAAAAGCGACAATCAATTCCTTATCAACACTCTTAAATACATCTTTTTCAATATATGTAATAAGACAATCATTCATCCAAGAATCTCCCATTCTATTGCGCAAGCGATTTTTACGATCTTCAAGAAAATGCTCTTTCAACTTTGTAGCGATTAATATCAAAGCAAGCTTTATTAGCAAATATACAAGAGGATAAATATCATTTTTCTTTGTCTCTACTAACTTTTGTGCAAGTTCTCCAATTCCCTTCAACTTCAAAAATGAATCATTGGATTTCATGTCAATAATATAATTCTCAAGTTGACTATCCAAAATAATAATATCAAAGCATGAGAAGTCTGTGGGATAAAACTTTGTCAAACATATCAATTTTTTTTTATCAAAAGCTGAGAAAGAATCACATGAATTCAAGCATGCCACGTATAAAAGTAATTCTATTGGCCTCATCAAATCTATTGTTCTCAAGCATATCAATAATAATAAAATAAGTCAACTTGATAATAGATAGTATAAATTTGTGATTCATTGAGCATATCTTCTTGACCTCGCACGTATAACAAATCTTTCACTCATATTTGACACAATTATACTATTTTTCAAATAGAATGCACGAACTTCTTCAAAGAAAATATTCAAACCATCATCCCTCATATTTTGTAGTCTTTGTTTTGACACCTTAACCAAAGTCATGGCATTTATAATATCTTGATCTTTTTTTTTGTAAAACTTGAGATAACTCATTTGTGATTCCTAATATGGATTTCATCAAGTGCAGATTGAAAACAAACTCAAAATATTGAATTGAATCAAGCAGAGCATTTGCTTCACCTCTTTGTTCCTTGTTAAACCATCTTCTACAATTATATCAAGAACATCTATAATAGATCCAAATAAAATAAATATATTTATCAATGCAGGATAATGTGATCCCCAACACGTATCTCCAGCTCGTTGAAGAGTTATTTCTTGATTTAAACCTCGCCATCTTGTAGTTCTCCACTCCTTATTTGCTCAGCCTTTGTTTAATTGTCTTTCAAATAAAACTTCTCTCCTTTTGCAAGAGCTTCCAATAATATTTATCAAATTAGATACATTATTAAAAAATATATAGCAATCAATATGATTCTTAGCCACAGAACTAGTGTCTAATTGTAATTGATGAGCAAAACAATGAATGTAATTTTTTTTTTCTTTCAAGATTAAAGCTTTTAATCCATGAAACTCACCATGCATGTTGCTAGCCCCATCATAACCTTGACCACGTATTCGCGATATACTCAATCCATGCTTTGAGAAAAGTGCCTCAATAGCATATTTAAGTGTTGGAGCAGTTGTTTCACCGACATGTATAATACCAAGGAAAAGCTCAAAAATGCAACCTCTCTTATCAACATAACGAATAGCCACTTGTTCTTTCATTGATACATCGAGATTCATCTAAAGAACGCAAATAACTCATTACCCAAATCATTGATAATAGTATTTGAAGTCTCAATAGAAAATGTGTGTAATATCCTTCAATTTGTGAGCGTTAACTTATTATTTCGGAGCATTTTCAAGGACAACCTTATTAATACTTTCATTATTATACCAAAAAAAGAGTTCAAGAAAATTTCCTTGATTTTGAATCATTCATCATGACCAAAAGCTAATCCTTGGCTTAAAAGAAAGCATACATAATCAATTGTGGCATATAATCGTGTTCGTAATCCCTTGATTTTAGAATGTCTTCCATAAGAAAATGCAATGTGTTGATCCTGATTCATTAAATCTTCATATTTTCTTCGAGCAATATTATGAGCACTATTAACTTGGCCAATATGAACTTCAAATCTTTCTTCTTCTTTTTTTCCAATTTTTAAATCCCTTATTATCAAAACTATCACCACTTGCTTGTTCACCAATATCAGGTCTATAAAGATAACAAAATAAATAATATGATCTTTTTTTATACTCTAACCAACCTTTATATTCATCAAACCATTTTGGATTAAACTCGCAATTTATTTCCGATTTGTGTTTGAGGAAATTCATGATCAGGTTGACATGGCCCTTTTGAAGATATGCTCTTCTAACTCTATCACGATCGGGATGATACTGAAATTTTTTTCTTAATCGGGATCGCTACAATATCTTCTACGTTGAATTGTACACTTATTTAGATTTGTATTACTACTTTCACCAATAATAAGATGTGAATAGCTGGACTCATCTTGTTTAATCTTTCTTTTAAAATATCGCTCCACTTCTAATTAAAAGAACATATTAAAATGCTGATGTAAAGTCTTAAAGATCAATATGTATAAAAAAATGAGAAGACATGCTTTTGAACATATTTCAAAAAACAAAGTAAAGGACACTTTCGCCTTTTCTAAAAAAAAAATAATTTCAAAATAAAGCGCAATACGTAAACCTAAAAATAAATCAATAGTATTTTTTAATAAAGACACACCGGCCTTTATTAAGAAATAATAAATCAATAAATTCTCAAAAGGCACACTTTCACCTTTATTAAATAAAAAATATTCACATACCTTAATTAATTGTGAAGGCCGTTTCACAGAGAAATATTTCTGAATGTTCTATTCTTCTAAAATCATAAAACATAAAGCATATAAGTAATGATTAAATATACAAAAAAATAAATATTAGTACCCATGAACTAATTGCATATATTTTAATCGCCTTTTAAAAACAACAATTATCCAATTAAAAATCCACCATTATACACTTATAAGTGAAAAGAAACAATGAATGATAGTTAATATTTTCATAAACATAACACAGAATAAAACTTAAGTTGATTCATCTACATAGAAATTTAACTTTAATTTTCCATATGAAATTCTTTGATAAACTAAATATGTTAACCAAACCATAAAACGTAATAAAAAAGTATAACAAAGAGACCTCAATCAAAACAATTAACATATAATAAGAAAGAAGAGTATGACAAATAATTTCTTTGGGTTTTCAAAACTTATGAAAAATGTGGTGCACTTTTAGGTTATAAAATTGAAGAAGGATCAAGAATAACAGGGGATGTTTAAATGTAATAGTAGTACGAAAACAAGCATTTCATGTTTATCTAAAAAATTTACCCAAAAAAACTAGGAAAAACAGTAATCTTAATAGACTAATCTGCTCATTTGCATTTAACATATTTACATACAACATAACTAAACACATACTTGTTGCATGCAGATGATAGTTTAACTCAACTAAAATGATAAAACTAACAAAACACCAACAAAAGCAACTGGATGAAAGAGAAATAAATATTAACTACAGGCATAACTTTGTCAAAGCTCTATTTAAGACAAACAAGAACAGATTGCAAACAGATATTTCATAAGCTGTCTATCCTTGGAATAAAAGATATTCAAACAAGTATAAGCAATTAAAACCTTCTCGATCAAATCCACAACATCATGATTATCAATGAATTCAAAATAGCTCCAATTGATTTCCTCATTTTTGTATTCCTCCTGCTCCATCTTAAAGACATGCTGAAAAAAGCAAACAAGGTCAGAGCTCACAAACTAAAAACAAATAGCAAATTAATAAGCGTAAAGCTCATCTGCTCATGCATCAGAAAAATGGCTATATACCTCATTGAAATATTGCTGAAGCTTTTCATTAGCAAAGTTAATGCAGAACTGCTCAAAGCTGCAAGAAGTTATTAACCATTATACACAGATGTTAACTAAAACACACCACTAATAAGCAAATTCAAATACAAAAAACAAGTAAATGAGTATGCAAAATGCAGCAAACAAACCACTGCAGTTAAAAGAATGTTAACTGTAAGTTCTGAATCTCTGATCACATATTTTAATAACATACTCATTTAGTTACTCTATTGTTGCTCTTTCTTAGTGTTACTTTTGAAATTTATTTTTCTCATTCTTCTGAGTTCTGATCACATATTTTAATAACATACTCATTTAGATAGCCTTAGGTTTTGCCAAATAGCACGGCCCAGGAAAGCAAATGTTTCATCTTCCCATCCTACCGACTGAAACCAGAAAAAAGAAAGAAAAAAAAGAGAACACAGCAGCAAATATACTAATTATATCGTGAAACAAAAAGAGAGGAATATTAAAATTAATCAGGAAATAATCAAAATAGGATCTTCAAAACAAGGCGTTTACCTAAAATCGTGGGGAGGAAGAAAATGAAAACTATATATATCAAAATTTGAAATGAAAACAGGAAGAAAAAAAAAAAAAAAGAGGAGCACAAGGAACCGTTATAACTCATCGAATGTAACCCTTAGATATGAAACTTTCACCGGCGACAGCTCAAGCAAATTCAACAAAAAAGGTGGAGAGAAGGGCACAAAGACCGGCAATGGCGAAGCAATCTTCAGGCCTCACGGGATGCAGAATAGAAAAAAAAAAAAGAAAACGCAGAGAATGCAGAGAACGAATGGCCGACGGAGGGAGGAAAAAGCAGACGCAATGGGTAGCGAGGGTTTGGAAATATGTTTTCCCGTATCACATATGTATGTGGTGTGTGCACGCGTCAATGCCCCACTGTGCATATATATATATATATATATATATATATATATATATATATATATATATATATATATATATATATATATATATATATATATATATATATATATATATATATATATATATATATATATATATATTCAATCATATCTACCATAAAGAATATAATATGTATGATAATTTTTTAAAATAGGCCAAAAAGAATTAAATATTTTTTATTATCTTATACATAGGAGTTAATAGCCTATAATTGATTTTATCTTGTATAAATATTATGATAACAAAGTTTATGTCTAATAAGCCGAATCAAGACTCTTCAAGGCAAAGCATAATTGTTGACCCTCGGTTAGCTTTCCTAAAAAAAAAACCGAAGCGCTCGATCCTCCCTCAAAACCGCTCAGCTCCTCACATGCAGGCACAATCTTCCCCTCTCGTTTGATCCCCCTCAACCGCTCCTGCTCTCGTTCATCTAGAGTAAAACCGCAAGCCCTCCTCTCTTCCATTTTCTGAACCGCAAAAGGAAACCTCCCATTCAAGCAGCACTCGTTCTTGCTTTCTCTCGTTCTCCTGACCCCTTTAGACCGTAAGTCTCTCAACCCGTGAAGTCCCTCACTTCCGCTCTTCTCCCAATTTTCTTCAAATCGAAGGCTCCCCTTTCTCATGCACACTCGATCCCTAAAGCCGATCGCCCCCTCTCAGATCATCCTCAAGAAGCCGAACGATCCCCTCTTGGTTTGTCTGTCCCTCCTGAGCTCCTCTCTTCCCGTCGGGCTAGCTGAGCAATTCCCTCGGCCGAGCTTCCTTTGTCATCCCAAGATCCTTCTCTGCTGGACGTACAAGTCACGGCCGAATTCTCCGAGCCGATTGGCAAGCTCTAACCGGACAAGCTTGACTCTCTATCTCTTCCGTCCCAACTGTCCAAGTCGAACGAACGACACATCTCCCTCAATTTGAAAGCTTCATTTCTCGGTTTTCCTCCCATTCCCCCGATTTTCCCTTCAAACAGAGGCTTTCATTCGATTCCTTTTCCTCCTTCCCGGACTTCTCCTCTTTGGACGACTTCCCTTTTCCTTCTCGCACTACACAACCACACTACCCTCTCTTCATCTCATCCAAAAATAGTAAATGAGATTTCAGAGTGTAATTTGTGGATGCGTAAAAATAATATTTGTGGATGTGTAGGAATATGAATGTGAGAATTATATATTTGTGCTTGTGCTTCTTTTTACAAATTTTAAGACCCTGCTAATTCCCAATAGGGTGTGGTAGGTGCAAAGAGACGGTTATGATGTCGAAGACAATCTTACATGCCAATAGAGCGTCTGAAATCAAAACAAGATATTCTACGCGAAATCAAAAATTTCATCAAATTTTTGGAACTTAACAAAAAAATAATGATTTAACATTAAGTTAAATATAAAATATAAAGTCCTAAAGAAATGAATTTGAACTTAAATTTAAATGAACTTATTGAATATTAATATCATAAGAGAATATACTATGTAAAAAATGAGTTCATTCATCTAGTTTATTGTCAAATGAATGCTTAAGTCCATTGTTTTATATATTGAAATAAATGGAAGTGTTAAAATAGAATACAAATGAGGGTTGAAACTAATAAGAAACCTACAATAAATTTGAAGTTTAGTTTTCAAATAAATATAAAACTTAATGTGGAGTTAAGGATGAACCTAGAGGAAGTTTTTAATAGCTCTTACGTGAATGTGAATGTGATTACAATCCCAGCCAATAAGCATCTATATGGTTTATGTAATAAACAAGGAGGCTAGCATGGCTTATTCCAAGTGAAATCAAAGAATGATCTGGATTGAACATGATCAAATTTAAGGGATTTATGTGAAGCTTGATAGCTTATGTTAGCATGAGTGGGCTTTGACATCTTATCGAATAACATTAATTAGTTTTTTTATTGATTTTTCAAGGTGTCAACTTCATGAGCAAGTAACAAGCATAAATAGAATTAATTGAACACTTGGATAATTACATTTAAAGTTGAATGAAATGAAGACCTTTCATGAACACAAATAGTATGTCAATAAATATAAGAAAGGGGTTTTTTAATAAATGAATGTCTCATGCTTAACTCTAATTGGATGAGTTGAGAAGAGTTGAACAAATTTGAGTAAAATTTACAAAGAATTTGATAGCTTGCTAATGGATTTGAACTTAATCCTTGCAATATCTCATGTTGAGTAATCTAAGAGGAAATTCAGTTGAACAAATGATTAGATCACATGAGTCTTGCAACGATGTTGAAATCTAGCTTTGAAATGCAAATACAATTCAAGCATGATTCAAGCAACAAGAATCATATTGAATAAGCGAAGTTGAAAGAGATATAATAGCTTGTCTATGGGCGAGAACAAAAGCTAAAAGTGATGAATTGATAAATATTTGAAAGCTCTTTAACTACTCTAATGATATTTGAGAATTGAAAAGTTCAATAAGCAAACTAAGTGCAAGTAATATTTTGAATTATAACCTAAATCATATGCCACTTGATTCACAATACATCATACAAGAGAACAGAAGGCATTAATTAAGGCTTCAATTGAACTCTTGCACATTTTATGAAGGATGATTAAAATTCAAATTCAATGCCTTAAAGTTATGCAAGCATTCTTAAATATACCCGAATGGGCCTCGACACTATGCTGAATGCTTAAACTTAATGTCTCACGTCGTGTGTTGCTTCCCGCTTAGACCGCTGTGACGGTTAATAAAACCTAAAAATCCAATTATTATAAGAATTTCAACTAATTAAAATATCTGAGAAGCTAATTCTTTCATATAATAGCAGATATGATCCTTTATTATTAAACTAATAGACTTGACAGAATTTGAAATAATAAATTAAATGATCAAACAATACATCAACCGTAATGATGGCTGTTTTGAATGGAGATTTCAACCGGAGGGGATACTTTCATCAAAAATAAATTTTAGATTAAATTAATTTAAATTGAGTATCAATCAAAATGTGAGATCTATTAAACAAGCTCCAAGGTGAATGAGATTAGAAATTGAAGAATAGGTGATCATTGAAACTAAAAAGCTAATTGAAGCAGGATTCATTCGTGAAGAAAAGTATCCTGATTGGATAGCTAATATTGTGCCCGTGAAGAAGAAAAATTATCAGATTCGTATCTGTATTGACTTCCAGGATCTTAATAAATCTTGCCCAAAAGATGACTTCTCGCTTCCTATATCAGAATTGTTGGTTGATAATACATCCAACTATGATATGTTTTCTTTTATGGATTGATCATCGGGATATAATCAGATCAAGATGTCACATGAAGATGAAAGACATATATCATTTAGAACACCTATTGGCATCTATTGCTATGCAATCATGCCATTTAGTTTGAAGAATGCTGGAGCTGCATACCAAAGAGCTATGATACATATTTTTGATGAGTTAATTCAACAAAAGGTGGAATGTTATGTTGATGATTTGGCGGTGAAGAGCTTAAATTGTGAAAATTATTTTGAATACTTGAAAAAAGTATTGGAGAGAATCAGAAAATATGATCTTAAGATGAATCCTATAAAATGTGCATTTGGGGTGTCCTTTGAAAAATTTCTCAAGTACATTGTACGTCAGAGGAATTGAGATCGATCCTGCTAAAACAAGACAATTATTGAGATGCCTCTGTCAAAGAGTTTGCGTCAGCTCCGTTCTTTATAAGGATAGCTTGCATTCTTCCAATAATTTATATCAAACCTATCGTGACATCGTCAACCATTTACAAAGTTGATGAAAAGAATGCTCCATTCATATGGGATAAGGAGTGCCAAGAAACCTTCAATAACATTAAAAGCTACCTGTTAAATCCACCAATCCTTGCAGCGCCTACTCCTGGGAAGCCCCTCAGTTTATACACAGTTGCATTAGAAGAGTCCCTCAAAATATTATTGGCAGTACACAATGAAGAAATCAAAGAGAATGCTCTTTATTATATCAGCCAGAGATTGATAGGAGTAGAAATGAGATACTCTTCGATAGAGAAGCATTGTTTGGCATTGATCTTTGCAGTCCAAAAGCTTCATCATTATATGTTATCTCACAAGACTACCCTCATCTCAAGTATCAATCCATTGAAGTACTTGATGATAAGACAAGTGTTAATAGGTTGCTTGGCAAGATGGGCAGTATTGCTTTTACAATATGATATCACATACGTTCTGTAGAAAGTAGTAAAGGGGCAAATCTTAGCAGATTTTTTTGCTGCACATCCCATCCCTATGGACTCTTCTCTTAATGATGATTTTCCTGATGAGCAAATTATGCTCATTCATGAAAGAGAAAAATTATAAATTTGAGAAATGTACTTTGATGGATCCTCATCGATCAAACAAGGCCAACCTCCAAATCTCCCAAGTGCAAGAGCAGGAATCAGCATCGTCTTCATAACACTAGAGGGAGAAATAATGAGACGATCTATGAGTTGATTTGCTTCGTTCAGTTACGTATTGCTGTATGAAGCATTGGTAGTGTCTTGAAGAAACTATTTTTATAGACATTCAAAACTTGCATATTTTTGATAATTTTCAACTTATTATAAATCAAGTACTTGACATCTATAAAATCAATAATATTGAGTTAGCATTTTACCACAAGCGAGTTCTTGAACTTATGAAGCAATTACCAAATATCACACTAACACGAGTCTCTCGATTCGAGAATAACAAAGTAGATTGCTTAGCAAAATTAGTTAAGAAGATGACAAGTATGAAGGACGATTATGTCATGATCATGATCGAGATATTTACTCGACAAGTTCTAGAAAAAACAAAGTATCAATCCCCACAGGTAGAGGGGTTATCAAATTTGACCTAGTAGGATGCAACTCGGGTTGCTCCTCATCCTCTCCAAAATCAACAAGGAGTTAAACCAAGAAAAGCTAAGCATGTCATTAATTTAGAAAAGCAATGAGAAGCTTTTATAGTAGAAAAGCCACACGATTGGAGGCAACCCTTCATCGACTACTTTAAAGAAGGTAAATTATCAAAAAATAAATCATTAGCAACTCAAATTGAGAAGAAAATGTTGTGCTATACTTTCATCAACAACACTTTATATCGTAAATCCTTTGAACAAATGTGACTATGATGCCTAAATACATATAAAGCTAGCAAAGTGATAGTTGAAGTTCATGAAGGACTTCATGGTGCACATCAATAAGATCCTAAGATGGCAGTAAAGATCAAAATGATAGGTTATTATTAGCCATCTATGGTGAGAGACTGTATCAATTATGCCAAGAGGTGCCATGAATATCAAGTATATGGGAATATAATCCACCAACCTCCAAATCCACTACACAAAATAATATCATCATGGACTTTTGAATGTTGGGGTAGAAATATAATTAGACCGATTGATCCACCATCATCAAATGGTCACCGCTTTATCCTAGCAGTGACTGGTTATTTCTCTAAGTGGGCTGAAGCTATCCCATTTAAAGAAGTTACTACTGGTCGAGTGATCAACTTATTCATGCATAATATGGTCTATAAATTTAGAGAGTCGCCAAATAATTTTTGATAATGACACAGCTTTCAAAAGTACAAATATTTATAGATTTGTCGATTAACACAAAATTGATTGGTGATATTCTTCAATATATAATCCAAGGATAAATAATTTGGTAGAAGCTTTCAACAAGATATTAGTTAAGTTGCTTAAGAAGATCCTCACTAAAAATAAGAGAGAATGACATACCAAACTGATAGATGCATTATGAGCGTATCGAACTACCTACAATATGCCAACTAAAGCTACTCCTTATTCATTAGTATTTGAAATCGAAGCGGTCCTTCCGCTTGAAGTTGAGTTGTCTTCACTTAAAGTAGCCATCCAATACAATCTAACTGAAGATCAAAATGCACATTTAAGAATGGACAAACTCGATGCGCTTGACAAAGTTAGATAGCAAGCTCATCAAAATCTGGAAGTTTATCGAGCAAAGATGTCCAGAGCTTTTGATCATATAATGTGACCTCAAACATTCCAAAAGGGGGAATTGGTCTTGGTGTTAAGAAGACCAATTATTCCTAATCGAAGAATTGGTGAAAAATTTGAGCCTAATTGGGAGGGCCCTTTTGTCATCGAAAAGGTGTATCAAGGAGGAGCGTACCAACTCATTGACCTAAATGGTGAAAGACCAATGACACCAATTAATGGTCGATACCTAAAAAAGTATTATACATGATAAATATATTCTTGAAGTACAATAAAAATCCCCCTACAAGACAAGGGGTATTTTTTTAGTATATCTATTTAGATCGACATCGTGTTTCATGCCGAGATCCCTAAATAAACATACTTACTCAAGATGAAAAAAAAAATTTCTGAGAAAATTCTCCTATTACAGGCATTTTAAATTTTATATATAGATAAAATAATGTTATATATTAAAACCCTCTTAAGATAATAGCTCAAATATTGATATATTTTCTTAAATTATTTTAGAACTCTCTTAAAGTGCTTTAGAACTCTAAAGACATGGGGTATTTTTATATATTTATCTGAGTTGACATCATGCTTCAAGCTGAGATTCATGAATAAATATACATGATGATCAGAATGAGCTATGTTTATTTATATTAAAGAAGTTCAAACTATGTGATACATTTTTGAGTTAATCTTCAATCCTCCTATTAGACATGAGCCCTTTTTTATGATCAAGGTTGTTCAGTCCTCTCCTGTGAAACAGGGGACCTTCTTGTTTATATATTTAGGTTAACATCGAGCTTTATGCCGAGATCCCTGAATATATCCATAATTACTATTATTAAAGTTGGAGGCTCTTGCAAGAAACAAAAAGAATCTATTTCTATGCATGAAAAGATAGCCCTAAATATCAAAAGTTTATCTTCTAGATTTGTCAAATGAAGAGCAAGTTAGAAGAACCCCAATTTCATAAGCTTCATCAACCGAGTTGGAAAAATATCAATCTCTACATCCGATGACCTCATTTTTTGGGATAAGCTCTCACCCTCCATCTTAGACATAGGACTCCTTAGACTTTAAGAGTTCCTTAGTCTTAAGACACATCTAGTGATTAGAACTTAGCCTTAGAGACTTAAAGAGTTAGCCATAAAATAGGTCATGCCTTGTTAGGAAAACTTCCAACCCTTAGCAAAACCACTCCTCACTTTCTTTCCTTCAAGTCAAACTCCAAATCAATCTCATTTAATTTTCTCCAAACTCAAATCAATTTCATGATTGAACTCCATGAAATCTATGATTGAAACCAATGATCAAAATCCATCAAAATTCCCAAGTCCAAGTCCTTAATCCTCTAGGACTTAACCAAAATCATGATCAAAACCAATTCAAATCTTTGAGATTTTCTCATAATTCATTTATATTCTCATTTATATTCACATATATAAATGAAGTATAAATTCATACCCATCAAATCAAACTCAAAATTTCAAATCAATTCATGAAATTTTCTTAAGTTCTTTAAGTTCACCCTTAAAGAATTAGCCTCATCATGATCTAAATCCCAAATCCTTGGGATTTTTTTTCAAAACTTATTTATATTCTCATTTATATTTATATAAATAAATGAATATAAATATAAATCAATCAAATCATATCCTCAAATTAAATTTCCAATTTAAAAATTTCCTAAGTCCCTTAATTTTCCATTAAAGGACTTTTCTAAAACCTTAATCAAATTAACTCAAACTCATGGGATTTTCTCAAAACTCATTTATATTCTCATTTATATTCACATATATAAATGAAATATAAATATAAATGAATCATATCAAACCCTAAAATTAAAATTCCCAATTTAAAATCTCCTTAAGTCATTAATTCTCCATTAATGGACTTAGCCTAAGTCTTGATCAAATCATCTCGAAGTCATGGGATTTTCTCATAATTCTCATTTATATTCACATATATAAATGAAATATAAAAATAAATCAATCAAACCAAATTCAAAAATTCAAATCCCTACTCCAAATTTTCCTAAGTCCCATAAATCCTTCTTAATGGACTTAGCCTAAATCATGATCAAACCACTTCAAATCCTTGAAATTTTCTCATGATCAATTTATATTCTCATTTATATTCATATATATAAATGAAATATAAATTCAAACAATCAAAACCAATTCCAAAAATTAAACTCAAATCAACTCAAAATCCAATGCCTTTCAAGTCAAAATCTTGAACTTAGCCAAATCAATTTCAAATCAAGCCAAACTCTTGATTTTCTCTCATGATTCAATCAACCCTACAATCATGAGCTCATATATAAATAAAACTTCAATCAAACAATCAAAACCTAAGTCAAAAATCAAAGCCAAAACCCTTTTATATTCTTCCTTTGAATATGAAATTGTCAAATGGATCAAAATTCATTGACTTCAAATCACTTGTAAATGGATTTATATTTCAATCATAAGTCCATATACAAGATCAATCAAACTCAAATCAAGCTTTGACCAAGCCATTTGACCCACTTAGGCTCACTTGACCCAAAGTGACCTAAAGTACCCTTTATGAGCCAAATTCTAATCCTAACCAAATTGGATTGAACCAAACTCATATTTGCCTCTCATCATGATCAACAATCATCATGGGATGATCAATCAATCAAATTGGGTCAAACCAAGTCAAACCTAAGGGTTGACCAAGTCAACACTTAACCCAAAATAGAACTAACATAGCCAAATTTCACTATAGGCCAAATTGATTGAAACCATTGATCTAAGTTCACTCATGACCTATGTTTTAACTTGACCAAGCCAACATTTGAGCCTAACCTAACCCAATTGGCCACTTGACCCAAGTTGACTTAACTTGACCTAAAAGTCAAAATGTGTCAAAACTTGATCTAAGCCAAATTGATCCAAACCAATGGGTCAAGTTCATTCCAAATCACTTTTTGAACTTGAACAAAGCCTCAATAACTAGAGCTAACCTAATTGACCTTAGACCCAACATGACCTAAAGGGTCATGTTGAGCCAAATTTGAACAACCAAAAAATTGATTGGAAGCAAAGAAACCAATCCACTCCATATGACTAACCTAACATAAACCTACCCATGACCTATCCCAAATAGGTCAAATGGGTCAAATAGGTCAACTTGACCCATTTGACCTAAATGAAGTCATATGAGCCAAATTCAAAACCATATCAAATTGAATCAAACAAAAGCCACCAAAACATTTCAAATGGTCATATGAACTTGACCCAACCCTTGGTTTGACCGAACCCTTGGTTTGACCCAATTTGACCAATTGGTCAACTTGACCAAAGTTGACCCATTTTGACCTAAATGGGTCAACATGAGCTAAACCCTATCAAATGAATTCCAACTCTCATGAAACTTGGCCAAACCTATTTTCTCAACATACCCAGCATATCCAAAGTAAAAAATCAGCAAAATGACCATTCTACTCCTAGGCCATAGAACAAATTTTGGCTTAATCCATGGATAATTTGGTCATACCTTCTTCATATCCACTTGAGGCTTTCCTAATAGCTCAAGGGGACCTAGTGAAGAGTGGTGCACCCAACCCAATGGGTTTGGGTCAGCCCAATTGGTCCCTAGACCAAACCCAATCCCATGGGTCAAAACTCAAAATTCAAACTCCCTCTCCCACTCAATTTCAAGCACATGGGAGGTTGGCAATCCACTCTTTGGCTCAAACTGACTATGAGCACACTCCTAACTGATCAAACAACCCACTGCCTAAGCCTCATTGATAAAAAATGGCAAGAGGTTGGTCACCGTTGATTTTTTCAGGGGGAGATATACCCCCTTCATTTCAATGCTAACTTTCCTCATCGATTGAAGCTAAGGAACTCAAGCCTTGAGAGTATTCCCAAGCTTCTTTGAGAGGATTTGAAAACTCCATTTCTCTGAGTTTGAAAATAGGGGAGGTCTATTGAAGAGCCTACTTCCTCTTCACTCAATTTCACTTCAATTTCTTTTGCATACTCCATCAGAGAGGCAAGTCGAGTGCACCCAAGCTCTCTTTGATGTTCCAAAGGCAAAGGGAGACCTAGCTCGATCAAAGTTGCAGGATAGCTAAGGAGGAGGTGGTCCATATACCAATCCACTCAACCTTAAGTGCTCAAAACTTCAGCAAGGCTTCATCTCAACCAAGCGAATCTTCTCTAAGGGAAGTGAGCACCGGTGATCACCTCTGAGGTATGGGATTTTCGACCATTAAACTCAATGTGTGGAGCTTTGTGAAAGAAATTTTAATCCCATGGAGTTTTGACCATTGGATGTGCCACTCATTTGCTTTAGATGGTGTGGGTTGAGTTTGGTTTGAATCCGAGCTCAATCGAGCTCAAGTCTTCCCCTTGATCATGCACGGTCTCTATTGATCAAGGGGAAGAACTTAAGAGATCTCCATCCAAGATTTTGGATGGATGGCGAGTTAATTCCACATTTAGAAATCCCTTATCCATTTTAAAATCATGGGAGATCTGTTGTCCCATCTTTGATGACGAGATCAAATCGCATTCTCCGCCAGCCACCATTTTGAATTTGACATTTAAGTAAATCCCTCATGGTGCGACACGTGTAAAGTGCACTGACCGCTGCCACCACGCGTCGCGCCGTGAGCTAGTGGATTAGTTAGGATGTTTTAATTATTTCTAATTAATCTAGGGATATTCTAAAATTCATAACTCTCTCTAAAAAATTCAGAAATTATGAAATAAAATCCTATGGAAAGATAATTCAACCTAGAATATTTTAAAATTAATTTCAATGGGATTTCAATTATAATTTTCTTTGATTTTGAGTTTTTTTTTGAAACTTTATTTTGCTAATTATTTTTTAATTAAGCCTCTGATCAATCCCAAATTTCTTGGGTATATTTTAAGGGGATGACTTTCCCCTAATTTTCTTGGGATTTATTGAAGGCTTGATTAGAAGAATTGCATATGGATTTCTTAATTAGTCTCCTTATGTAATTAAACATAATTAGGATATGATTAGTGATTTTAATCTATGATTAGGGTTGATTAAGGTCAAATCCAGTAAGTAGAAGATTTATGAAATAATTTTGATGCATTTTACCTATGCTATTACCTAAACCCCCTTTTTTCTCTTCTTAATCCTCTCTTAATTAAATTCATTAATTATCCTCTTAATTAATTTCTAAAAATTCTTAAAAGTTCCAGAACTTAATTAATCTACTTTGGGTAGATGCTTAGGTGTTTAATAGCCTAAATTTAATTAAGAAAATCAAAACCCAATTCAGAAGTATGAAAGGGTGTTTCAAAATTACTTAAGCTAAACCCCTTAGCTTAATTAACTTTTAATTGAGCTAAATTGCATTAGGCCTCTTCCTATTAGGCGCATTGCAAAAAGCACACATGAATCTTTCTATTCAATACACTCACACTTATTGAATGGAAGTTTCATTTGTAAACAAAATTAAACTTTTCAAAAACACACATGAGTATCTTCATTTAATATACTCAAATTTATTAAATGAAGATTTCATTCCCAACTAAAAATAAATATCATTTAGGAATACATATCTTACATATGTTTTAAGTTGGAATTCCTCTCTTTCAAAAAAAGCAACAATCACTCACAAAATAAAAAATTTTACATTTCAAAAATAAGATTGATCTCCATTCTACATACCTAAATTTGTTGAATGGAAGTCCTCCTTTCAAAAATTAAAACTTAAACGATCATTTTTCAAAATTTTCAAACACATTTGGAACTTCATTTTACATACCCAAATTTATTAAGTGAAGTCTCCAAATTAAAAAATCCAAAAAAATTTTCTTATCTCATTGACTTCATTTAACATACCCAAATTTGTTAAGTGAAGTCTCCAAATTCAAAATCCAACAAAATTTTAAACTTCATTTAGCATAATCAAATTTTCTAAGTGAAGTTTCCAAATCCAAAATAAAAAAAATCAACAATCATATTTAAAATTTTCAAACACATTTGGAACTTTATTTAACATTCCCAAATTTGTTAAGTGAAGTCTCAAAATTCAAAATCCAAAAATTTTCAAAACACATTTAGAACCTCACTTAACATACCCAAATTTGTTAAGTGGAGTTTCTAAATCCCAAAATCTAAAGTTTTCAAACAACTTTTTGGAGTTTCATTTAATATACCCAAATTTGTTAAGTGAAGTCTCAAATCCAAAATCTAACAAAAATTTTAAACACCATTTGGAACCTCACCTAGCATACTCAAATTTGCTAAGTGAAGTTTCCAAAGCCAAAACAAAAATCTTCAAACACCTTTGGAACTTCTTTCCTTAGCATACCAAATTTGCTAAGGAGAAGTTTCCATTTTCAAAACCAAAATGAAATCAAAATTTTAAACACACCATTTAGAATTTCATTTAACATACATAAATTTGCTAAATGAAATTTTCATTTCACAAAACCAAGTGGGACTTCATTTTTTTTAGCATACCAAATTTGCTAAAATTAAATCTCCACTTTGAATCACATCAAAACAAAATGAAGCACCTTAGGATTCCCTTAGCATACCAAATTTGCTAAGGATCCTACATTTTAAAAAATCAAATAAAACACACTTGGGTTCTTCACTTAGCATACCTAAATTTTAAGTGAGAATTCCAAATTTTCAAAATCAAAACAACAAAATTCACAAAAGAAACAATCACTTTCTCAAACATTTTACTTAGCATACCTAAATTTGTTAAGTAAGTGAAATTCAAAATAATCAAACAAAATAAAATCAATTTGATCCTTACTTTAACATACCTAAATTTGTTAAAGGAAAGGGTCCTCAAATCAAAATCTTCAAATTCAAAACAAACAATGAACCTATGGAAGCATCCTTTAAAATTTTGAATTCATATTTCAACATACCTAAACTTGTTGAGTTGGATTCATATTCAAATTCCTCTTTCAATCAATCTTCTCAAGTCCATTTGAACCCCACTTAACACTTCCAAATTGTTGGATGTGGGTTCAAATTTTAAAATCCAAAATTCAAAAATCTAGGGAGATAGAAATCTGATACATCTTCATTTCTCATTGCAGATCTTTACAGTCAATGCAGTACATTCAGTTTCAGTCTATTACAGTTATTAAAATACCAATTCTTAGAAGTTTGTCTTCCCCACGGTATGGATGGTTTTAGATGCCAACTTCCCATCGGACCATACCCACTTAATTCACTTTGGTCGGGATTTAGGAGCCAAAATTACTGTGAGGGCACTCCTCTCACTACAGTCAGCAGGACCAAGGTGACCGGGCATAAGCCGGTCATCAGGATTGACTTTCCCTTTGATTCTGATGTCTCCTCACTGAAAAGAAAAGCTATGGAAGTTCCACATACTTCAGTTATAGCAGTGCTAACTGTGCCAGTAGTACCAACTCTGATTGTAATTTGCCATAGAGTTGCTCATGTTGCCCTAGTGAGGGCTAGTACCTTACCATCTATACCCTCTAAGGGTAAGGCTCCCCTGGTCTCAAGGCTTGCCTCCCCTACATTTGAGTATGAGTATAGCTCGCACTCCTCCCATCCTACCCGTATGCAGCGTAGGAACAAGAACAACATGATCAAGCGGTACCACACTCGGATAGCCAGGGAGCTAGAGGCAGCAGCTCGATCAACCATGGATGAGTTTCCCGTTATCACTTCACCACTGGTTACAAAAAACCAGTTCCATCCTCTCTCTGGATCAGACAGAGAGAATGTCAGGAGAATTCATTCATCACCTCCTCTAGTGCTGTAATTTTAGCCCACAGTTTCCAAGAGCAGGAGGTTGTATGCCTGCCTCCGATCTATCTTATGCCAAGTAGGCGGAGCATATAGAAGCTCAGAGTCTGGCACATAGTTTGATCTTTGATCTTTTATCCCCCATAGTGTGGGGAGGCAGATTCACCAGGAGAGGGCCCATGAGGCCCATACAACACATGTTACTAGGAGAGCGAGGTTGAGGCATCATCGCCGCCACGATTTGATTGATTTTCCAACTCGGCGCGCTACCCGTGCCGACCATACTGACATTATCCTTCTCACCGGGACTAGCCACCACAGGAGGGCAGTTCTTGTGCACAAAGAGTCGGTGGTGTCTCCAGCCCATCGTTTTACCCCTCGTTTGCCTTAACCAGTTCATGTTATAGCATCTACGATTCCATCTAAGGCCATGAAGGCCATATCTGGGGAAAAGTGCACCCCGTTGGTGATCCGGTTATGGCCAAGGGATCCTACCCCTTCTACACCGCCCATTGTAGTAGGGCCGAGCTCTCTTGCTCGACCTTCTGCCCTAGTGGTGGTGCGAAAGGAGAAGCAACCCCAAAGCATCGTGGTCATCCCTTCACGAACTCTGCCCATACAGTCGGATGTGGAGATGGTGATGGTTATTACAAATATTCCAGATGACAGTCCAGCTGCTCCAGTAGTAATAAAACATCATAGGATTATTACCCCTCTCATAATTAGTAGCAGTCAGGAGTGCCATTCATCCAGTGAGTACAACCCACATAGGATTGACTCTCCAGTGATAGGCGAGGTCCGGTGCCTCTCAGTGCACGATAGTGAGCACTGGCCTATATAGGAAGGTAGTGAAAAGTACCTCCTTATAAAAAAATGACATAAAACCCATGGTTGAGCAGCAGGTGAAGGAAGCTTTGGCTCAAGCCCATGGTGGATCATCAGTTCCAAAGGGTAGACCATACTTAGAGGAATTTGATGTTATCCAATATCCCTAGGGTTTTGTGCCTCCTTCCTTCAAAAGCTTTGATGGCAATGGAAACCTGAGGCAACACATAGCACATTTCAGGGCCGGTTGTTGCAATGCACATGGCAATGATGCTCTACTCTTTTGCCTTTTGGTTAGTAGCCTAGTGGGTATTTCTTTCGATTGGTATGTTGAACTGTCCAACGGTTCAGCAAAGACATTTGTTAAGTTAGAGCAACTCTTCATCAAGAGATTTTTGGAGCTTAACAAAGAGTTACTGTAGGTGATCTTGTTGTATCATAATGGTACCCCGGTGAGTCACTTATTGATTATATTATCCGATGGCATAACCTGAGTATGAAGTGTGAACCATAGCTATCTGAACATCATGTCATTGAGATTCTCTTAAAGAATATCCATGGTCTGATCGCCTTCATCCTTAAGGGCTTTACTATCAAGACATTTAAGAAGGTAATTAACAAGGCAACTAGTCTCCAAGGATAGGCCAAACAGTTGCTTTTTCAAGATCAGTTGCGTACGCATAAGCCATAGAAGGTCTATGAGAAGAAACAGGCGATAGCGGTGGTTGTGAGCGCTAGAGATTAGACTTCCCTCCACCTCTTTTCCACCAAGCACCCTAGCCTCCACCAGACCTCCACGGCCGACAACCATCATCTACCATACCACTAGTAGCGCATACATACGCCAGTGGTATGATCCACCTACTCTTTTAGATACGTTAAATAAACCTTATTCTTTTAAAGGGAAGTAATCAGGAAAATCTTTAAGAATCTCTTAAAGCGATTTTAGCTACCCGCCTAGAGAAGTAGGAATAAGTCATAATCCAAATTTTTTCCCTTACCAAATTATCTACATTTGGAGGATTGATTCACATTCAAGGACTAGCTTGAACACAGTTTCAAGACCGATGTTGTAGTTATCCCAAAGGAATATCTTGTGGAACAACCTTCTAGTTCCATTAGGGTAATCCTTGGGGATACATGTGATCCCACCAAAACTAAAGAAGGTTGAGATATTTCTTTGTCCAAAACCTCTAAGAAAATTATTTAGAAGATCAAGAAGCTTTCCTTGCAAGTGCCTAAGTCAGCTCAAACTTTCAACACTAAGGAAGGTTTAAGTTGCCAGTGTTAACTCTCGAAAAGTGAGAGCTCAGCAGCAGCAGCATGTGTCAGCCCGGGATAGCCCTTTAGCTTAGCCACAGACCGTGTCTAGCCTCCATCCTTCAATTGCAGCTTCCACATTGGTGACTTCTTCCATTTCTAGCTCTTTGACTTGAGAGTAGTTTTTGAATGGTTAAGGTAATATAAGCTCAAAATGAATCAAGTGTACATTGAGTAAGCAGAAAATTACTGGGTTTGTTGTTTGACAGCAGAGAATAGAAATATATCATAAAAGATTAAAGCTATCTTAGAAATGCCACCTTCTAAGAGTTTAACTCAACTTAGATCCTTTCATGGAAGGCTGGCCTATCTAAGACATTTTATCTCAAACCTATCAGGGAGATACAAGTTATTCTCAGTACTTATCAAAAAGGATGTCAAGTTCAAGTGGGATGACAAGTGTCAGCATGCTTTCGAATACATCAAAGAGTACATGGTGAAGCTGTTAGTTCTAGTAGCCTATCCGGCTCATCCTCTACCTTTGCATTGGATGACTCTCTTGGTGCTTTGTTAGCAACAATGATGAAGAGGTGCTTTCTACTTCCCTCGTCATCGATTCAAGCAAACTATTTGCCTATTAAGAAACATTACCTATCTTTAATCTTTGCGTCTCAGAAGCTACGACACTACAAGCTTTCTCATAAGGTGAACTTGATCTCTTAAACCAATCCACTGCAGTATCTCATGACATGGCCTACGCTTTTTGAATGTTTGGCATGTTGGTCCATGATTCTCTTGCAGTTTAATATCATGTTTGTACCCCTCAGTGTGATAAAAGGACAGACACTAGTGGATTTTTTAGCAGCAAACCCACTTCTTACTGATTCTCCACTTGGTGATGATCTCCCAGATGAACAAATCATGAACTTAGGGAGGCTCCATAGATGAGAAATGTATTTTGATGGTGCGCTTCTTTTCTTAAGGTGAAGTACGATCTATTCCCAAGAAAGCAAGGGTAGAATAGTTCTTCAACTTCAAACTGATGTGATGAGATTCTCATACTATCTTTAACCCTACCATATAAGTGAGGCTTTGATTATCGGGTAGTTATCACTGTCGTTGTGAGCATAAAATCTTTGGGATTCTTTGGTCATCGATTAGGGTCCTATCAAACCCAAGCTTAAGTCATTCTTGAGTATACCATGTTTGTTGGTCTAAATTCCTGAAGTCACCTTCTAGAAGGTTCCCTGAGTAGAGAACGCAGTAGTTGATGCCTTGGCCAAACTTGCTAAGGGTCTAAAATAGACAAGTCCTATCCCTTATTAATGTTGAACTTATCGAGAGACTTTCTCTTTAAGGGAAGGTTGTCATTGCAAAAATGGATAAGGAGCTAGATTGGAGACAACCATTCATAGATTACTTGAACACCGGAGAACTACCTTAAGAAAAGTCACAAGCCCATCAGATGAAACAGAGAGCTCTCTCCTATGCTCTTGTTGATGGCACCCTGTACCGCTAGTCCTTTGACCAAATATGGTTAAGTTATTTAGACAAACACAAAGCCTATGGCATTATAATTGAGGTACATTTAGGTCTATATAGAGCACATCAATCTGGTCTGAAGATGAAGATGATGAAAACAGGATATTCTTGCGCCCGATGATTCTGGTGCATGGATGTAGCTAGGAGATGCCATCAATGTCAGGTATACGGTGTGATCCTCCACCAACCATCCAACATTCTACACCCTACTTTAGCCTCATGGCCATTTGAGTGCTGGGGTACTGACATTGTAGGTCCAATCGATCCTCCTTCTTTCAAGGGCCATCGATTCATCTTAGCTGCCACCGACTACTTTTCCAAGTGGGCGGAAGCCATCCCACTCAGAGAGGTCACAACTCACCATGTGCTTCAGTTTTTTAGGAACCATATCATATATAGGTTCAGGGTGCCTCGATGAATTATATTCGATAATGATATTGCATTCAAAAGCATGAAGATCAACAGCTTCGCCAGAAGATATGGTATAGATTGGAGATACTCCACCATCTACTACCCCAGAGCTAATGGCTTAGTAGAAGCATTCAATAAAACTCTCATCTAAATATTGAAGAAGACTTTTGATGATAATAAATGATAGTGGAATAAGCAGTTAGTTGAAGCCTTGTGGGCCTACCACAACACACACCGAACTCCAACTCAATCTACCCTATTTTCTTTAGTGTATGGGTCCGAAGCCATTCTTCCTTTAGAAGTTCAACTCCCATCACTAAGGATAGCATTGGGTAACAAGATCACTACAGAGAAGAATGCAAAATTATGGTTAGAAGAGCTTGAAGGTTTGGAGGAGAGTCGCTTACTAGTGTGCCAAAACCTCGTGTTGTACAAGGCCAAAATGATTCAAACTCACAACAAGCTGGTTCGCCCTAGGTCTTTCTGAGTAGATAACTTGTGTTAGTCCTAAGGAGACCAATTGTTGCCCATCAAAAGATGAGAGGCAAGTTTGAACCCAATTGGGAAGGCCCCTATGTCATAGAGAAGGCATACCAAGGAAGATCTTATCAGCTTATTGATTGTAAAGGGGAACACCTGATACTTCCAATTAATGGGCTCTATCTAAATAAATATTACCCATGAAACAAATCATGTTTGAAAATAATCATTAATAAAAAGAACAAAAATTTGATTCCATTCATCAAATCTTCTCTTCTTTCAAAGTGTATTTTTTTGCTTGTCTTGCGAATCTATCATGACGTGTTTAGGGTAGGTGTAAGAGTCCCCCAGTGGCATCCTATCCCTCTTTCACAACACAAACACAATCTCCTGATGCTTTTAGAATAGGTGTAAGAGAACCTGAGAGGCATCCTACTTTGATTAGCATAACTAAGGTAGGTGTAAGAGAACCCAAGAGGCATCCTACTTCAATTAGCATAACTAAGGTAGGTGTAAGAGAACCCAAGAGGCATCCTTTCTTAGTTAGTGGGAATTCTATTTGCCATCCATGGCACCATTCCATCGAACCCCTAGTGTGTTTAAGGTAGGTGTAAGAGTCCCCAGAGGTGTCCTATTCTTTTTAACACATGCACAATAATAAACATAAATCTTTTATCCGATATTTTGATGTGGGAGCAAGCCCCATGTGGCACTCACTCATTAGCTGCTCTAGGTCGGATCTACATGCTACCTTACTAGTATGTCACTCTAGTAATCATTTATTAGAGGATGTGAGTGCTCGCACTTTCTTCCTAACTTGACCATTGCAAACCATCGAGTGCTTGTTAGTATGGTATGCTTCACTGTCCAGCCAATAAGATAACTTATGTTGACTTTTCTTAAGAAGATGTGAGTCCCCGTGCTTTCTTCTTAAACTAGCCATCATGTTTTAAGTAGGTTGAGTATGTTTGAGGTTTAGGATAAGTCCCCTAGAGGCTTCTTTCCTCTTGACTATTTTTGAGTTGATATAAGTCCCCTAGTGGCATTCAATTAGTAGTCGCCCTAGGTCAGATAGCACCTTTCGAGCTGAAGTCAAACTATCCCGGTAGTCAATTCCACAATAGGAGGATGTGAGTCCTCGAGCTTTCTTCCTAGGCTGATTGTTGCAAATTGATGGGCACTTTAGGTTGGTTGATGTTCACTATGTTGGTGGTCATGTAAATGCACTCTTAATGAGCTTTCTCCTTGAGTTAGACACCGAATACCTATTGGATATATGACTGTAATCTTCTCTAGGGTGTTGGATTAAGCCCTTACTGGCCCCATCCCCTATGGGCACTCTATTTAGATCAAGTCCTTTGCAACCCCATTTAGACACTACCCAAGTTACTTTTGGATTGGACAGTTCCCCTTTCTTAGTAACCACACATGTGGTTAGAAAATTTGTTCAGCGGATGCGCAGATTCTCCCATGGTTCAGTAAATCTGAGATATGTCTTGGCTGATATAAGCTCCTTCTCAATTTGATCTCTCACAAACTAATAGGTCCATGATAAAACAAATAAACAAAATTAATTCACTTGTGAATTAGGAATTTAAGCCTCCAAAGGGATCCTTTTCCCAAGCAAGCATTCTATCTTTAGGATGTCGGAAACTCCCTATAGGTGCGACTACGAGTCAAAGAAATCCCAGTGGTTCTCTCCATAGTCACCCTTAGGTCAGGTTCAATTTATTTTTCCATAAGCAAGTTACCCTGACAGTCATTGCTTTAAAAGATATAAGACTATGATGCATTCTTTCTAGCATGATTATCACAAATCGATGGGTAGCCCTAGGTCGGGTTCGATTTGTTGCCCAAAGAAACCGATCACCCCAATGATCTTTTCTAGTCGAAGATATGAGTCCCCAAGCTTTCTTCCCTCTGATTGATCATTGCAAACTAAAAGACACTCCTTTAGTTGGATAGTTCTCCCATTGGCTGGGAAGTTACTCCCTTTGGTTCAGTAAATCTGAGATAGGTCTAGGCTTCTATAAGCTCCTTCTCAATTTGATCCATCACAAACTAATGGAATCCATCAAATAAATAAATCTACAAATGAAAATTAATCTTTGACTATCCTTGAGCTGATTTAAGTCCCCAATGGCATTCACTCAATAGTCAGCCCTAGGTCGGGTGAGATTCATTGGCCAAAGCAACTGATCACCTTAATGGTTTCTTATTTCTAGAAGATGTGAGTCCTCATGCTTTCTTCTTAAGACTTGAACATTGTATACCAAAAGGCATTTCTCCTTGGTTGGATAGTCCTACCTTGTGGTTGGTAGACTATTCCCTTTGAATTAGCAAATCTAAGTTAGGTCTAAGCCTCCATGGCCATTACTCAATTCAGTTCATCACAAACTTATAGGATCCATCATAATCAAAACAAACAAATTTAAAAAATGAACTTAATCTTGACTATCTTTGAGATGATCTAAGTCCCCCAACGGCATTCACTCAATAGTCGGCCCTAGGTTGGGTTCAATCTGTTGCCTTGCCAATAGATTACCCCAGCAACTGGTCTCTACTTTTGAGGATGTAAGTTTATTATGCTTTCTTCCTAGTACAGTCGTGTGGTGAAAAATTTCTATAATGAGTAGGGAGTCGCCTTTCAAATCTGTAGGGAGAAATGAAAGAGGTAACTTTATAGAAATTCATCTTTAATGGACCTAATCACCTAAATAAGGACTCCTAAAGACAATAGGTCAGCATATGTACTAGAGATTCTTTTTTACTTTACATGAAAAAATAAAGTGAGGTTTATTTTAAATCGGGTTTGCTAAGTTCCCTACAGGGGCAAGCGCCCATAGTTAATTACATCCTAAGGAATGGGGATTCCATAGAAAACACACAATTAAGGTAAATGATCATCATCTTTAATGATTTCAATAGGAAGGACTATCAATCGATTGGTTTATTTTTGAAAGATCAAATGAGATTGATCAAAAGAGGGAGTTATTATCGAAGTCAAAATAGAAGATAAGTAGGAGATGCCCACGATGCTAGGAAATCTAGTGAGCATCTCAAACTATCCTACGGTTGGGCTTTACATTTTTTGAAATTGATGAATTTTTTATTAGAATTTAGGGCTTATGATTCCTTAACACAAGATTAAGAAAATACCTAAGCGGTGAAGAATTATGCTTATGGCCCATAAAGGGGAGAAGCAACCTCAGAACCTAAATCTAGGGAGCTTTAGCAAGGGCCGAAAGCGTGACCTAAATCTAAGATAAAAATTGGTAATTGGTTTACCTCCACAAAAGAGAATAAATCACCCGACAGCTTAGACTTACAACTGCCTAGGGGTGGCCGCCAACTAACTCCTTATACGATTTTAAATATATGTAGGCAAATCTTTATGCTTATGCAAGATAGCTAGGATGTTATTTATTTAGAAAGAGACTAAGTTCTTAAACTCACTCTCTAAAGAAACTAGATCATGTAAAGGGACATGCTTCAAATGACCTAAACCTAATATAATTCAAATTTTATTTTATTTTCATTTTGGACAATTATTTTGACTTAAGCTAATAGGATTCATATGACTAATGCATGAGAAAAAAAGGTTATTGGCCAAAATCAACAAGAAGGGAGGAGGTGAGTTTCCACCATGGCTCTCAAAGGTCAAGCCAAATTTTTTTGGCAAAGGTGGAAGCCCTCCAATCAAGAGTAAAATAAGATGTATTTGTGCATGACATTACAAAAGGAATACTCATCCAGCTAAGGGATTGCTAATTCTTTTATCTTGATTTTAAACCTAAGCTTTAGGTGAGGTTATTAGTTGTTTAGTTTTTATTTTGAGTTGTTAAGTTGGGTAAAATATTTATTTTTTCCTAAAGAGCCTAATTCACATCCAGGCCATACATAAAGCAAGAAACTAGAAAAAAAGCATGCCACTTAATGCAAAAAGCTAAACAAAATATCAACCAATTTATAAAGTTAATCACAAAAAGAATAAAAGGCTGTTGTGGTCGGGCACTTCCGCACAAACCCAAAAATATCAAATGTGGGTAGCCGAGTTCTACCCTTATACAACCCGAATTACAAATGAATTAAATTACAATTAAGCAAAGAATTCATTATTATGGGGGTTTTCAAGCTTTATTTCTTATTTCTTCTTTTATTCTTTCTTCTTCGTTTCTTCTTTTCTTCTTTATTCTTCTTTTCTTCTTTGGTTTCTCCTTTTGGATGGTTGGAAGGTAGATGCTCCAAGGCTTCACATGGTATATAAGATAGAATTTTATGACCAATGTTCATCCTAATCCCTATAACCATCATTCTAAAATCATAATTGCACAAATTTACATGAAAAGGAAAAGTGAAAATCTAACTAGCACCTACAAAACAAAGGTTAGCTAAAAAAATCACATAAATCCCAAGCATGTATATTGGACTTATCACCCCACACATGAGTGACTAAGTCCACCTGGCCTATTTGATTATGCTTAGGGGTATAAAGCACTTGCAAGCAAAAGAATTTATATTTTTATTTATGATAGTGCCCCTTAAGCACAATCCCTGCAGAAAAGAATGGTTAGACTAATAGTATCCTACCATTCATTCTACGAGTATACACCCTAATATCTAGTCTAAAACATATATCAAAACTAACCTCTAAGTAACGGTATGCTTAGCTATGGCTTTAGGTTTAAATTTTCTAAGTGTGAAGAGCATGTTCAACTTAGAGGATAGTTTTGATTAAGTTGTTTAATTATTTTGGGTTAATTTTATTTCATGTTTTGATTTGGTTTAAATGGATCTTACACTTAATTACTAAGTTATGAAGAGAGGGAAAGAGAAAGAGGCTTCTCTTTCCTTCCCTAACCTAAGTAATTTTTAAAGTAGATTCACATTTTGGTTTTTTTAGGTGAATGTTTGGATTAAATCTTTTAATTAATCTTAAGTTTAGATAAACTCTAAACAAACCTATTCAAAAAGAAAGGCATTTTAAGATTAAATAAAATGAATCAAAATTCACATAACACACATTACTTCATTTCTTTCCCAACATATATAACATGCATATGGATGGTCCCTAAGAATATCTATACATACAAATAAGAGTATCTACCACACTTTATGATGTATCCTAAGAAATCCATTTTAAGGAAATTTATAAGTTGAATATGCATTATTTTTCTTAAGTATAAAGGAGTTTCATTATCCAAATTTTCACATACACACATGAAAGTAAGAAAGGCATAAGTGAGTACAGTGACATTGTTAACCAGAGGTGTAAAGTACAAGACTTACATGGGGCTACTTAAAGTCTCACAACCTCAGGGTTTTCTAGGCTAATATACCACTTTCCTTAAATTCAAACATATGTATAAAAGAAATGAAATAGAAAAGGAGAATGCAAAAGTTGTGTTAATAGATTCATTTTATTTATGCAATTTATGTATGCTAGTATAGGTAGCCCTCCTTAAGTGGTAGCATAGAGATGAATATGATATAGAATTAAGTAAGTGTTAAGTTCTTTTCAATTGAACCCCACATCTGAACAACTCCTATTCAAAACTATGCCAACATAAAAGAGAAAGGAAACCTATGCTAAGCATGCCTTTATAATCTATCACATGCAAACTCATAATTAGAATATAAGTAACATACTTTTAGATTTGATATTTGATTTATAAATTTTGAAAATAATTTGGATTTAGTAGTGATAATAGCCATTCATATTTCTACTTTAGCCAACACATGAAAATTTGACATAAAGTAAATAATTTCATTTAAAATTGGAATTTGAAAAAGATGAATGCATGAAATCACATGACATACAAGTTTAACATGTTGGGGAAAGATTCAAAGTAATGAAAGCATGTTAAAAAATTCACTTCACTTAAATCCTAAAGATATTCTTATAGAATAAGTAAGTTTAAAATAAATCAAAGTGAATTCAATGTGATTTTTGTTTAGGTTGAAGTTTAACTTAATTTTGAAAAGGTGAGATTAGTTTGCTGTTCCTAACCCATTCCCACATGTGTTTTATATTTTTATTTAATTTTTAGATAATTAAATCCATTTTTATGTATTAATTAGGTTAAGGGTTTAATTAAGTACTTAATTAAACCTTACATAAACCACCTTAGAATAATTAACCAAATAATAATGAGCCAATGAGATGACATAAAAAACTCACAAGGAATTTAAATTTGCAATGCACCTAATAAGAAAAAGGGCTAATGCAATTTGACTCATAGTTAAAGTTTAATTAAGCTATGGGGTTTAGCTTAAGTAATTTCAAAACACCCTTTCATACTTATGAATTGGGTTTTGATTTCCTTAATTGAACTTAGGATATTAAACACCTAAGCATCTACCCAAAGTAGATTAATTAAGTTATGGAACTTTTTAGAATTTTTAGAAATTAATTAAGGGGATAATTAATGAACTAGCCCTTAATTAAGAGAGGATTAAGGAGAGAAAAGGGGGGGTTTAGGAAATAGCTTAGGAGAAATGTCTCAAAATTATTCCATAAAACCTCCTACTTACTAGCTCTGACCTTAATCAAACCTAATTATGGATTTAAATCACTAATTACATCTTAATTATGCTTAATTACATAAGGAGGGTAATTAAGGAATTCATATGCTATTATTCTAATCAAGCCTTCAATAAATCTCAAGAAAATTAAGGGAGGTAGAAGTCATCCCCTAAAACATACCCAAGAAATTTGGGATTAATCAAAGGATTAATTAAAAAGTAATTAGGAAAATAAAGTTTCCATGAAAACTCAAAATCAAAGAAAATTATAACTCAAAACTTATTGAAATTAACTTTAAAATATTCTAGGTTGAATTATCTTTTCATAGGATTTTATTTCATAATTTTTTGAATTTTCTAGAGGGCGTTATGAATTTTAGAAGATCCCTAGGTGAATTAGAATTAATTAAAACTAATCCTATAGCTCACGGCACGACGTGTGGCGGTGGCGGTCAGTGCGCTTTACACATGTTGCACCATGACGGATTCACTTAAGTTATCAAATTTGAAATCGTAGTTGGTGGAGCACGCGGTTTGATCTCTGCTGTCCGATCAAAGATCGAATGGCCAGAGACCTCCCCGCGAGTTTTAAAATGGATAAGGGATTTCTAAACACAGGGAATTATCTCAGCTGCCCATCCAAAATGTGTGGATGGACAACTGAGATCTCCCAAGTTTTTCCCCTTGATCAATAGAGACCATCCATGATCAAGGGGAAGATCCGAGCTCGATCGAGCTCAGATTCGAACCAAACTCAACCCACACCCAAAATAAAGCGGCAAATTCACGGTCAAAATCCATGGGATTAAAATTTCTTTCATAAAGATCCACACCACATTGAGTTTAATGGTCAAAATCCATACCTCACGAGGCTCGATTCCGAGGGGAAGCTTATCAGTTGAGGAAGCCTTTTGAAGTTTTGAGCACTCGAGTTTGAGTGGAATGGTATATGGATCACCTCCTCCTTAGCTATCTTGCATCCTTGATCCAATTCATCTCTTCCTTGCTGTGGGAACTCCAAAGGAACCTTGAGTGCACTCAACTTAGCTCCTTGATGAAGTATGCAAGAGCAATTAGATAGAAATTGAGTGAAGAGGAAGTTAGCTCTTCAACCACCTCTATTTTCAATCTCTAAAAATCGATAAATGGAGTTTTCAAATCCTCTCTAAGAAGCTTGGAAATTCTCTCTGATGCTTGCTCTGAGTTTCTTAGCTTCAATTGATAGAGGGGAAGTTGGAATTGAATTGAATTAGGGGGAATATATCTCCCCCTTGAAGGATCAGATGATCATCCATGCACTTGCCATTTTGCTCCTATTGAGTTTTGGCAGTGGGTTATTTGATCAGTTAGGAGTGTGCACATTATCGGTTTGAGCCAAGGAGTGGATTGCCAACCTCCCATGTGCTTGAATTTGAGTGGGAGAGGGAGTTTGAATTTTGAGTTTTGACCCATGGGGTTGGGTTTGGTCTAAGGACCAATTGGGCTAACCCAAACCCAATGGGTTGGGTGCACCACTCTACACTAGGTCCCCATGAGCTTTTAGGAAAGCCTCAAGAAAATGTGAAGAGGGTATGACCAAATTATCCATGGATTAAGCCAAAATTAGGGGTAGAATGGTCATTTTACTAATTTTTCACTTTGGGTATGTGGAGAAACAAGGTTTGGCCAAGTTTCATGAGATTTAAAATTCATTTGATAGGGGGCTCATGTTGACCCATTTAGATCTAAATGGGTCAAGTTGACCAATTAGTCAAATTAGGTCAAACCAAGGGTTGGGTCAAGTTCATATGACTATTTGAAATGTGTTGGTTGCTTTGGTTTGATTCAATTTGGATTAGTTCTAAATTTGGCTCATATGACTTCATTTAGGTCAAATGGGTCAAGTTGACCTATTTGATCCATTTGACCTATTTGCGCTAGGTCATGGGTAGGTTTAGGTTTGGTTAGTGATATGGAGTGGATTGGTATCTTTGTTTCCAATCAATTTGGTTAAGTTCAAATTTGGCTCAATATGACCCCTTTAGGTCATGTTGGGTCTAAGGTCAATTGTGCTAGGTTAGGTCCAGTTGGCTAATTGAGGCTTTGGTCAAGTTCCACAAGTGATTTGGAATGGACTTGACCCATTGGTTTCAATCAATTTGGCTTAGATCAAGTTTTGACACATTTTAACTTTTTAGGTCAAAATGGGTCAACTTGGGTCAAGTGGCCAATTGGGCTAGGTTAGGCTCAAATGTTGGCTTGGTCAAGTTCAAACATAGGTCATGAATGAACTTAGATCAATGGTTTCAATCAATTTGGCCTATGGTGGAATTTGGCTATGTTAGGTTTCATTTTGGGTTAAGTGTTGACTTGGTCAACCCTTAGGTTTGACTTAGTTTGACCCAATTTGATTGATTGATCATCCCATGATGATTATTGATCATGATGAGAGGCCAATATGAATTTGGTTCAATCCAATTTGGTTAGGATTAGAATTTGGCTCATAAGGTACTTTAGGTCACTTTGAGTCAAGTGAGCCTAAGTGGGTCAAGTGGTTTGGTCAAAGCTTGATTTAAGCTTGAGTGATCTTGTATATGGGCTCATGATTGAGATATAAATCCATTTATATGTGGTTTGAAGTCAAATGGGTTTTGATCCATTTGACAATTTCATATTCAAAGGAAGAATATGAAAGGATTTTGGGTTTGATTTTTGAACTAGGTTTTGATTTTTTTATTGAAGTTTGGATTTATATATGGGCTCATGATTGTAGGGTTGATTGAATCATGATAGAAAACCAAGAGTTTGGCTTGATTTGAAATTGATTTGGCTACGTTCAAGATTTTGACTTGAAAAGGCTAAGTTGGATTTTGAGTTGATTTGAGTTTAATTTTTGGAACTGGTTTTGATTGTTTGAATTGATATTTTATTTATATATGTGAATATAAATGAGAATATACATGTATCATGAGAAAATTTTAAGGATTTGAACTGGTTTAATCATGATTTGGGCTAAGTCCATTAAGAAGGATTTAAAGGATTTAAGAAAATTTTGAAGTTTTGGAATTTGAATTTTTGAATTTGGTTTGATTGATTTGAATTTATATTTCATTTATATATGTGAAAATAAATGAGGATATAAATAAATTTTGAGAAAATTCCTTGAATTTGAAATGGTTTGATGATGATTTAGGCTAAGCTCATCAATAGAAAATTAATGACTTAAGGAGATTTTAAATTGGGAATTTAATTTTTGCCTTTGATTTGATTGATTTATATTTATATTTCATTTATATATGTGAATATAAATGCGAATATAAATGAGTTTTAAGAAAATCTCAAGAGTTTGAAATGGTTGATCAAGATTTAGGCTAAGTCTTTAAGGGAGAACTTAAAGGAGTTAAGAAAATTTCATGAATTAATTTGAACTTTTGAGCATGATTTGATGGGTTTAAATTTATATTTTATTTATATATGTGAATATAAATGATAATACAAATGGATTATGAGAAAATCTCAAAGATTTGAATTTGTTTTGATTGTACTTTTGGTTAAGTCCTTGAGGGGAGGTTAAGGGCTTAGGCAAAATTTGGACTGAGAAATTTTTGATGGATTTTGATCATGGGTTTCAATCATAGATTTCAATCATGGAATTTTAATCATATGGAGTTGACTTGAGTTTGGAGAAAATCAATTAAGATTGATTTGGAGTTTGACTTGAAAGAAAGAAAGTGAGGAATGGTTTAAATTAAGGGTAAGAAATTTTCCTAACACCCCTAAGGTATGACCTATTCCTATGGCTAACTCTTCTAAGTCTCTAAGGCTAGGTTTGAGTGTCCACCTAATCACTAGATGTGTCTTAAGACTAAGGAGCTCTTAAAGGTTTAGAGGAGTCCTATATCTAAGATGGAGGGGTTGATATCTCATCCTAAAAATGAGGTCAACAAGCCGCTGCATACCAAAAGGCACCCCTTTAGTAGACTACCCCTTTGGATTGGTAAATCTGAGTTAGGTCTTGGCCATACTTAGTGCAACCCATCATGGCAAACCAACAGGTTCATCTAAAATTCAAACTTAACAAATTTAACCCTCTTCCCCAGCAGAATAAATCAAATCTTTTTCTCCTCAATGAGAATCAAATTAAACTTTTCATCCCCTTATGGATGATTTGAACATGTTTCCCTAGTGGAAGGTTCACACTCTATCCCTTATTGGATTTTTCCCTCTCTCTTATGTCTTGGACATAAGTAGAGCCACATTTCACTAAGCTATGGAATCTTTCTTTTCCTTGGGTTAAGGATAGATTGTTTCTATTAGTGCTTGTGATCTTTCGGTGTTGTTGATCATTTCGGTCAACACCAATATGTGCGGTGTTTCTTGTCAATCACAACTATTGGGTGCCCTTTTGTTGACCACATTTTTAGGATGAGCTCTCAACCCCTCCATCTTAGATATAGGACTCCTCTTAGACTTTAAGAGTTCCTTAGTCTTAATACACATCTAGTGATTAGGTGGACACTCAACCTAGCCCTAGAGACATAGAAGAGTTAGCCATAGAAATAATCATGCCTTAAGGGTGTTAGGAAAACTTCCTACTCTTAGCTTAAATAATTCCTCACTTTCCTTCCTTCAAGTCAAACTCCAAATCAATCTCATTTGATTTTCTCCAAACTCAAATCAATTCATGATTGAACTCTATAATTGAAATCTATGATTGAAACTCATGATCAAAATCCATCAAAATTCTCAAGTCCAAATTTTTCTAAGTCCTTAATCCTCTCTTAAGGACTTAACCAAAATCATGATCAAAACCAATTCAAATATTTGAAATTTTCTCATAATCCATTTGTATTCTTATTTATATTCACATATATAAATGAAGTATAAAATCAAACCCATCAAATCAAACTCAAAAATCCAAATCAATTCATGAAATTTTCTTATGTTCTTTAAGTTCTCCCTTAAAGGCATAGCCTCATCATGATCTAAATCAATTCAAATCCTTGGGATTTTCTTAAAACTCATTTATATTCTCATTTATATTCACATATATAAATGAAATATAAATATAAATCAATCAAATCAAATCCTCAAATTAAATTTCCAATTTAAAAATTTCCTAAGTCCCTTAATTTTCCATTAAAGGACTTATCCAAAACCTTAATCAAATTAACTCAAACTCATGGGATTTTCTCAAACTCATTTACATTCTCATTTATATTCACATATATAAATGAAATATAAATATAAATCAATCAAATTAAACCATAAAATTAAAATTTCCAATTTAAAATCCCCTTAAGTCATTAATTCTCCATTAATGGACTTAGCCTAAATCTTGATCAAACCATCTCAAAGTCATGGGATTTTCTCATAATTCTCTTATATTCTCATTTATATTCACATATATAAATGAAATATAAATATGATCAATCAAGCCAAATTCAAAAATTCAAATCCCTATTCCAAATTTTCCTAAGTCCCTTAAATCCTTCTTAATGGACTTAGCCTAAATCATGATCAAACCACTTCAAATCCTTGAAATTTTCTCATGATCAATTTATATTCATATATATATATGAAATATAAATTCAAACAATCAAAACCAGTTCCAAAAATCAAACTCAAATCAACTCAAAATCCAACCTAAGCCTTTCAAGTCAAAATCTTGAACTTAGCAAATCAATTTCAAATCAAGCCAAACTCTTGATTTTCTCTCATGAATCAACCCTACAATCATGAGCCCATATATAAAAAAAACTTCAATCAAACAATCAAAACCTAAGTCAAAATCAAAGCCAAAATCCTTTCATATTCTTTTGAATATGAAATTGTCAAATGGATCAAAATCTATTTGACCTCAAACCACTGTAAATGGATTTTATTTCAATCATAAGTCCATATACAAGATCAATCAAACTCAAATCAAGCTTTGACCATTTTAACCCACTTAGTCACTTGACCCAAAGTGACCTAAAGTACCCTTATGAGCCAAATTCTAATCCTAACCAAATTGGATTGAACCAAACTCATATTTTCTTCTCATCATGATTAACAATCATCATGGGATGATCAATCAATCAAATTGAGTCAAACCAAGTCAAACTGGGGTTCACCAAGTCAACACTTAAAATGAAATCTAACATAAAATTCCATAGGCCAAATTGATTGAAACCATTGATCTAAGTTCACTGACTATGTTTCAACTTGACTAAGCCAACATTTGAGCCTAACCTAGATTGGCCACTTTTGACCCAACTTGACCTAAAAAGTCAAAATGTGTCAAAACTTGATCTAAGACAAATTGATCCAAACCAATGGATCAAGTTCATTTCAAATCACTTGTTTAACTTGACCAAAGCCTCAATTGTCCAACTAAACCCTAGTGACCTTAGACCCAACATGACCTAAAGGGGTCATGTTGAGCCAAAAACTAACCAAAATTGATTGGAAATAAAGATACCAAATCCATATGACTAACTAACCTAAACCTACCCATGACCTAGCCCAAATAGGTCAAATGGGTCAAATAGGTCAACTTGACCCATTTGACCTAAATGAAGTCATATGCCAAATTCAAAATCATACCAAATTGAATCAAAATAAAGCCACCAAAACATTTCAATTGGTCATATGAACTTGACTCAACCCTTATTTTGACCCAATTTGACCAATTGGTCAACTTGACCCAAGTTGACCCATTTTGACCTAAATGGGTCAATGTTAGCCAAACCCTATCAAATGAATTCCAAATCTCATGAAACTTGGACAAACCTATTTTGTCAATATACCCAACATATCCAAAGTGAAAAATCAGCAAAATGCCCATTCTATCCCTAGGCCATAGAACAAATTTTGGCTTAATCCATGGGTAATTTGGTCATACCCTCTTCATATCCACTTGAGGCTTTCCTAATAGCTCAAGGGGACCTAGTGAAGAGTCAATTGGTGCAGTCAGTGGTCATTAGACTCGACCCCATGGGTCAAACGGGAGGTTGGCAAATCCACCTCTTCCTCAAATTGACCATGTGCACACTCCTAACTAATCAAAAAACCCACTGCCTAAGCTCCATTGATCAAAAATGGTAAGAGGATGGATGGCTGTCCGATCCTTCAAGGGGGAGATATACTCCCCCTAATTCATTTCAATTCAAACTTCCCCTCTGTTGATTGAAGCTAAGGAACTTAGAGCAAGCCTTAGAGAGTAATTCCAAGCTTATTAGAGAGGATTTGAGAACTCTATTTCTCAATTTTTAGAGTTTGAAAATATGGGAGGTCTATTGAAGAGCCAACGTCCTCTTAACTCAATTTCACTTCAATTGCTTTTGCATACTCATCAGAGAGGCAAGTCGAGTGCACCCAAGCTCTCTTTGAAGTTCCAAAGGCAAGAGGAGACCTAGCTCGATCAAAGCTCCAAGCTAGCTAAGGAGGAGGTGGTCCATATACCAATCCACTCAATCTCAAGTGCTCAAAACTTCAGCAAGGCTTCATCTTAACCAGACAAAGCTTCTCCAAGGAATCATGCACCAGTGATCACCTCAGGTGAGGTATGGAATTTTTTGACCATTAAACTCAATGTGGTGTGGAGCTTTGTGAAAGAAATTTTAATCCCATGGAGTTTTGACCATTGGATATGCCGCTCTTTGGCTTTAGATGGTGTGGGTTAAGTTTGGTTTGAATCCGAGCTCAATTGAGCTCGGATCTTCCCCTTGACCATGGACGGTCTCTGTTGATCAATGGGAAGAACTTGGGAGATCTCAACCGTCCATTCGCACATTTTGGATGGACGTTCGAGATAATTCTCCACGTTTAGAAATCTCTTATCCATTTTAAAACCGCGGGGAAATCTCAGTCGTCCAATATTTGATCAGACGGTAGAGATCAAACCGCATCCGTCGCGAGCCACCATTTTGAATTTGACATTTAAGTAAATCTCTCATGGTGCGATGCATGTAAAGTGCGCTGAACACCGCTGCCATGCATCACGTCGTGAGCTAGTGGATTAGTTAAGATGTATTAATTATTTCTAATTTAATCTAGGGACCTTCTAAAATTCATAACTCTCTCTAGAAAATTTAAAAAATATGAAATATAATCTTATGGAAAGATAATTCAACCTAGAATATTTTAAAATTTATTTCAATGGGTTTTGAATTATAAGTTTCTCTGATTTTAGGTTTTATTGGAAACTTCATTTTGCTAATTATTTTTTAATTGAGCCTCTAATTATTCCTAAATTTTTTGGGTATATTTTAGGGGATGACTTCTGCCTCCCCTAATTTTCTTGGCATTTATAGAAGGCTTTGATTGGAAGAATTGCATATGGATTTCTTAATTACACTCCTTGTGTAATTAGGCATAATTAAGTATGATTAGTGGTTTTAATCAATGATTATAGTTGATCAAGGTCAAATCTAATACGTAGGAGATTTATGAAATAATTTTGGGGCATTTCCCTAAGCTATTCCCTAAACCTCATATTTTCTCTTCTTAACCCTCTCTTAATTAAGGGTTAATTCATTAATTATCTCCTTAATTAATTTTTAAAAATTTTGAAAAGTTCCAAAACTTAATTAATCTACTTTGGGTAGATGCTTAGGTGTTTAATAGCCTAAGTTCAATTAAGGAAATCAAAACCCAATTCATAAGTATGAAGGGTGTTTTGAAATTACTTAAGATAAATCCCTTAGCTTAATTAACCTTTAATTGTGAGCCAAATTGCATTAGGTCTCTTTCCTATTAGGTGCATTGCAAATTTAAATTACTTGTGAGTTTTTTATGTCATCTCATTGGCTCATAATTATTTGGTTAATTATTCTAAGGTGGTGTAGGTAAGGTTTAATTAAGTTACTTAATTCATACCTTAACCTAATTAATAAATAAAAATGGATTTAATTATCTAAAAATTAAATAAAAATGTCAAGCACATGTAGGAATGGGTTAGGAATAGCAAAGTCATCTCACCCTTTCAAAGCTAAATCAAACTCTAAACTAAACAAAAATCACTTTTAATTCACTTTAATTTATTTTAAACTTTCTTATTCCATAAGAATGTCTTTAGGATTTAAGTGACGTGAACTTGTTTACATGCTTTCATGATGTTGAATCTTTCCCCAACATGTTAAACTTGTATGTCATGTGATTTCATGCATTCATATTTTTTAAATTCCAATTTTACATGAAATTGTTTACTTTATGTCAAATTTGCATGTGTTGGCTAAAGTAGAAATATGAATGGTTGTTATCACTACTAAATCCAAATTATTTTTAAAACATATAAATCAAATACCAAATCTAAAAGTATTCTACTTATATTTTAATTATGAGCTTGCATGTGATAGATTATAAAGGCATGCTTAGCATAGGTTTCCTTTCTTTTTATGTTGGCATAGTTTTGAATAGGAGTTGGTAAGATGCATGATTCATTTGAAAAGAACCTAACACTTACTTTATTCTATACCCTATTCATCCTTATGCAATCACCTAAGAATGGTTACCTATACTTGTATACATAAATTGCATAAAATAAAATAAATCCATTAACACAACTTTTGCATTCTCCTTTTCTATTTCATTTCTTTTATACATATGTTTGTATTTAAGGAAAGTGGTAATTAGTCTGGACAACCCTGAGATTGTGAGGCTTTAAGTAGCCCTAAGTAGGTCTTGTGCCTTACACCTCTGATTAATAATGGCGTTATACTCACTTATGCCTTTCTTACTTTCATGTGTGTAGTGAAGATTTGTAAGGAAACCCCTTTCTACTTAAGAAAAATCATTCATATTCAACTTCTAAATTTCCTTAAATGGATTGCTTAGCGTGCATAATAAAGTGTTAAATAATTTGTATGTATGTATAGATATGCTTAGGGTCCATCCATATGCATGTTATATGTTGGGAAAGAAATGAAGTAATGTGTGTTATGTGAATTTTGATTCATTTTATTTAATCTTAAAAATGCCTTTCTTTTTGAATAGGTTTGTTTAGAGTTTATCTAAACTTAGGATTAATTAAAAGATTTAATCAAAACATTCACCTAAATAAAATTAAAATGTGATTCTATTTTTAGAAATTACTTAGGTTAGAGAAGGAAAGAGAAGTTCTCTTCTCTTTCTCTCCTTCATAACTTAGTAATTAATTGTAGGATCCATTTAAACCAAATCAACACATGAAATAAAATTAACCCAAAATAATTAAACAATTTAAATGAAACCTCCTCTAAGTTGAACATGTTCTTCACACTTAGAAGAATTTGAACCTGAAGTCATAGCTAAGCATACCACACAAACCTTCAAAGCACACACATTAGCCTAAGTCACCATTTCTAGCTTTAGGTTAAGTCGGTGCATGGTTTGATGTTTTGCTTTATTTTGTGATATATGTTTTAGACTGGATGTTAGGGTGTATGCTCGTAGAATGAATGGTAGACGCTTAGTCTTAGTCTATTCTTTCTCTTGGGGTGCTTTGGGGAGCTATCATAAATAAAAATATAAATGCTTTTGCTTGTAGGTGTTATACCCTAAGCATAATCCATATGTGGACTTAGTCACCTATGTGTGGGGTGATAAGTCTAATATACATGCTTGGGATTTGTGTGATTTGTTTTAGCTAATCTTTGTTTTGCAAGTGTTAGTTAGATTTCCACTTTTCCTTTTCATGTAAATTTATGCAATTAAGATTTTGGAATGATTGTTATGAGGATTAGGATGAGCATTGGTCATGAGATCCTATCTTATGTAACATGTGAAGCCTTAGAGCATTCACCTTCCAACCATCCAAAAGAAGGATCCAAGAAGAAAAAGAAGAAAAGAAGAAGAAAGAAGAAATAAAGCTTGAAGACCCCCATAATAATGAATTCTTTGCTTAATTATAATTTAATTTATTTATAATTTGGGTTGTATAAGGGTAAAGCTCGGCTACCCACGTTTGATATTTTTGAGTTTGTGCGGTGATGCCCAACCACAACGGCCTTTTATCCTTTTTGTGATTTGCTTTATAAATTGATTGATGATTTGTTTAGATTTTTGCATTAGGTGACATGATTTTCCTAATTTCTTCCATGCTTTATGTATGGCCTGGATGTGGATTAGGCTCTTTAGAGAAAAATAAATCTTTTACCCAACTTAACAACTCAAAATAAAAATTAAACAACTCATAACCTTACCTAAAACTTACGTTTAAAATCAATTTAAAAGAATTAGCAACCCCTTAGTTGGATGAGTATTCCTTTTATAATATTATGCACAAATGTATCTTATTTCACTCTTGATTGGAGGGCTTCCACCATTGCTAGAGAAACTTGGATTAAACCTTGAGAGCCATGGTGGAAACTCACCTCCTCCCTTCTCGCTAATTTTGGCCAATAACCTTCTTTCTCATGCATTAGTCATATGAATCCTATTAGCCTGAGTCCAAATAATTATCTAAAATGAAAATAAAAATGAAATTTTAATTGCATTAGATTTAGGTCATTTGAAGCATGTCCCTTTACATGATCTAGTCTCTTTAGGGAGTGAGTTTAAGGACTTAATCTCTTTCTAAATAAATAACAATCCAGCTATCTTGCATGAGCATAAAGACTTGCGTACATGTATTTAAAATTGTAAGAGGAGTTAGTTGGTGGCCACCCCCAAGCGGTTGTAAGTCCAAGCTATGGGGTGGTTTGTCCTCTCTTGTGGAGGCAAACTAATTACCCATTTTTGCCTTAGATTTAGGTTGTATTTTTGACCTTCGCCAAAGCTCCATAAATTTATGTTCTAAGGTTGCTTTTCCCCTTTGTGGGCCATAAGCTTAATTTCACACCTCTTAGGCATTTCCTTAATCATATGTTAAGGAATCATAAGTCCTAAATTTCTAATGAAAAATTTAACTCCAATAAACTAAATCAATTTCAAAAATGTAGAGCCCAACCATAGGATAGTTTGAAATGCTCACTAGGTTTCCTAGCATCGTGGGCATCTCCTACTTTCTTCCATTTTGGCTTCAATAATAACTCCCTCTTTTGATCAATCCCATTTGATCTTTCAAAAATAAACCAATCGATTGATAATCATTCCTATTAAAATCTTCAAAGACGATAATCATTTACCTTAATCGAGAGTTTTCCTAAGAAATCCCCATTCCTTGGGATGTAATTAACTATGGGGGCTTGCCCCTGTAGGGAACTTAATGAACTCGATTTAAAATAAACCCTGCTTTACTTTTTCATGTAAAGTATGGGAAAAATCTCTGGTACATATGCAGACCCATCATCCTTAGGAGTCCTTATTGAGGTGATTAGATCCATTAAAGGGTAGTGACTTCTATCTTTCGAGATAGTTCACTATTTCCTTGATGACGTACTCGATCACCTGAATAAGTACATCTATGGATCTGTGTGGCATCTTAAAAAGACAAATTTCTATAAAGTTGCCTCTTTCATTTCTCCCTACAGATTTGAAAGGTGACTCCTATAAAAATTTTTAACCACAACATCTTCAAGTTTAGAATATGGATAGGTTCTAAAGGTCAAACTCAACAAGCCCATAAATGGTCGAGTTACTGATGCTCTCCTCACTCAACAAGTCATAAGAAAAGGCTACAGTGAAAGAGCCTTCGTTCGTTAGTTAGATGACCAAATCACTAACCCATCATAGCAAGTCAGAAGGTTTAAAGGTTGAACTCAACAAGCCTATAAATGGTCAAGTTGTTGATGCTCTCCTCACTCAACAAGACATAAGAAAATACCACAGTGAAAGAGCCCCTGCTCATCAGTCCAATGATGATAGATGTTCAATCTCAACCCAGATCTAGCTTAGTGACTACAAGCAACCAGAATCTAAGAGATCTTTCTACCTGATTGATAGACTAAGATAATTTGAGAAAACTCTCAATTCAGAGCTGCATCAAATCAAACTTTACATTGCCTACATGATGATCTTTCAATCTATTCTTAAATGATCTGATCAAGCAGAAAGCACAGATCAAATCTAATCTCCTCATCAAGTTTGTCAAAGCAGAAAGCACAGGACCGAGGAAGCAATTCTATAGTTCATTCAAAGCCGATGGTAACTAAAGAAATTTTATAGTTATTCAGTCTGTTAAAGCATGCATTGCTAGGCTGATTAGAACTAATATAAGCCGATAGACTAGGTCATCTGTAAGCACCTTTCAATAAGACAATCAAACTTGTAAGGTCAGAATTGAAGACATATATGCGCTTTCTGACAAGTCAATATACACAACTAAGGTCGAATCATATATGGTCAACTAGTTTGCAATAAATATGGTCCACTTCATATGCGCACCATATTTGTTGGAGGACATTTTTGACCCTAGGTTAGTTTTCCTGAAAAAAAAAATTGAAAGCGCTCGATCCTCCTTCAAAACGCTCAGCTCCTCACACGCAGGCATGATCTTCCCCTCTCTCATTAGATCTCCCTCAATCGCTATTGCTCTCGTTCAGCCAGAGTAAAACTACAAGCCTTCCTCTCTCTTCATTTAACCAAAAAGAAACCCCTTCAAGCCACACTCATTCTTGCTTTCTCGTTTCCTGAACCCTTTAGGAAGTCTCAACACGTAAAGTCCCTCACTTCTGCTCTTCTCCCAATTTTTTCAAAGGCTCTTTTCACACAGTTTGATCCAAAGTCGATTTCTCTCTGTTCATCATCAAGGAATGATCCTATTTTGTCTTTCCTCTGAGTTCTCCCTTCGCTAATAATTCCTTAGAGCTTCCTTTGTCATCTCGAGATCCTTCTTTGCTGGACACACGAGCCGCGGCCGAATTCTCCAAGCTAAATGATAAGCCCTAACCAAACAAGCTTGACTCTCTATCTCTTCCATCCCTCTGTCCAAGTCGAAAACGACACATCTCCCTTAATTTGAAAACTTCATTTCTCGATTTTCCTCCCATTCCCCTGATTTTCCCATCAAACTGAGGCTTTTGTTTGATTCTTTTTCCTCCATCCCAGACATCTCCTCTTTGGCCGACTTCCCTTTTCCTTCTTGCACTACACAACCACACTACCCTCTCTTCCTCTCATCCAAAAATAGTAAATAAGATTTCATAGTGTAATTTATGGATGTGTAGAAATAATATTTATGGATGTGTAGGATTGTGAATATGGGAATTGTATATTTGTGCTTGTGTTTCTTCTTGTAGGTTTCAAGACCTCGCTAATGCCCAATAGGGCATAGTGGGAGTAAAGAGATGGTTGTGGTGTTGCAAGACATCAGTCGCTATGCTTAATATGACGTATCGAGTAAGCTAAAACTGTTTGATGTGACACCTCTATTCTAAACTGCTGTCAAAATTTCATCAAATTTTTGGGGCTTAACAAAAAAATAATGATTTAACATTAAGTTAAATATAAAATATAAAGTCCTAATGAAATAAATTTGAAATTAAATTTAAATTAACTTAATGAATATTAATATCATAAGAGAATATACTAAGTAAAAAAAGTGAGTTCATTCATTTAGTTTATCATCGAATGAATGCTTAAGTCCATTGTTTTATATATTGAAATAAATGGAAGTGTTCAAATATAATACAAGTGATCCTTGAAACTAATAAGAAACCTACAATAAATTTGAAGTTTAGTTTTCAAATAAATATAAAACTTAATGTGGAGTTAAGGATGAACCTAGAGGGAGTTTAATAGCTCTTACGTGAATGCAAATGTGATTATAATCCTAGCCAGTAAGCATCAATATGGTTTATGTAATAAACAAGGAGATTACCATGGCTTATTCCAAGTGAAATAAAAGAATAATCTGGATTGAACATGATCAAATTTAAGGGATTTATATGAAGCTTGATAGCTTATGTTAGCATGAGTGGGCTTTAACATCATATAGACTTACATGAACAAGCTTTTTATTGATTATTCAAGGTGTCAACTTCATGAGCAAGTAACAATCATAAATAGATTTAATTGAACACTTGGATAATTACACTTGATGTTGAATGAAATGAAGACCTTTCATGAACACAAATAGTATGTCAATCAATATAAGAAATGGGTTTCTCAATAAATGAATGTCTCATGCTTAACTCTAATTTGTTGAGTTGAGAAGAGTTGAAAAAATTTGAGTAAAATTTACAAAGAATTTGATAGCTTGCCAATAGATTTGAACTTAATTCTTGCAATATCTCATGTCGAGTAATCTAAGAGGAAATTCAATTGAACAAATGATTAGATCATATGAGTCTTGCAATGACCTTGAAATATAGCTTTGAAATGCAAATACAATTCAAACATGATTCAAGCAACAAGACTCATATTCAATAAGCTAAGTTGAAAGATATATAATAGCTTGTCTATGGGCTAGAATGAAAGATGAAAGTGATGAATTGATAAAGATGTGAAAGCACTTTAACTACTATAAGCCAAATGATATTTGAGAATTGAAAAGTTCAATAAAGAAACTAAGTGCGAGTACTATTTTGAATTATAGCCTAAATTATACGCCACCGGATTTGCAATGCATCGTACAAGCGAATAGAAGGCATTAATTAAGACTTCAATTGAACTCGTGCGCATACTATGAAGTATGACTAAAACTCAAATTCAATGCCTTAAAGTTATGCAAGCATTCTTAAATATATCTGCATGGGCCTTGACACTATACTGAATGCTTAAACTTAGTGTCTGAGGATGTTGTGCCGGTTGCTTCCCAGTTTGATCTTAGGATAAGATCCGGGTTAACAAAATCTAAAAATACAATTATTATAAGAATTTTAAGTTATTAAAATATCTGAGAAACTAATTATGTCATATGAAAGTAGATCTGATCCTCTATTATTAAACTAATAGAGTCGATAGGATTTGAAATAATAAATTAAATGATCAAATAATACATCCACCCTGATGATGGCTGTGTTGAATGGAGTTTTCAACCGGAGGGGATACTTCCATCAAAAATATACTTTTAATTTCATATTAAATTAACTTAAATTGAGTATCAATCCAAATATGAAATCTAATATATTACTAAGCTATTAATGGTTAAATGAAATTCAATCCTTAAATATTTAAAGCAAACTTTATTCAATCCACCTTCCGTAATCATTTGTTAAAGGTGATAAATTAAGAAAACTCTAGCTCACAAAGGAGCCAATGTCAAATCAAATATATTTCTATATTCTCTCTCAATCAATCTCATGTCAGTAAGTATATGGTCCTTATCCTCTGTCTGTGTGATTTGACCAGTAGGCTCCACAAATGATACAGTTATGACCAGAGTCCTCTGATTGAGTGGTGGATGCTAAATGACACTATTATATTACAATCATGATTATAGCACATATGCACTATTATATTACGATCACGACTGTGGCCGTGTCCTCTGTCTGTATAGTTTGGCCAGTAGGCTCCACATATGATGAAATTACGACCAAAATCCTCTGATTGGGTGGTGGCCGCCAAATGATACTATTATATTATAATCACGATTGTAGCTAATGGCTCGCAGATGTAAACTATAGTACACGATAGGCAAAAAAATGTCCTCACTAAGGTAGACTTAAATTTGTCTCCTTAGACAAATACCATCCCAAGTCTATAAGGATTACTTAGACGACGCAGCCCATGGCTACTGATAGGGATCCTTCGGTTAAGTTAAGTCGACTACCTCCTCTGACTAAGTAGACTAGAGACCACGACAGCCCACGATGACGAAACTATGAGATTTAGATTGGTCACGTCATCATTCCCCCAACCATCCACTTTAAGTTAAAAAGATGAATTTCATATATTCATAATTTTATACTCCACATGCTGCTACTATATGCTCGCAATTTAGCGATTCATCGACTAGCCTTAATTGAAATTTCTCTCTCTGCATTGAGAGGGGTAATTAACTATAGGTGCTTGCGCCTATAGGAAACCTGGAACCAGATCTAAAGTTCTCACCAAATGAGGCTGAAATATCTAGGTAGTGTCTTATCTACTATCTCATCTTTCTTCTGAAAATTTCACCGACACTTAAATCATACTCTCTCAATGAGAAGTCGGTGGCGAATTTTCGGAGCCCACAATAATATACTTTAAAAATTAAGAAATTTAAGCACTCTTGAAGAAACTCAAACTTAAATAATAAATAAATATTAATAAATTATAAGAAATCAAGAAAGGCTAATGTAATTGTATTCAACACACCTAAAAAAATAAGTAGTTATTTACTTGTTTTTATTTATATATGCAAAATAGAATGGCATGTGGGTTCTTCTTTAATAAATTTTGTAAGAATTGATGTTGTGTCTAGAAGGATCCACATGTACTCACTCATAGTCAACATGAACTCACCCACATCATTGCAAGTTTTATCAGATTGCCAAGAACTTACTATGATCACAATATCAAAATGCTCCCCCCATGTATTCACAAGCTATGATGCCACAACTCAAGGAGCATTTGCCCAATTCTAGGGGACAATCACTCAACTCTCAAAGACACTTACACAACTCAAAAAGGCACTTGCCCGGCTCAAGGAAGTGCTCACTCAAAGTATAAGCAAGGCTGATCTCAATCGACAAACCTAATACACTAGTCACCAAGAGAGGGGAGCATTCCATATGTATCCATTATGAATTTCATTATATCCACGTGTCATGAATGGTAATCACATGCAATTATTCTTTTCTTTCAAGAGCAAGATGTAGTTTTTTCTATAGCATCCAGATTTGTATTAGGGATCAAAGGACCACTATAGGGGGATTGGAATATTTCATTCTATTATAGTGAAAATGCCGGTGCCCCTTTATCCCTTTTTTTCTTTCTAATTTTTTTTTGTTTGCAACTTGCAAGTGTTACAAGCAAGGTCCTAGCTTCGCCATTGACAATTTTAGATCCAACAAAAAGGGATGGATATATGGAGCAAGGAGTACTCAGAGAGTAAAAATTGTAAGATTCATTGTATTCTTTGCAAAGAGCACATTGTATGAAGCAAATAATTTCTGCTTGTCAAATGTAATATTCTTTTCTGATATATAAATGAAAAAAAAATCATAATATAAATATGCAGCTTGCTTAAAATCTTTAAAGAAATATTTTTCGGTGCCCAAATGCAGCAGAGGCTCTGATGAAATCATAATGGTACACTTACATATAAATTTACAATAGGCCTACTTACACAACAAATTGAGCTCCAATATAATAGGCCTTCATCTGATGACCATTTCTAAGTCAAGAGAATGAACACATCAATCTTATCTCAAGTTACCTGTACTGCCAATTCATTGACTTGGCTTAATCTTTTAATGTTGTTCACATCCCCACGCCAACGTTAACTCTTTATTTATATACGAGCACAACGGGAGAGAGAGAGAGAGAGAGAGAGAGAGGTATACCTAGCTTAATTTTGGTCTCATATCAAACCTCGAAGTAGAATGTGTGGTAGACAACCCATTAGTGATGAGGACAGAGAGAGAGAGCTGATGATGAGAACGGTGGCGATGACGATGATGGCAACAACAACGGCGATGAGATGGACAGTGTGGAAAAGGTCGAGCATGGGATTCGTTGGGATGGATGGCTTCTCAGTGTATGATGCAGATGGCAGATTGGCTTTCAGAGTCGACAACTACTCCAGAAACCAGAAGAGCCTCGTACTCATGGACGCAACAGGAAAACCACTCCTCTCTCTCAAGCCAAAGGTGAGTAGATACATTCATAGAACACTATATATGTCAACATGAATAAATATGTTTTAAATGTATTTAATTTGTGAGTTATTCGCATCTTCATTGCAGATGCTAAGCATGTATGACCAATGGGATGCATATGAAGGCGAAGAAGAGGTTCATGGACATGCGAAAACATGGTCAAATAAGCCACTTTTCTCAATGAGGCGGTCATCCATTCTTCATTGCGGCGTCGAGGGGGCCGAGGTCTTTATGAACAGTATCATTACTGATGAAGAGCCTAGCTACTGGGTAGAGGGAAGCTTTAGAAGCAGATCTTGCAGAATAATAAGGCAGAAGAGAGGGAATTACAAGGAGGTGGTCGCTCAAATATCTCGGAAGAAGGCGAATTCTCTGGTGGAGCTTGGAAATGATGTATTCACACTCATCGTCAAGCCAGGAGTCGACTGTGAGATCATAATAGCATTTGTTGTTGTCATGGATCGAATATGCAGGAAGTAGAGATGGCTGGTTCGATCAGTTATCACTACAATGGCGTGTCTGGTGGTCATTTCGCAGCTTATATTTGCTTTGCCGAAGCGCCGTGAAATTTTGAGCGTGCATGAGTAGTTGGCCTTAGCTACCCGATGGAAGAAGTGTTCATTTGAGAGCCGTAGATGCCGCCCAAATTGACCGCGTCTGCTCGGCGATTTTTTGGGTGGTCAAGATTATTCAGCGGCGCAACTGGTGGTCAACTTTTTTGAGTTCTTTAATTGTTTTGGTTCATTCTTAGTGTGTATAACTCTCTCTCTCTATTATATATATAGATGTATAATGTATGTGATTTTTGAATTTTTTTAATGAAGCTATTAATATTATTTTAGGAATTGATACTCAACATCAAAAAGGTGTAGTTTCTCCTCATTATTTTATTATAAAAAAGTTTGATAAATACTAGTGTAGGCTCCGAAAATTCGCCACCGACCTCTAAACAAATTGAATTGAAGAGAATGATGATTTAAGGTGTCGGTGTAATTTTTAGAAGGTAGATGGAATAGTAGATAAAACCTACCCAGATTTCATCCTCATTTGGTGAAGACTTTAGATCTAGTTCCAGGTTTCCTATAGGCGTAAGCCCCTATAGTTAATTACCTCTCTCAATGCAGAGAAAGAACTTTCGATTAAGGCTAATCGTTAGATCATTAAATTTGCAGCGTATAGTAGCAGTATATGAAGTTTAAAATTTAAGATTATGAAATTCATCATTATTAGCTTAAACCGGATGGTTGGGGGAATGATGATGCCCCTAGATCTGGTTAGTCATCTCGGATGGTCCTAGTCTAGTTGGAGGTAGTTAACGGCCAGAAGGATCCTTATCCATGAGTTACGCCATCCAAGAAATTCTTGCAGATGCGTCTTTGTTTGTCAGGAGAGAGGCTTAAGTCTAGCTATGACAGATTGTTTGCCCTATCAAGTATACCTTATGATTCACAACTCAAAGAGAGCCATTAAAGAGCATCTGGGTCGATCGTGATAAATAATATAGTCTGGCCCCAAACCAGATTAAGGACTCGTAATTACTTCATCTGTGGAGCCTACTGGCCAAACCACGCAGTCAGAGGACACGTGCTACATCCTTACTAGCAAGAGATTGATTGGGAGTGAACATAGTATAATACTTAATTTGACATTGGCTTCTTTGTGAGCTAGAGTTTTCTTAATTTGTCACCCGATAAACTATTGCGGAAGGTGAATAGATGAGTTTGTTTTAAGTTTTTTTAATGATAGAGTTTTATTTAAATAGTTTTTTAGATTGACACTTAATTTGAGTTAATTTTGATTTAAAAAATTGATTAATTTGATTTTATTTAAGAGCTTTAGATCCTGTCAACTTTGTTTAGCTGCTAATAAAGGATTAGATCTACTATCACCTAACAGAATTAGTTTCTCAGATATTTCGTTGATTTGAGATTTTTATAATATATTTTTAGGTTTTCTTAACCCGGACCCAGTCCTAAGAATAAACCGGGTAGCAACCCGCGCAGTATCCTCAAACACTTGAATTTAAGCACTCAGCATAGTGTCGGGGTCCATGCAGGAGTATTTGAGAACGCCCTAATTAATGCTTTTTATTCTCTCATCAAAGTGTTCCAAATCCAGTGGTGTGAAAGATGTTGTAAATTGATCTAATATCTTATTAAAATTTTCAGATTAATATTTAATAGATTCTAATTTAGCCTATGCAGCCTTTTCAAATATTAAAATTTACACTTTAAATCTCTATCTCCAAGCACATGCAGGTGTTTATAGCTTAGATAATTTTACCTAATTAGCAATTTCATTGATTTTGAAAATCGTAATTTAGAATGAAGTTCCTTAATTCTTGTATTGAAGGAAAGCTCCTTCATTCGTGCAGTATTTAGTTTAGTGCCTCCTTTGTATCTACTTGTACAAAGAATTGCATATACGGTGGATATGAAAGCATTTTGATTAAGATTGTTGTTTAAAACATTATTTGCACTTAGTTTACTCGTTGAGTTTTTACAATTCTCTCAACTTGATTATTTTCAATTTAAATCACTTTTGATAAGTTATGTTAATTTTAGTATTTATTGTTTTAGCCCTACTCGTGCTTATTAGCTAACATAGTAATCATCTTCATATTCATATAAGAGTTATTAAACCCAATTTAGATTCACCCTTAACTCCACACCAAGCTCTATATTTATTTGAAAATTAGACTTTAAGTTTATTGTAAGTCTCTTATGAGTTTGACATTTGTCTCCCCAAGTTTCAATTAAAGCTTATTTAATTTTGAAGAATTTGAATAAAAGAAAACTCACTTTACCGCTTCAATTTATGCCATAGAGAATCGCAATTGGAGTTTGTGAGTTTAATATTAGCCTCCCAACTTTTACTTGCATTTTAAATGAGTGTTCTATTCTTTCCAAAATTTTCTTTAACTGCTCTTCCCCTATTTCTCTTTGATTTAACATTTATCTTCATATTTATCATATATTCTTTCATTTGACTTAAGTTTAGGTAATTTCTACTTGAATTTGTTTAAGTCTTGAATTTTAATCTAAATTTTAGTAGCCTCTCGGTGTCGGTATAAGAGTGCGTCGGAGTGTTTTTCACTCGGTGCTCTTATGAGCGTAGTGAGCGGTGTCTTGTGACCATGGGTTTTCATCTCTCACACTCATGAGCACAACAAGGCAAACCTACAAGAAGACATATAGTGTAATATATATTCATCTCCCCATTTTTTAAGACAAAATTTTGGCGATTCGTCAGAGCGACGTTTAATGGATGATGAACTCTCGATGCACGCCTTCATGAGTGTAGCGGCGGTATCTTGCGACCGTCAGTTCATCCGGCCTACTAATGAGCGACGAAGCTTTTAAACTTGCAAAGAAGACAAGTATGTATATATATATTCATTCACATATCCACGTATTCGACTTATTTTCTACGCTTCAAAAGATCGAGATGGGGATCGAACAAGAGAAGAACCCGCCTCATGGGGTATTGCTTCTCGGTTCTGGCACAAATTGAAAAGGTGATCTGAGGCGGCTGGCGAAAAAGAAGAACCGCCATGTAGTGTTGCTTCTTATTGTGAGTGAAATTGGAAAGGAATGTTTGGCTAGGAGGGTGACATTGGAAACCGAAAGAAGAACCTGTCTCATGATGGTGTTGCTTCTCCGGTAGCGGTGAAGCAAAAATTTAAAGGGTATGTTGGCTGATCGGTAGGAGCTAAATAAGATTAGGATTAGATTTCATGCAGTCTCCAATAGAAAGAATTAGGAGGTGAAAGGATGAGGGTTGTCTCTACGGCTCGGTTCAGTTCGGTTGAAGGGAGGTGGAGTGGAATTCAGCAACGGGAATTCGGCCAAAAATAAGAAAAGAAAAGAAATGGACGAGATAAAAATGCCTTTGGCTAGAAGGATTTGAACAGGCTTTAATCTACCAAACAGTAGAAACGACCACTTTAAATCCTACAGAATTTTTATTTCCGTTCCTCCTCTGTTTTGCCTTAAATCTCAGATCCAATAAATCACATTCACAAGTGGACTTATAGAATTTACACAAACTGAAGCTCGTGAAGGAAGGGAGGAAAAGCAATCGATGTTTACTGTAGGTGGGATCTAGTGGGAAGAAGATAGAACGGTAAGGGGAAGTTACTGTTTCTTGCAGCTAAATCGAGAGAAGAGGGAGTGGAGGAAAGTTTCAAATCGGCTCCCGTGCGGTTCGATCGTGTCAAGAGGTTAGGGCCGGTTGGGTTGAATGAACATGAGGGGATTTAGGTTTGATTTATTTTTAAATTGATTTTTTAAATAGATTAGCAACTTTAATGTGAATTTTACTCTAATAAAATCATATGGTCAATATATATGTATATATATATATATATATATCAATTGAAGATTATTATTTTTATTGTTGCACGCTGGCGCGATCCGTTTCTGATGAGCCGTTTGGTTCAAGTTGGCGTTAAATTGAGTCAATTTCAGCTCAAAGTGCATATCGTAGCTTTTGACCACTCGATTTTCGTGTAGACTCATTAGAATTGAGTGTGAATAGTCTTACTTGATAGGTTTCACATTTATAACGACGTCAATTTCATGAGCGGAGGTCGTTCTGCGTCGGTGCCTCCCGATTTTGATATATGTGCAGGTGCGTTAACGACTCGAGCTCTTGATCGGTTGATTATCAAGTCGTGTAATATTTATATTGTGGCGCTTCGGCGTTCGAATCACGATGAAGAAGTTTCGATTGAGGCCATTTGAATTGATTTGTGGCGTCGCATATTTCGGCGATTTGCGTCATCATTTCACATCATTCGACATTTGCATAGATTCGTTTAAATTGAGCGTGGACAGTCTCATTTAATAATTTTCGATATTTTGAAGCTAACGACTTGATCAGATTCACGAACAGTGGTCGTTTGATCATCATCTCAGCTTCCCGACTCCGATATGCGTGTCGATACATTGATCGAGCGCTTAATCGATTGATCGTTAGATTTTGCAATATTTATATTACGATCAATTTTGATGTTCTGAACGCGACGGAGAAGTCCATTCACCGAATGAAGGTTGTTTCGACCATTTTTGGTGACGTCTAGTGCATTTTGAGCCCCAGTTTGTATACTGCCACCTCCGAAGTCCGTCAAATTTGGCTTGTGGACTTCACTTGACTTATGACACATATGTGGAGGTCAACAATTAGAGTAATGTGCTTTTTTAAGGATAATTGGTGTTATCTTAGTGTAAGAATGAAATTTGTTGTAATAAAGTTTACATATTCAATGATATATAGTGGAGTTGAAAACATAAACAAATATTTCATATGGGCTCATCTTGTTGTAAGAGTTATATGAATAAAATATTTTATATTTGAACTAAAAATTGAAGCAGAGAGTGACTATTTTAAAGTTGAGGCATCAAGTATAACAAGTGCAAGAAGGGCATGAGAGTTATTCATGATGATAAAAAAAGTAGTGGCTAACATGATTTACTACTTATGCTTTAAAAAGCAGGCAAGATACGTGTGATATTAGATTTGGATAATTATCTTGAAGAAGATTTAGAAATTTTCTCAAAAAATAATAGCTTTGATGTTATTGTTTGGTGGAAGAGCAACCAAATGAAATATTACATACTTTCTGATATAACACTTAAAATACTACTAGTCGAAGCACGAATCTTGATGCTAAAAATAAATTGATCTGAAATTGAAACTGAGATCAAGCACTTAAAATATCCTTGGAAATGATGGGATGTCGATTAAATCTATAAATAACTCTCAAACATTGAGTGTTTATAGTCAAATCGAGCGTCTCGACGAGCCGGATCTAACGAGTCTAAGATCTCATAATTCTGACTTCATTTGAGCATTCAAATACACAAAATACATCATATGATCAATGGAATCATCATGAGCCGTCTGATGGAGAGGAGTAATTCGGATTTTGCATGTTGTTGGGTGCTAGAAAACCAGTCGCGGTAGAGTGAAAGTTTACTTATTTGTTGCACCGGTGATTAAAAAGCGAACAAGACACTAATTTTAACGTGGAAAACCTCGAAAAGAGAAAAATCCGCAGGCTGATAAAAGCTTCCACTATGTATCTGTTTGAGTACAAAGTCTTCGATAACGGATTATTGCATATGAGAGGAATAACTGTAACAATGATCGGTTGTAATTATTCTTGATGGTGGAGATGCGGTAACTTTGGTGGGAATGTAGTACAATTAGTGATGACGGTGGCGGTGGTTGATGGCCGCCGGCGGAGTCGATCTTGCTTGGAGGATCTTCAAGCTTGAGCTCTCTCTTCCTCTGTCTTTTTCCCTTTTCGGACTTTTCCTTTTCTTCCTTGCTCGGACTCTTCCTCTTCTTCCTTGCTCGGGCACCTCCTCTTCTTTACTTGTTTCAGCTCCTCTTCTTCTTTTTTGCCCGCCTCATGTGTGAGGAATGAAGGCTATTTATAGATGGGAGGAGGGGCATTCTTGTAAATTCATGTAAAGCCCATACCACTCCCCTCGTCGGTGGCTGGGATGATTCCTTTGATCATTTGATGTATTTTGAGCATTTGGATGCCCAAATGAAGTCGAATTATGAGATCTTAGGCTCGTTAGATCGGCTCGTCGAGGCCTTCGATTTGACTATAAACACTTATATTTGAGAGCTGTTTGGGATTTAATTGATGTCCCAAAGATTGATGATATTTTAAGTCTTGATCTCGTCGGTTTGACTCAATATAAACTTTCGACATCAAGATTTGTGCTTTGACTAATGGTATTTTGAGCCATATCACATGTATTTACAGAGACGCCTTTGATCTATAAATAGCCTCATTCCTCATAGGAGATCAAGAGAGGAGAGAAAAACGAAGATTCTCCAAGCAATCCGCCACCACCACGATCCATCCCGCCGCCGCGATCCTTGTGCCGTCAATCTCATCCAACCGACGCCTTCCGTGTCGGTTGATGTTCGTCATTGTTCATCATCGCTACCACTTCTACCACTAGCGTGGTACATAGTTGTTGTTCCGATATGCGATCACGTAATCCCGTTATGGAAGATTTTGTACTCAAAGATACATAGTGGAAGATTTTTACTAGCTAGCAGTGATTTTCCCTCTTTTGAGATTTTTCACGTATAAATTGGTTTTCTTGCATCTTTAAATATCATGTGTGTGTCTTTGGATTTCACAAGCTAAAAAACTTTCATTCTCACCGATTTTTTTAGCACACACTTTCAAAGATGGATGTGGATATATTATTGATCAATACCAATCAATATTATTACTTTTAAATCTACATTTAGTGCATAAGAGGAGGTTGATGATACATATCTCTAAAGTTGGGGTAAGCACTCATATATATATATATATATATATATATATATATATATATATATATATATATATATATATATATATATATATATATATATATATATATATATATATATATATAGATTCTGATTAGATTCGTTTGTATTAATTATTAAAAGGAAGAATTAAGGTAATGATTTATTTTTGTTTAAACTTTTTAATTGGCAATAATATTTTATTTTTCTTTGTGTTTTTTTGTAGAAAGAGGATGATGATGATGAAGTGGAGATACTCTTACCTATAATCTAGGCTCATTTTTTAAGAAAAAGTTAATGAAGGTGAACTATATATTTAATCACTCATTTCAACCACTCATATCTCTCAAGATACAAACTTTAATTAAATTTCATGTTATACTTGTAATTGACATATTATTATGTTTATCTTTGATAGGTTTATAAGGTGATTAATGGTGAAGATTGTGAGCCTATGTTGCTTTTATTACTTATCTCATAAGAAAGAAACAAAGATTATGTATATAAGAACTTAATAGATTTATCAAACTTTATATTATTTTAAAATATATGTTATTTTGTGCTTTCTAAAATGAGATGAAAACTCAAAACTATGTTTTATAAATCATTTCTTGTGTGGTCGTGTTAGAGTTGGATTAATGATCAATTAAAATTTTTAAGAAGTTTAATATTTTGAAAATTTTTTTTATCAATTTAATGATTATTTTGAATATTTATTTAAATTATATTATTTGTGAATGTGAAAAGTTGAAGATTTATAAAAGGAAGGTAAATCTAAACATGCATTTTCATCTATGATGCATTTAATCATGAGAAGTTTCTATCATGTAGGTAAATCTGAATATGCATTTTTAGTTCTTGATATTTTATCTGGTTGATATTTTATTGATCAAGATGGTTCTCTACATAATATAAATCAGAAAAATAAAGGAGTTTCAATCCTTTTTTGGGGAGCACTTGAATGAAACTATTTCAGAAGAGGATTCTACATCTTTGATAAATTGTATTTAAAAAAATTAATTAAATAATATACTAGCCATCATATAAATTTTTTTTTTAAAATTTAAGCTGGAAACAGTTATATCAAAATAAATGATAAATGATGAAAAAGAATTATGTTGTCATGCTCTGTTTTCCTAGAACAAAGATTCCAGAAGAGTCTTTAATTGATCCAAACCAAGGGGCCGACTAAACATTTGAGCCGGTTTGGTTCGATCGGAAGGAATTTGAACCAATCCTACTCTTTTGAACCGGATTTGGTCCATTTAATCATACTAATGAAGATAATCTGACCTCAAATTTCACCTGAAATTAAGGTTCCTTAAAGTTTTCGAATTAGATTCTTGTCTCATATTAAATAATAATAATTATTATTATTATTATAAAGGTTATTAAGCTAATGGAATGTTTTGTTGTCAAAACACGGCAGTCTCCAGTTAAAGTAATGATTATTAAAAGTTAATTGCAATTATTAATTTAAATTATGGTATTTTAGGATAGAGACAAATGTTGAAATATTTTAAAGTAGTAGTTTAAAAGTTAAATATGTTGAGACAAAATTTAGAGCTGGCTTATGGATTTTTCCGATTATATAAAATATAAATCTGGCGTGCTACTCTTTGCCGATCATTCTTGCTTTTCTTTTGTTAAATGAATCTTAATATAAAAACAAAAGATGTATGTATGTATTTATAAGTTTCCAACTTATAAGATTATGCGTACGCTACTGAAAATTAGTATTATGAGGTGCAAGTTATTAATTAGTTAATTAGCGAAATAATATCATTATTAATCGAGAAAGAGGAATCTGGTGATGGAGGGATTTTTTTTTTTTTAATATTTTGATTGGAATTTTAATAATTTTGTTTAACCAACATTTTGATATTTTAAAAATGCGGGATTTACATGCATATCATATCATTTTTATATATTTACATATCAAATACCTAAACTTTGATATTTACATATATATATATATATATATATATATATATATAGAACTCAAATTCTTAATATTACAACAAAAGTAGCATTTTATTAATTTTTTTAAGTGAAGTGCACATTTTCAAGAAAAGGGTTATATTCGTAAATATCAAAGTTTAGGAGTTACATGTGTAAATGTATAAGAACTTTGTGCTATATGTGTAAATTTTCCTTTAAAATTTTGTATGCTAGTGATATTTGTACTGATCATAATTTACAAAAAAAATTGTTATAAAAATAATAATAACAAAATTTTAAAATATCATGCTATAAGATTTAAAATGTGGACAAAGTTACGACAAAAAAATATATAAAATATTAATAGTGGCCATATTTTTAAAAGTATCAGTGGTTATATAAAATCAATAATATCATTATTATTATTATATATTGTTCTTATCACTACAAGAAAAAAAAATGGTTATAGGGGCATAAATAAAGGAACATTTTATATCAAAAAGCAAAATTAAACCCTTTGCATTGAAATCAATATATAATTATGCTATTATTAAATTTTGTGCCAAAATCGCATATGTTTTTAGTAGTGTGACTAAATACTAATTTTAAGTCATATATCTTTTAATGTATAAATTATAATTTAATCACACCTTCATTGTTTTCATTATATATATTTAAATTCATGATATACATTAATATTTTTAAAAATATATCAAAAATAAAAATCTAGTCAAATTCTACAAATAAAAAAACAAAGTAATATTTTTTAAGCATACAAATAATAATCAGTATTTCATCATAACTTTTTAATCTCAGAGTAACTTCCATCACATAAAATAAAAATTACAAAATGATAAAATCTTGATAATTCTGAAAAAGATATTTCAATCTTCCTAAATGTGGCAAAAGGATCAAATCATAGTTCAATTATAATCCTAAGAGAAGTAATGGATATCTATTAGATAATATGATTAAGTAACAAGCCAATTATAGCATGCATTTACTAAATATGACCAAATGAAATGCCAAAATTAAATAAATTTAATAGAATGAAAACATCTATGATAGTGGAGGAGAAGAAATTGTTGCAAGGCATTGGTTCTTAGCTTTGAATCTTCTTATTCTACTAGGAGTTAGGACATTGCATGCTAAACTTTCAAGAAAATAGATCATCCAAAAAACACATTTAGATTACCTAATTAGCAAATGAAGTTTGTTGAATCTTTGAAGTAGAATGCCATATTTTATATGCAAATGATGAATAATCGAAATACATTGGGCAAGAGTGGAAATGATTGAAGAATGAGAAGAATAATCTTAAGAGAAAAAAATTTCACCATCGAAAGATCATTATCACCTAGTTTATCAAAGCCCTACCATCATTTGATTTTAGAAGATTAAACTTGTCGACACCAATAAAAGAATACAAACTTTCTTTGACAATGAAGATTCTAAAATTTCTATTTGTTTCAATTGCTTCTCTAATCATATCCTATAAATTATAAGTTATATGTGACACAAAATCTTCTAAATATTAAAAGAAGACTCTACTCTTACCAAAAAAAAAAAAAAAGTGTAAAAATCATAAAGATATAAAGACAATTCACCAAGCACTTCATGTTATTTAGCTTAGCAAAAATTTATTATGAGGAGAGGAGGTTTGTATGTAAGCAGCCTCATCATTTAGGCCAAAATTGTCTAATCTTTGAAAAATAAAAAAAAATTCAAACTTATCTTAATATGAGTTTATCCATTTATTTGTTAGTGTCATTTATTATAGTTGCATTACCTTTCACCTTCACTAAGATATAACTAATTTTTTTAACCATTTTCTTAATTTTGTAATTCAATATAGGATATGCTAAACGATCATATATCTTTCATTGATAGTAGAATGTATTCATATTCTCAAATTTAACTTATAAAATCCAATCTAATTTTCTTCGACATTTGAAAATAACTATTTTTACTATAACAGTGGTGATGAATGTTTTGAAATGACTATCAATAACATACTCAAAGTTTAATTGTCTATGAAAGATAAAGGATAAAAATATAAAATGTCATGGTTTTTAAAAAAGAAAAAATTCATGAAAAAATTTGAAATCCATCTGGAACTATAAACATCTCTCTGTCAATATCGAAAGAGAAAAACTTTTAATGAAGTCTTATTGAAATATTTTTTTGATTTATTATATTTTACTAAGAAAATCCTATTGTAATCACCCATTTGAGAGAGTCAAATGATAATGAGAATGTCTTTACAATCCACAAAAAAAAATGATAAACCAATTAAACATAAGTTAAGAAAGACATTCCAATTGAATTCCATGTTAAATTATCTAAAAGAAAACTTCTCATTTAGAAGGAAAAAAAAATCTCAAAAGAGAATGACATGACTTTAGTCTTCACATCAAAGTCAAAGAATCATTTTTTCTCTTAAAAATATAGAAGATTTCTAATTTGAAGTATGAATTATGAAAGTCTACAAAATATCACATAAAATGTGTAATTACAATGATGAAAATAAAGGTTGGAATTCAAACTTAAAAATTCTACACTCTCTAGTTGTATTCGGATGCATCATCCTCCTCCCAAATTAAAATAAATCTCTTTTGTTATTATGCATCAATTTTGGGAAACAATATCCTTCAATGATATATTTTATTTATCAAGCAATTCAAAAATATAACTGTAACTAAATATTATTATTTAAACATTATTTTAACTTATCTAAAATTCAAAATTATGCTTGATGAGAAAAAAACATGCAAAAAGTTAAATTCTTCCACATTTTCTGAAGTTTTTATTTATATCTGTTTATATAATATGTCAATTTGTACTCTAAATATTATAAAACTACTTTAAATAAATAGTTGCATAAAGCATTACAAAGAGAACTTATTCTGTTCTTTTTTTACTTGGTATCCCCACATCTATGACGTAAGCAACAGCCTTAAAAGGTAGTTATAATTAATTAAAAGTTAACCTCTTTTTCAGCAGGTCCAGTAGGGGTTACAGCCATTAAGAAATGGACAGCATGTAAGCTAGTTGCAAAACCAGGAAACTTCCGCATGCCATATAACAAGAAGGCTAAAGTTATCCGATATTGTGTCCTCAAGGTGCTATTCCTACGCAGTTTCCACTCCAATAAACAATCCAACATGCGACCAAACTCCTCACAACTTCAAGAGTTTAACGAAAATGGTCAAAATTAATTACTTAATAGTTCTCCATTATCAAAACAGTCAAAAGTAATTCACACGTCAGTATCTCATTCTTGTTACCTCTCTCTCTCTCTCTCTCTCTCTCTCTCTCTCTCTCTCTTATAAAGCACAACACCTGCAGCCTCTACCACCGCTCACAACACAACTCGAAGCCTCTTCTTTCCCCCACAACGCTGTTTCTGCTCCAACTGCTCCTCCTGTTAGTTCAGATATGTCGTCAAAGATATATCCTTCTGAGATTCAAGTGAAGAAGGACGGGGAGCAAAAGACCAACAAGATAGTTAAAACATGGACGGTATGGAAGAAGTCTAGTATGTCTTTCGTAGGATCTGATGGCTTCTCGGTATATGATGGAGAGGGGAAGCTAGCCTTTCGAGTGGACAACTATTCGAGGAGGAATAAGTTTTTTCTTGGAGAGCTTCTGCTTATGGATGCAATTGGAAACCCACTGCTATCTCTCCGACCTCAGGTATATAATATCTATGGTAATTTTCTTCTTCCTGCTACTCTCGACATGTGGGAATCAGCAGCATAACTATTCCACATAGTAATCTTATATGTAGTTTTATCAATTGGGAATTTTAAGAAGCAAAGAGATTTTGAATCCAAATCGCAAAAAAAAAAAATCATAAGTACAAATTTAAATTATGGGACGTTTTTTCATTAATTTGTATGTTTATATCTATAATAGGGATTGGTATAGCTGAAACATAAATGATGTTTGCTCGAAAGCAAGTGGAGATCACAAAAATAATTCATTTTAAATATTTAATTATACAAGGAATTACTCGTAGGATTAATTTGTTTCCATATATAGCAGTAATCAGGAATTATATAATTATATAGTACTTATGTGAAATATTCTAACCATAAGGCTTACTCGATCGATTGCTTGCACGCAGATTATGAGCATGTACGAACAATGGAAAGGATACAGAGGAACAGATGGAGACAACTCTAAAGAAATAAAGTCCAAATCCCAACTCTTCACCATGAGAAGGCGTTCTTTTGTTCACAACAGCGATGACACCGTCGAGGTTTTCATGTCCGGCAGTGATGGTGGCGGCGTCATGGCTGCAGATTTTACAATAGAAGGATGCTTCAAAAAGAGGTGCTGCAAAATTCGTGCCAGGGAAGGACAAGTATTGGCTGTGATATCACCGAAGAAGGTCAGCTCTTCAATGGTGCTCGGAAAAGACGTCTTCAGCCTCTTCATGGAGGAAGAAGTCAGTCCTGAGCTGATCATGGCGTTCATCGTTATCATGGATCGCATTTGTTAGATGAATGCATGCCCTGATCATATCAGTGACACTTGGACAGCTCTGATCTAACAGTGTAGCCACGTCACTCCAGGACAAAGTGACGGTTACATTGAGCACCCGGGCTTGAGAGCGAGAGAGAGAGAGAGAGAGAGATCAGATCAAGCTATCTCTAAGTCGTTATCAACTCAGCTCGCAACACAAAGAAATCAGGTTGAAGATTTGCAAATTTGCAGAAAGAGAGATCAGATCGAGCTATCTCTAATCATATTTTACACTTAATTTAAGCTATATTAGTTGTTTCAAATTTTTACACTAGCAATTGGTGTATTAGTTTAGCTTTTTTTGGTATCATAAAAAAGTTTATTTTCTTTAAATACGCAATATCTAGGAGCTAAAGATTTTAAGGAAATACTTTTCAATTTCATTCGCTGTAATTAATATATTTTAAAATTATTTTTAAATAAATTATAAAAATATAGTATTTATCGACTTTATATATGATATGCCACACAATTAAAGATTATGAATACATTTCACTTAAACTTATCAACTAAACGTACTTTTAATATTGTTTTTAACTTTGAATTTTGTCTTTATCATGAACAAGAGTTTAACCCTAAAATAATAACAATTACATGTTAAATTATCCTCAGTAATATCGCACGAACTATATATTATTTCTGACCGACTCATGTGTCCTTTATTTATTGTAAGTTATAAATTTCAATCTACTCTCCTGTCGTGGTTACTTAAGCTTACACTATTGTCCCCTTATATTGTGCGCCAATCCATACAAACTCAATTTTGTTGCCTTATTAGAAGCATTGAGGTTATTTAGTGATATAGGGGTTGTTTGGTTGCCAATATTTACAGAAAATTTAATTTTTTGAGTATTTGGTATGGTGCAAAGTAAAATTTCAATGCATTTGTAGTGTATTTAAAATGTAATAGAATGATAATTTTTGGCGTATTTGGAATTCGCTGATTGATTCAAATCTGTAATCGATGTAATGTATTCCCCATTTCTGCCGACCATCGTCGGTCACCGCCTTCCCCGCCACCGCCTGTTGACCACCACCGTTAGCCCTCGCCGCTTCGGCAAATAAACCGTCGGCCGTCGTCGGCGCATTGACGCCGCCGCCGGCCTACCACCAGTCGGCCACCGCCGGTGTCGCCACGACACCGGTCGTCAGCGACTGTCGATAATCTCAAAAATACTTTATATTTATTTTGCCAAATAAGAAAAAAGAAATTCATGAATTTGTAGAGTTTTCAACCAAACAAGTTAAAGTAATCCAAATATATTGCATTCTTTTTATATTGCATTCATTTTACTTTACACTCTAAATGCAGGCAATCAAATATCCCCATAATAAAATAATAGGATGTAACCAAGTTTGTATTGATTTTAATTTTATCTTGATACAAAATGATAGAGGAACACATGCATTTATCTGAACAGTAAAGAGTTCCTGATATAGATATTGCATGACTTGATGATCAACCGATCAAGCGCACGCGTCGTTAACGCGTCTGCATGCATATCGAGTCGAGGAGACGCGTAACAACGTCGTTAAGAAATTGATCATGAAATTAGCTTCTAAATGCCGAAATCGATCAAATAAGACTGTTCTCACTCAATTCGGACGAGTCTGCGAAAATGGAGCGACCGAAAGCGGCGACACATATTTTGAGTTGAAGTAGACTCAATTTGGCGCCGACTCGAACCAACGACTCGATCAACTGATCATGCCATTACGAACTATGTGTGTGGAATTACCTTAGATCGATATGTATATTAACTATGTACGTTTATCGTCATGAAATCCACATTTAAATCATTTTATAAATTTAAAATTAATTTTAAAAATTCTTAAATTACCCCCACTCAGTAACCGTTCCTCCCATTTTTGTTTTTTCAGTTTTTTGAAAAAAAAAGAAATAAATAAAGAAAAAAAAAACTAAAAAGAAAAGGGGTTTTTACATACATACCACTCCAAAGTATACTATTTACTCGTTTAACACGTGAAAGTTTAATATTACCCACCACCCCAAACATTACCAGAATCAATTTTACCATTCACCCTTCCGAAGATCTGAGACGGAGCTGAAGACGGAGGCCATTCGGGCATTGCTCACGATCCTTCATTTCGCGCGTTTTACTTCTTGCCTTTCTGCATTCCAGTGAGAGAGCGAGAGTGAGACGAGGACCGCCGTGGGGAAACAGTCCCTCATTCTCTCAGTCACGACTCGAGATTCGCCCCTCATTATCGTTCCGTCCGTGCGAGCCTCTCTCCCGTCTCTTGCAGCAGGCGAGCCAAGATCGTCTTCCTTCCCCCCTGCAATCGAAAGTTTCTATGAGCCTCTCTCCGCCTCTTGCAGCGAGAAGATCGCCTTCCTTCCACCTAATCGAAAGTTTTTTAAGGAAGATCGCTTTCTTCTTCATTGTGAGGTCATCGCATTGGTTTCGGATTTTGTTGTACTTTATGATGGCAAGAACGCTAGCAGCTTCGGTGACGTCCCATTTATTTATTTTTTCGTTGATTTGTTCTTTTATGATTAGGAATTGGCATGCTTAACGTTTAAACTGACGCACTAAGACCTTGGCTCCAAATAGGATGTAATTTAAGTGGAATTCTGTAAATCTTGAAAAAACTATTGGCATGATTGATGTTAAATCTCATTAAATCTTAGCATATTGTTTGGTATGTATTTTCAAGATTTAAGTTTTAAAGGAAGGAGAAGAAGAGTCATATTGTGGGTGGTGTAAATCTCTTAAATCTACTTCCTAGGATCTAAAGATTTGATCTAAATCGAAAAAAAATGAGATTTAAGAAGGCCATAAGATTTATGTAGCTCAAAAGCTTTGACAAGATTTAGTATAAATCTTGATTAAATCTTGCAACTTATTTGGCTTTGGTTTATGGTGCCAACCATTTTGTGTTGCCTTGTTGTTAGAAATACAAAGACTTACGATTCACCAACGTTGTTATATGAAGGTCCTTTTCTAGAGTTGATGCTGATTTCTTTCATTTACAGAACAAGCAATGTCATTTCCTGTATTACTACATGTCTTCATTTAGGAAAAGAAATGCAGAACCATGCTTTTATGCTTGGGAAGGTTTTCTTATTTGTTCCGAGCATATTGTATTAGTTTATCATTATCATTGGCCTTATCCTAACTATTGAAACTTAGCTTTAAAATTCTCATTCTCATTTAATTTATCTCGAGTCTTATTGAAGTGTTACATCTATGTACAAATTTTTTTTTACAGATTTTATCAGTGTTATCATATGTCTAATCCTTCTTCTACATGGTCTTTCAACATTCATTTTATCTACCTTTCTTTTTTGGTGTATTTTTTAACCTTACATTGTACATGTCCAAGACCAATAAGTTAATTTTACACTACATTCTCGTAATTTCAACTTCCACTATCCTTTTAATATTATCATTTTAATCTATCCTTTCTTGTCTTGTCACATTCATCTACATTCTCATTTTTTTTGGTATACTTAAATAGTTTATCAATGGACTAATATTTATATGTATAGGTGTCAAGCTTCAAACATGAATCTTTACGCATTGTTTTGAAATTTGGTGGCTATTGGGTTGAAGTGAGAAATCAAGGCGAAAAAAAAATATGAAGGTGGGAAAAGACTTTGAAACTTGATAAAGATTTAATCAACTTATTTGTACTTAGAGAAGAGGTTATGTTAATTTTACCTTGGTTGAAAGATCATGCATTCAATTACATGCTCATATTCATGGGACGCCACCAAGGAGTACAAATTTATAAGTTCGATATTGATTTGTTATTCAAATTCCAATGAGGATCGACGTGTTGAAGTTGTCATTTCAATACAAAATGATGTAGCTGTAGTTGATGGGCCTATGTGTTTAGTAAACAGCCAACAAAAAGATGACTTCAGAGTTGAAGAATGTAATGATGAGACACTTACTAGTGAAAGAAGAGACAACAATGCTTTACATATCGGTTCATGTTTTGAAGATGCTATGAGCTTCAAACAAGCGCTTCGCACCGAAGCAATTATGAATAATTTTGGAGTGAAGATTAAAGCGAGTGATAAAACTCGAGTTATAGCAATTTGTGCACATCGAGGGTGCCCATGGAGGATAAGAGCAGCATTGTGTGCTGACGGTCACACATTTCAAGTGAGGAAGCTTGAAAGTGCACATTTATGCCCAGGAGTCAATAGAGCTGAAAATAAACAGGCAACTTCTAGTTGGGTGGCTCTCCAAATAAAAGATATTGTGAAAAGAATCGATATACCCGATCAATAATAGCCTAGAAAGTTCATATGGATTATCACTCCCTTATATGCAGTTATGCACTCTAGGGAATTAGCATGAGCTAGCATTCGGATCAGTTGATGAGAACTACAAGTGGGTACCAACACTTAGAGCCTCATTCGCAGAATCGTGTTCACATATCACATACGTGATATGGTTGACAATTCATTCATGAGATTCTATGTAAGTTTTAAGGTTTGCATCGATGGATTTCTGGCAGGATGTAGGCCTCTAATAGGCTTAGATGCATGTCATCTAAAATCCAAGTATCTGGGTGTCTTACTTTCTGCAAACTCTCTTGATGGGAACAATGGAATTTTCACAATTTCTTTTGCTATTGTTGAGACGGAGTCAAAGAAGACTTGGGAGTGGTTCCTACACAACTTGGAGGAGTCATTTACAGTTGAGGTTGCTCCTTTGGCTTTTATTTCAGATATGGAAAAGGGTTTAAGCGAGGCTGTTAGATCTACATTCCCAAATGCAGAGCACCGAGTGTGTATAAGACATTTATGGAAGAATCTGAAAAAATTTTTCCATTGCGATGATACTCATCAGCTAAAAAGTAGTATATGGGCAGCTGCTAATACATACTCAAAATTAGAATTTCAAAGAAAAAAACAAGAAATATTAAGTATCAGTCCACATATACATGCATATCTTCTTTCACTACCATATAAGTGGTCAAGATCTGAATTTTCTAATGAGATAAAAAATTCTTATAACACAAATAACATGGCAGAGTCATTCAATTCATGGATTGGGGAAGTTAGGGGAAAACCAGCAATGGATTTGGTCGATATGCTTAGAGGGATGTTAATGGAACAACGCAGAGAGGAAGGTTTCTTACATTGGAGAGGCCATTTGGTACCCTTTGGAAGAGCACATTAGAGAAAATCAGTATAAGAAAAGAAAATTTTATTATTATGCATTCTACGCCATTTAAAGCTGAGGTTGAAGGAAGTCATGGGAGAGAAGAAGTTGACATCACCAATAGAGAATGCACATGTAATTTCGGCAAATAAGTGGATACCTTGTATTCACGCGTTTTTTTGGGCACAAAAGATCTACCACTATGGCATACATATGTTGATGAGCTTTATCATGTTGTGAGGTACATGAATGATATTTGAAACCGTATTTTTATATTATTTGCACATTTATTAATCTATCTTAATCCGTATTTAATATTGTTTTAGATATCGCATGGCTTATGAAGGTGAATAAGCACTCTCGTAAAGATCGGGATAGTGGTTGATGATGACATAAATATTGGTGTGCCAAACACACACGCTAGAGAATCAAGAAACGAAGATTAAAAAGTTTTCTAGAAGGCAAAAATTCTAAAAGTAAAGTGTTCACAAATGTGGTCGTTATGCCTATGGGGTCATCATAGAGCACATGCAAGAACCCCATAAATCAACTTAGTGATCCTTCCAATCAAACAAAAATGTAGGCACTTGGACAATATTTACACAATTGGAATGCGAACAAAACTCCAAGAAGCGATGAAGTTCTCAATGAAAAAGACTCAATTAGATTTTGAATAGAAAATTTTGGTTGACATCTAAATTTAATTTTTTTAAAAAATATACAATAGGTTTTTGGGTTGTCTCAAAAAGGTTAAAATTTAACTGTTCAGCTTTGTTCAATTCTTACTGTTATTGCACAAATATTATATGACTTGACATTTATTTCAGTTCTTAAGATAGCTTTTTATGTTATTGCACAAATATTATATGACTTCACATTTATTTCAGCTGCAATTCTCGATACTATTGTGGGTAACTATCGATTTTAAGGTACTTTGTATTTCTTGTTAGAAAATATTATTATAGAGGTTTTGAAATGTCAATATGCTAAGTCAACATTATTTAAGACGAAGGCCGTGGATGGGGTCTTCTCAAGATATCAAGGCAATTATTTATCTCTTTATTAGCATTTTTATATCCCAAAGTTACTCAAGCCTTCCCTTATATTTATTATTGTAATATTTGTATAATCGACAATTCTCTTTTCTTATATTGTTGTTTGCCCCTCAAATATGGCAATTTCAATTCAATGTAAATAGTTTGTTATTGAGTATTGTGGAGAAGTCATATCATGGAAGGAAGCTAAGATCTCAATGAAGTCAAGGTATTGGCAATCACTAAATGAATTTCTTTTCCGACTAATCACCGGTCTCTTCAATGTTTGTAGGTTTGAAGGATGCCTATATTATTTCTCTTAATGCACATGAAACAATTGATGCCACTAGGAAAGGGAACCTGGCCAGATTCATCAACCATTCCTGGTAATTTCACACACATACATGTACACGGAATTAAACCCATGCAATGGTCTTGATAATTAAAAATTGTAAAATTTACATACACAACACAATTATTATGCATTTACATATCTAACTTAAAGTTTGATATTTACAACTATAGCACTATCTCTAAGTAAGAAAATGCGCATCTCACTTTAAAAATTTAATGATAGTGCTATTTTTTGATGTAATATTAAAAATTTGGGTGCTGTTTTTGTGAATAAAAGTTTAGGTATTAGATTTTGTGAGAGCTTCATATAAGATTAGCATTTTGTTGGTTCAAAAATAACCATGAAAAAAATAATGCATGCATGATTGGAATTAGTTGCGATTACATTGACTTGTTTCTTGCTTTTGTAAGAAATCGAGGCAATCTAACGGAATTGTTGAATTCTTCGCTTTTTCAAACCACCACATTGAGAACATGTTAGCGGTTGACAAGAATGAAGAATGAGCTTAGAATAGATCGATACTTTCAAGAATCAAGTCAAAGCAATCTCGATGATTATCAACAATTTCTAAGTTGCTTGAAAATCCAAGATGGTTTAATGGTTCGGAATATAATTCCATTAGTCATTTATGAGGGCCATGAAACATTAAGGGAACTTGTTTTGATGGTCGGGTCTTTTCCATTTTGCATTTGAAAGCACCCAACCTAGATTCTTTGAAGCGCAAATGAAGGTGCCATTCATAATGCGTGAACTTGTTTTGTATGAAACTAATCCACCCCTGATGTAAGTTCAAATGCATTGTGTTCAAGTTCTTTATTCAACATTTTAGTGTACCCTTCCTTTCACAAATAAATTTTTCCTTATTGCTTATGCTTATGCGCAAAATTTGCTTGTTAAACAAGTGTTTATCAAACCTTCTCAAAAGATCTTGAGTGTTTATTTATCATATACAAACGCCCTTAATGATAGCGTTTGCTTTGCGAATTTGTGCAATGAAGGTGCTTATCACCATGGATGTCAAGAAGCTCCAAAATAGTAGAAGTTTCGGATCATGAACGATGCTTCTCCTCGAGAAAAAAATATGGAAGCTCAAACTTCTCCTTCCTCCTTGTAAATAGTATATTAGTCTATTATTACATGCTTATGTATGTGGTTTATAAATATCATGGATGTTAATTATCGAGGAAAATTTTGTATGTAGAATCTCGATAAGCTTGTAACCAACGATTTTGTCTATGAATCAATCTATTCACTTCTCCTTTTTTTCTTTTTTTTTCTTTCCCATAAATTTTCTAGGTGGTTTTGCATATTTATTCTCCACAATTCCTTCAATGAAGAATCATCAGATACATCAATTGACACTTCGCAACTACGGAGTTAGTTACTTTATTTAGTGGATTCTATTCAAAACAACAAGATGGGTCTTTGTTTTGGAGATAATAATGGGATTGAAAAAGAAATTTATTTTCATCCTTCTGAGTATTGTCAATTGACATAAGAGCATTTGATTCTAAAGGATATGGCATAAAGTTTGCTTCTTTCTCTTAGAAGCTTATGTTGCAGGACCTCGACCACATTTATTTCATTGCAAAATAAATAAATGCAAGTAATGAAATGAAAGATAGAAGTGTCTCTTAAATAAGCTGCAGAAAACCTTGAAAATAATGTGGATCAGAAATTTGATCTCTTCTCAATGTAACATAACTACTGTATGGTTTGAATAAAGTTAAAACAAGAAAGTAATTAAATCTTTATTCTTATAGATTATGTATAAGGAAGTATTCATAATGAGTGCAGTGTAGGACAAACCCATACCAAATCAAAGGCAGCCATTTGGTTGCATTTATTTTATCACAGATTTGTGATGAGAGGAAGGTAAGAAGTAAAAAAAATTTCTTTGCCAATTTTATTTCAACCTAAAACACCAAAAATTGAATGCCATAGTTCGAGTGCTCTACCCAATCATTTCAAAAATAAAACTAGTAGGACTATCATAATAAATATTTTTATAATTAGAAGAGATGTTGATATAATATTATAAGAAGGGGGTTTTTACATACATATCATTGCAAACCATCTAATTTATTCATTTAACACAATAAACTTTAATATTTCCTGAAAATATTCCTTAATTAGATGTGTTCACAATGCATTAGAAGATACAATTATAATAAACCAACTTAGTACATCACCATCGCTTGCAAAACTAACTTACTAATGAATAAAAAATATTGCAATAACAACAATTAGCATTCCCATTATAATCTTGTTTTGTGAGATGATCTCAAGTTTCTTCGACATTCTTAAAAAGCGTGATTGGTTCTCAATATCATACAATGCGTAGGCCGTCATTTAACCACTTGAAGTAAATCTTCATTTGTTCGATTGTGTCATCTTAAAATTTCTTGCCAAAAACTTCTACCTTTACGGGATGTGTATAAGACATATTGTAAGTTACAATGACAATGGTCTTGATATTCTAAGTCGCTCGACGGTGAAGATTCATTTGTGTTCATTGATGGCATGCCTTTGTTTGGTGGAAGATTTTGGATATGAAGCTTAAATCAAATAATAGATCAACAATGCCTCATGAGTATAACTATCAAGTAAGCAGAATGATTGAAGTTGTTCAAACTAAATGTCATCTAACAACTTCTTTGCAAGATATACATATATATATATAAAGGATATATATATATATATATATATATATATATATATATATATATATATATATATATATATATATATATATATATGTAATGCTGAAAATTTAACAATTATGACAAAATAAAATGTTTTGTTTAATTTTAGATTTATAAATATATTATATTTACAAAGCAAGTGATTAACTTGTATAATAATGTACATGGATAATATCTTACATGCCATCAAAAAATTTGTTGTTTTGTGATACATGATTGGGTACCGTGTGTTACGAGAACTATAAGAGCATCAAGGATGAGCATAAAATTTTTGGACCCTCGAAAACAAGACCCTACGATACAATATAACCATAAAGAAATCAACCAAATTAGAAGAATAAAAAACACATGAAATATATTAATCATTTCAAGCTCAGAACAGATTCGCTTTCACGCATATAATAACAATGAGCTTGAAGGCTTAGTGCTAAAGAATGGAAAACAGACACATCTGACAATATGTCTTATGCTTCTGGGTTTTGTAAGATTAATGCATCAGCTTCAATAATAACATGAAGAATATATATTAAACACATAGTTAATGATCTACTTGAATATTCAAAACTTCGGAAAATGAGCAAAACATTATGATCTTGGAGAAAGCAAAGAAAATATTACTATTAATTATATCATCTCAAAATGCTACCACAAGCTTAACACGCCTGCCACTAGTGAAACAAACACTTAAAAATATAAAAGTACATAGAGATATAAGTTCAAACAAAAAAAAAAATCAGAAACCTGGAATTAAAAAATAGGATGATAGGTTGAATTGAATAAATCTGATAGGTTTGAATAACCATGATTTTTTTTTCCTTTACGGAACTGCTTTTGCAAGGCAAAGAGATTTTGGTGTTTAACTCAAAAAATAATGGTTGACCAACCAAATTATAATCAATTGAGATAGAATGATCCGCATCTAAGAACCGACATGCTTTTGTGAGAGAAAAATAATTAGGTAAAGAGAAATTTTGCTAGAAAGAAACTTAGGGTTGAATAGAGACAAACCGAAACTTTCGATTGGGGAAGGAAGAGGTTCTCCCTGATGAGAACGAACTGAATTCCCGCCGCGACAGACAGGGAGGGAGGAGTCTACGGACGCCTGCATCTAACGGATCTTGCTCAGATCTTTTCCGCATCTGAACGAGAATGAGGGGCAATGGAGAAAGGAAAGAGGAAAACGCCGGATCGCAACGAAATGCCCGGAATGGCCTCCGTTCACGTGCCTCCCCTCCACTAAGGGTAGCGGAATGGTAAAATTGATTTACGGTAATGTTTGGGGTGGTATACGGGTAATATTAAACTTTCACGTGTTAAACGAGTAAATAGTATACTTTGGAGTGGTATGTATGTAAAAACCCCAAAAGAAAATTACTCCCTCCTTCCCACTCTCTAACTTCTCCCTCATTCAACCCCCGGTTTTTTCCCTCCTCATTCCTCCCTCTCCGATGAGAAAATAGAAAAAAAGAAAAATTCTTCCTCTCTCGATTTCCTCCGTTCGCTCTGGAATTCCGCAAATCCAAATTCCCACGGCCCGCTCCGGCCAAATTCGCGCGGAACCGCCGCACCGTCAGCCCGCTGTACCGTCTCCCGTGAAATCATGTCCCGCAAAACTCGCCGCCGGTCCCGCCGTGCCGCTCCGGTCGCCCGGCCCGCTCCCGTGAAATCGCGTTCAGCGTGACCCGTTCCGCCGCACCAACCCGCGCGACCCGTGCTGTTCCGCAATCCTCCGTGCGTCTCCCGCCGCTGCCGCAGAGCCCACACCGCGCGTCCCGCCGTTCTGGCGACCCGCCGCCCTCACGAGATCCGTCGTACCGCTCCCGCCGCGCGATTAGCCCGCTCCGCGGCCCGTCCCGTGACCCGATCCGCGTTTCGCTTTCGCCAGCCCGCCGCTGACTCGAGCCCGCGGCCGTAGCCCTGCGCTCCTACCTGCAGCGGATCGCATCCGCTCGGCCCGCTGTCCCGCCCGCGCGACCGGCCCATCCACCGCCCGCACCCGCGCTACGCGTGGTACCACCGGCCCGTTCAACCTTCAAAAACAAACCGCCGGATATCTCCCGTAAAATCGCGCAGCCCGCCTCTGCCCGAAGCCTGCAGCCCATCACGGCCTGCCTCCAGGATGCTTGTAGCTGGCCGCAGTCATCGGCCCGCATCGTACTGACTGCAGCGCGCGACCTGCCGCCTACCCGCCTCCAGCCCTTGTCTGGCCCGAGCTGCTCCGCCGACCCGCCTCCAGCCCATTCTGACCCGCGTGACCGGCCCGTAGCGCCTTCCCATGACCCATCAGCACATTAGCCCACTGCATTCCTTGACCCGCCAGGCCACCAACCTGCATCCAGCCTTCATACAGCCTACCATCCCACTATTTTGGCTCGTTTTGCATAATCCAACCCTCAAATCTGACCCGTTCAGGTAATCCTTCCGTAAGCTCAACACATCCACTTTGCCATTTTCGCCGGCCAATCAGAGCGAAGTAATTCTTCTTTTCGATTTTCTAAGATCGCATCCTCGCTTAGCTTCGAAGCTTCACCGAGAAGAACATCACATGGGTAATTCTTTTCTTTCGATTCCGCCGCACACCCTGTTCTATGCCCACCGTGAATCGAGAGAAGAACATCATTAAGAGGTGAATTTTTCCTTCGGCTTTACATCGACACCAGAAGACTTCATTATGCTGCGAATCGAGAAGAATATTGTCAAAAGATGAATTATTCTCCAATTCGCCGATCCTTGCCTTACTCCTAATTTTTTACTGCAAAATCGAGGAAGAACATCATCAAGAGAAATTCTTCTTCGATTTTCGTCCACTTACCTTTTCCCAATAGCCTACCTAACCTCGTTCCTTTCCCGAGCCTTGTAGTGCGCCGAAAAATGTGTTAGAACATGTGGGATTTGTGAATGCGAATATATATATATGCTTGTGTTGCTTTACATGTTTGAAGACTTCGTTATGCTCAAGAGGGCGTGATGAGAGAAAATAGTGGTGTCAGAAGACACCGCTACTACCAAGAGGGCGTGAAACCAAACACTTGTTAGATGTCGCCCCTAGATGAAATGTTGTCAAATTTTATCTAATTTCCATACTTAGGATAATTATATATTGTGTGTATTCTTTTCAGTCCAAAGACCTCGTCTCACGCGACGAGATGAAAACTTCATGGCAGCAAGACACCACTGTATGCTTAAGAGCATCAGTAGAAAATACCGATGCGCCTACACCTGAGAGATGACATCTGAGGTCTAAATTGCATCAAATCTTTTGATTTTAAAAAAAATGGGAGGGTAAAATGAGCTGACTTAGGAGCACTAAATAGGAAAACTTGTAACTTATTTTAAACTAAAAAGTGACAAAAAAAAGGGCAGAGCCTTTAAAGTAAATTTTGAAAAAAATAAAGAACATTCATTTAAAATGCAAGTAAATTTTGGGATAGGCTAATATTAAACTCATAAACTTTGGGAGGCTAATATTAAACTCACAAATTCTAATTACAAACTTCTATGCCTTAAATTAAAGCGGTAAAGTGAGTCCTCTTTTTTTGCAAATTTCTCAAAATTAAATAAGCTTTAATTGAAATTTGGGGTGGAACTAATGCTAAACTCATAAAAAACTTACAATAAACTCAAAATCTAAGGATATATCCAAATTGGGTTTAATAACTCTTATATCAATATGGAGGTGATTACTATGACAATGTGTTAAACTACAATCAAACGCCTTCTTACACCGATCTATAACCTTTGTATAAGGCAAAGGCGATATTAAATCCAAATCTACAAAAATTATAGGGCCCCCTTTGATCAAAAATTAAGGAATTTTATTATAATTATGATTTTCAAAATCAATGATTTCATTAATTATATGAAATTAGTTAAGCTATAAACACCTGCATGTGCTCAGACATAGAGTTTTAAGTGCAAATTTTAATGTCTGAAAGGGCTGCGCAGACTAAATTGGAATTAAATGAAAATCTGAAATCAATTTTATAATTAAGAAACAAAAAATTACATAAAGTCTTAAACACACCCGCATCGGCCCCGACACTATGCTGAATGCCTAAATTCAAGTGTATGAGGAGGCGGGCTTGCTTGTCTTAGAGGTTAACAAAATCTAAAACCTATAATAAGAGTTTTAAATCAAAAAATATCTAAAATTGATTCTCGGTGTGACGTAGATCTAATCCTTTATTAGTAAACAGAAATGGTGATCTAAAGCTCTTAACCATATTCCAATTAATCAATTGCTCAAATCAAATTGACTCAAATAAAAAAATCAATAAAAAAATAATTTAAATGAAATTCAATCATTAAAAACTTAAAATAAAGTCAATCTATCCACCTTCCGCAACTATTTGTCGGGGTGACAAACTAAGAAAAAATTTCACAAATAACAAATGTGTTCTGCTATGTTCACTCTCAATCAATCTCTTGCTAGTAAGGATATGACTCATGTCCTCTTAAATGCGTGGCTTGGCTAGTAAGCTACAGTGATGAAGCCAGCACAGAGTCCTCGACGGGTTGTTTGGCGGCTCCATTATATTACGATCACGTAGTCTATGCTCCAATGGCTCGCCTCTTTGAGTTGTGAATCATAGGGTATACTGATAGGCAAACATCCCTCTCGCAAGTAGACTTAAGATTATCTCTGGGACAAACATCACCGTCTACAAGGATTTCTTTGACGATGTAACCCATGTGTCATTGATGAGGATCATCACAAGTTGACCCTCCTTTGACTAAGTAAGACTACGCCAGATGACGGAACCATGGGATCTATATCGGTCATGTCATCATTCCCCCAACCATTCGGTTTAAGCTAAAATGATGAATTTTATATCCTAAATTCTAAAACTCCATACGCTACTATACGCCACGCAGCATCTAACTAGCCTTAATCAAAAGTTCTCTCTCACTTCTTGAGAGGGTAATTAACTATAGGGATTGCTTTATAGGAAACCCTAACTAGATCTAAAGTCCTCACCAAATGAGGACGAAATCTCTGGGTAGTGTCTTATCTACTATTCCATCTGCCTTCTGAAAATTACACTGACACACTTTAAACCACTCTTTTCATCGAAGAGATTGGTGGCGAATTTTCGGAGCCCACAATAACTAACAACCTAAAGGTGGCTATAATTAAAGGTTAATTACCCACTGCATGCGGATTTCAACTAATGAAGTGGCTAAGCTAGACGTTTTTTAAAGTTTATTACACAAAATTTAATTACATTTTTACAAAATATCATACTATAAGATTAAAAATGTGGATGAACGACGAACGCCATGATAATTAAAAGCATGCGGATTAATTAAATGCGGATTAATTAAATGCGGATCGCCATGATAATTACATTTATTAACAATGTAGATTATTACCCACTGCATGCGGATCTATTATTACCCACTGCATGTGGGCTCAGTTGGTATTATTATTATTAAGATTATTACATTTATTAACAATCTTTTGGCTCGTATTAATATATATATATAATAATAATAATAATAATAATAATAATAATAATAATAATAATAATAATAATAATAAGTCATATTTTTAAAAGCATTACTTGGCTATATTTAAGATGTATTAGTGATAGTTTTCATATTGTTTTATTTTTCAAGAATTAATTTGGATTTGACTACCATCTTTTTGACTATTTTTTTAAAAAAATTTGTGATGAAAAGCTAATTTTGAGAACTAAAATTTTAGAATATGTTGCCTATTAAAAATATTATTTTAATTTTTAAAAAAAAATATTTATAACGCTCATCCAAGTTTTTTTTTAAAAAAATTTTATTTTCTCTATAATAACTTCATAATTAACTTTATAAAATCTGCAACAATCCTAAGCGAATGACTTTTTATTTAATTGCCTATATCACAACTAGAGTAAATTGATTTTAGAAAGGAGAAAAAGATAAGTTTTACCTCATAAAGCAGAATTAAGCTCTTAACATCTTAAAACAATATATATTTAAATCAATGATATAATTTTGACTACTAATCATGTATCTAATACTAATTATATGCAATATATATTTTGAATGACTAAATTACATATGATTTTGTTACACTTTTCTTTATACTTTTAATTATACTTTATTTAAATTCAAAATATACCTATATCTATTTGCATGGTTAAGACTGTTTGTGACCATTGATAAGTACTTGTCAAATTCTATGAATAATTGAGTGAAGATATTGTGAGTATTGTTATCAAAAAAGTTCATTGTTTGAACCAGCTTATCTGCTCAGAACCAAGAGAATGAATACAACAAATATTTCAAGCTCGATTTTAAACAGCCAAACATGAACAATCCTTCATTGACCGGCACCGATTTAGCTCAAAAATAATAGATTATAATATAATACATATATATATATATGATATATATATATATATATATATATATATATATATATATATACGTATATATATACATGTATATATACATGTAATATATACGTATGTATGTATATACAGCGTATATATATATATAATAACATATATATATATAACATAAAAATATATAATATATATTATATATGTATATTACATATGTAATATATATTACATGTGTGTATATTACATATATTATTAATATATATATTATTATAAGAAACAATATATATATATACATGTTATTATTATTATATATATTATATACATAATTATTATATATATGTATATATATATATATATACAATACAACATATATATGTGTATTATTATATATATTAATAATTATATATATATATATATATATATTATATATATATATATATATATAAACACATATATAGATCAATAAAGACTTCTGGTAAAAAGTTTTTTATTATAAACAACCCAAATAAAATTTATAGAACTAACAAGAAATTTTTTTAGAATAACAATAAAATTTTGGTTTTTATTTAACAAAAAACACAAAAGAAACACAAATAAAGGTTCAGCTAACTCAAATTCAGCTTGTTTACACCCTTAATTGTGAGGGTCATTTTCCTTCCAAAATAAAATAATTATCTACCATTGTTCGCTCAGAATAAATTTTGAAAGACAACATCCTCTAAAGTAATATGTTGCTAATTATGTAACAATTTTAAAAATAAGTGTCACTAAAAATATTATTTAAATATGATTTCAACTTAACTATAATTCAATCTTCTAATAACATGCTCATCAGAAAATTACATAAAAAGTAAATGCTTCAATATTTTTTAATGTATTTATCCATAGACCTTTAAATAACAAATTTGTTAATTTTTTACTCTGAATAACATAGAACTACTTATCTAAATAAACGTACACTTGTATTAAAAATGAAGAACATGAGTATAATCTTGTTTAATTTTGACGTAATTATCTTCACATGCATATATGGCTTAAGTAATTAACAACTTAAAAGGTGGTTATATATAATTAAAAGTTCATCCCCGTTGCAGTCAACCACTACTGATTACAACATCAGTTAAGAAGTGGACGGCACGTATGCTAGCCATTTACCTGGAAACTTCCTCAAAACATTTGAGTTTGTATCATGTGAGTGAATGAATAGGAATCCAACAAGAAGTTTTTTTTTTTTTTTCTTTCGCAGGGACCCAACTAGAAGGCTAAGTTAACAGATGATATCATGAAGGTGGAATTCATACACAGTTTCCACCAACAGGAATTGAGACCGATATCCATAGATAAAGAAAAGAAGAAAAGAAGACAAAATTGATAAGTAGTTCTCCGTTATAAAAACCGTTATAGTTAATTTACATGTCTACATCTCAAGCTAATCATTTCTCCCTTAAAAAGGAGCAACACCTGAAGCTTCTTCCACTCCAAACAAAACAACTCAAAGCCTCTTCTTTCTCCACAACGGTTGCTGTTTACTCTTAGATATGTCGTCGAAGATATTTCCTTCTGAGATTCAAGCGAAGAAAGATGGGGAGGAACGGGCGAATAAGATTGTTAAAACATGGACGGTATGGAAGAAGTCTAGCATGTCTTTCGTAGGAACTGATGGCTTTTCGGTGTATGATGGAGCGGGGAAGCTAGCCTTTCGAGTGGATAACTATTCTAGGAAGAATAAATTTCTTCTTGGAGAGCTTCTGCTTATGGATCCAATTGGAAAGCCACTTCTATCTCTGCGACCTCAGGTATGTATATCTGTAGTACTTTTCTTCTTTCTGCTATTCTCGATATGTAAGAATCTACATCGCAACGCATCTACGTATTAATCTCATTTGATTTTGTCACTTGGAATTTTCAAGAGGCAAAGCGCTATTGAACCCAAAATAGTACATAAAAATTTCTTAAGTATAAATATTTACTAGTGAAACGTATTTTTATTTTATTTTATTTGTTTAGGTTAATGTTGTCTGCACGATAAAAAGCGGAGATTGCAAAGAATTACTTTAAATATTTTTTTATAAAAGAAATTCTTCATAGAATTAATTATATAATATTTATGCGACATATTCTAACCAGAAGGCTTACTCGATCGATTGCTTCCACGCAGATTATGAGCATGTACGATCAATGGAAAGGATACAGAGGATCAAATGGAGACAACTCAAAAGAAATAAAGTCCAAATCCCACGTATTCACCATGAGAAGGCGTTCTTTTGTTCACAACAGCGATGACCTGGTCGAGGTCTACATGTCCGGCTGTGGCGGCCGAGGTGGAGGCGGCATGGCTGCAGACTTTACAATAGAAGGAAACTTCAAGGAGAGAAGCTGCAAAATTCGTGCAAAGGAGGGACAAGTACTGGCTGTGGTATCACCGAAGAAGGTCAGCCCCTCAATGGTGCTCGGAAAAGACGTCTTCAGCCTCTTCATAGAGGAAGAAGTCAGTCCTGAGCTGATCATGGCGTTCGTCGTTATCATGGATCGCATTTGTTAGATTTATGCATGCTCTGATCATGTTAGTGGGACATGTACAGCTCTGATCAAACAGCAGCACAACGTCTGACTAATTGATGACGGTTGCATTAAGCATCAGCGGAGACGATGGTCAAATGGCATAAGAGAGAGAAAGAGAGAGAGAGAGAGAGAGAGAGAGAGAGTCAAGTACAGAGAGATGTCGACGAAGGATACACGGCTCTGCCCGTCGACACTAAGAAATTTAAAGGAGTGGCGAATTAGGTTAGACAGTAAAGCGATGAAACTTTATCAATCCAGGGGAAGTAAAGTTTCAATTATGTACATAGTTGCAAATAATATAGAGCAAAAATTTTCAAATTTTATTTTACTATATCGATTTTTCTCAAATTTTATTTTACTTCTTTTGTCTTTGGATATCATGCATTTTTTTAAACTGAATTTTATTTTTAGAGTTAGACAAAACTCACAATCATGCAACTTTTTTGAACCAAAGTAAGCATATGAATTGAAGAATCAAATCATATAAAACAAAGAAAAAAACATTTTAAAATTAAATGCAAATTTCAAATGGAAAGTTGCCAAAAAAGGAGGTAGCTAGTAATGACCAAGTTCTCAATCTTAGAAGAGGTCATCCTCCTAATGATAATTTTTATAGATATCAAAAGTATAAGAAGTAGATTTTATGAGGCAATTTTTTTAAATTGAGTATGGTTACAATGCGAATTAGCTAATTGAGTATTAATAAAAAAAATTTAAGAATAGTCGCTAATTATTGGGCGACGTACACGCCATCCGACGCATGGCGCGTAATGCGTCCACCAATTGGGCGTCGCCAGATATTTGAAGCCGCCGCTTAGCGATCGCTTCAGATCGGAGCGCCCCCACTAATTGGGCGACCGCCCATATCTTTAGTCGACGGCCCCGATCGCCCCTATTGCTCGATTTTGCTCGATTCCTCCCGAAACTCCGCTCTCCGCCAGGAACTGATCAACTCCCACCACTCCTCCCCTTGAACTTCCGCCACGATAGATCCGACCACCGATGCCTTGTCTGTATTCGATAGAAACTTTAGTTTTTTCCGCATTCACTTTGATGACGTTTAACTACTTCCTCTCTCATTTACCAAAGTCAACTTTAGCTTTCATGATTCTTCCTCCATTTCTTGAGAAAATTTCTTTCAGGATTCTACATTTTTTAGCGACATCCTCTGCTTTCAGTAAACACATAGTAAATCACTTTATTTATCAATTTATTTAGGTGTTAAGTAGCCAAAAGTAGTATTAATTTGGGTGTCGCTTAATATAAAATTCTCATTATTCATATAACTTAGTTTTGCAAGATGAATAGAGAATTTGTTTCGATGATTCTTTTCTATGGAGGCGAACCGAGTATCGAATAATTGCCCAAGTTATGTGGGAGGTCAAAATCATCCGTTAAGGTTCACGCGACCTTAGTGGAATTGAAGCAACGAATTATGAGAAGCTTGCACATTGATCCGAGCGCACACCGCCACTCTAATGTCGCTATCCGGGTAGCGGATTTATAGCGTCATATATCTCGACGATGACGTTATGAGTTACACTTGACTAAGCTTCCGATGTTGGTGTTGTATGTCGAAGTGGAAGATGTTAATATTGCATCCACATCACCGATCCTAGTAAGGTCAAGATATACCGCAAAACACATACACGTGATTTCATCGCACAAGAACATCCGGGATACAACGCACTCGATGAGTTTATTCCCGTAAGATATCGCCATAATTTATCGATTATACTTGTAACATTTAATATGATAATTAGTTCGAACTTATAAGTTATGTGGCGCGATGATGTCTTTACCGCTCGGATGAACCGTATGTGCAGAGTGCCGCGCAGTTGGAGATGAGTATCGACATGAGTAGTGGCTCAAGTAGTGAGTCCGACGTGGTATTAGTGATGACGATGCTCGGGTTAGCCACGACTTGAGAATATAGACGTCATATCACCGCTGAGAAATCACTCATTTCGTAATATCGTGTGAGAGAGTCAAATGTTGTCCACAAACGAGTATGTCCGGATGTGTAAAACTACGAGGCAGTGGGACAACGATGTTTACTTTGACGACCCATCTGATGAAACTGCCCTAAATGATGAAATTGAAATTCCAAATGACATTGTCGAAGGTATGTGTTTTGCAAGTAAACGGAGTATGCAATTTGCTATTGTCGGGTGGTCCATAGTAAATAATGTTCAATTCTCAGCTACCTCTAACCGTAAGAACTACACTTGGGCGCGATGATAGTCCTAAGGCCCTCAGAATTGCGTTTACATTGTAGCACAGACGATTAGGGGTGCTTGGAGAATATCAAAAGTTGGTGAAAATCATGATGTGTCAATGCGAAGTTCATCCGATCATCGACAGTTCAAATTTCATAGATACTACATCAAACCCGTGATCGTGCACCGATTGATTTGAAACCTAGAGATTATAGGTAGGATGGAGTCAAAATTCAATGTTAAAGTTTCATATATGAAAGCATGGGATGCAAGGCGAAGGCAATAAAAGCAATATTCTAGAAGGAAGAGTCCCATAGGACTCGCCTTTATGCAATCGCCTACTACTTACCCGTACGTACAATTAATTCAATCTACCACTACGCAACATTTTCGAGACTTTTGGGCTTTTGGACCTTCAATAATGGGATGGAGTCAGCACGTGTTGAGCTTAGATGGTACTTTTCTATGGGCAAGTATCGTGTACATTAACCCGTAGAATCGTTAATAATGGGTTATTTCTAGCTTTTCTGTGTGGAATCGAGAATGTTGATTCGTGGTTGTGATTTTGTTGTGCTTGCATGATATGTTACCCGTAGTGTAGACGTGATTTATGCATAATATCCGATAAACATCGGTCTCTCGTGGATGCAAAGAGATTTTTCGGGCAGATAGCATTGGCATGCCATTTGCGTGAAAAATTTTAAAAAAGTCATACGCAGACTGGGAATTACTGATGTTGAGTTTCTATGCCAAAAGATGTATATGACAGGTAACACTGATGATATTCGTCAATTCAACCGTTTAATGCTAGACATTAAAATGTTAAAGAAGCATAACAATTTGTAGAGCGTGACCGTAAAATGGTCCCTTGTGCACGATGGTGGTATGCGTTATGGGACAATGACAACGCAGAAAGTGCTTTAACTGTATCAAAAGCACGCGATTTACCGATTCAGCTTTAATCAACGCTATCTATTACAACTTAGTGGCTTTGTTCATGAAACGATTATCCACGCTACTCGAAGAGGAAGTCAACATGTCTATTTATACCCATAGGTTCTCCACACCAAAAGCGACCGAAAGGAGGCATTTCTTCTCAGGAATATCAACCCACATGAGATGCGTGTTTTGACAGTCCACGATCATTCGAGTTGATTTACTAGATAATGGCCTATGTGTTTGTAATTGTGGCGTAACGATCATATATCATTGTCCATGCCCACATGTGATTGTCGATTGGGATTTCGACGGTTAAACCATCTCACGGTGTGTCACAAGATTACACTCGCATGAGACATACATAAATGAATTTCATACTCTACCGATCGCTCGATTGGCCATCATTCGAAGAGGATGGATTAGTCACGCTGCATTAACCTAACTTTCAGAAGGTCGCACCACGCACGAATAGATTCAGAAACACAATGGATGAAAATGTAGGTTCCAGTAGCAGAGCTTGTAGCATATGCAAAACATCAGTCAGTCATCGTGCCCCATAACATTGACAAATGACGAGGTACATTTTTCAAAAGGATCCGCTTATTTTTTCTTTCAGTCACCGATCTACTTAGATTTTACGATATTACCACTAATATATTTGAGATTCTTTTCTGACAGGTACGATGGTAGAGGCCACCGCAGATGCATCGCGACATGGCCTCAATAGTGAGGGAAGGAAACACACGCGGTAGGGTTTAGTGACGTGTTCGTTACATTTTATTTTTCTGTTTTACATGATGAGTCATGTACAAGCTAACTTTGATTACGCCATAATGAATTTTGTTTCTTGTCCATTGTGTGAAATGAATTGGTTGATTAGTGTATGTTTATGTGCTCAAATTGGGAAGTAATGGTGAGCAAATTAAGATACTACTGTATGTTTATTTCAGTGTTAATACAATATCACAATTATTCATATGTTATAAATGTAGCACTAATCTAATAAGTAAAACAAAACTCAATAAAAATAATTTAGATACTACTATATGTTCGCCAACTAGAGGATGGAAGGTCTGCAAAGCTTCTAAAATGTCAGATGAAAAGAATTTGATTCGCCAATGTATGGATATCTGAAGATATCAAAAACCACCACCACCATCAAGGACTTTTGATATCAATACGCCCAATCGGGCACGCTCATTTCAAATGGGAAGACCCACCTACTTATATTCTTCGAGCAATACGTGACATATATTTGGAAGTTAAAAAATTTGCTATTTAGGATTTCTGTAGTTGTAGGAAGTTAGAACTGAAATAATTTGTTGTAATACTTTAATATATGGTGTATATGAGTATACACATAGGCATATAAGTATGTATATCAATATAATTATATATGTATTAGCACTAACTTTTTCTCATTTCTTTTCTATTGTAGCAAACCTGAACATTGAATTTGTTTTAAATCAACAAGATAATTTATATACATAGCAATATAATGAGTTAGCACCATCCAACATACTATCTATGTGTTGAGACCACTGTTTGGTGCTAATCATGATGGTTTCAATATCTATGCATACATACATACTTAAGAATAATATATAAACATCCACTCTGGTGCTAATCTTGAAGTCATTAATGGAAATAGCAAACAACTACTTTTAGTCAAGCAAAGAATAAAAATATATATAAATAAGAACAATTAAAATGATAAGTTCAACACTCTTACAACTCGTTGGAGCGACACAAGCCCACTTCTAAATCTTCTACAACTAAGATTACACTCTATGTATGCAATTTTAAATCTACACAAATGAAAACATTTACACTCTGAAAGATCGAACTCCTAAACCCTACCCCATGAGACAACTGCCTTCCTCCGGTGTCTGCGTGGTATAGCACCACTCCCAGGTGTGTACTGGTCAGGCGCACGAGATGGACGATCACGCAGCTGATGATGGCCCTCTAGTGCAACATCCTCGACGCATATCATCCCGTGATAGGAATATAGGGCGAGTCATATATGGCATATGTAGAAGGTCTGGATCAGACGAAGGACTGGATCAAGATGAAGGACATCGACGGAAGTAGATGGACCGGTGCTCCAGTCATGCTGCGTGACACCCTCTGAAGGCACCGATCCGTAATATGTGTCAGCAATATGTACACGATCATCAAGGTCTCTGCATATCATCTCGTACCTATCACAACATCGCTGTAAGTGGTGATCATCCACGAGCAAGTATGGCTGAAATATGTCCCGAGTTGCCGCGATATGGTCCGCCTACACAAAAAATAGCATGTAAAATTATCACTTACAAAAATATTGAATATTTACTTATATCATAACTTACATAAAGACGCTCCACTGGTGCTCTAGCGTAGTAAGTGGTCGGAGGATCTGGCGCCGAGTACAAAGAAGCCCACGACCGAACTGCGCATGTACCGACCGAGCAGCTCCCTCCCACGCCTCATCTAGGCCCTCGACGAGGCAATCCCTCCGCCTCTCCCAAGAAGCAATGTGTGATCAACGACCAATCCGCAGACTGCTTTACTCACCATCGACCCTTTTGAAACTAGGGTCAATCTACATCTACTGGGAATAAGGCCAATCGAAGACTCTATCTCGGTAAATACCACTCAACCCTCTTCCAAATAAGAGGGACTCGCTAACCATATGTCTATAGAGCATATATCGATAGATGTGATGATCTGACGCTCTCCCGGATCACCTACACGATGATAAAATTATGTTAAAACATAATCTACATTATATATTTAGACTAAAGTTTTAACCGCAGATCCAACCTGTATGCCGCAGCCATCTAGCTCATTTCTAGAATCGCAATATTCGTTATTGCTGCAACATACTTCTCATTCCACCTGCACACAGAAAATAATTTAAACATATATATATAAGCTGCATAAAATGAAAGTGTAGTTAACAACACATACCTCAAACCAACGCTGAGACCGAAGCTCTGCAGATATATTACATGTAAAGTCGTCTACCCACATGAATATGCTCCCAAGCCCAAATCAAGGAGGTAACCAGCCCATGTTGGCCCGGCTGGTCTAGTCGACTGCTGCCTCCTATACATGAGCCAAAACCGCCCACCCATGTAGACATCATGCTAAAAGCAAAAGTATCCGCATCCTCCAGAGTGGTACCGTAGTGGACCTCTCAACCGGTATCGCAAGAAGAAGCGCCAATCGTAATAAAATATAAGTCGACGCAGCCTAAGAACTCCTCAGGCTCGATCAGCCATATGACTCTCATAGAAAGTCCACCTAAGCCACCTCTGGCATGCATGTTCATGCGATGTGCCCGCCCATCCAATGTCGACTGATATGCGACCGACGGATCATGGTACATCACGCCGTAATGGTGTCGCCCTAACAAATCATCGCAAAGAATCGTGCGTCCCATCTCTTCTCCTCGCCAATCACAATCGGGCCTATGATAGTGGTCCATCAATCAGTCCTAATCATCGCCACATCGAGCTCACGTCATCTCACCTACAAGGTGGAAGGTATTGGTCTCATGGAGACCATCTTCAACCAAAGGCGTAAGAACCGATGATCCAAATGGATGAAGGAATGACACAAAGGTGCCCACTGATCAAGCACGATGAATCTGCATGTAATGGGCCACTCCTTCAAAGATAAGCAAGTGTGATGCGCCTCGCACGGCAAAAAAAAAATCTAAGTACCGTCCAAATAAAAGGTAAGGTAACACATTCCGCAGAAAAAAAATTCACTTACAAGATCGAGGTGATGCCGCCTATGGGGAGGCAATACTAGATGAACCTCGAAGGTGCCTCGCCCAATGGTGGGTCGGCCTCCTCCGCCTACGCCGACGCCTAGGCGGTGGTGCTCCTCCGCCATCGACCGCCGTAAAATTAGAAGATTATGGATTTACAATCAACGCTACATACTGCAAATTATGAGAAATAACGGATCAGCAGCTAAATAAAAGTGGGAAATAAATCTTAAGACAAACCTTACATTCTTATCACATATAATGAGTGGGAAATCCACATAGACAATACTTTTTTTTGAAGAATAACTTGGCTACATAAGAAGCCTAAACAATCTTATAAATTACAAATAAATTATAAATAAAAATTTACTACTTAAAAAAAGGATTACTACATATTTATTTTGAAATAAAAACTTCTTTATGATTTATATATTAAAGGCATGTCGTAATAAAAATAAATTCAAGCTCCCAACTCAATATATAATCTTGAGTGAAGTTCAAATCCAAACTACTTAAAACTAATCAAGCTAAGCTTTTATATTTACAATTTTATCCTAATTATTTTCTAAATTCACTCAAATATCAAGATTCACAACAAAATTGTCATTCATGATGAATTGCTTGAATTCAGAAAGAAAACAACTCTCCAAGACAACCGAATGCATACATAAAAGTTTAGTTAAATCGAAAGATGAAAGGCTCTCCAAAATGCCAATCTAAAATAAGTGCAACGATAACTTTCATGCCCTCACACAAGCAAAGAGGCCTTCCAAAATTGGTAATGAAGCCATCATTCTTATTTTCAACCCATGCCAACTACTATATGACCAACTAATGGGGCCATCCACACAAATCTTTAATATCATTTCCATAGACAAAATACCTAAAATCTTGAAAACTCACATGCACATAAATAAAATTGCAAGTATTAGCTAAATTTATGAGTATCACTTAACTCAATATATATAAAGTCCGAGTATCACTTAATTTTATGATTACTATTTATCATCTAAATATTGAATAATTAATGAACATCAATGTGAAATAATATTAAACACCATGTAGTACTATCCTACCAAGCACAACTAGACTAAAGAAAATTGAGGATAAGCATTGCTCCACGCACCCAAAAAAGTCCTACATAAGAATTTATAGAAAATAACTATAAGTTAATGATCTTCATAGTTGTGCTAAGATGACTAATCCACGCTTATATCAAATCACATAAGCTTATGCTATGTGTTGAGATCTTTAACATGTTCTCTCGTCTTCATTTGATTTTATTCAAAGTTTATTACATCATTATACTTAGTGTGCAACGAGATCGAGTGATAGCAACAGTAAAAAAATACCTAGAAGAAGTCGTGTGCAACGGGACAAAAAAAGCGCAATGCAGGCGGTGAGACCTACGCCGGCGGCGGCCGAGAAGTTCCGAGAGGGCGGAGGACCGTGCTCGGTGGGCGGTCGGAGTTCGGTCGGAGTTCCTACGAGCGGAGAGCGGAGTTTCGGGGAGGAATCGAGCAAACGGCAGATAGGCCGATCGGACCGACGCCTAAAGATATAGCCGGATACGCCTACCAGGGCGATGCTCAGATTGAAGCGCCGCCCACCAATTGGGCGACGCCAAGCCTGAGAAGCCGCCCAATTAGTGGGCGACTCGCCACTCTTTCACGTGAGACGCCACGCCACGCCGGAACGACGAGCGGCCGCCACCCACTAATCGACTATACCTATTCTTAAATTTTTTTTATTGATACTCAATTAGCTAATTTGCATTTTAACCGTACTCAATTTAAAAAAATTGCCATTTTATGAAGCATGATATTTTTATTATTTAGCTATGTTATCTTAGAAACAATGTTTCTTATATATTCATTATGTAATACAAGAGTTCAGATCTTGCTTTGTTCCTTCTGTTATTTGTACACCTAGCCATTTCTTATGAAAAATAATTTTTTTAGTATGAAGTTATTATTTGTAATGAAGTTAACTTTCCTTAACAAGATGACATTTAACTTAAAGTTATCCTTTGTCATGAATAAATCAATATTTATGATAATTTTGTCTGGTCAAAAAATTTAATATAATTTGAAGTTCTTATAATGATGAAAGAAATATAAGAAATAATAATGAAAATTGTATATTTTTTTATTTGATGGCAAAGTAACCACAATTGTAATTGCAATGCTATTATTGATATTGAACTTTTTCTATAATTAGGACCTTAGGGCCTAAGAACTCTCCTTTAATTTTTTTTAAATTTTTTTAACTTTGAGTTTTCCTTTCTTCTTTTATCTATTTTGTGATCTTAGTTCTCACTTTTATTTGTAAATCCAAGAGGGGTGATACTAGAACCATGCCGAAAGGAGAAGTACACAATAAGAGAGATGACCAAAAAATCTTTATTAGATTGTTGTTGGTAATAATGTATGGGATTAATGTGCTTTGAGTCAATTTGAATGTTTGTGTGAAGCTCATCCTCTAATCCTTATTCATAGGTTTATTTCAAGGTTCATTGATATATTAATAACTACATTCAAGTAATGTAGGTAAAGTTATATAGAGAAACTTAATAATGCTTGTCATAAAAATATCAAAGTTGTTGTTGATAATGTTCTCCAACACTTAGCTAACTCTTTATGAGTCCTAATGCTAACTATCAGATAATTTGAGGAGCTTCTCTTTTGGTGACCTGATGACCTAAATTGTAAGTTCATCGACAAGTAGACCTTCTCATGGTAACTTTATCTTTAAGCAAAATTTGTTATTGATGACTTTAGTTGGATGGTTATTTGGATGAGGTAAAGTTTTGGGTAAGTTGGTTCATGTGATTGACAATTTGATAAATCTAATTTATAATGATGAAGTGACTAAATTAACTTGTCTATGTGCATACATTTGAAGGCAATTTTGTGAAAAATAAATAAATAAATAAAAATTAATTATTTATAGACTTAACTAAATGGAATCCTCCTTAACCAAAGAATATTCCAACAAATTTAAATAAATGTTATAAGTACTTTTTAGTTATTATACATTGAACATATTATTTTGGTATATCAATAATTAAAATTAAAATGTTCACCTAGTTGGTAGTTGTTGGCACAAGTCACATAAGCATAATTGGAAGCAATTTTCTTCATGTTATCACTTTCTTTCCCTAATTCTCAACCTACCGCCATCTCACACACATATTCACTTCTCTTCTCCCTCTCCCCCACATCAAATCCCACTACCACATCCTTCAAAATCCATCACTTTTCCATCCGCTCACTCTTGCTCAAGCTAACTCATATCTTTCCTTCTCATGTCTTCTCTCCTCGCTTCATTTGCGGAACGTGATCAAGCTTCAAGTTCATAATCTTTGACCTCAACTCTAAGCCTCAGTTTTTGTCGTTCCAACTTCTTCTCTTGTCTTTTCAGAGATTACAAGGCTTGCATTCAATGCAAGTTCATCCTCGCAATAAGGATGACGATGATCCTTTAGACTCCAAAGCATCTCCACCTCGTCTAGTGATTTTTCTCTTGGGTGAAATCAGCAAAAGTATTTAAATTTTATATTCCTTTGTTTATTACGTGTTCAATTAGTTAAATTTTTTGAGTCCTGATCACAAAATAAAAATATTATAATCTTAAATGTTTTTTGTTTTATAAACATTATGTGATTGTATTCTTTAGTTCTAAAAATAATGTTATGCTTTGAATTGAGATCCCTTTTGACCATTTGACTTTATTGTAGGTTAATAAGTTATTGTGGACTCATGACTAATGAACTTGAGTACTAGATGGTCTACATCAAAATATACTTGTGATCGGGACAACAAAGGGATGAGAAAATCATTTTATTGGTTCAAAGCAAAACCCAAGTTCATGGATTTAATAATTATGCCACCGTTTAAACATCTTTTGATTTTTGTGAACTAAATTAAAGAAAATCATTTAGATTTTTAAGAAAATATATGTTATTATGAATCTTTTGTAAACAAATGAACAAAGTGCTATTTGGTCATAGTTGTATTGCATTTGTGGGTATTATTTTAGAAGAAAAATAGAGGACAACATAATCCATTATCTTAAATATCTAGAATCAGAAAAGAAAGATTTTTAATATCAAAATGAGAATTTGAAAACTTTGGCTAATGAAAAACTTTTTCGAAATTATTTTAGCATGGCTAAAACTTATTCATATAACTCTTGTGGTTGTTATTGGGCCTTTAGCTAATATATAATATTATATTATAAGCTAATTTTACCCTTGAATCTTCTTATTTTTCATTATAATTTAAACCATTTTCATAAATATACTTTTATAAAAATTTGATTATTTCTTCGATAAAGAATTGAAGAGTTTAATTGCATGGTTCATCTATATGGTTTCTAAGATAGTTGGAATCCTCCATTTGAAGTTTATATAACAACTTCTTCATGAATAATTGATTTGCTAAAGACCTCTTCAAGAAAAGCAATAGAAGCTTTTCCTAAACATCAAAGGTCCATTCTTTTTTAGTAACATCCCTCATAACCCACTTGCTAAGAAAAAGATGAATGACAAAATGGGACTTTAGCTATATTTTTCTTGCCTTCACTCACCTGCCATGTCACTAGGTTACTTGAGAGTACATTAGATGATCCTTGATGAACAAGAAGTGCTTTTATCTTGATTCTCTAAAATTTGAAATCATTTTCCCTAATGAATTTTTCAATTTCAAACTTCAACATTATAATGATAGCTTATCTTGCAATGCCTTATACCAATTATTGTTGAAAGAACCATAATGAATAATTCAATAAAATGGAGTACCAAGATCAACAAATGTAGTATTTTTTTAACAATAACAATTAGAATAAGCAAGATAACTCAGAACAACATTTAGCTTGTAGAAAGTCCCTCAATGTATTATTGCCAAAGTAAATCTTTTAGACTACAAAACTTTTGCTTATATACACTCCCTAAACACCATTATAACAAAAGCTCGTCAAAAAAGATTATAAGCACCTGAGTTATGCCTCTTCTAAGTAAATGGTGCAAAACAAAAAAATGGAAAATAGATTCAAAACTTTAATTGGAACATGATTGCATATTTGGATCAATATCTACATTGTCTATGTTATCAAAACAAATTTATTAGTTTAGCCCATATATATATATATATATATATATATATATATATATATAAGTAGATGTGCTTTACTACATACCTTAAGGTTATTATGGTGTTTATTTTTGAGATGTGTATGTGGGGGACACCATGCAAATCGAGGGAGTACTTATTGAAGTGATCGGGTACGATATTGAGGCATGATGTACTATTTCAAAAGATAGAGGAATCACCCTTCAATAGACCTAATCACTTAATAAGGACTCCTAAGACATGATGGGTCTTTGAATATACTAGAGATTTTTTTCCTACTTTATATGGATGAATAAAGTAGGGTTTATATTAAATAGGATTCTAAAATTCTCTATGGGGACAAGCCCTCATAGTTAATTACATCTAAGGAATGTGAGTTCCTTAAGAATACTCTTGATTAAAGTAGACAATTGTTATCTACAAAGATTTCAAGGGTAAGATTATCAATAAATTGGCTATGTTGGAAAATCAAGTGGAAAATATCAAGGAGAAGACTTATTATCAAAGCCAAAGGGAATGAGTAGGGAATCCTCATGATACTAGGAAACCTAGTAAGCACTCTAAGCTATCCTATAGTTGGGATTTATATGTTTGAAATTGAAGAGAATTATTTATTTGAGTTAAAATTTTATTAGATTACTAGGGATTATAATCCAACAATACAAGATTATGAAAATGCCTAAGAGGTGATGATTTATGCTTGTAGCCCAAAGGAAACACTACTTCGCATCCTAAATCTAGGGAGCTTTGGCATAACCTAAGGCACGACCTAAATCTAAGCGAAGTGGGTATATGGTTTACCTCCACAAGAGAGGATAAACCACCCGACTGCTGGACTTATAACCGCCTAGAGTGACAACTAGCTAACTCCTCCTATGCTTAAAACCATGTTGGCAAGTCATATGATTTTATAAGATAGTTGAGTTGTTATTATTTAAAAGAGACTAAAGTCCCTAAACCACTCCCTAAGAGACTAGAGCATGAGTGGTATGAATAATGACTTAGTCTAATGCAAATATTTTAAATTTTTATTTGATTTTGACACTTCATTTTGATAAAAGCTAAGGATTTTGTATACCTAAATGTATGTTGAAATGAGTTAAGGGCTAAATCAAAAGAGAAGAGGGTGAAGCTCCATTAGTAGGAGTTGCTCTCATAGGTCAAGTGATTCTCATATGTGTAAGGACTAATGCCCTCATTTTGCAAAAGTGATATGATATGATATGCCTGATGTGAGATGTACAACATTCAGCTAAGGGGCTAGTAAATATTTTAATTATCTTGATTTAATGCCTAGGCAATGTGAGATTATGAGTTATTTAAAACTTTAATTATGAGTTATAGTTGGGGTGCAAAAATTAATTTTTTTCGAAGAGCCTAATCGCATCCAGGCCACACATTTCATAAAGAAACTATGAAAAGATATGTCATTTCTAATACACAAGCTAAACATACATTAATCAATTTTATAGCTATCTCAAAAGAATAAAATGTCAGTGCGGTCGGGTACCGTCATACAACCCGAAAAGAGAGATATGGGTAGCCAAGCTCTACCCTTATACAACCTGAAAAATAAAATAATAATTATAATTATAAAATGAATAAATGTTATGGGGCCTTCTTTTCTTCATTCTTCATATACTTCATATCTCCATTTGATTTGATTTGCTCTACTTCAAAGGCATCACAGGGCCTCCCAAGACAAAGCCTTCTAGCCAATGCTCATCCTAATCCTCCATAACACTAATCCTAATTCCTAATATAAAATTACATCAAAAATAAGAAAAGTAATCTAACTACACTTGCAAGTTATATTACATCTACAAAATTACATCAAGACAAGTGTTAGCTAAACATACCATATAACGCAAGCAATTATATTTATAATTTGGACTTAGCACCCTGCACATGGGTAACCAAACCCACTTGTTCAAATTTGGATTTATACTTAGGATTTTGAGCAACCTGCAAAGAGAGCAATTATATTTATTTTAAGCACCCCTTAAGCATAATCCCTTGTAGTAAATATGATTAGGCTAATCACGGATAAACATCCAGTTTATGAAATGTACACTCTAACATACAGTCTAAAATAATATATCACAAAACCAAATATACATCATACCATGCACCGCCCTAACATAAAGCTAGAAGTGGTGTTTTAGTTCTAAAGTGTGTGTATTAAGACTTGTGTGGTATGTATTAACTAAGCTTTGTTATGATTTTTTAAGTATGAAGGGGGTTTAATTATGAGGGATTAATTTCACTTTAAGTGGTTTAATTGATTTGGAAATTTTATTTAGTGTTTTCTTTTGTTTCAATTGACTTAAACTTAGCAACTAAATATTATAAAGACAGGAAAAGAGAGGATTGCTCTCTTTCATCCCTACCTTAAGTCATTTTTGAAGCATATTAATTATACTTAGTTCTTTTAGTGAATGACTTATTACACATTTTAAATTAATCCTAAATTTAGATTCACTTTAAATAATTCTATTCAATATGAAAGACATCTTAAGATTAATTTGATTGAATTACTATCACATGACACATATTCAATCATTCCTTTCCATCATATATAGCATGCACATGGTTAAATCCTAAGTATACCTACACATACAATATATTTCTGTTAGCACACTTTGTTGACCTTACTTTTGGAGTGAGCTCTCAACTTCTCCATCATAGATCTAGGACTCTTATAGACACTAAGAGCTCTTAAGTCTTAAGACACCTCTAGTGATTAGGTGAACACTTAACCTAAGCCTAGAGACTTTGAAGGGTTAGCCACAGGAAGTGATTATGCCTTAGGGATTTAGGAAGACTTGCCTACCCTATAACCTTAAACCCAATCCTTGCTTCCTTCTTCCAAACCAAACCTCAAATTCAAATCCAAATCAAATCCAACTCCAAATGATTGAAACCCATGATTAAATTCAAATTCCAAATCCCTTCCTAAGCCCTTTAATTCTATCTTATAGACATAGCCTTAACCAAATTCAAATTAACCCCAATTTAATTGATTTTCTCAATTATCAAATTCAATCTCAAATCAAATCCCAACCCAAATTCCAAATCAAATCCAACTCCAAATGATTGAAACCCATGATTAAATTAAATCTTTCCTAAGCCATATGAATTACCTTCATATGCTTAGCCAGAACCCCCTTCAAATCAACCCAAACTTGATTGATTTCTTTATAAATCAATCATTTCTTCATTTATATTCACAAATATAAATGAAATCTAAATTCAAACCATTCAAAATAAATCAAACTAAATCAAACCAAATCAATTTCCTACTTAAGCCCTTTTGACTTACATTTCTTAACTTAGTCAAATTTGCTTCCAAATTGCTCCAAACCCAAGTGATTTTCTCATGAATCATTTATATCTTCATTTCTATTCACAAATATAAATAAAAAATAAATCCAAATAGCCAAAACTAAACCCGAATCAAATCAAAATTCCAATTTTAGCTCTTTTAGCTAATTTCTTGAACTTGGCTAAATGATGCCCAAATTAATTCAAAACCCACGGATTTCTTCATGATTCAATCATCCCTCCAATAATTGTTCCATGTATAAACATAGACTATAATTATTAAATCAAATCCAAGCTAATCCAAGTCAAACCTAAGTTAGGCTTTTTTGACTTGAAATTATCATATGAACCAAAATCCATATGGCTTCAAACCATTTCCAATTGGATTTATATTTCCATCTCAAACCCATTTATCAATACAAATAAACTTGAATCAAGCCATGATCAAGCCAATTGACCCATTTAGGTCCACTTGACCCAAAGTGACCTAAAAGATGTTTTGAGCCAAGTTTTAATCCAGCCCAAATTGGATTAAACTAAGCCCATCCAAATCTCATATCATGATCAACAATCATCCTAAGGTGATCAACTACCTTGAATTGGGTCAAACCAAGTCAACTTGGTCCTTTGACCAAGTCAACCTTTAGCCCAAATGAAACTTAAACAAGCCAAAACTCACTATATGCCAAATTGATTGAAACCATTGACTCAAACTCACTCATGATCAATGATTGAACATGAACAAACTATCAATTGAGTCAAATCAAGTCCAATTGGCCATTTGACCAAAGTTTACCTAAATTGACCTAAAAAGAAAAAATGGGTCAAATCATGATTTGATCCAAATTGATTGCAACCAATGGCTCAAGTTCACTCCAAATTGATTATTGAACTTGACCAAAAGCATAATTGAGCCCAATTTGACCTATTGGTCAACTTGACCCAACCTAGCCCAAATTGGCCTAAAGGGTTAAATTGGCTAAAATTTATATTAAATCCAAATTAAAACAAACCAAAGCCTACTGTTGATCTTATTTTTGAATGAGGTTAATATTAACTTGAAATCAGTAAGTAGGAGGTTCTAATTTCAATTAGAAACTTTCTAATTCAGTACTTAAGATACTACACTTAGTGTCATAGGGAATCAACTTAAATTTTCAATTAGGATTAACTCAAATCAAATCCAATTAATTCAAATTAAAATTTAATTGAAATAAAATTCAAAATTAATTAATTAAACTCTAAATTAATTAATCATTAATCTAAAATGATTAAAATCCAACTTAAATTTAATTTCAAATTCCTTTGATTTGATTTTAAATTGATCAAGTTCGAATCAATACATATGATTTGGACTCAACTCAAGTGATCAATTTGAGTTAACCAACTCAAGTGATCTTGAATTAAACTATTCAAATGATCAATTTAGATTAACCAAAATAATTCACAAAAATTAAATTGAATTGAAAATCTAAATATCATAAAATCAATGCATTTGATTTGAGTTCAAACCCCAACCTAAGTCAAATGGATTCAAGGTTAAGGTTAAATTCACTTGAGTTTAGGAAAGGGTAGCCATACATTAGTGATGATGCCATAAAATAATGAAAAATGAAAATCAAAAGGAAAATAAAATACAAATAAAAAAAGGAAAAAAAGAAAGAAGATAAACCCAAACTCTCCTCTCTCATGCAACACACCTCACCCACTCCACCTCTCAAGCCATTTATTGGAAGGTGAAGGCTGCCTTCATGTGAAGGCAACAATCAACGGAAAAGCCAAGAAGGATTTGGCTTCGCCAAGGGAAAATGATAAGAGAAGAAGAGAAAAAATAGAAAAGGGAGAAAGAGGGTTCAACCAACATAGAAGCAAAGCAAGGGAGGCAAGATCCCTTCTGGAATTGATCCCAAACTCTTCACCATAGCTAGAGGGTGTTTCCAACTTCCTCCCCACCTTTTGGCCCCAGCAAGGGGGGAAACCAAGCAAAACTGAGCCCCTCCAATGGTAAAATCCAAAGGAGGGGATTTCACCCCCAAACTGAGGGCACACACACATTCTAGGGCTCGAGGTGATCCAAATCGATCCCTCACTCGTCATGTTTAGCGACGGGAAGTCGGAGAATGACCAAACTAAAATTTGCAAGCTAAGGCTCGGTCTAGAGAGAAATTTATAAGGAGAGAGCTTGATTCCATTGGCACACAACCTTCTTTTGAAGTTTCGAAGCTAATCGAATCAACCCCATCGCTCAAAATCCAAGGAAATGAGGTAAACCATTGTTGACCTCATTTTTAGCATGAGCTCTCAACCTCTCCATCTTAGACATAGGATTCCTCTTAGACTTTAAGAGAACCTTAGTCTTAAGACACATATAGTGATTAGATGGACACTCAACCTAGCCTTAGAGACTTAGAAGAGTTAGCCATAGGAATAGGTCATGCCTTAGGGTGTTAAGAAAATTCACCTACCCTATAGCTTGAACTACATTCCTTACATCCTTCCTTCAAGTCAAACTCCAAATCAAATCAACATCAAACCTAAATCAATTCTATCCTAATTTTTTTTCTCAAAAATCAAATCAATGCCACATAATTGAAACCCATGATTGAAATCCATGATTGAAATTCCAAGTTCAAAAATACTTCTTAAGTCTTTAATCCCCTCTTAAGGACTTAGCCTGAATCATCTTCAAAACAATTAAAACTAACAAAATTTTCTCACAATTCATTTATATTCTCATTTATATTCACATATATAAATGAAATATAAATTCAAATCAATCAAACTAAACCCAAAAGTCAATTCCAAATTTCAAATTTTTCCTAAGTCACTTTGATTTTCTCTTAAGGACTTAACCTAGATCATGTTCAAATCACTTCAAACTCATGAAATTTTCTCTTTTATGTTCACATATATAAATGAAATATAAATTCAAAAATCAAAACCAACTCCAAAAATCAAACTCAAATTCACTCAAAATTCAACCTAAGCCTTCAAGTCAAGCTCTTGAACTTAGCCAAATCCAATTCAAATCAAGCCAAACTCTTGATTTTTCTTCATGATTCAATCAATGACAATCATGAATCCAAATATAAATACAAACTTCAATCACCAAATCATAACCCAATTCAAAAAATCAAACCCCAAATTCATTCACATTCTTCCTTTGAACATGAAATTGTCAAATGGATCAAAACCCATTTGACTTCAAATCAATTGCAAATGGATTTATATTTCAATCATAAGTCTATATGTGAGTTCAACCAAATTCAAATCAAGCTTTGACCAAGCCATTTGACCTACTTAGGCTCACTTGACCCAAAGCGACCTACAGTACCCCTTATGAGCCAAATTATAATCCTAACCAAATTGACAAGCCATCTAAATCTCTCATCATGATCAACAATCAATGAGATGATCAATCACTCAAATTGGGTCAAACCAAGTCAAACCTAAGGGTTGACCAAGTCAACACTTAGCCAAAATGAAACCCAACATAGCTAAAATTCACCATAGGCCAAATTGATTGAAACAATTGATCTAAGTTCATTCATGACTTTTGTTTGAACTTGAACAAGTCAACATTCGAGCCTAACCTAACCCAATTGGCCATTTGACCCAAGTTGACCTAACTTGACCTAAAAAGTCAAAATATGTCAAAACTTAATCTAAGCCAAATTGATTGAAACTATTGGGTCAAGTTCATTCCAAATCACTTATTGAACTTGACCAAAGCCCCAATTGGCCAACTAGACCTAACCTAGCCCAATTGACCACGAACCCAACTTGACATAAAGGGTCATTTTGAGTAAAATTCAAACATAAACCTAAATTGATTGGAAACAAAGATACCAATCCCTTTCATATGACCAACTAAACCTAAACCTACCCATGACCTAGCTCAAATAGGTCAAATGGGTCAAATTAGTCAACTTGACCCATTTGACCTAAATGAAATCAAATGAACCAAATTCAAACCTAAACCAAATTGAATCAAACCAAAGCCACCAAAACATTTCAAATGGTCATATGAACTTGACCCAACCCTTGGTTTGATCCAATTTGAGCATTTGGTCAACTTGACTCATTTTGACCTAAATGGGTCAACATGAGCCAAATCACACCAAGCTAGCTCCAAATCCAATGAAACTTGGCCAAACTTATTTTCTCAACATACCAAACATACCCAAATTCAAAAATTATCCAAATGACCATTTTACCCCTAGGCCATAGGGTAAATTTTGGCCAAATCCATTTGGAATTTGGTTAAATCCTCTCCATACCTACTTGGCACTCTCTTAGTGGATCAAGTGAACATTAGGGAGAGTGGTGCACCCAACCCAATGGGTTGGGGTCAGCCCAACCTAGCCCAATGGCCAAACCGAGCACATGCTTTGAAATGGCCACATGGGAATCATTATCCTACTCAATTGAAGCACATGGCAACTGCACTAATCCACTCCCTGACCTAAAATGAATCACATGGAACCTCTAACAACTCAAACAACCCACTGAATCAAGGCAATTGGATGAAAATGATAAGCTCACTCATGGTTGTCTGATTGCTTTAGGGGGAGATATACTCCCCCTAATTCACATTCATTCTATCAGAGCCATTATCGATTGAGTGTTAGGAAGCCAGAGGATCCATTTGCAAGTGATCCCAAGCTTCTTAGAGGGAGATTGAAATTCCCATTTCTTGGTTTTCATCACTTGAAAATAAGGGAGCTCGATTGAATTTCCAACTTTCTCCTCATTCAACATCAACTCAATTCTTTCTTCAAGCTTCATTAGAGGACCAAGTCGAGTGGACCCACTCTCTTTCCCAAGCTCCAAAGGCAGAGGAGGAGTGCCCTAGACTGAAGCCGAACTCAAGCTAAGGAGGAGTTAACCTATAGAAGAATCCATTCAATTTCTAAGCCTTAAACTCTCAGCAAAGCTTCGTCTCAAACAAACGAAGCTTCTCCAAGGGAATCGAGTGATGGTGATCACCTCTAGCGAGGTTAGCCATTAAGCCGAGCTTAATTCCATTATGTGTTGGTACTTTGTGAAGAAAATCTTTACCCCATGAAAATCTAGCTATTGGATGTAATCTTCTATGCATGTTGATGGTGTGGGTAAAATTTGGGATCAACCAGCTCATCTCATCATGAAGATGGACGGTGTCTATTTTCCATAGTCATTTGCAAAGATGAATCTCTAGCCATCCATCCGCATATTTTGGATGAACGACCATGATTCAAGACACTACAATTATTTTATCCCTTTAGAATTGATATCTAGCCATCCCATTGATCTGACGGAGAAAGCATATCACCGTCTCCACGGCGCTACAATGTGACGGGTTAAATACCCAATCCGAGCACGCCATGTGTAAAGCGCATGCCGCTTCAGTGGCACACGTGGTGCTGATGGATTAATAATATAATTAGGCTTTAATAAATTCTAATTAATCATCTAAACTTCAAAAAATTGATGTCTAAGCCTAGAAAAATTAGAAAAATATGAAATAAATTGCATTGGATAGATAATTTGATTTGAATTTTACAAAATTAATTTTAATTGATTTTGAACAGTGTCTTTCTTTGATTTTGGGTTTTATTAGGAATGTTATTTTGCTAATTATCCTTTAATTAATCCACTAATTATTCCCAAACTTCTTGAGTATATTTTGGGGGATGACTTCTGCTTCCCCTAATTTTCTTGGGATTTTTTGGTGGCTTAATTGGCAAAATTGCTAATTCATTTCTTAATTATTCCCTTAATATAATTAAGGTAAATTAAAGGTTTGATTAGTGATTTAATCCTTTATTGAAGTTGATTAAGGTCTATTTCAGTGAATAATAGGTTTAGAGAATAATTTTGGAGCATTTCTCCTAAGCTATTCCTTAACCCCCCTTTTCTTCCTTAATCCTCTCTTAATTGAAGATTAATTCACTAATTACCCCCTTAATTAATTTCATAAAATTCTAAGACTTTCCAGAATTTAATTAATCTACCTTGGGTAGATGCTTAGTGTTGAAGAGCCTAAGTACAATTAGGAAAATCAAAATCCAACTCACATGTATGAGAGGTGTTATGAAAGTACTTAAACTTAAACCCCTTAGTTTAGGTAATCATAATCATGAGCCAAATTGCATTAGGCTTTTTTCTTCCTATGTGCATTGCAAATTTAAATTTCTTGTGAGATTTTATGTCATCTCATTGGCTCTAATTATTTGATTAAGTATGCTAAGGTGGTGTAGGTAAGGGATAATTAACATCCTTAATTCATACCTTAACTTAATCAAAATATAAAATGGATCTAATCATCTAAAATTGAACTTAAATATCAAACACATGTGGGAATGGGTTAGGAACAACAAACTCACCTTAAATCAAACTCAAAACAAAATTAAACCTTCCTTAAAAATAATTTGATTTACTTTAAGCTTTCTTATTTCATAAGATTATCTTTAGAATTAATTAGGGTAAATGAATTTAATTGCTTTCATCACTTGATTTCTTCCCTAACATGCTAAATTTGTATGCCATATGAATTTCATGCATTCATACTTGTTGGTTTTCTTTTTCTCTCTAAATGGAGAAAAGAAACGACACCACATAGAGTTTAGGAATATTTTATTTAGATGATTAAATATGACATTAAGGAATAAACATATTATCTCGAAAGATAAACATGCTCTCATGTAATGGATTCAATCATTTCAATAAAAGACTCCTAAGGCTAATGGGTCTTTTGTGTACCAAAGTATTTTCCCCTGAACTACATGAAAAAGTAGAACAAGGTCAGTTTTATCCTGGGATCATGGTTCCCAATAAAGGCAAGCCTCTATAGTTAATTACAACTTAGGAAGGGTCTCTTCCTAAGAATAATGTCGATTAAGGAAATAAGTGGTTATTCCTAAAGACTACTAAGGTGGCTTTCAAAGGATTGATTTTTGGAAATTCAATTGGGAGAGGTCCAAATTGGAGAGAGTTATTTTTAAGAGTCAAATGGAAAAGAGTAGGAAATGCCTATTGATACTGGGATGCCCAGTAGACATTTCATCTATCATATGATTAAGCTTAAATTTGGGATTTAATTTTAGATTTCAAGTTGTCATTTTCCTAGAAATCTAGGACTTAGATTCTAGCGACACAAGATTAGAAATGCCTAGGGTTGAAGACTTATTCCTAAAGGATGCTTTGAACCTAGTCTGCGGTGCTTAACACATGTTAGATGCTCACCTAGTTCTATTTTTTGGGAATCATTGGTCATTCTCTTCACTTGAAGGAACTAATCTATCACGACTCTTACGGACTTACAACTTGCGGAGAAGGCGCAACACCACTAATCGCATTTTAAAACCATGAGGCTAAGTCATATGAATGCAAGATGATGGTTGCAATTTTAGGAAAGAAATCTATGAACCTAAACTTACTCCCTAACTCTAAGATCATGTAGGGTATGAAGATGCATATAATTTGCATTTTTTTTCAATAATTTTTAACTCAGGATTCATTTAGGCCATAAGGATACAATTTATGCATAATGCATGCAATTAGAAAAAGATCGTGGGCCAAAACAAAATAGAAGAAGGTGTACTTCCATCATAGGCTCTCAAAGGTCAAGCCTAGGTAAAGATGGAGTTCCTTCATTAATCAAGAGTGAAACAATATGATTATGCATGACATCCAGCTAATGGGTTGCAATATATGTTATCTTGTTTTAATACCTAGGCCTTTATATGAAGATTATGAGTTGTATTTATTTTTATGTTTCAATTGATTTAGTTGGGTAGAAAATTTAGTTTATCCTATGAGCCTACGTCCAGGCATACATCATAGCACAAACATAGCACAGAAAGAAACCTAAGAAAAGAATGCTATTTTTATTGCGCAACCAAAATAAATCAAGCCAAATCAAATTATATAAGAAAAGGCCAATCGTAGAATGCTTCTTTACACCGGAAGAAAAAAAATTGGCGAGTTACGCCTTATACAACCCTACTATAACTACAAGTTTAGATCTATGGGTCTTCTTTCCGGGAAAGTCTCCTTCTTGGGGACATCCATCGGGCTCCACGGACCACTACACCATCTCTGGTTGGGTTTCTAATCCTAGACCCCATAGATCCTAACCTAATTCTAAGCTCAAATTTACATTTACATTCAAAGAAAACTTAAGCCCCGAAATAAGAGATTAGGAAATACACACAAGATACAAAGCATTTTATATTTCACAAACATATGGGCTTAACATTAATTGCTTGTTGCTTCACCCCCCTATGGACTATGTTAAGGGATTTTAGCACTGCAAGCAAACATCAATTTTATGATTTATTTATTACACATCCCTTTAACACCCCTCATAGTGTCAAATCTAGAAAGAATGCCCTACCATCCAACAAACAAGCTTAGCATCCAAAAGCAATACACCACATAGACACATATGTGAAGCACAACAAAAACATATCATAAGATTAAAAGAAAATCACGTAAGATCTAACCTAGATCTAGGATCCGTGACTTGAGAAATCTAGTGTGTGTAGAAGTGGAGTTTGTGTGGTGAGTCTTTGCTAGGCCTTTAAGTTAAAGTTTTGATATTTGAAATTTTAATTAGTTTAAATTTTACCATTGGTTGGTTTCAATTCAAATGGTTTAGTGATTTAAATTTTTATTTTTATGTTCATTTTATTTGGTTAAAGTTGTATAGGTTTTAATAGTTTTTAAGTTACGGGTCCCACGCATTTTAATTAAAATGAGCGGGATTAGCTTTGGACCGTCTGATCAAAGATTGAACGGTCCCTGATGATCCCAGCTGGGATCAAGCATGTCGCGGGTTGATCGTGACACAGGCCATCCGATCAGATCTGACGCCCCTATTCTCGATTCCTAAAGGGATTTAATCTCAATGCCTAGATCTGGACCGTTGTCTCTTTTAAAAGAAGCGGTCTTGATTTCATCTCCCGATCTCGGGAAGGTGACCCCAACTTATTTTGCTAATAACTTTGATCTACACAACCAAATTGGATGATTTAAAGTGCTACATGATTGTTGAAAGATCTTCTTTCAATCCATATGGCTTGATCTCACTGGAGAACAACCCTTGTATGGAAACGATCAAGGCCGAAAGCTTTAAATAAAAAGAGGGGTTGTTAATGGCATACCTCGATTTAGAGAGCTTTAGACGTTGAAATCAATTCCACTAGCTTTGTATCTTCAAGGGAAAGGCCCGTAAGAATTGAGCTTAATCTTGCCCAAGCTTTTGATTGAATTTTAGTTTTGGTGTTCCCAATGGTTGAGAGCATTTGGAGGGTAGGGGGGATTTCATTTGGCTTCGGTTTTGATGTGGGATGGTGTGTGAGTGCTCAATTTATTTCTTTGAGGAGGTGTGTATGTCTCCTTTTTTTATGCATGGTCGAAACCTCTTATGGCTTTTTTTTTTAGTTCCTCTTGATCGGTTTGGATGATGGAAGATGCTTGGAAGTTTGTTAGCTCATTTCTCTTTGCATTCCATCTATCCTTAGGGGAAGAGGTGAAGAGGTGATGAAGGCAAAAGGAATTTTTTCTCTCTTTATCTATTTTTTTAATCTTTTTTGTTTTATCATTTTGTTATTTGATTTATTAATTAAGGAGATTAATATTAACTTATTAATGGTGTTTAAAATGATTAATCTCCTATGCACATTCATTGGTTAAGATGGTTTTTGAATTTTTATGCTTGAGTTGATCCTACCTAAGATGAATAGGTTAGATCCAACCCAAATTGAATTCTCTAGGTCACTAGGCATAGTGTCCTAAGCATGCTAAATTAATCTCATTCAAAAATGAGGTCAACAAATGGACCCTCAATATGTGTAGTGGATTAACTAGAATAGACTGCACATATTGGTGTTGACCATATTTATCAACCTACAAGTATAAGCTTGGGGTTCCAATTCATGATTTTAGTTTTTTTTATTTGGATTTATTTTGATTTTGATTGTGAAAGATAGGTATATGTATACCTATCTTTGTTTTGGGAGTGTGATTCATTCTTAGAAACTTTACTTTACATTAAGTTTTAGGATGAAGAAGAATGCTATTAGGAATAGGCCCAAAGATTGGTCTAGTCCTAATGCGATCATTATGCTCAAGGAAAATGCCTTTAGGGGACTTACTCTTTCTTGAGAATATTAGTGACTCATGTGATTAGCTAATAAGATGGGGCCATTAAGGGCGTGATCCATCCTAGTTAGCAAGAGAGGAGAGGGCCTTTAAAGACTTGATCCAATCCTCAAAAGCTATGCCGGGAGAAGAGGCTTGAAATGCTTGATCATACTCACACTTTGACTATTAAACAGGGTCACATGGACTTCGTTTAAATAGTTTAAAGAAATGGGGCCTTCAATGGCTTGATTCCATTCTTAGAAGTTTGAAGAGGATGCCAACCGGGACTTAATTATATGATTAGAAAGAATACTAAGGGACTTATATCTTCGCTATTAGCATAAAAGACTTAATCCAATCCCCGTAGCATGAAAGGGGCCTTGATTGTTCCAATCATGTACACGGTAGGATGCCGTGGGGATTTACCACGATGATTAGAAAGAAGGCCTGGGACTTATATCTTTTTGGCTATTAGAAAGGGGTCGTAAAGACTTAATCTAATCTAACTCGTCTGTGTAGCATGAAAGGGGCCTTGATGGCTTGTTCCAATCATGTACACAAAGGTAGGATGCCGACGGGGGACTTACTCCTGATGATTAGAAAGAAGGTCGACTGGGGACTTATATCTTTCTGGCTATTAGAAAGGGGTCATAAAGACTTAATCCAATCTAACTCCTGTAGCATGAATTGATGGCTTGTTCTAATCATGTACATGTAGGGATGAATGGGACTTACTCCTGATGATTAGAAAGAAGGCCAAACTAGGGCCTTATATCTTTCTGGCTATTAGAAAGGGGTCGTAAAGACTTAATCCAATCTAACTCACCTGTGTAACATGAAAGGGGCCTTGATGGCTTGTTCCAATCATGTACACAAAGGTAGGAATGGTGCCACGAAGGGCTTGCTCCAAACCCACAGGTGGTATGGATGAGGAAAAGGGGTCAAAGTGACTTATTCCTAATCCTCAATAGTTATGACTAATAAGCAAGAGTCTCATGGACTTAATTCTCCCTTAATTAGTCTAACTTGATGAAGTGGTGATGGAAGGTTTGCTTCTATTTCTTGATTTCACTAATACTCCTCACACATGAAGAAGTTTAGTTAAGGAGGTTTCAAAGAGTTGGAATTTATTTTTGAGGGAAGACATGGGTATATTTTGGACCCAATGCTTTATTATGCCATGAGCATAGAAATTCATCATTTTTCTTTTTATATCTCAAAGTTACAATGAACCATGCTAGATGTCTAATTCAATGAAGGCAAGACATCATAGGGAAATAACCTAAGAATTTTACCTCTTTGAGCTTGCATGTGACTGTGTTGTTCTTTAGGCAGTAAGAACCAAAGTCAACCAGTGATTCTCAAATAAAATGTCATTTTCTTTTTTTTTTGTTTGGATATGTATGTTAATTTTACTTTGTTGACATGAATCAATAGCTTATAAGGCATTCTCTTGGATTCAATGAAGATCAAGAGATTCCTTTAAAGCTTTCTAAAGTGAATGAGAATCAAGTTAATCTTTTGGATTCTTATAGAGACACAAAATTCTTATCCCTAATCAATAAGGGAATTGAAAGGATTAACTTATTAGAGAAATTTAGATTCTCTTGATAAGTTTGAAATTTAATTTCTTTGATTTATTATGAAATGAAATCTCATAATTTTCTTTGATTAATTTCTTATTTTTGCATTTTTGATCCTTCTACATTTTACTACAAGGTCTTTGAAATTACTTCAAAAGTAAATTTCAAGACTCTATATATAGTAACAGGATTGTTCTTCAAATCATATTGAAGTTTCTTTTATTTTATTTTTTTTTTACAAGATTTTCAATATAACCCTCTACCTAATTGAATGTGGGATTATAAGAAATCTTTATCATGACCCTTTTGCTAAATTGTCTCAATATTTGAGATTGAATGATATGACTCTATAATAGAACATTCTTATAAAGATTCTTAATGTCATATCATATGCTTTCAATTCTTCTTTTCTAGAATTGTCTTGATTTGACAATTTTTTAGATAAGTTCTCCTTAAGAAGGATAATCTTATGCATGAAAATATTTTTGATTTTAAAATAAAATATGGGTAATATGAACCCATTTTCAAGGTAAAGATTCTACCCTAGTCCCAAGATGTGGGTCATATAATGATGTTAGCTAACCAAGAAGAATATTTTCTTCTTATGTAGAACCATCATTTTCTAGCTTTTAATTTTAGCAAAATTTTGCTTTTCTTTTGGAATTTGACCACAGTCATCAAGGGACTTAATTTATTGAAATGTCATCAAGCTTAAGTTTATGGACCGCTACATTTGGAGATCATTTCAATTTATTTCCAGATAAAGTAGTCTTTAAACCAAAATGATAGCTTGATCAAATCTTTGATAGCTAACTCATTAAAGAGTTAGATCATTGATATCATCTTGTCAATTATGGAATTGGATTTTTCTTCAAATTCTAAGGGTGCATTCCCAACTTGAAGATTATATAAATCTCCAGACACATCTAAACAACATTGATGCAATGTGCTAGAGTGCCTTTTAAAAATAAAGTTAGGACCCAAACTACTTAAGCTTTTTAGCTTGCAATGGCTCTATAATTCCATTACTTTTCTTGTTTATGGTTATAGACCACTTGCAATAGAATCAGAGTATACCCAATGAGACTTTTGCCATATAAAGGATATGGACCTCTGGAAAAGAAGATCCACTATCTTTTCTTTTAACCTGCCAAGCGAGCTCACCCAATCATGGCAAAGGCTAAAATGACAAAGTATGAGATATCTGCTTATTTTTGTTCAACTAGGGATAATTTTTGACTTCTAACCCTACCACTTCATTTTGATGTGGAGAAGTTTGAAGTTAAAATATCCATTTACCTTAGGTGTCTTTTGCTTCATTTGAAATCAGAATACACTCAATAGAATCTTTGCCATTCAAAGGATATAGTCTCCTGGAAAAGAAGATCCACTATCTTTTTATTTAACCTGCCAAGCGAGCTCACCCAATCATGACAAAGGCTAAAATGACAACATGAGATATCTAATTATTTTTTATTTAGCTTAAGGATAATTTTTTACTTCTAACTTTACCACTTCATTTTGATGTGGAGAAGTTTAAAGTCAAAAATATCTACATGCTTAGAAATTCTAAACTTCATCCTTTTGCTCTTGGATATAGTCCTTCCATTCCTTTTCTTTTCTTTCTTTTTTTTTTAGAAATATTCTGATTTCATTTCTTTATGAAAGGTTACATTTGGTAATTTTCCTAGTTACAAGATTCACTAAGAAGATAAATGTATTCGCCTATTTCTAAAGATGGAAAGGTTACATTTGATAATTTTCCTAGTTACAAGATTCACTACGAAGATAAATATATTTGACTCATTTCCATAACATTTCATTCTTTATGAAATGACTCCACTAAATGATTTGCTAGGAAATTTGATGTATTTGACTTTTTTTTATACATCATTTGATAGACTTTTTGATATGATTCAAGTCTTTTCTTGATTGATCATATATTATGATCCAATATTTTTATTTCTTTTCATCTTTTCATGGAACAACAAATATAGCAAAAAAGCCATTTAATATTGATTGAAATGACTTTCTAAAGATGTTACACTTGTTGAATTCAAAATTATTTAGTGGAGTGAGTCATTCAAGATTGGCATAATGACTTCCTTGAAAACTAAACACTTTTGAAATCAAAATTTTCTATTGGAATCAAATATTTAGTGAGGTCATTTAGGAGTAGCTGAATGATATTCCTAAAGACTCAACACTTTATGATGGATATGAACATCCTTCAATTATCAGTATGTTTCTTCTTCTTTTTTATTTGATTCCTTTTTATTCTCTCTTTTTTTTTGGGCTGGATAGGACCATCCAAGAGCATTTAAAGATGTTTCATGAATTCCTAAGTTGCTCTTTTTTATGTTTGAATTTTGGCTTCAACCAACAATGTGATTGAAATCAAGTTCTTTTTCTAAGTTGAGATTTTAAGATTGAATTTTCGTGAAGATGAAAACTACTTTCTTTATTTGACTGAATTTATATGGCATCAACTTATCAAAGCTTGATTAGAATTGGTCCTATAAAAATTCATTCTTATGTTTATATTTGATGTTGACCATGCACCCAGATCAACATATATTTTGGAGATTTTCTTCTTTTAAAATTTCCACATCGATTAAGATGTTAATAAGTTCTTAGTAGTCTATCTTTATCATAGAAGATAACCCTAGAACTTCTTTATGGTGGAATGCCACATCAGGAAGTTTCTTATAGTTAAGTAAGGAAAATTACATGATTATGTAATGCCTTGCTTTACATTTGCTTCTTTCTTCATGATTTTTTTAATTTCATATTCATTTTATTTTATAACAGAGTATTATGATGCTTGATTTTGCAAGCAACTTCTCTAAGATAGGCAAAATATAATATTTTGAAGATGATTTATTTTCCATTTCTTTTCAATGTCATTTGAGGTGGTATGACTCTACCATTTTGAATTTTAATTCAAGAATTTCCCTTTATATGAAGGGAAGGTAGGTCTAACTCCATCCTCAATAGATCAAAAGACCTCATGATCTATTCATTTAGAGATCATCATTTAAAAGAGGACCCTCTAGGGTAGATGATGTGCTATCGTAAAAGTCAAATTTTGACTTGCATTCTTTTATAACACATATAAGATTAATGGTAATCTCAGCTTGCAATGGACTCTTTGACCACCATACTTAACATTAAAATAATGTCAAATAGGTCATAAGATATTGCAAAGGATTCTCCTTAGATTCATTTTGTATTGAAAGCATATAATACCTTAGTCTTGAAAATTATGGCATTTTTCATTCATTTGGATTCACAAAGTCCTAAGTGATTTATCTATCAACTTTCGAGATAGGATTTCATACTTTCACTCTAAGCAATAGATATATCACCCTTAGGACCCAATCCTAAGGTCATGATTTCTTTAGAAGGATTAACTTCTTCATTTATTTTCTTTTCTTGATTTAACCTTAAAATTAATTAAAGCCAATCATGGAATATCATTTCATTCAATGGGAGAAAACTCCCATTAAGAAAGTTGATTTAAATTTTATTCATTTCAACTTTATCAGAGAATTAGAATTCTCTTTGCTACCCTCTCTTTCTTCTATTGATTAGGAGCAAAAGTAAATCCTATCACCTTTTTTTATGTCATGTCATCTTCCTCTTTTGACTCTCTCCCAAACTCTTAAGAATTTAAGATTTTGGAAAGGTCTAAAAGAAGGTTACCTCCAAGTCACTCCTTAGAATTGACCAATCAACTTGAGTAGTTGGTTTTCCAATATTCTAGTGGACTTGTAGAAATTAAGATTAAAGCTGATTTGCATTCATGTATAATTTTCTTCTATATGAATAGAATATTTTCATTGAGTTCCTTAATCAACCTCTGCCTAAGGTCAATAAGGCATTCTCTTTTTGGGATGATTTCTTTTTTTTTATTCTTCTTTTATAAATGCAATTCAAACTTCAATCATGGTGGGAAAAGGAGCAATAGGTACAACTATGCCTCCTTTTGATTTAAGTTTCTGTGGTTTGAAGGAACTCCTTTATCTCAATATTTATATCCTTAGGTGTTTTAACACCTTTTGAATGTAGTAGAATAAAGAGTGTTCATTCAAGGACCCTGTCCTGATTCTCTTTAGCTCTAGTACAAAGCCAAAGTAAGATCAAGGATAAGTTTAATTTTGAGACTTTATTTTTGAAGATTTGCTTTTCAAATCTTGAAGCACTTTTCATACTTTTTTAAATTTGATATCTCTTTCCATATTGGAATGGTTTCAAATCCATCTTGACTAGATTTAGGTTATAATAGAAATGACTTAATTTTTATTTATTTCTCTCACCTCTCATTTTATTTGGATTTGGTTCACAGGACCCAATCATTTAACTATGACAAGCGAAGAGTTCTAGAACCTATATTCAAGATGTTGGATAGGCTCAACCAAGAATGAAATGGAGAGTATCCAATAGAAAGCGGTCTGACAGGTGGCACTAGTATATATAAAATAACCACCTATTCTAAAGATGGAGAGAGGAACCATTCCCAGAGTCATGAGAAAAATATGTTGGTTTTCTTTTTCTCTCTGAATGGAGAAAAGAAATGACACCACATAGAGTTTAGGAATATTTTATTTAGATGATTAAATATGGCATTAAGGAATAAACATATTATCTTGAAAGATAAACATGCTCTCCTATAATGGATTCAATCATTTCAATAAAAGACTCCTAATGGGTCTTTCTGTACAGTATTTTTCCCCTACATATGGAAAAGTAGAACAAGGTCAATTTTATCACGGGATCACGGTTCCCTATAAAGCAAGCCTCTATAGTTAATTACATCTTAGGAAGGTTCTCTTCCTAAGAATACTCTCGATTAAAGAAATAAGTGGTTATTCTAAAGACTACTAAGGTAGCTTTCAAAGAATTGATTTTTGGAAATTCAATTGGAGAGGTCCAAATTGGAGAGAGTTATTTTTAAAGTCAAATGAAAAGAGTAGGAAATGCTATTGATCTTGGGATGCCTTAGACATTTCATCTATCATGATTGGGCTTAAATTTGGGATTTAATTTTAGATTTCAAGTTATCATTTTCTTCTTAGAGATCTAGGACTTAGATTCTACAAGACTATAGAAATGCCTAGGGTTGAAGACTTATTCTAAAGGATGCTTGAGAACCTAGTTCTTTGACACATGTCGGATGCTCGACCTAGTTCTATTTTTTGGGAATCATTGGTCATTCTCTCTTCACTTGAAGGAACTAACCTATCACGACTCTTACGGACTTACAACGAGAAGGCTACCTAACACCACTTAAGCACATTTTAAAACCATGAGGCTAAGTCATATAAATGCAAGATGGTCATTTGTTGCAATTTTAGGAAAGAAATCTATGAACCTAGACTTACTCCCTAACCCCAAGATCATGTAGGGTATGAAGATGCATATAATTAATGTACATTTTTTGATTTAATAATTTTTAACTCAGGATTCATTTAGGCCATAGGATACAATTTATGCCTAATGCATGCAATTAGAAAAAGATCATGGGCCAAATCAAAATAGAAGAAGGTGTACTTCCATCATAGGCTCTCAAAGGTCAAGCCTAGGTAAAGATGGAGTTCCTTCATTAATCAAGAGTGAAACAATATGATTATGCATGACATCCAGCTAATGGGTTGCTATATATGTTATCTTGCTTTAATACCTAGGCTTTATATGAAGATTATGAGTTGTATTTATTTTTATGTTTCAGTTGATTTAGTTGGGTAGAAAATTTAGTTTATCCTATGAGCCTACGTCAGCATACATCACAGTATAAACATAAGAGAAAGAAACCTAAGAAAAGCATGTTGTTTCTATTGTAACCAAAATAAATCAAGCCAAATCAAATTATATAAGAAAAGACCAATGCTAGATGCTGTACACCGAAAGAAAATTAGGCGAGAGTTGCCCTATACAACGCCTAGAACTACAAGTTTAGATCTATGGGTCTTCTTTCCAAGAAAGTCTCCTTCTTGGGGACATCCATGCCAGAGGACCACTACACCATCTCCGGTTGGGTCGACTCTGTAATCCTAGACCCCATAAATCCTAACCTAATTCTAAGCTCAAATTTACATTTAAAATTCAAAGAAAATCCTAAGCCCTGCAAAATAAATGTTAGGAAATACACACAGCATACAAAGCTTTTATATTTCACAAATATACGAGCTTAACATTAGTTGCTTGCCAAGCCCACCTGTCCTATGGACTATGTTAAGGGATTTTTAGCACCTACAAGCAAACATCAATTTTATGATTTATTTATTATAGCGATCCCTTTAACACAGTCCCCTGCAGAAAACAGTGTCAAATCTAGAAAGAATGCCCTACCATCCAGTCTAACAAACAAACAAGCCTAGGCATCTAGTCTAAAGTAATACACCACACAAATATGTGAAGCACAACATAACATATCATAGGAGATTAAAAGAAAATCACAAAATGATCTAACCTAGATCTAGGATCCGTGACCTGAGAAATCTAGTGTGTGTAGAAGTGGAGTTTGTGTGGTGAGCCTTTACTAGGCCTTTAAGTTTAAGTTTTGATGTTTGAAATTTTAATTAATATAAATTTTACCATTGGTTGGTTTCAATTCAAATGATTTAGTGATTTAAATTTTTATTTTTATGTTCATTTTATTTGGTTAAAGTTGTATAGGTTTTTAATAGTTTTTAAGTTACGGGTCCCATGCATTTTAACTAAAATGAGTGGGATTAACCAACCATCGATCAAACAGGTCCCCTAGATCTTAGTTTATGGATCAAGCGTGTTGTTGATTACAATTATCAGATTTAAATTGATTAAATGATTTAATCGATTATGAGTATCTCTTTTTAAAAGAAGCGGATGGTCACGATTTCATTCTGATCTAGACCATCCAACTTATTTTGCTAATAACTTTGATCTAATTGGATGATTTAAAGTGCTACATGATTGTTGAAAGATCCTCTTTCAATCCATATGGCTTGATCTCCTAGAACAACCCTTGTATGGAAATGATCAAGGTTTAAATTAAATAAAGAGGGGTTGTTAATGGCATACCTATTTAGCTTTTGAGTTGAAATCAATTCCACTAGCTTTGTTCTTCAAGGAAAGTCGCTCAAGAATTGAGCTAATTCCTATGGGTTGATCTCTTGCCCAAGCTTTTGATTGAATTTTCAGTTTTGTGTTCTAATGGTTGAGAGCACTTGAAGGGTAGGGGGGATTTCATTTGGCTTCGGTTTTGATGTGGGATGGTGTGTGAGTGCTCAATTTATTTCTTTGAGGAGGTGTGTATGTCTCCTTTTTTTTTATGCATGGCTGAAACCTCTTATGGCTTTTTTTTAGTTCCTCTTGATCGGTTTGGATGATTGAAGATGCTTGGAAGTTTGTTAGCTCATTTCTCTTTGCATTCCATTTGTCCTTAGGGGAAGAAGTTAAGAGGGGATGAAGGCAAAATGAATTTTTTCTCTCTTTATCTATTTTTTTAATCTTTTTTTATTTTGTCATTTTATTATTTGATTTATTAATTAAGGAGTTTAATATTAACTTATTAATGGTGTTTAAAATGATTAATCTCCTATGCACATTCATTGGTTAAGATGGTTTTTGAATTTTCATGCTTGAGTTGATCCTACCTAAGATGAATAGGTTAGGTCCAACCCAAATTAAATTCTGTAGGTCACTAGGCATAGTGTCCTAAGCATGCTAAATTAACCTCACCCAAAAATGAGGTCAACAATACTTTTCAAAAATCAAATTAAAAATAAAATATTTCTTTTATGTCAAACTTGCATGTTTGGCTTAAGTTAGAAATATGAATGGCTATTATCACTATTAAATCTAAATTATTTTCAAAATATATAAATCAATTACCCAAAATTGAAATTATGCTACTTATACTTTATTTATAAGTTTGCAAGTGAATATAAAGTTGTGTCTTATGTTTATTTCCTTTCTTTCCTCTTAACATGGATTTGAGTAAGATGTGCAAAGTGTATAATTCTTTTAAAGGAGTATAACACTTGCTTAAATTCTATATCCTCTCCCATGTTATAATCTAAGAAAGATCCTTACATTTACAAATGTAAATTGCATAAGTAAATCCAAAATATAAATACAAACTTCTTGCATCTCTTCTTTTTCAATCATTTCTTTTGTACATATACTTGTATTTAAGGAAGGTGATATATTAGCCTGGATAACCCCAGGGTTGCGAGACTTTAAGTATCCCTAAGTAGGTATTATATCTTACACCCCTGGTGCTAACAATGGCGCCGTACTCACTTATGTCTTTAATACATTTATGTGTGCTTTTGAAAATTGGATAAGAACCCCCATTTTATACTTAATGAAAATCATGCATCATAAGAATTCAAATTTTCTTAAGTAACTCACTTAGCATTCATCATAAAGTATGCTAAACATTCTCATTTGTATGTATAGATATGCTTAGGATTCATTCATATGCATGTTATACATGTTGGGAAAGAAATGACATGATGTGTATTTTGTGAATTTAGTTAACTTTATTAAAACTTAAAATGCCTTTCTTTTTGAGTGGGGTTTGTTTAGAGTTGATTTAAACTTAGGATTAATTAAAACACATAATAAGATATTTATTAAACAAAACTAAAACTGGAATCTACTTTAAAAATTACTTAAGGTAGGGAAGGAATGAGAAGTTCTTTTCTCTTTCCCTTCTCTTTGCAATACTTAGTAATTAATTGTAGGATTCACTTGAACTAAATCAAAATACAAAATAAAAATCAACCCAAATTAGTAAAATAACTTAAATTAAATCACTCTTTAAGTTGAACATCTTTCACACTTAGAAAAATACAAACCTTAAAGCCATAGCTAAGCAAACCACACAAACCTTTTAAAGCACACACATTAGGATAAGTCACCACTTCTAGCTTTAGGTTAGGGCGGTGCATAGTTTGATGCTTTCTTTTGTTTTGTGATATATATTTTAGATTGGATTTTAGGGTGAATGTGCGTAGAATGAATGATAGGGTGATTTAGTCTAACTATTATTTTCTTGTGCTTTTATCATAAATAAAATATAAATGCTTTTTTTACATCTTATACCCCTAAGCATAATATATTAGGCCAGGTGGACTTAGTCACCCATGTGTGGTTTGTTTAGCTAATCTCTATTTTGTAGGTGTTAGTTAAATTTACTTTTCTTTTTCATGTATTTTTGCAATTAGAATTTTGGAATGATTGTTATGGGGGATTAGGATGAGCATTGGTCATAAGATCTTATATTATATGTGAAGCCTTTAGAACAACCATTCTAACCACCAAAGGAGAAACCAAAGTGAAAGCAAAAGAAAGAAAGAAGAAAAGAAAGAAAATGAAGACCCCATAACATGAATTTCCTTGCTTAATTGTAACTTAATTCATTTGTAATCCAGTTTGTATAAGGGTAAAGCTCGGCTACCCAATTTGTTTTCAGGTTTGTACAATGGTGACCAATCATAAATGACATTTTATTCTTTTGTGCTATCTTTATAAATTGATTGATGATTTGTTCAGCTTGTGCATTAAGATGGAAAGTTTTTCTAGTTTCTTCTTTGCTTTATGTATGGCCTAAATATGGATTAGGTTCTTAGGAAATAATAAATCTTCTACCAAACTAATCAACTCAAAATTAAATAAACAACTCATAACCTCATTTAAAGCCTAAGCTAAAATCAAGATAAAATAATTAGAAACTCCTTAGATGGATGAGTATTTCTTTTATAACATCATACACAAATGCATCTTATTTCATTCTTGATTGGAGAGCTTCCACCTTTGCTAGAGAAACTTGGCTTGACATGTGAGATACATAGTGGAAACACACCTCCTCCTTCTTTGATTTTGGAATAATCTTCTCATATTAGCATAAAAAATCCTATAAGCCAGAGTCAAATGATTGTCCAAAAAATGAAAATAAAATATAATATGATTTGCATTAGATTTAGGTCATTAAAGCATGCCCTTACATGATCTAGTCTCTTAGGGAGTGAGTTTAAGGACTTTGTCTCTTTCTAAATAAATAACAACCCTGCTATCTTGCATAAAGCATATGACTTGCCTACATGAATTTAAAATTATAGTAGGAGTTAGTTGGCGGCCACCCTTAGGTGGTTGTAAGTCCAAGTAGTCTGGTGGTTTGTCCTCTCTTGTGGAGGCAAATCAAATACTCATTTTACCTTAGATTTAGGTCTAGCTTTTGGCTTCTCACCAAAGCTCCATAGATTAAGGTTCAGAGGTTACTTTTCCCTTTGCGAGCCATAAACATAAATCTTCACCTCTTAGGCATTTTCATGACCTTGTATCATGGAATCATAAGTCCTAAATTTCTAATGAAAAATTAATTCAAACATATTAAATCAATCTTAAAATTATAAAGCCTAACCATAGGGTAGTTTGGGATGCTTACTAGACTTCCTAGTATCCTAAGCATCCCCTACTCATTTTCATTTGGTTTCGATAAGAACTCCCTCTTTTAATTGATCCCACTTGATTTTATAAAAGTAAACCAATCGATTAATAGTTCTACATATTGAAATCTTTGGAGACAACAATCATTTGTCTTAATCAAGAGTTTTCCTAAGTAATCTCATTCCTTAGGATGTAATTAACTATGGGGGCTTGCCTCCATAGGAAACTTAACGAACCCGATTTAAAATAAACTTTGCTTTACTTTTTCATGTAAAGTAGGAGAAGAATCTCTGGCACATCATATCGAAGACCCATAACTCCTTAGGAGTCCTTATTTAGGTGATTAGGTACATTGTAGGGTGGTGACTTCTATCTTTTGAGATAGTACACCTTTCCTTAATGCCATACTTGATCACCCTAATAAATACACTTGTGATTCTATGTGGTGTCCATCTAAAGAAAAGAAGCGATCATCATCATATCAAAATTTTATCTTTTTCTCTCTTCCCTTTCTTTTTGTTTTCATCTATCTTTCCGAGATGGATGAAGGTGAAAAGGAAATAGGAGGGAGAGGATAACTATATACATTTTTGAATGATGAGATGATGATCGCTCTCTTTTGAGTTGAAATGTTTCACCCACAGATTCTTCTGGCGACTCCACTAGGGAACTTGATGGAATGATATCTTTTTGTTTCCTTTCATTTTACTTCTTCTTCCAGGAAGATTAGAATGAAAGATAATTGGGGATATACACACACTCACAAAGAGAATAATATATAAAAATTTTCACCATAGATTCTTCTATCGACTTCATTGGGGAAGGTTCCTCTCTCCATCTTTGGCAAATGATCATTGTCTTCAAGTATCGATTGTAGGTTTGTATTTTATATATAAACACAATGCTATCTTTCTTTCCATTGGCACTTAGCTTATTTCATTCTTAAGTTGAGTTAGCCAACATCTTTAGGTTTTAGGATCTCATTCTCTAGAGGTCTTAAAATCTCCGTTGGGTTCCCCAATGGGTAAAATCAAAATCTAATAAAAGAAAATAATCAAAGACTTCCTCCTTACCATTTTCATAATAAGGAAAAGTTCATTTCAAAAATTAAAAGAAAATAAATCCTTCATAAAAGTCTTGCTTTCAAAAAGCACTCTTTTAAAAATGCATAATAAAATATTTTGCCCAAAGATTTTCTTAAATTACCTTCATCTAACAATCTTCATGATTGTTATATGTAAGATCTCTTCATAAAAAAATAAAATTCCAATAATCATAATCTTTAAAAAATCATAAAATTTGAAGATGGGCATTTCCATTCAATACATCCAAATGTATTGGATGGATGTTACATCTTCAAACCAAAATGACAATTTTGAAATTTCACTCAAACACATTCCACATGTGTTAAGTTGGAATTCTCACCTTTCCAAAAGCACATATGCAACCTTTCCACTCAATATACTCAACTTTATTGAATGGAGGTTTCATTCCCAAAACAAAATCAAAAATGAACTTTCAAAAGGCATATATGAAACCTTTCCATTCAATATACTCAAATTTATTGAATGGAGGTTTCATTCCCAAAACAAAATCAAAAATGAACTTTCAAAAAGCACATATGAAACCTCTCCATTCGATATACTCAAATTTATTGAATGGAGGTTTCATTCCCAAAATAAAATCAACATAAATCTTTTTGAAAATCACATATGAAACCATTCCATTCAATACGCACACATCTATTGAATGGAGGTTTCATTTCCAATCAAAACTAAATAAGTTTTTAAAAAGCACATATGAACCTCTCCATTCAATATACCCAAATTTATTGAATGAAAACTTCATTTCCAAATAAAGAATAACCTAATTTTTGAAATCTCACTTAACATATTCTACATAAAATTAAGTTGGAATTTTCTCTTTCAAAAGCAATAATCACACACAAACAAATTTTTTACATTTTAAAAAAATAAAATTAGCTTCCATTCTTACATACCCAAATTTGTTAAATGGAAGTCTTCTTTTCAAAAATCAAAACTTAACAATTATATTTTTAAACTTTTCAAGAACATTTGGAACTTCATTTAGCATACTCAAATTTGGTAAGTTAAGTCTCCAAATTCAAAAGTTAAAAAAAATTCAAACACATTTTGGAATTTCATTTAGCATACTCAAATTTGCTAAGTGAAGTCTCCAAATTCAAAATCAAAAATTTTCAAACACATTTGGAACTTCATTTAGCATACTCAAATTTGCTAAGTGAAGTCCCCAAATTCAAATCAAAAATTTTTAAACACATTTGGAACTTCATTTAGCATACTCAAATTTGCTAAGTAAAGTCTCCGAATTCAAAATCAAATTTTTTTTAAACACATTTAGAACTTCATTTAGCATACTCAAATTTGCTAAGTGAAATCTCCAAATTCAAACACAAATTTTTTTAAACACATTTGGAACTTCATTTAGCATACTCAAATTTGCTAAGTGAATTCTCCAAATTCAAAATCAAAAATTTTCAAACACATTTGGAACTTCATTTAGCATACTCAAATTTGCTAAGTGAAGTCTCCAAATTCAAAATCAAGAATTTTCAAACATTTAAATCTTTATTTAGCATACTCAAATTTGCTAAGTGAAGTCTCCAAATTCAAAATAAAAAATTTTCAAACACATTTGGAACTTCATTTAGCATACTCAAGTGAAGTCTCCAAATTCAAAATCAAAAATTTGTAAACACATATGGAACTTCATTTAGCATACTCAAATTTTCTAAGTGAAGTCTCCAAGTTCAAAAAAAAAAAAAAAAATTCAAACACATTTGGAACTTCATTTAACATACACAAATTTGCTAAGTGAAGTCTCCAAAATCAAAAAAAAAAAAAAATTAAACGCATTTGGAACTTCATTTAGCATACTCAAATTTGCTAAGTGAAGTCTCCAAATTCAAAAATAAAAAATTTTCAAACACATTTTGGAATTTCATTTAGCATACTAAAATTTGCTAAGTGAAGTCTCCAAATTCAAAATCAAAAATTTTCAAACACATTTGGAACTTCATTTAGCATACTCAAATTTGCTAATTGAAGTCTCCAAATTCAAAATCAAAAATTTTTCAAACACATTTGGAACTTCATTTATCATACTCAAACTTGCTAAGCAAAGTTTCCAAATCCAAAACCAAAATTTGAGACACATTTGGGAATTTCATTTTGCATACTCAAATTTGCTAAGTGAAATCTCCATCTAAAACACATTGGAATTTCACTTTAGCATACCAAATTTGCTAAAGTAAAGTCTCCATTTTCCAATATCCAAAATAAATGAAACACATTAGGATCTCCTTAGCATACCCAAATTTGCTAAGGATCCTATTTTTCAAAATCAAAATATCCAAAAACAAATGAAACACATTAGGATCTCCTTAGCATACCTAAATTTGCTAAGGATCCCATTTTTCAAAATCAAAATATCCAAAACAAATGAAACACATTAGGATTTCCTTAGCATACCCAAATTTGCTAAGGATCCTATTTTTCAAAATCAAAACATCCAAAACAAATGAAACACATTAGGATTTCCTTAGCATACCCAAATTTGCTAAGGATCATATTTTTCAAAATCAAAACATCCAAAATAAATGAAACACATTAGGATTTCCTTAGCATACCCAAATTTGCTAAGGATCCTATTTCTCAAAATAAAAAAAAAAAGGAAACAAACATCCAAAACAAATGAAACACATTAGGATTTTCTCAGCATACTCAAATTTGCTAAAGATCCTAATTTCAAAATTTTTTTTTTAAAAAAAAACACATTTGGGTTCTCCATTTAGCATACCCAAATTTACTAAATAGGAATTCCAATTTTCAAAATCACCAATGATTCACAAGACAAAAACAAACAAAGAAAAAGAAATAATTATTTTCAAACACCTCACTTACCATACCCAAATTTGCTAAGTAAGTAGATTCTAAAATATCAAATCAAAAATAAAACCAACTGACCCTTACTTTAACATACTCAAATTTGTTAAAGGAAAGGGCTATCAAATCAAAATCTAATTTCAAACATGAACCTATGGAAGCATGTTTCTAAGGAAATATTCAAACCCATTTTCAACATACCCAAATTTGTTAAAAGTGGAATCCATATTCAAAATTTCTCTTTCCAATCAAATCTCTAAATCTTCTCTAAATCCATTTGAACCCCACTTAACACTTCCAAGATGTTGGATGTGGGTTCAAACTTTAAATTCAAATTCAGAAGTCAACAAAATAGAAATCTGATCAAAGTTTATTTCCAATATTGCAGATTCTCAAGATCAATCTTAGTTGCATCTAAAGTTCAGTTTTCAATTTTCAGTTGACTATAATGGCAGTTTTACAGAAGTTTGTGTTTACTTTCCCCTACGGCATGGACTTGGCCTTGGATCAGGTCAATCTTCCCCGAGCTGACCACACCCACCTCATTCATTTTGGATGAGGGTTTGAGGGGGCGAGGATCACCTATGAGGGCACTCCCCTCACAACTGTCAGCAGGACCGCAGTGGTAGGGCAGCTAGTCATTCAGATATATTTGCCATTAGATTTTGATATCCCCTCTCTGAAGAGGAAAGTAGTGACAGTACCAGAATCAGCACCAATCTTAGTGTATCATGTGGTTTCTCGTGCTACCCTGACAAGGGCTAGCACCCACTCATTAGCACCCTCTAAGGGTAAGGCTCCTTTGATCCCAGAGATTGCCTCCCCAGCTTTTGAGGTTGGGTCTAGTTCTTACTCCACTCACCCTACCAGGACTCAGAGGAGGTACAAAGACCACATGATTGAGCGATATCATACACGTATTACTAGGGAGATGGAGACCACTACATGGTCAGTTATGAGGAGATGTCCACTGATTTCCCCGCTGGTCACAGTGAACCTGCTTCATCCTCTCTTTAGGTCTGACAAAGAGAATGCTAGGAGGATCCATGCTTCACCTCTACCAGTGGTTAAGTATCAGCCCATAGTTAGTCAGAGTAGGAGGTCATATGTTCGACTCCGATCAGTTCTACGCCAGGTTGGCGGAGTTTATGGACATTCTGAGTCCGGTGCTCAATTTGATTTGAGATATATTATTCCCCATAGTGTGGGAAAACATCTACAGTAGGAGAGGGCGGGAGGCCCATGCTAGCTCATCACTAGGGAGAGGCGGATGTTTGTCATCGTCTACTACTCATTGATTTTCTCGGTGTGCTACTCGCCCGATCATAGATAACATTCTCGGGATGACCCATCATGGAGAAGGGTCCTGATTCGAGAGAGTCTGGTCTCCACCACAGCTCTACCCCCATCCACCATCACCGTTCAAGTCCGATTCCAGTTCCACAGAAGGCCATGAAGGCCACATCCAAGGAGAAGAGGACCCCGTTGGTGATCCAACTATGGCCAAGGGATCCTATTCTATCTACCATTATTGTGGTGAAGCTCTTCGACCTTCGCCCCGGTGGTTGCGGAAGGAATAGCATAGTGGTCGTCCCTTTACCAACACTACCAGTTCAATAGGACATAGATATGGTTACAACAGTTCTAGATGATAGCCCAGTTGCACCCATGATTATGGAGCCTCCTAGAAGTGTCACCCCTTTCAGAGTCAGTGATAGTCAAGAGTGTATCTTCTAGTGAGTATAGTCCTCTTAGGATTGATTCTCCAATAGCAAGGGAGGTCCGGTGTCTCTCAGTACATGATAGTGATCACACCGATCAGCCAAAGACATTTGTGCCTGTCCAGATCAATCGTTCTTTAGATGAGATAATGGCTCATTATTTCATGGAAAAGAAGGAAATCCTAGGATACGATTGGTCTGATGAGGAGAAAGTTAGCTTTGATCCTAATGAAGATGATTTATTGGGAGACTCAGTAGGAGTTTGCATGGTAGATAGTAGGGGATCCCTCCTCAGAGAGTAGCAGGATTTGGAAGGTGATGAGGTGGCGGAAGACATAGCCAATCAGCCCAACACCTCCAATATCAATTTAAATGAAAAGATGAACAGATAGATAGGATGGCGAGGCAGCTAGAGGACTTGCTAGCAGTAGTCTCAGCACTTCAGAAATAAGCACCAGCAGTTCATCCCATCATAGCTGAGACTAGTCAGCTAGAGTTGGTGCATGTCTTGGACCCACCAAGACTTTATATCCATTAGAGCAAGGTAGCACCAGCATGCATAAGAAGGTAGTGGAAAATGACTCCATACAAGAGAAAGATATCAAGGCTATGGTTGAGCAGCAGGTGAAAGAAATATTGGCTCAAGCCTAGGGAGGATCATCAGTTCTAAAGGGTAGACCCTACCTAGAGGAATTTGATACAATCCAATATCCCAAGGGTTTTGTGCCACCTTCCTTCAAGAGTTTTGATGGCAGTGGAAACCCGAGGAAGCATATTATGCACTTCAGAGCTAGTTGTTGCAACGCTGGTGGCAATGACACTTTACTTTTCTATCTCTTTGTTAGTAGCCTAGTAGGGATAGCTTTTGACTGGTACGTTAAACTTCCCAATAGTTCAGTGAAGACATTTGCTGAGTTGGGGCAACTCTTCATCAAGAGGTTTGCTGGAGCTCAGGAAAGGGTTATTGTTGGTGATCTCGTTGTAGCATAACAACATCGGGTGAGTCCCTTATTGATTACATTCTCAGATGACATAACCTGATTATGAAATGTGAGATGCAGCTATCTGAACAACATGCCATTAAGATTCTTTTAAAGAATATCCATGGCCCGGTCACCTTCATGCTTAAGGGCTTCACTATCAAAATTTTTGAGAAGTTAATCAACAAGGTGGCTAGTCTACAAGGAGAGGCCAAATAGTTGCCTTTTCAAGATCTGTTGCCTAAGCAGAAGATGCATAAGGTATATGAGAAGAAGCGGGGACAATGATAGTGGTAGATAAAGGAAAGCAACCAGCTAGAAATCAGTCCAAGAGACCATGACCTCAGCAGCCTTCACCTCCTTTACCACCACCGAGGTAGCCCTACCGGCCTCCACAATAGCCTCCATGGCCTGCTCCACATCCTCCCCTACCATACCAGTCACATTCGATAGGTAGCTATGGTCCACCTACTCTTTTAGACAAGCTTAACAAGCTATATTCATTTAAGAGAAAGGTAATCAAAAAGATCTTTAAAAATCTCTTAAAGAAGCCTAATTTTTAGCTACCCGAACCTAAGAGACCGGAGGAAGTAGGTAAAAGTCATGATCTCAACTTTTTCCCATACCACCATATGCTAGGTCATGTTTTGGAGGATTGCTTCACCTTCAAGGATTGGCTTGAACACGCTTCAAGACCGATGCTATAGTCATCCCAAAGGAATATCTTGTGGAATAATCATCTATTTCCATTAGGGTAATCCTTGGGGATACTACGATCCTAAAATGAAAGAAGGTTGGGATATCTCCTTATCCAAAACCTCTAAAAAAAATTTTTAAAAAAATCAAGAAACTTTCCCTACAGGTGCTTGAGGCAGCTCAAACTTCCAACATCAAAAAGAGTTTGCAAGTTGTCCAGGATAACTTGGGGAAAGGGAGAGCTCAAGATCAAGCCTCACTTGGGATAGCCAAGTAGCACACCACCGAGTCAGGTCTAGTCTACAGCACCACTACTGCAACCTCCTCTACTTTAGCTAGTTCTTCTTCTACTAGTAGAACTCTTGTATCAGAGGATAAGGGCACCAAACCCCTTACCCCTCTTACTTTACTTGATTTTTATTATGTACCTCCAATCAAATCCAAGAAATTGAAGAATAAAGCTTTGAATATACATGTCACTTTTGATGGGTTATCTACTTATTCCTAATGATAACTCTTCAAGTCAAAATAACTATAACAATTTTGATCTTCCTCTTTCGATTGAGTTGGAATTTCTTACTCAATACATGGGTTCACCTCTTGAGATAGACTTGGAATCATCGATTTTGAGGGTCCCATAGGAGAAGTTATAGGTGAGCATGTGCGTAGAACCTTCCATTACTCTGCCACGAGATCAAGTCAACCTCCGTGGTCAGTTCTACCTCCTAGGGCTACACCTCAAGATGAGGAAACAAGTCATTGGTGATAGAAGATCCTCCACAAGATGCTCCACCCTTGGATATGCTAAGGTGGAATCATGTCTCTCTCATAAAGTTTCATCTAAGCTAAGTATATGATGCCCTTGTCTTATCCAAAGAGATGAGGGAATCATCAAGGCTCTCCTTGATCTTGAGATATGCTTAGTTGGCCTATTGGTGAGGAGGCACATTATACAAAAAAAAGCTCACTTCAAAGACCTTCTTAGGGGACATGAACACTCCCTACATCATAGTGGATATGGGCCGAATTAGACTTGTAAGAGTTCTCGTTGATCTACGAGCATCGGTGAACATTATGAGTCTAAGACTTCTTTTTGAGGATCAACATCTCTTGAGATCGATGATATTGAGAGATTCAATGAGGTGAGAGGGCTTTTAGGTTCCATAGTGTTACCTTGGAGATAGGTGGAATGGAAGACTAAAGCCAAGTTTTACATAATTAATTCAAATACTTCATTCACGCTTTGTAGGCCTTTGGATACATCGTAATAAGATGATTCCATCCTCCCTCCATCGCATCAAGTTTAGAAAAGATGGGATTGAATACATGTCAAAGGAGATGAAAAGCCATTTTCGTTAGAGAGGTTGAGATTTATGAGGATGCACCTACTATCTTTCTCAAAACACCTTTCTCATGAACTTGGACAAAATTCAAATTCAAAAAAAAGAAAATGAAGAAAAAAGAAAAGCAAAAGAAAAAAAAAGAAAATAAAAATCCAAGTGAACAAGAAAGGGGAATTGAAGAAGAAATAGCATATTACACATTCCACATTCATTCCATCATATGGACATGTGGGTAGGATGACTCAACCTCCACCGTGTGAGGCAGAAATGAGAGCTCCAGGTGGAAGACCCCGTTGGCCTTCAACCAATGGGATATGTTCAGATACCCTACTATTCACATAGACTTGGAATCCAGGAGGACAAGTCTAATATTGATTAGTATACCAACCCCTCTCTGTTCCATTGGAGGTGACACTCAAGCTGCATGATGAAGACCGCCTCCAAAAATAAAGTATTCAAATTAAGTTTATGTAAAACTATCAGACAGCAGCTGTGAACCTTAGCTCTAACATCACTTTCATCTCAAAAAAGTTGGTTTAGTAGGAAGCCCCTAAGTCTTCCAGACATGAAGTCAAGAGATTCTTTTGGGATCATCATCCTCAAGTCTCAAGTTGATGTAGAACTGAGGAGGATTCATTTAAAGAATTAATGGAATTACCATTTGACTTTTACTGCCTTGTGTTCAAAAATCTTATACAAAGGTTTGGTTCCTCATACATGGTCCGTGCATAGAGAGTACTTTGAGAAGTTATGGAACAATACATGTAGAAGCACAATCAAGATCAACTAGATTTGGTACAAGGGTCCAACCGATGATGATATCGCTTAGTTACCAATCATTTGGAGTCGATAGGTTCTTTTCACACAACACCAACTCTTATGAGAATGTGTTTAGAAACCTTGATGATCCGTGATGATCTCCAAATCAAGGATGCACCTCAGAATTTGAAGAGGAGATTCATTCAATAATTGACAAGCTTAAAGAAATCAACCTGAGAAGAAAATCCACCGACATATACATCGCTTTGTTTTGAATGAAGAAGAAAAAAATGACTTAGTTAGTTATTGAGTTTAAAGACTATGCATGCCCTGATTATCTCGACATACAGTCCATCTAGCAATAGATCCTAATGCTAACCTATCAAGCAAGCTCCTAGATGCATGCATTAGAAATTAAACAATGGTCATTTCTAAAGTCAAGAATTGATCGATGCTGGTTTCATCGGGAAGAAAAATACCGTTAGCTGTCATACCTAAGAAGAAGAATGGCCAAATTCATTGATTTCGTGGGACTTAAACAAAGCATATCCTAAGGATGAGTTTCCTCTTCCTATACTAGAATTAATGATGGACATTACTTCATCTCATGCAATGTTCTCTTTCATAGATGGGTTATCTGGCTACAACCAAATCAAGATGTCTCCTGAAGATGAAAGAAACACCACTTTTAACCCCCGATCAGAATTTATTATTATAGGGTCATGCCTTTCGGCCTTAAAAATGCTGGTGCTACATACCATCACAGATCTTCAATGAACTCATCCATCATCAGGTTGAGTGTTATGTTGATGATCTTGTAGTCAAGAGCAAAGAAAAGGAAGATCATTTCTTTCACTTGAGAGTAGTGTTCAATCAATTAAGATAATATAACCTCAAAATGAATCCTTTGAACTGTGCATTCAGAGTAGCTACAGGGAAGTTTTTTAATTTTATTGTCTGACACTGAGGAATAGAAATAGATCCTGAAAAGATCAAAGTAATCTTAGAAATGCCTCTTAAAAGTCTAACACAACTCAGATCCTTCCAAGGACAACCGACATATCTAAGATGTTTTATCTCCAACCTATCAAGGAGATGTAAGCTACTCTCAGCACTTGTCAAAAAGGATGTCAAGTTCAAGTGAGATGATAAGTGCTAGCATGCCTTTGAAGATATCAAGCAATATTTGGTGAAGTCGCCGCCTAGCAGTCATCCTGCAGCCACTCATCCTCTATAGTTGCATTGATGACTCTCTTCCTGTTGGCCCAAGCCAATGACAAGGGGAAGGAAAATGCTCTCTACTACCTCAGCCATCGGTCGATCCCTAGTGAAGCGAACTACCCACCTTTTGAGAAAAATTGTCTAGCTTTGATCTTTGCTTCCTAGAAGCTACGACATTACATGCTTTCTCATATGGTGGACTTGATTTCCAATCCACACCTCATGACACGGCCAACACTATCCGAATAGTTGGCACATTGGTCCATGATACTCTTCTAGTTTGATATCACTTTCATACCCCTTCGCGTGTAAAAAAGCATAGAATTTCTTAGCAAAGACACCCACTTCTTATCACCGCTTAATGATGATCTCCCTAATGAACAAATCATGAACTTAAGGAAGGTCGATAACCACCACTAGGAGATGCATTTTGATGGTGCAACTTCTTTCCATAAGGGGGAAGCACCACGATCTACTTTCAAGAAAGACAGGGGTAGGAATAGTTCTCCTAACTCCATACCGCAATGTGATTAGATTCTCATACTATCTTTCCAACCCTGCACCAATGAAGAAGTTTTTGATTATCGGTTTGGAGTTAGCCATCACAATTTTTGTCAAGAACATCAACATCTTTAGGGATTCTCAGTTGGTCATCAACTAGATTGACGGGTCCTACAAAGTTTTTAAGCCCAAGCTCCATCATTACCACGAGCACACCATGAAGTTGTTGGCTCAGATCCCTGAGGTTACCTTCTACAAGGTCCCCGGTGGAGAGAACGTAGTAGCAGATGCTTTGGCCAAACTTGCCAAAGAATTGGTATGTCAGGAAGATGAGTCCATTTCAATAAGGGTCCAAAATAGACAAGTCATGTCCCTTATTGATGCTAAACTCATCGAAAGACTTTCTCTTGAAGGGTAGGTTGCCATAAGGACAGAAAGTGGATTGGAGGCAACCATTCATTACACTAACTAAAGGCAAACTACCTCGAAAAGTCTCAAGCCCAGTGAAATAGAGCTCTCCTATGCTGGATGGCACCCTGCATACCGATCCTTTGACCAAATGTGGTTACGTTGTCTAGACAAATATGAAGTCTGTGGCATTGCAACTGAGGTACATTCAGGACTATGCAGAGCACATCAATATGATCTGAAGATGAAAGCAAAGATCAAGAAGCTAGGATACTACTGGCCTTCGATGATCACAGACTGCATGAATGTGGCTAAGAGATGTCATCAGTGTCAGGTACACTGTGTAGTCCTCCATCAACCACCCAACATTCTACATCAAACATTGGCTTCCTGGCTACTTGAGTGTTGGGGTACTGACATTGTCGGTTCGATCAATCCTCCTTCTTCTAAGGGTCACTGGTTCATCTTAGCTGCTACCGACTACTTCTCCAAGTGGGTAGAAGCAATCGCACTCAAAGAGGTCACAACTCAGCATGTTCTCTAGTTTTTTAGGACCCATATCATATATAGGTTTGGGGTGCCTCGATGAATTATATCCGATAATGGTACTACATTCAAAAGCACAAAGATCAATAATTTTTCTAGAAGACATGGTATAGATTAGAGATACTCCACCATCTACTAAAAGCATTCAACAAAACTCTCATCCAAATCCTAAGATTAGATGACAAAAGAGTGGCATGAGCTTGAAGCCTTGTGGGCCTACCGCACCACATAACTCCACCTAGTCTACTCTATTTTCTTAGTTTATGCAAGTCATTCTACCTTAGAAGTTCATCACCTAGGATGGCAATGGATAGTCAAATCACTATAGAGCATAACACCAAGTTACGGTTAGAAGAGCATGAAGGTTTAGAGGAGAAATGCCTGGGCATCCCAAAACTTTGTACAAGGCCAAAATGATTCAAGCTCATAACAAGCTGGTCCGCCCTAAAACTTTCCAAGTAGGAGAGCTCATCCTTATTCTAAGGAGACCAATTGTTGCCCATCAAAAGATGGGAGGCAAGTTTGAACCCATTTGGGAAGGCCCCTATGTTATAGAGAATGCCTACCAAGGATGATCATATCAGCTCATTGATTGTAAGGGGAAACACCAGATGCTTCCAATCAATGGGCTCTATTTGAAAAAATATTATCCATAAAAATCATGTTTCAAAATAATTATATCAATCAACAAAATAAAATTTCATTCTAATTCATCAAATCTTCTCTTCATTCGAAGTGTTATTTTCTTGTCTTGCAAATCCATCACGATGTGTTTAGGTTAGGTGTAAGAGAACTTAAGAGGCATCCTATCCTTCTTCACAACATGAACACAATCTCCTAGTGCTACCAGAATAGGTGTGAGAGAACCCAAGAGGCATCCTATTTTGATTAGCACAATAAAGTTGGGTGTAAGAGAACCCAAGCGACATCCTTTCTTAGTGGGAGTCCTTGTTGCCATCCATGGCATCGCTCCATCAAAAATTTCCTGGCATGTTTAGGATAGGTGTAAGAGAACCTGAGAGGCATCCTATTTCTTTATCACATGCAAAAAAATAAACACAAAATCTTAGGTCTCAGGCTATTTTGATGTGGGAGCAAGCCTCCTATGACACTCACTCATTAGCTGCCCTAGGTCGGTCTACATTTATTGCCCGCAATCACCCCCATTGGTCACTTGTCGGATGTGAGTCTCATGGTTTCTTCGACTTGATCATTGCAAACCAATGAGCACCTTGTTAGTTTGGTAGCTTCACCGCCTGCCAAGCTACCTCATGTTGACTTTGTTTAAGAAGATGTGAGTCCCAGCTTTCTTCTTAAACTACCATCATGTTCTAACTAGGTTGATATTTGAGGTTTAGGATAAGTCCCCCAGAGGCTCCTTTCCTCTTGACTATGTTTGACTTGATATAAGTCCCCTAGTGGCATTCACTAAGAAGCCCCTAGTCGGATGACCATCGAGTCAAGATAGACTATCCCAATCGTTCCACTTAGATGTGTGAGTCCCCAGCTTTCTAGGTTAATTATCAAAACCATGCACCTTGGGTTGATGTTCTATATGCTTGACTCACTCACGATGAGTACACCACTCTTGCAGATGTGAGTCCGCTTTCTCTTGAGTTGACACCAATATTTGATAAATGACTAGCCATGTCATCTTCTCTAGGGTGTTGGATTAAGCCTTTATTATCCCCTTCCCCTGCGGGCATTCTATCCGGATTACATCCTTTGTGACCCTATTTAGACACTACCTGGGTAACTTTTGGATTGGACAATCCACCATTTCCTGGTAGCCACCCTTGTTGTTGGGTAATCTATTTAGCGGATATGCAGATTCTCCTTACTTCTATAAATCTGAGATAGGTCTAGTCGATATTCCTCCTCATGATCCCTCATAAACTAATAGGGTCCACAAACAAACTAGTCAAACAAATTTAATTTGCATGGATTAGAATTCAAGCCCCAAAGGGCCCTTTTCCCAAGACATCCTATCTTTAGGCGTATATAACTCCTATAGAATTGTCTAACTACCTTGAGATAAATCCTGTATACTCACTCAGTGCCCTTAGGTTGGGTTTAATCTATTTTCCACAAGGTTGCCCCAGTTATTCTCGCTTTGAAGATGTAAGATTAAGATGCATTCTTTCTAGCATGACGTCAAACCGATGTAGGTGTCGATTTGTTGCCCAAAGCAACCGATCACCCCAGTGATCTTCTGTAGTGGAAGATGTGAGTCCCAGAGCTTTCTTCCCTTAAATTGATCATTACAAACTGAAAGGCACTCCTTTGGTCAGATAGTTCTCCCATCGGCCGGGAAGCTACTCCCTTTGATTTAGTAAATATGAGATAGGTCTAGGCAAATATAATCTCCTTCTGAGTGTGATCCATTGCAAACCGACGGAACCCGTCAAAATAAATCTAAAAATGAAATTAATTTTGACTATCTTTGAGCTGATTTAATTCCCCCAGTGGCATTCACTCAATAGCCTAGGTTGGATTTTACCCAAAGTAACCCATCACCCTGGTTTCTTGTTGAAGATGTGAGTCCATGAACTTTCTTCTTAAGACTTGATCATTGTAAACCTAAAGACATCTCCTTAGTTGGATAGCCCTATCTTGGTAGGCTACTCCCTCTAGATTGGTAAGTCTGAGTTAGGTCTAGGCCTCCATGGCCCCTACTCAGTGCAATCTATCGCAAACTAATGGGACTCATCAAAATAAATCTAAAAATGAAATTAATCTTTGACTATCTTTAAGTTGATCTAAGTCCCCCAGTGGCATTCACTCAATAGTCAACCCTAGGTTGGGTTTCAATCTATTATCTTGCCAATTGATTACCCTAGCATCTGGTCCCTACTTTGGAGGATGTAAGTCTACTATGCTTTCTTCCTATAATTATCGCATATCAAAAGGCATCCCTTTGGTTGGCTAGTCCTACTATGTAGACTACCCCTTTAGATTGGTAAATAGAAGTTAGCCTGGCACCCACTACCCATCCATCCAAACCAACAAGGCCCATCTAAAATCTTAAAACAAATCCAAACAGAAAAATAATTAATCAATCTAAATCAAAAGCCTTTGCCTCTAGTGAGATGCAAATCTTTTTAATCCCTTAACGGATTTAGAATTCTAATCCCTCAGGAGATTTCACAACCCCTCCCTTGTGGATGACTGAACTTCCCACTGTCTATCCTGTGGAGTCAAACAAACAAAATTAAATAAACAATAAATTGAAATAAATTCAACCCTCTTCCTCAGTAGAACTTAACTAAGCAAATCAAATTTCTCCCCAATGAGACTCAAATCAAACCTCTCATCCCCTTATGGATGACTTGAACTTGCTCCCCTAGTGGAAGGTTCACCTACTCTATCCCTTAGTGGACTCCTCTCTCTCTCTCCCTCTTCTATCTTGGACATAAGTAGAGCCACATTGCACTTAGCTCTGGATTCCTGTCACACCTTGGGTTAGGGGTAGATTTTTTCTGTTATTGCTTGTGATCTTTCGGTGTTGTTGATCATTTTGGTCAACACCAATACGTGCGGTGTTCCTTATCAATCACACCACACCTATTCGGCGCCCTTTGTTTATCTCATTTTTAGCATGAGCTCTCAATCTCTCCATCTTAGACATAGGATTCCTCATAGACTTTAAGAGATCCTTAGTCTTAAGACACATCTAGTGATTAGGTGGAGACTCAACTAGCCCTAGAGACTTAGAAAATTTAGCTACAGGAATAGGTTATGCCTTAGGGGTGTTAGGAAAATTCACCCACCCTATAGCTTGAACCACATTCCTTAGCTTGAACCACATTCCTTACTTCCTTCCTTCAAGTCAAACTTCAATTCAAATCAACATCAAACCTAAATCAATTCCAGCCTAATTGGTTTTCTCCAAATCAAATGCCATATAATTGAAACCCATGATTGAAATCCATAATTGAAATTCCAAGTTCAAAAATCCTTCTTAAGTCCTTTAATACCCTCTTAAGGACTTAGCCTAAATCATCTTCAAATTAGTTCAAACTCACAAAATTTTCTCACAACTCATTTATATTCTTACTTATATTCACATATATAAATGAAATATAAATTCAGAAGTCAATTCCAAATTCCAAATTTTTCTTAAGTCACTTTGATTTTCTCTTAAGGACTTAGCCTAGATCATGCTCAAATCACTTCAAACTCATGAACTTTTCTCATAACCCATTTATATTCTCATTTATATTCACATATATAAATGAAATATAAATTCAAACAACCAAAACCAACTCCAAAAATTAAACTCAAATTCAATCAAAATTCAACCTATGCTTTTCAAGTTAAACTCTTGAACTTAGCCAAATCCAATTCAAATCAAGCCAAACTCTTGATTTTCTTCATTAATCAATAAATCCTACAATCATGAATCCAAATATAAATACAAACTTCAATCACCGAATCAAAACCCAATTCAAAAAATCAAACCCCAAATCCATTCATGTTCTTCCTTTGAACATGAAATTGTCAAATCAATCAAAACCCATTTGACTTCTAATCACTTGAAAATGGATTTATATTTCAATCATAAGTCCATATGTGAGTTCAACCAAACTCAAATAAAGCTTTGACCAAGCCATTTGACCTACTTAGGCTCACTTGACCCAAAGTGACCCAAAAGTACCCTTATGTGCCAAATTCTAATCCTAACCAAATTGGATTGAACTAAGCTCATCTAAACCTCTCACCATGATCAACAATCATAATGAGATGATCAATCACTCAAATTGGGTCAAACCAAGTCAAACCTAAGGGTTGACCAAGTCAACACTTAGCCAAAATGAAACCCAACATACTAAAATTCACCATAGGCCAAATTGATTGAAACCATTGATCTAAGATCATTCATGGCCTATGTTTGAACTTGACCAAGTCAACATTGGAGCCTAACCGAACCCAATTAGCCACTTGACTCAAGTTGACCCAACTTGACTTAAAAAGTCAAAATGTGTCAAAACTTGATCTAAGAAAAATTGATTGATACCAATGGGTCAAGTTCAAATCACTTGTTGAACTTGACCAAAGCCTCCAATTCTACCTAACCTAGCCCAATTGACCATGAACCCAACTTGACCTAAAGGGTCATTTTGAGCCAAATTCAAACATAAATTAAATTGATTGGAAACAAAGATAACAATCCCTTTCATATGACCAAACAAACCTAAACCTACCCATGACTGAGCTCAAATAGGTCAAATGGGTCAAATTGGTCAACTTGACCCATTTGACCTAAATGAAATCAAATGAACCAAATTCAAACCTAAATCAAATCAAATCAAACCAAAGCCATAAAAATATTTCAAATGGTCATATGAACTTGACCCAACCCTTGGTTTGACCTAATTTGACCATTTGGTCAACTTGACCCAAGTTGACCCATTTTGACCTAAATGGGTCAACATGAGCCAAATCACATCAAACCAACTCCAAATCCAATGAAACATGGCCAAACCTATTTTCTCAACATACTAAACATACCCAAATTTAAAAATAAGCCAAATGACCATTTTACCCCTAGGACATAGGGAAAATTTTGGCCAAATCCATTTAGAATTTGGTCAAATCCTCTCCATACCTACTTGGCTCTCTCTTTGTGGATCAAGTGAACACTAGGGAGAGTGGTGCACCCAACCTAATGGGTTTGGATCAGCCAAACCTAGCTTAATGGCCAAACTGAGCAAATGCTTTGAAATGGCCACATGGGAATCATGCTCCCACTCACTTGAAGCACATGGACACTTCACCAATCCACTCCCTGACCTAAAATGAATCACATGTCACCTCTAACAACTCAAACAACCCACTTAATCAAAGCAATTGGATCAAAATGGCAAGCTCACTCACGGCCATCCGATTGCCTTAGGGGGAGATATACTCCCCCTAATTCACTCTCATTCCATCAAAGCCATTATCGATTAAGTGTCCAGAGGAGCCATTTGCAAGTGATCCCAAGCTTCTTAAAGGGAGATTGAAATTCCCATTTCTCAATTTTCATCACTTGAAAATAGGGGAGCTCGATTGAATTTCCATCTTTCTCCACACTCAACATCAACTCAATTCCTTCTTCAAGCTTCATCAGAGGACCAAATCGAGTGCACCCATACTCTTTCCCAAGCTCCAAATGTAGAGGAGGAGTGCCCTAGACCAAAGCCAAGCTCAAGCTAAGGAGGAGTTGACCTCTAGAAGAATCCATTCAATTTCCAAGCCTCAAACTCTCAGCAAAGCTTCATCTCAACCAAACAAAGTTTCACCAAGGAAATCGAGTGCTCGTGATCACCTCCGATAAGGTTAGCCATTAAACCGAGCTTAATTCCATTGTGTGTTGGTCCTTTATGAAGAAAAAATTTACCCCATGAAAATATAGTCATTGGATGTAATCTTCTATGCATGTTGATGTTGTGGGTAAAATTTGGGATCAATCCAAGCTCAATCAAGCTCAGATCATCTCTTTGAAGATGGACAGTGTCCATTTTCCGCATTTAGGGATGAATATCTGACCGTCCATCCGTGTGTTTTGGATGGATGGCCACGATTCAAGACACGTAGGCCTGTTGTTTTATCCCTTTAGAACCACAGATCCCATCCAAGTCATCCAATCCTTGATCGACGGTTGAGGAGAAAGCACATAGCGCCACCGCCATGCGGCACTATGATGTGATGGATTAAATACCCAATTCAAACGTGCCATGTGTAAAGCGCATGCCGCATCAACGTCACACATGGTGTCGATGAATTAATAATATAATTGGGTTTTAATTAATTCTAATTAATCATCTAAAGTTCAAAAAATTGATATTTAAGTCTAGAAAAATTAGAAAAATATGAAATAAATTGCATTGGATAGACAATTTGATCTGGAATTTTATAAAATTAATTTTAATTGATTTTCAGGAGTGTCTTTCTCTGATTTTGGGTTTTATTAGGAATGTTATTTTACTAATTACCCTTTAATTAATCCACTAATTATTCCCAAACTTCTTGAGTGTATTTTGGGGGATGACTTCTACCTCCCCTAATTTTCTTGGGATTTATTGGTGGCTTAATTAAGGAAATTACTAATTCATTTTTTAATTATTCTCTTAATGTAATTAAGGTTAATTAAGGGTTTGATTAGTGATTTAATCTTTTATTGAAGTTGATTAAGGTCTATTTCAGTGGATAGGAGGTTTAGAGAATAATTTTGTAGCATTTCCCTAAGCTATTCCTTAAACCCCATTTTTTTCCTTAATCCTCTCTAATTAAAGGTTAATTCACTAATTATATGCTTAATTAATTTCATAAAATTCTAAAACTTTCTAGAATTTAATTAATCTACCTTGGGAAGATGCTTAGGTGTTCAAGAGCCTAAGTATAATTAAGGAAATTAAAATCCAACTCACATGTGTGAGAGGGGTTATGAAAGTACTTAAGCTTAAACCCTTAGTTTAGTTAATCATTAATCATGAGCCAAATTGCATTAGGCCCTTTTCTGCCTAGGTGCATTGCAAATTTAAATTCCTTGTGATATTTTATGTCATCTCATTAGCTAATAATTATTTGATTAAATATGCTAAGGTAGTGTAGGTAAGGGATAATTAACATGCTTAATTCATACCTTAACCTAATCAAAATATAAAATGGATCTAATAATCTAAAAATTGAACTTAAATATCAAACACATGTGGGAATATGTTAGGAATAGCAAACTCACCTCACATTTTCAAATTAAATCAAACTCAAAACAAAATTAAACCTTCCTTAAAAATAATTTGATTTACTTTAAACTTTCTTATTTCATAAGATTGTCTTTAGGAATTAATTAGGGTGAATGTATTTACTTGCTTTCATCACTTGATTTCTTCCCTAGCATACTAAATTTGTATGTCATATGAATTTCATGCATTCATGCTTTTCAAGATCAAATTAAAAATAAAATATTTCTTTTATGTCAAACTTGCATGTTTTGGCTTAAATTAGAAATATGAATGACTATTATCACTATTAAATCTAAATTATTTTCAAAATATATGAATCAATTACCCAAAAATGAAAGTATGCTACTTATACTTTATTTATAAGCTTGCATGTGAATATAAGAATGTGTCTTATGTTTGTTTCCTTTCTTCCCTCTTAACATGGATTTGAATAAGATGTGCAAAGTATATAATTCTTTTAAAGGAGTATAACACTTGCTTAAAGTCTCTTTATCCTCTCCCCTGTTATAATCTAAGAAATATCCTTACATTTACACATGTAAATTTCATAAGTAAATCCAAAATATAAATACAAACTCTTTTCATCTTTTCTTTTCTATTCATTTATTTTGTATATATACTTGTATTTAAGTAAAGTGGTATATTAGTCTGGACAACCCTAGGGTTGCGAGGCTTTAAGTAGCCCTAAGTAGGTCTTGTACCTTACACCCTTGGTGCTAACAATGATGTCGTACTCACTTATGCCTTTCATACATTTATGTGTGCATGTGAAAATTGGATAAGAACCCCCCTTTTCTACTTAATGAAAATCATGCATCATAAGCATTCAAATTTTCTTAAGTAACTCACATAGCATTCATCATAAAGTATGCTAAACATTCCCATTTGTATGTATAGATATGCTTATGATTCATTCATATGCATGTTATACATGTTGGAAAAGAAATGAAGTGATGTGTGTTTTGTGAATTTAGTTCACTTTATTTAATCTTAAAATGCCTTTCTTTTTGAGTGGGGTTTGTTTAGAGTTGGTCTAAGCTTAGGATTAATTAAAACACATAATACGATATTCATTAAATAAAATTAAAATAGGAATCTACTTTAGAAATTACTTAAGGTAGGGAAGGAAAGAGAAGTTCCCTTCTCTTTCCCTTCTCTTTACAACACTTAGTAATTAATTGTAGGATTCACTTAAACTAAATCAAAATACAAAATAAAAATTAACCCAAATCAGTAAAATAACTTAATTGAAATTACCCTCTAAGTTGAACATCTTTCACACTTAGAAAATACAAACCTTAAAGCCATAGCTAAGCATTCCACACAAACTTTTTAAAGCACACATATTAGGCTAAGTCACCACTTCTACCTTTAGGTTAGGGTGGTGCATGGTTTGATGCTTACTTTTATTTTGTGATATATATTTTAGACTGGATGTTAGGGTGAATATGTGTAGAATGAATGCTAGGATGATTTAGTCTAATTATTATTTCTGCAGGGGATTGTGCTTAAGGGGCGTTATCATAAATAAAAATATAAATTCTTTTGTTATGCAGGTGCTTATACCCCTAAGCATAATCCATTAGGTCACGTGGACTTAGTCACCCATGTGTGGGATGTTAAGTCCAATATACATGCTTGGGAGTTGTATGATTTGTTTAGCTAATCTCTATTTTGCAGGTGTTAGTTAGATTTACTTTTTCTTTTCATGTATTTTTATAATTAGGATTTTGGAATGATTGTTATGGGGGATTAGGATGAGCATTGGTCATAAGATCTTATCTTATGTATCATGTGAAGCCTTTGGAGCAACCACCTTCCAACCATCCAAAAGGAGGAACCAAAGTGAAGAAAGGAGAAAGAAAGAAAGAAAGAAGAAAGAAGAAATGAAGACCCCTTATAATATTAATTTTCTTGCTTAATTGTAACTTAATTCATTTGTAATCTGAGTTGTATAAGGGTAGAGCTCAGCTACACAATTTATTTTTAGGTTTGTGCTGTGGTGCCCGATCACAAATGACCTTTTATTCTTTTATGTTAGCTTTATAAATTGATTGATAATTTTGTTTACCTTGTGCATTAAGATGACATGTTTTCCTAGTTTCTTCCTTATTTTATGTATGGCCTGGATGTGGATTAGGCTCTTAGAAAAAATAAATTTTCTACCAAACTAATCAACTCAAAATTAAATAAACAACTCATAATCACATTTAAAGCTTAAGCTAAAATCAAGATAAAAGAATTAGAAACCCTTTAGCTGGATGAGTATTTCTTTTATAACATCATGCACAAATGCATCTTATTTCACTCTTGATTGGAGGGCTTCCACCTTTGCCAGAGAAATCTGGCTTGACTTATGAAAGTCATGGTGGAAACACACCTCCTCCCTTCTCGCTGATTTTGGTCAATAATCTTACTTCTCATGCATTAGGCATAAAAATATCCTATAAGCCTGAGTTAAATGATTGTCCAAAAAATAAAAATAAAATGTAGTATGATTTGCATTAGATTTAGGTCATTAGAGCATGCCCTTATATGATCTAGTCTCTTTGGGAGTGAGTTTAAGGACTTAGTTTCTTTCTAAATAAATAACAGCCCTGTTATCTTGGATAAAGCATAAGACTTGACATGAATTTAAAATCATAGGAGGAGTTAGTTGGAGGCCACCCCTGGCAGTTGTAAGTCCAAGCAGTCAGGTGATTTGTCCTCTCTTGTGGAGGAAAACCAAATACTTATTTTTGCCTTAGATTTAGGTCTTGCTTTTGGCTTCACCAAAGCTCCCTAGATTTAGGTTCTAAGGTTGCTTTTCCCTTTGCAGGCCATAAGCATAAATCCTCACCTCTTAGGCATTTCCATGACCATGCAGCATGGAATCATAAGTCCTAAATTTCTAATAAAAAATTAATTCAAACAAATTAAATAAATTTCAAAACTATAAAACCCAACCATAGGGTAGTTCGGAATGCTTACTAGGCTTCTTAGTACCCTAAGCATACCCTACTTTTTTTCATTTGGTTTTGAGAAGAACTCCCTCTTTTGATTGATCCCACTTGATTTTCTAAAAATAAACCAATCGATTCATAGTCCTACCTATTGAAATCTTTGGAGACAATGATCATTTTCTTAATCAAGAGTTTTCCTAAGGAATCTCATTCTTTAGGATGTAATTAACTATGGGGGCTTGCCTCTGTAGAAAACTTAACGAACCTAGCTTAAAATAAACCCTGCTTTACTTTTTCATGTAAAGTAGGGGAAGAATCTTTGGCACATCATCCCACAGACCTATAAGTCCTTAGGAGTCCTTATTTAGGTGATTAGGTCCATTGTAGGGTCATGACTTCTATCTTTCGAGATAGTATACCTTTCTTCAATATCGTACCTGATCACCCTAATAAGTACACTTGTGATTCTATGTGGTGTCCATCTAAAGAAAAGAAGAGTTGAAATTTTTCACCCATAGCCATTAACGCACTTCATTTTCCCTTGAAGCTTTATTAGCGCTTTGTGAAAGAAATGTGATCTCATGTGAGATTAAGCCGTATAGATTGATAAGATTTCCTTTCCTGATCATGTTGCAATTGAAATCATTGAATTTTTTTGCCTGGATTGGGAGAAATCATCAAAAAACCTTCAACGTCAGGAGATGAAATCTCTGCCATCTGTTCCTTTTAAAAGGAATGGATAGCTCTAATCTAGGTGGACCACATGATTTACTCCCTTAAGGAACCGCGGATTGATCATGGACTATTCAATCTTTGAACGGACAGTCCGCATCAATACCGCGTCCACCACCATTTAAAATGTGTGATCCACGTGGATCCCACGTGGACCAATACACGCTCGACATGCGGCCAGTAGTGCCACGTCAGCACTAACTCGTCTAAAGAAGAAAATAGGGATTTCTGAATTTAAAAAATTACTAAAATTACACAAAAATTTCTAAAAATCATAGAAAAATAAATACAAATGAAAAACACAAATAAAAGCTATATGATTCATCTTGATGAGAAGAATCCATGAAAATTAAAATCTTCAATTTTTATTTGGTATTTTAGCCTTAATTTGGGTTTAATTGAAAAATATTAAATCTTAATTACTCTCAAATTAGTAATCCGATTAATATGAAACTTTGGGGAAATGAAATTAAGTATGAAACACACCTTAGGTAAATTTTTTAGAATTTAATTCACTAAATCAATGGAAATTGTAATTTCATATGCTTAAGCCATAAATTAATTAATTACTAATGAAATAATTAGTGAAACTTAATCAAACATCCTTAAATCAACATAATGAACATTAATGAACATCAAAACACTAATTAAACCTATATGAACCTAATTATTTATTAATTGACTTAATTAAACAATTAAATGAATTAAATAATTTAATTAAATAACCTGAACTTAATTAAATCATAGTAAATCAACCAATTAACAAAAATTATGAAGAAACCCTCATTGGAAAGGTATGTCAGTGAAGAATAAGTAAAAAAATAAAACCCCTTAATGAATCTTAATAAATTAGGGTTAATTTAGGTTTAAATGAAATTATTAAAACCTTAATTACACTCTAATTATGAATCTAATTAACATGAAACTTTAAAAATATAAAATTGGCATGTAACCCCACTTGCCAGAAATATTTCAAGTCCAATTGATCACCAGGTTTGGAATTCTTGAATTTTCAAGCTCCTAGGTCTATGTTAATCAAAGAATGAACTAAGGAAATTCATTAATCCATCAAGTCATACAATAATGTAAACCAACCTTAATCAAACATCAAAATATTAAAGGTAGTTCATCTAAACATCCTAAGTTAATTGAAGTGATCAAATTCAATCTTAAGTTAATGAACTAAAATCTTAGGTTAATAAAATTATGAATTAACTTAAACATTAAACTTTAAATCAATAAATTTTAATGAAATTACTCATCTCTAATGAATCTAAGAATGAATCTAAATCTTAGGTCAATTAAATCAGATAAAATAAGATTGATAATTAACCTAAGTACTTCAGGTTAAGAATAATCCATGAACAAACCTTAGTCAAAAATACTAAATCATATTAAAGAACTTAAACCTTAAGCTTACAAATCCATAATTAAATAACTTAAATTAAATCAAATGAAATTGAACCTTAACCTAAAATATTCTAAATTAACACAAATTAAAAATGAGATTAACATAACATAATCCAAAAATCAAATCAAATAAATAATCTATGTTAACATAAATCAAATTCAATGAAATCAACTAAGCCAAATCAAATAAGATATGTCAAACTCAAGATATTTAAATCAATCATAAAACAAATGTAATGAAATAAATCAAATGAACTAAATCAACATAATTTAACATAAACTTACAATCTAAACCAAAACAAATGAAATAAATTGAATCATATTAAAAGAACAAATTAAATGAACCAAATCAAACTCAATCCAAACATAAATAACATCAAAAGGATTAATTAAGATACTTAAAGATCTTAGTTAGACTTTTGAAAACTTCATTAGGATTTAGGATGTGGAATAAAGTGAGTTTCACATAAAAAGGAAATTCATTCTATTTCTCATTCTTGAAAACCTAAAGCATTACTCTAACCAAATAAAATGAAAATAAAAGTGGAAATTAAATCACTAAATCATTTGAATTGAAACCAACCAAAGGTAAAAATTAATCAAAATTCAAACTCCAAATTGAAACTTGAACTTAAAGGAACCTAGCAAAGCCTTGCCACACAAACCCTTCTTTTTCACACACTAGATCATTTATGTCACGGACTCTAAACTTAGGTTAAATCATTCTATGATTCTTGTATGTTTCTATGTGGTGTGCTTCACATGTCTGTATGGTGTATTGCTTTAAATGGATTCTAGGCTTGTTTGTTTGTTAGAATGGATGGTAGGGCACTCTTTCTAGAATTAACATCATCTTTTGCAGGGGACTGTGTTAAAGAGATCATTGTAATAAATAAATATAAAATTTCTATTTGTTTGCAGTGGTGAAAATCCAACATAGTCTACAGGTCAGGTGGGCTTGGAAAGTAACTAATGCTAAGCCCATATATTTGTGAAATATAACAATTTTGTGCTCGACCTAATTCTCGCACAACCAAATCTCAATTCCTCACACCACATTCTGTCTTGAAGCCAATCATCCTTGAGCCTTCCAGACCAGATTGGAGTTCGATCAAAGCGGCTCTACGCGTGTGGCAGTCGAGAGCTCTACACCAAATCAAGGCTCACGTAGGGCTTCATCCAACGAAGCTTTCTCGCGTTCGAACCATAACATTAGCTCGTAGATAATTTTGTAAAATTGAGCTCCCTAGTGAAAATCATTTGGTCTTTGTGAAGTGAATGTTCATTTGAACGAATCTTAGCTGTTGGATGTGTGTGTCTCACTTCCCGAAGGTGTGGGATGATTTTGGAGGCAATCCGAGCACGGGTGAGCTCGGATCGAATGGCGAAAGATGGAAGGCATCTGTCTTTCACCGCTCACGAAGAAGGAAGATCATGGGTCATTTGCTCCACGTGATCGAAACAGACGGACATGATCAAATCTCGCATTAAATCCCCTTATTTTCTTCCTTTATCATAGATCAAATCATGGTCGTTCGATCTTAGATCGGACGGTCAAAGGGGATAGTGCGTCCGCCATAATCCGAGTCAGTAGCGGATGTGACAACTTAGGTGGCCAATCCCGTTGCGTCACATGGAAAGCGCGTATTAGCTGCCACATGGCCCGATGGGATTAAGGCTTTAATTAAGCTTAATTAATCTATTTTTTAAGGCTGAAACTTTCAAAAATCATAAGTAATCCTAAAAAAATCTAAAAAAATAAATGAGGACTATTTTTGAAGATATTTCATAGTAGAATCCATTAGAATTATGATTAATTAATTTGAAAAATAATTTCTGCTTAATTAAGATTTAATTAAAAACTTAATTAACCTAATTACCAAGGTTGTGAAAACCGGACCAGATATAGAACCGGAAGAGATAGAGGTTCAAGGTTCAAAGGTTTGACCGGGATTGAACCAGGGTTAAATCGGATTACTTAATTAAAATTAAAAATATTAAATATTAATTTAATTAATAGATAAAATAATATAAATATATGAAAGAATAAATAAAATAAATATATAAATAATATTTCTAATAAATATTAATTTTAAGATTGATATAAAGTTTAATAAGATATAATTATATCTATATTATAAGCCTAATTATACATATATATATTAAATATATTTAAAATCTTAAAAAAATGATAATATGAATTTATAAATACAAATATAATTTATCATAAGAATATAATTTATTAAAATTATAGTTTATAATAAAAATATAAAATTTAGAATAAAAAATTATTTTAAAAGCCTTGTTAAATATAAATAATATAAAAATATAATATATAAAATATTTAAGCATATTATTAAAAATCATGGCATATGTATATTAAAAATATTTAAAATTTAAAATTTTTGATAATGTAAGTTTATGAATATAAATATAATTTATAATATAAAAATATAAGATGACAATATAAAAAAAGTATATTAAAAAAATTATAAAATATTTATAAAATAATATTATGAAATTATATTCTTTAAAATATATATATATATATATATATTATATATATATATATATATATATATATATATATATATATATATATATATATATATATATATTATATATATATATATTATAATTTATAATTAAAGTTAATAATTAAAATATTATCTTTTTTTTTTCATTTTAAAGCCATTTTTATTCTTATCAAAAGTTTCTTCATATTCAACTATTTTAGTCCCACATCATAAAAAGAAGATGGTGTTATATTTTTTATATAGAAAAGTAGAACTCTTAAGAATTAGCTTATAATATAATTAGAATAATTTGATTGATATGTTATTTATTTAATTCAAGCTCTTTTATAATTATAATATTAGTTTTAAAATTATATAATTTCATCAAAAAAATACTTTTAAAACATATTTCTTTAAGTTTAATATTTAAATAAAATATTTATATAATTTAATTAAATCGGTCGGTTTTTCAAAACTGGAACCGGTTTGCTCAACGGTTGAACCGGCGGTTCTGGCCGGTTCAATGCGAAAGACGATTTTTGGAAAATTCGGACTGGCCATATGGCCGATTCATGGTCGAATCAGTTGAACTAGCCGATCCGGTCTAGTTCTTAAAATACAGCTAATTACTCTCTGATTAGTTGTCCAATTAATTTCAAATTTTTAGAGATATTTAGGAGGATGATCTCTGCCTCCCCTATTTTTCTTGGAATTGATTGTATAGTTAATCAGAAAAATCAATAGATTAAGCCATAATTACTCTCCAACCTTAATTAGTGATAAATAAGCAAATTAATAGTGGTTTAATCAATTAATTAAGCTCATTATCCTCTATTAACAATAGGAAGTCTAAGGGAGGTGGTTTGGGTTCATTCCTTATAACCATTTCATTAAGCCTTTTCATTTGTTTCAAGTTAATTAAAAAAGCATAAAAAATTAATTAGCCATTCAATTAACAATTAAAATAAGAGAGAACTTAATTATTTCATAGCCTAATTGAACGTTTGAAATGACTTAGGGATTACGATTGAGGCCTCTTCCTTGATCCCTTTCTCTAAATTAGTTTCACCATTCTAATTAAAACATAATCAAAGAATTTAATCAATTAATCAAAGGCTTAATAAAATTAATTTAAAATCCATTCATTTGCAACCTAACTTTAATCTTTGGGTGTTCAATAACCTAAAGAGAAAGCTAATGAAATTATAGTTAGCTCACATGTGTGAGAAAACCATAAAAGTAGTGAAGTGAGCTCCTAAGGCTTAATTAACTATTAATTATGAGCCAATTGCATTAGACCCCTTCCATTTCTTAGGATCATTATCAATTTACCTTTTATGTGGTGGCATCTCATATTGGCTCATCATTATTTAGTTAAACTTAATTCATACCTCAATCTAATTAAGACATAAAATCAACATAATTGTACTTCATTAAACCAAATTAACTCACACATGGGGGATGAGATTAGAATTAGCAAACTTCTTTCACATTTCCTAAATCAAATTAAACATAAACATCAAAAATGGCATTAAAGAACTTTAGTTTATCTTAAATGAGTTTGTTTAGTATGATTGTCCTTAGGACTTAGTTAGATTGAATGAAATCACGTGCTTGTGTTTCTTTATTTCTTTTCAATCATGCTAAAATATTATATGCCACTTGTATTCATACATTCATGTATTTCAAATTAATCAAATAAAAAATGATTTTTTATGTTAATTTGCTTGTGTTGACTTAATTAAAAATATGTGTGGCTAGTATCACTATTAAATCTCAAATATATTTTCAAAAGTTTATTAATGAATGAATATATATACATTATAATTTTAGTTATATATTGTTAACCTCACTTTTGGAGTGGGCTCTCAACTTTCATATCATAGATCTAGGACTCTCATAGACATAAAGAGTTCTTAGTCTTAAGACACTTCTAGTGATTAGGTGAGCATTTAACCTAACTCTAGAGACTTAGAAGAGTTAGCCATAGAGATAGGTTGCGCCTTAGGGATTTAGGAAGACTTGCCTACTCTATAGCCTATACCAAATCCTTGCTTCCTTCTTCCAAATCAAATCTTAAATTTAAATCCAAATTTCAAAATCAAACTAAATATCAAATGATTGAAACCCATGATTAAACTCAAACTTCAAATCCCTTCCTAAGCCATTTGATTTTATCTTATAGACTTAGCCTTAACAAAATTCAAATCAACCCCAATCCAATTGATTTTCTTGATTATCAAATTCAATCTTCAATCAAATTCCAAATCATAAATCAAATCCAAATGATTGTAACCTGAATCAAGTCAATTCCCAAGTCAAGCCCTTTTGACCTACATCCCTAAATTTGGTCAAATTTGCTTCCAAATCACTCCAAACTCAAGTGATTTTCTCATAACTCATTTATATATTCATTTATATTCATAAATATAAATGAAATATAAATTCAAAAGGCCAAAACTAAACCCAAATCAAATCAAATTTTAATTTTAGCCCTTTTAGCCAAATTCTTGAGCTTGGCTAAATGATACCCAAATCAACTCAAAACTCATGAATTTATTCATGATTCAATCACTCCTTCAATCATTATTCCAAATATAAATATAAACTATAATTATCAAACCAAATCAAAATCAACTCAAGTCAAACCCAACTTAGACCATTTGACTTGAAATATTCAAATGAATGAAAACTCATTTGAACCCAAACCAATTACAATTGAATTTATATGTCAATCTCAAATTCATATATAAACTCAACCAAATCAAACTCAACTTAAAATCAAGCCAACTAAGCCCAATTGGCTCACTTGACCCAAAGTGGCCAATTTCACCTACATGAACCAAAATCCAATTTAATTCAAATCAAATTGAATTAAGCCAATCCAAACATCATGTCATGATTGTTGATCATCCTAGGTTAATCAATTATCATGAATTGGGTCAAACCAAGTCAACCTAGCCTGTTGACCAAGTCAACTCTTTAACCCACATGAACCTAAACTAGCCAAATTGGAACCTAAACCAAATTGATTATAACCAATGGCTCAAGCTCATTCCAAATTGATTATTGAATTTAATCAAATCCTCAATTGAGCCGATTTAACCAATTGGTCAACCTAACCCAATTTAGCCCAATTTTACCTTAAGGGTCAAATCAACCTAAAACCTAATCAAATCTAAATTCAACCTAACCAAAGCCTATAATATATTCCAAATAATCAACCAAACCCAAACCAAGCCATGATTCAAGCTAACTTGGTCAATTGGGTCAAATTGGTCAACTTAGCTCAAATTAACCTAAAAGATCAAATTGGCCAAAATCTAAATTAAATCCAAATTAAACCAAATTTATTGAAACCAATTGAACCAATATACTCCAAATGATCATTTAAACTTGACCCAACCCTTGGTTTGAACCAATTTGACCAATTGGTCAATCCAACCCATTTCGACCTAATTTGGCCTAAATGGGTCAAATTGATCCAAATTAAACCAAATGAACTCCAAATGGCATGAAATTTGGTCAAATTTACTTTTGACTCATTTCAAATCTGGTCAAATCAAATTCAATATCAGATGACTACTTTGCCCTTGAGTCAAGGGCATCCCATGAGAAAAGACACTTGCCCAAGTGATCATTTCTCTTCCTTGGCCACTTGGCACTCATCCATTGAACCACATAGGCACCAAGGACACTGATTATCTAGCCAAAGAGATGGTTGGGGCAGCCATGACTCATGGGGAGGTGAAATCACCTCCCCTCCCCCATAAGAACACTTGGCATGAAGGACTCTCACCTCCCCTTTGCTAGGACACCCATTCGTCTTTCATGGAACCCACTTTCCATGCCTTAGCCAACCAAAATAAGCCTCCTAGGATGATTCCCTTCTATTCCCAATCACCTCAAGCTAAATGACAATATTTTGGAGCAAAACTTTAAAGAAAATGTGGATTTTTGACCACACTCAAACTAGGAGAATTAGAGGCAGCAAAACTCATTATATTCTTCTCATTTTCATCCCTTAGAGCTCCCAAACCAACCAGCAAATACATTTCCACTTGAGTTTGGGGTGAAAAACATCAAAATAAGTGAATTTCGGCGAGGAAGTGGTGGCGATTGGAGAACGCATCATCCCAGAGTGAAGGCGAAGGTCTAGGCTCATTCAAGGATTCTTCTCCAACTCCAAAACGTGCTCGGATCATCATTATTGCTAGAAATCATCCCCGATTAGATAATCTTTAAAAAATCATAGTCAGCCTTAAGATTTCTTGCTTTTTGTGATGATTTTCTTGTGATTTTATGAATTTTCTTAGATAAATCTTGCATTTTTTCATTTTATTTGAATCCAATCCTAAATAGAAATTTTTAATGTGAATCGTCATAAAAATGAGCCCATTTGGGTGAAATTTCATTTAGAATTTGCAAAAAAAGCTCAAATCTTTCATTTTTTCTGTTCTTGGTCATAGCAGCAGTTTGATCCTGCGATTCGTGGGATCGGATTGTCTAGATCACATTGGACTTGCATCTTTCTGGCCCCCAGAACACGTGATCCACCTTCAGATCCCACGAATTAGATATGGATCATCCGATTTGATCTGTGCATCGCTTTCTTTCCATCCCCATTTTCCCCACCGCATTATGCACGCTCCGACCAGCGTGCAACTGCGTGGTGCGCATGCGCATGAGACACATGGTCCAATCATGTTGCACCACGTGACACGCATTCCGCGTCGGTGCGGCATCGAGGTTAAGTGGGAAAATTTGAATTTTCTGATTTTAAAAATTATTTAAATCACCTTAAACTTTAAAAATTCATAAAAAATAAAAACTTAACCAAAATTGGTAAATAAGGGCTCATTAGATTCATCTTTCTAAGAGGAATCTAATAAACCTAAAATCTACAACTTTCACTAAATATTTTGAGGTTACTTTGAGTTTTAAGTAAACATAAAATTTTATTAATTAAACCAAAAATATACATCAGTTTAAGTTGAAATTTTTAGAGGTTAAATTAAAGTTAAAATATGTCTATCAAAAAAATTTCAAGTCAAAAGGATCTCTGGATTAGAAGATATTGAATTTTGAAATTCAAATGATTTATTTTAATAAAATAAATTAACAGACTTCATAAAAATCAACATAATCAATTGAAACTTTAAAATATCATAACTAATTGTAGAAAAATATAAAAAATATAAATAAATAATCATTTCAAAAGTATTTTAGAGGAGATTAATTTAAATATATTTCTAACTTATTTTAAATTATAATTATAGCTTAATTTAGATTTAATTAAAAACTTAATTAGCTTAATTACTCTCTAATTACCCAAGTAATTAATCCCAAACTTTTTGAAGTTAATGGGATGATCTTTGCCTCTCATTCTTTTTTTGGGATTTATTGCTTAATTAATTAGGGAAATTACTTGGCTTAGCCCTAATTACTCTCTTAATTAATTAGATGCTTAATTAATATTTTAAATAATAAGAAAATCATTAATTAAGTTTGTTAATCATTATGAGATAGTGAATGGGCATGGGGAATCAGATTGGGACCTCTTTCCCACCCTTTTCCCTATGTTCATTTCACTTAACTTGAAATCAATTAATCTCAATTAATTAATAATTTAATTCATTAATTAAATGGTTTAATTAATTAAATTGAAATCATAATTATTCTAGAACTTCTCTAATTAAATTCTTGGTTAGCTCTTTGGGTGTTCAATAACTTAAAGAAAGATTAATGAAATTATGGTTAGCTCACATGTGTGAGAAAACCATAAGAGTAATTAAGTGAGCTCCTTAAGCTTAATTAATTAAGAATTATGAGCTAATTGCATTACACCCCTTTCATTTCATAGGAGCATTGCTATTTACTTTTCTATGTGGTTGCATATCATATTAGCTCATAATTATTTAATTAATTACTTTAAGGTGACATATGTAAGGGTTAATTAATTGATTTAATCCATGCTTAACTTAATCAATCCATAAAATCAACCTAATTTCTTTTCATTAAATCAAATTAACTCACACATGGGGAATGGGATTAGGACCAGCAAACCTCTTTCACTTTCCATAACTCAAATCAAGCATAAAGATGAAATAACATTAAAGAACTTTGGCTTGCTTTAAATAGCCTTATTTAGTATGATTGTCCTTAGGAATTAATTGGAATGAATGAGATCATGTGCTCATGTTCCTTTATTTCTTTCCAATCATGTTAAATATTGTTTGTCATATGTAATCATGCATTCATCTCTTTCAAAGTTAATTAAATAAAATGATTTCTTCTATGTCAAATTGCATGTGTTGATTTAAATTAAAAATAGGTGTGGCTATTATCACTAATAAATCAAAAATTATTTTTCAAAGTGTATGAATTAATTATAACATATGGAGTGATGTTATTTACAAGTATCTATAAGTTTGCATGTGTTGATAATATAAGATATGCAATATGAAGCACTTTTTCCTTACCTTGCATGGATTCACATAGGATTCACAAATGTATAGTTCATTTGAAAAAAATAAAATATTTGTCTAAATTTATTTCTATGCACCTCCATGTTAAGACTTAGGAAGAATTTCATATCACATATGTAAATCATATAATCAAATCAATATGAATTTTTGTATGACTTCTTATTCTTATGGTTTCTCTTTGCACATTCACTTGTATTTGAGAAAAGTGATATATTAGTCTGGACACCCAGGGGCTTTAAGTAGCCTAAGTGGGTCTTATGCCTTACGATGTAAAATAATAATAACACCATACTCACTTAAAATTCTTATACATATGCATGTGTGATATGACCAATGAATAAAAAGTTTAAATTAAATGAATAAAATATAATTTTTGCATGGGTTTTCCAATCCTTATAGTTGTTTATACATCCATATGTATCTAAGAAAAGTAGTATAGTCAACATTAGCGAGACTTTAAGTAGTAAGTGTCTTGTACCTCCCGTCTAAAAAATAATGGCGACATACTCACTTAATACTTTCATACATGTGAATGTGTATCTAGCTAATGGATGAAAAATCCTCCTTTTCTATTAAAAAGGCATGCAATCATAATTCAATCAAATGAAATATTTAAATTCTAAATACACTTCCTTGCATTTATCATTCAAGTATGCTAGAAATCTAAATTGCATGTATATGTATGCTTAGGATTTAATCCTATGCATGATATACATGATGGAAAGAAATGAATAAACATGTGTTATGTGATAGTAATTCATTCTAATTAATCTTAAGATGTCTTTCTTATTGACATATAAGTCATTTACTAAAGAAATTGATTAATTAACTTTAGAAGTGTAGGGAAAGAGAGACTCCATCTCTTTCTTCTCTTAAAACACTTAGTTTATTAAGTGTAAGCCATATGAAACAAAAAAAACTAAGTAAAATCCCAAATCAATTTAAATCACTTAAAGAGAAATCAACCCATTATAAATTAAATCCCTCACACTTAGCAAATTATAACTCTAAAGCCTAGTTAGGGCATACCACACAAGCTTTAATGCACACATATTAGACTAAGCCATCATTTCTAGCTTATGTTAGGGTGATGTATGGTTTTATGTATGTAGTATCATTTTAGAGATGTTAATGTGTATGTGCGGATGTTAGGTCGATATTATTTAATCATGTTTTGCAGGTTGTGCTTAAGAGTCTTGTAATAAAATATAAATATTTTTATGCAGTTGCCTCATAATCCAAGTTAAGATAGGTGGGCTTGGTTGCCCATATGTGAAGTGCTAAGTCCAAATTATTCATATAATTGCTTGGGTTGTATGGTGTGTTTAGCTAACATTTATTTTGCAGGTGTAGCTAGATTTACATTTCTTCTTTTAATATAATTTTGCATTAGGATTAGGATGAATGTTATGGGGGATTAGGATGAGCATTGGTTATAATACAAAGTCTTATGTACCATGTGATTCCTTTGGAGCAAGCACATCCAAATTAAGCCAAAAGGAAGAAAGAAATGGAGCAAATCAAATGGAGAAATGGAAGATGAAGAAATGAAGAGGAAGAATGAAGAATGAAAATCCCCATAGCATTCATCATTTGTAATTGTAATTATTCTCTTATAATTGAGTTGTATAAGGGTGGAGCTCTTTCACATTTCTTTTCACGTTCTCTTACCCTTCGACCTTTTTTATTCTTTTATAATAGCTCTATAAAATTGTTTGATGATTTATTTAGCTTGTGCATTAAAAAAAACATGTATTTTCATAGTTTATTTATGATTGATGATTGTTGTATGGCCTGGATGCGATTAGGCTCTTAGGATAAAAATTAATTTTTCTATCCAAACTAAAAAAAAAACTCATAACTAAACCTCTGAAATAACTCATAATATAAAATAAACACTTAAGCATTAAATTAAGATAATAAAATATTTAACAACCCCTTTGTTGGATGTTGTATGTTTAATATCATGCATAATCATCTTATTTCACTCTTGTTAAGAGAGGGCTTCCATCTTTCTAGATAGTAAGGGATTAACTTTTGAGAGCCTATGAAGGAAGAACACCTCTTTCCCTTTTGATTTGACTCATGATAAACTTCTAATATATTTAGACATACAAAATCTCATGGCTTGTGTCAAAATAAAGAGTCCTAAATTAAATGAAATTTGATAAAAAAATTGCATTAGATTTAAGTCATTATTCATACCCCTCATGCTCTAGTCTCTTAGGGAGTGGGTTTAAGACTTAGTTTCTTTTCTAAATGATAATAACCTAGCCATCTTGCAAAAGTATATGACTTGCCTACATGAATTTAAAGCATAGGAGGAGTTAGCTGGCTGCCACTCCATGTGGTAATAAGTCCAACGATCGGGTGGTTTACTCTCTCTCTTGTAGAGGTAAACTATATACCCACTTTTGCCTTAGATTTAGATTATGCTTTTGCCTTAGATTTAGGATCTGAGGTTGCTATTTCTTGCGGGCTACAAGCATAAATGCTCATGTCTTAGGCATTTTCATAATCTTGTATTGTGGAATAATAATTCTTAGATTTCTAATAAAATTTTAAATTAAATAAATAAATCTCATCGATTTCAAATATATAAAGCACAACCATATGATAGATTGGAGTGCTCACTAGGCTTCCTAGTATCATAAGCCCTCTCTTCTTATCTCCTTTGGCTTCAATAATAACTCTTTCCCTTTTGATCCATCCCACTTAATTTTCTAAAATACAACTAATTTATCGATAGTCCTATCTTTGAATTCTTTGGAAAAAATAATTTTCTACTTTAATCGAGAGTATTCTTAAGGAATTCATTTTCTTTAAGATATAATTAACTATGGGGGCTTACCTCCATAGGGAACTTTAAAATCCAGTCTAAGTAAAGCCTTCTTCATTCATCCATGTAAAGTAGGGAAAAAATATTTAATATAGCCTTAGGAGTCTTTATTAGGTGATTAGGCCCACTTGTAGGTAGTGACTTCTATCTCTCGAGATAGTGCACTATTCCTTAATGTCATACCCGATCACCTCAATAAGTACATCCTCAGAACTGCTTGGTGTCCCCTCACATATACACACACAATGAACCCAAAATAAACACCACATATATACATAGACAATGCAAGTGAATATAAATTTGTGTATGAAATAAGTCCCTTCCTTACATTCATGTGTTGTTTTGTATAAGAAAGAATATTAGTGGGTATATTAGTCTGGACATCCCAGGGACGCACGACTTTAAGTAGCTAATAAGGTTTCTATGTCATTCCCTTGGTGAAATAATAGCGACATACTTACTTGATTTCATTCTTATGCATTTGTATATTAAAATTTAGATAGAGCTTTAATTCATTTACACAAAATAAATCAATCAACTCAAAATACAATTTTTGCATGGCTTTTTATTCTTATAGTTGTTTATGCATCCACATGTATCTAAGGATAGTGGGTATATTAGTTTGGACATTCCAGGACGTGGCTTTAAGTAGCTTCAAGGAGGATCCTACCTCATTCCCTTGGTGCAAAACAATGGCGACATGCTTGCTTAAAACTTTTATACATGTGGATGTGTACTTAGCTAATGAATGAAAACCCCCTTTTTCTATTAAAAAGACATGCATTCATGCCTTGTTTGATTGGTTGAGTTGATTAGTCATGTGGTTTAAGGTTTTTTCCTTATGCTTTTGCATAAGAATTTAGATAGAGCTTTAAATTAATATGACAAAATCATTCAACCAAATGAAACATTAATCCCAAATACATTTACTCATATTCATCATTTAAGTGTGCTAAGATATAAATTGGATGTATAGTTATGCTTAGGATTTAATCAAATGCATGATATACATGATGGAAAGAAATGAACAAACATGAGTTATATGATAGTAATTCATTCCAACTAATCTTAAGATGCTTTCTTATTAAATGAGTTTATTTAAAGTTGGCTCAAACATTAGGACAAATTAAAACATATAATAAGTCATTCACTAAAGGGAATTGATTAACTAATTTGCTTTAGATGTGACTTAAAGTAGGGATAAAAGAGAGTGATCCTTTCTTTCTTTCTCTTCATAACACTTAGTTATTGAGTGTAGGTCAAGTGAAATAAAAGAAATTATTAAGTAAAATTTACAAATTAATTAAACTATTTAAAGTGAAACCACCCTTCATAATTAAATGTCCTTCATACTTAGAAAATCTTAACTCTAAAGCTTGGCTAGGACATACAACACAAGCCCTAACACACACATTAGATTAAGTCACCACTTCTAGCTTTATGTTAGGGCTGTGTATAGTTTGATGTATGCTTATTTTGTGATGGACTGTTATAGATTGAATGTTAGGATGTATATTTCATAGACTAGATGTTGGGCTGTGATTAGCCTAATCATATTTTATGTAGGAGATTATTCTTAAGGGGCACTTAAAATAAATATAAATACTCTCTTTTGCAGGTTGCTTAACCCCTAAGCATAATCTACATTAGGACAGGTAGACTTGGTTACCTATGTGCAAAATGTTAAGTCCAAATTATTCATATAATCATTTGGGTTGTATGGTGTGCTTAGCTAACACTTATTTTGTAGGTATAGTTAGATTTACTTTTCCATTCTTTTAAAGTAATTATGCATTAGGAATTTGGTTAAGTGTTATGGGGGTTAAGGATGAACATTGGCCAGAAGGTTTAATCTTGGGGTGCCATGTGATGCTTAGAAGCCTACTAAATCAAATGGAGCAATTCAAATGAAGAAATAGAGGGTGCATGAAGACCTAAAGATCCCCCATAACACTTACCATTTTACAACTTGTAATTATTCTTTCATATACTGGGTTGTATAAGGGCAGAGCTCGGCTACCTACATTTTTCTTTTTAGGTTGTACGGCGGTACCCAACCGCACATGCCTTTTGTTCTTTTGCGTTAGTTTTATAAAATTGATTGATGATTTATTTATATTGTGCAATATAAATGACATGTATTTTTTTAGTTTCTCATGTATGATGATTTAATGTGTGGCTTGGATCTATTTAGGCTCTTAGGAAAAAAATAAAATTTCTACCCCAACTATAACTCATAACTAAATTTTCTAAAATAACTCATAACCTCATATAAAGCCTAGGTATTAAATCAAGATAATAAAATATTTAACAACTCTTTAGCTGGATGTTGTATGCTTAATATCATGCATGTCATTTTATTTTACTCTTGCTAAGAGAGAATTTCCATCTTTGCCAAATAGAAAAAAAGGCTTGACCTTTGAGAGCCTATGATGAAAAATACTTCTTTCTCATTTGATTTAACCCATAACCCATTTCATCATGCATTTAGGCATATAAAATCATATAGCCTGTGTTAAAAATAAAGAGTCAAAATCAAATAAAATTTGATAAGATTTGCATTAGACTAAGTCATTATTCATACCACTCATGCTCTAGTCTCTTAGGGAGTGGGTTTAAGGACTTTAGTTTCTTTCTAAATAAAAATAATCTAAAAATCTTGCAAAATATATGATTTGACACATGGTTAGAAAACATAGGAGGAGTTAGCTAACAGCCACTCCAGGCAATTATAAGTCCAACAGTCAGATGGTTCATCCTCTATTATGGAGGTAAATAATATTCCCACTTTGCCTTAAATATTGGTTATGATTTAGCCCTCGCTTAAGCTCCCTAGATTTAGGATTGAGGTTATTATTTTCCTTTAAGCATAAATCTTAACCTCTTAGGTATTTTCATAATCTTATATTAAGGAACTATAATTCCTAGATTTCTAATAAAATTTCAACTCAAATATATAATTCTCCTCAATTTCAAACATATAAAGTCCAACCATATGATAGTTTGGGATGCTCACTAGGCTGCCTAGTATCATGACCATCTCCTACTCATCTCATTTTGGCTTCGATAATAAATCTCTCCTTTCGATCTATCTCATTTGATCTTTCAAATATAACCAATTTATTGATAGTCATATCTTTGAATTCTTTAAATATAACAATTGTCTACTTTAATCAAGTGTATTCCTAAGGAACTCACCTTCCATAAGATATAATTAACTATAGGGGATTGCCCCCATAGGGAACTTTAGAATCCAGTTTAAATAAACCCTACTTTATTCATCCATGTAAAGTAGGAGAAAAATCTATGGTAGATTTGAAGACCCATCATGTCTTAGGAGCCCTTACTAGGTGATTAGGTCCATCAGGGTAGTGATTTCTATCTTTCTAGATGGTCTGCTATTTTTAAGCAAGTACTTTTTCATTGTCAACCTAGGTAGTGAAGTAAAGACCTCCTTAGGGCTACTTAAAGCCTTGCATCCCCGGAATATCCAAAGTAGATATACTCATTGTTCTTGAATACACATGAATATACAAATGACTACAAGAATAGAAAAATCATGCAAAACTTGTGTTTCTTTCAATTGAATTATTTATGCATATAGAGTGAAGTTGAAAAGGAGATTTTCATTCAATAGCTAAATGCACATGTGTATAAAAGTTTTAAGCGAGTACTTCACCATTGTTAACCAACGGAGCAAGGTAAAGACCTCCTTGGGGCTACTTAAAGCTTTGCATCCCAGAATGTCCAAACTAAATATACTCACTATTCTTGAATATACATGAATATACAAATAACTATAAGAATAAAAAATCATGCAAAAGTTGCATTTCTTTCAATTGAATTATTTATACATGTGAGCTAAAGTTTTATGTAAATTCTAATATAGAAATGCATAGGAATAAATTCAAACAATTATTGTGTCCTTTTCAAATGGACTATACACTTGTTAAAATTCAAACTTTATGTAAATCCACATGGATTAAAGAAAGAGAACTCCATATCACATGTTATAAACCATATACATGCAAGCTTATATATATTTACAACTTTGAAAATAATTTTGATTTAAGGTAATTAACTTTTTAATTAAGGTAATTAACTTTTTAATTAAACCTCAATTAAGCTCAAATTGTTATTCAAAATTAATTAAGACTAATTTTAATGGATTTTCATAAAAATACCTTCAAAATGAGGCATGTTTGTATTTTTTGGATTTTTTTATAATTAGTTATGAATTATGAAAGTTTTAGCCTTAAAAAACTATTAAATTAATCTTAATTAAGTCTAATCCCATTGGCGCCTCATGGCGCGCTGACACGACGCACTTTTCACATGGCACTGCAGGATTGGCTATTAAAGTTGTCACATTCACGGCTGAGTCAGCTGGCGGAGGGACGCGATGTTGACCTCCGCCATCCAATCTCGGATCGGATGGCACAGATCAAACTTGTAGTTAATAATGGCTTGAATCAATGGATCTAGCATGATCTGAATAGAGTCATCCATTCCAATCACATGGAACAGACGACCCATGTTCTCTCTTCCCTCGAGCGATGAACGACGGAGCCCATCTGGCATGGATCAATTAATCCAAGCTCAGATTCACTCCGAAATAACCCCACACCTTTGTGCGAGGGATGTATGAGGATCCAACGGCTAGGATCAGCTCACATGCAACTTTTCCTCAAAAAGCTCTAACCCATTTTAAGCTAAAGCTCAATTTTAATGAAAATACTTCACCAGAGCTAAGACTGATGGTTCACACATTTGAGGAAGCTTCGTCTAGTGGAGACAAGGCCCTGTTGAGTAGCAATTGATTGGTTCCACCCGAATTGAAGGCCAAGGATTGAGCTTTGGAGCTTCGGTCTTGATCGATGTCAGTCCTCCGGTGGCTTTGGAGATTGAGAAATTACTTGGGTAGCTTCGATGACGTGCATGGAAGATGGGTGTAAGAGAAATTGAGTTTTGGTTGAAAAATGAGAGAGTTGGAATCTAAAGTGAGCTCCCCTATTTCGGTTTCACATGGGAAGAGAAAGTCTAAAGTGGGGGAAGGCTTGGAAATTCTCTAGGAAGTGCTAGGGAGTTTCAAAAATGCTTGGGAGGCTCTCATGAAGTGAATCGTGTGAATCCCCATGAGAATTGAAGGAGTATACCCCTTAATTGGATAAGGTGGATGGACAGGATTGTCTCTCATTTTTTTGACCACCACCATTAGAGCACTGGAGTTATCCCTCAATTCCACATGGCTCAGTTTGAGTGGAGGAATGCATGGGAGGTGGCTCAAGGTTTGATGTGGGCTGATGGCTTCTCCCTTAATCCTTCGGTTCTTATTTTGGGAGGGAGGTGAGTTAGCTCACCTCCCTTTGGTCCATGGTAAGCCTAGCCCACTTAGGGTGGGCTAGGTGGCTTACGTGATGCCTCATTTAGGTGTTTGATGGCTACCAAGGATGAGAGGAGAGTGGACTTTGCTAATTTTAGTAAAATCCCACATGGGGAGGCATATCCAAGGGTGATTTTTCTTGGGTTTGGCTCCAAATAGGTTTGGGCTGATTTTGAGCTCACCTAGGATGAGTTTGGATCAGGTTAGGTTAGGTTGTAAGGTCCCATGGGTTGGTTTTATGGGTTTTGGCTTAATTTGGTCAAATGAATCAATTTGGGTCAAGTTGGGTTAGGTTGACCAATTAGTCAAATTGGGTCAAACCAAGGCTTATGTTAGGTTCAAATGATGATTTAAAGAGTTTTAGTTCAAGTGGTTTCAATCAATTTAAACTAGGTTTGATTTTGGCTCATTTGGATTCATAAAGGTCAAATGGGTCAAGTTGACTAATTTGACTAAATTAGCCAAATTAGCTTGGGTTGGGTGTTGGTTCAAGTTCAATTATTTAATTGAAAATAATTGTAGGCTTTGATTTGAATCAATTTAGATTTAATTTAGATTTTTCCAATTTGATCCTTTAGGTCAATTTGGGCTAAGTCGAGTTGGGTTGACTAATTGGTCAAAATGGGCTCAATTATAACTTTGGTCAAGTTCAATAATCAATTTGGAATGAACTTGAGCCATTGGTTGCAATCAATTTGGGTTGGATTATGATTTGACCCATTTTGACCTTTTCAACTTGGGTCAAATGGTCAATTGGGCTTAGTTTGGCTCAATTGATGGTCAAGTCATGTTCAATCATTGATCATGAGTTAATTTGAATCAATGGTTTCAATCAATTTGGTGTATGGTGAGTTTTGGCTAATTTGGGTTTTATATGGGCTAGGAGTTGACTTGGTCAAATGATGAAGTTGATTTGGTTTGACCCAACTCAAGGAAATTGATCATCTGAGGGTGATCAATGATCATGATATGAGGTTTGGATGGGCTTGGTTCAATCCAATTTGGGTTGGATTAGAACTTGGCTCATATGGGTTTCTTTGGGCCAAAGTGGACCTAAATGGGTCAATTGGCTTGGTTTTGATTTGATTAAGGGTTGGTTGGATTCATATGTGAGCTTAAGATTGAAATATAAATCCAACTACAATCAATTTGGGCTATGACAGGTTTTGGTTTATTTGGAATTTTCAAGTCAAAAGGGCTAAGTTGGGCTTGACTTCAATTGATTTCAATTTGTCTAGATGATTATAGGTGTTATTTATATTTGGATAGATGATTGAAGGAATGATTGATTTAAGAGAAAATCCACTATTTTGGCTTGATTTAGATGAGATTTAGTTAGTCCAAAAAATTGGCTTAAAGGGCTTAAATTGAGTTTTGATTTGATTTTGGATTTAGTTTTGGCTATTTAAATTTATATTTCTTTTATATTTGGAAATATAAATGAAGATATAAATGACTCATGAGAAAATCACTTGAGTTTGGAGTGAATTGGAAGCAAATTTGACTAAGCTCATGGAGGTAGGTCAAAAGGGCTAAGAAGAAAATTGATTTAGTTTGATTTGATTTTGGTCATGGGAATATGAGTTTCATTTATATTTGTGAATATAAATGAATATATAATTGATTTATAAGTAAATCAATTGATTTTGGGTTCATTTGGGTTGAGATTTGGTTAAGCTCATGGAGGTGGGTCCATATGGCTTAAGAAGTGTCTTGGTTTGGTTTGGTTTGATTTAGTTTAATTTGGTTTTGGCTATTTGGGTATGGATTTCATTTATATTTGTGAATATAAATGATGGAATAATTAATTTATAAGAAAATCAATTAATTTTGATTTGATTTAAAGGGGGTTTTGGCTAACTTATGAGAGTGTATCATAAGGCTTAGGAAGGATTTGGGAGTTGGATTTGATTTTGGGTTTCAATCATTTGGAATTTAGTTTGGACTTGATTTTGATAAATGATTGAAGATTGAATTGATCTTGGAGAAAATGAATTGAATTTGGATTGATTTGAATTTGGATATGGCTAAGTCCATAAGATAAAATCATAGGGCTTATGAAGGATTTTGATTTTGGATTTGATTATGGGTTTCAATCAATGATTTCAAACTTGGATTTGGATTTTGTATTTGGATTGAATTTGAATTGAATTTGAGGTTTTGTTTGAGAAGGGAAGTATGGATTAAATTTAGGCTATAGGGTAGGCAAATATCCCTAAGTCCTTATTGACCTCACTTTTGGAGTGAGATTTCAACTTCTCCCTCTTAGACATAGGACTCCTCTTAGACTTAAAGTTTCTTAGTCTTAAGACACTTCTAGTGATTAGGTGAACAATTAATCTAACCCTAGAGACTTAAAAGAGTTAGCCATTGGAATAGGTTATGCCTTAGGGGTATTAAGAAAATTTGCCTACCCTATAGGTTGAACCAAATCCTTATTTTCTTCCTTCAAGTCAATCTCCAAATCCAAACCAATCAAATCCAAATCAACTTCAAAATTCAAATCAAGTTCCAATGTAAATGATTTTTCTCAAATCATTCAAATCAACTCCAACTTAATTGGATTTTCTCAAATCATTCAAATCGATTCCAAACCAAACCTTAAATCAATTCCAACTAAAATTTCTTTTCTCAAATCATAAATTAAATCCTAAATCCAAATCATGAATCAATTCCAAATGATCAAAATCCATGATCAATTCTAAATCAAAAAAAATCTTTCCTAAGTCACTTTGATTACATCTTATAGACTTAGCTCAAATCAAATCCAAATTACTTCAAATTTGAAAGATTTTCTCACAACTCATTTATATTCTCATTTATATTCACAAATATAAATGAAATATAAATTCAAATGACAAAAACTAAATTCAAAACTCAAACCCAAATCCAACCAAAATCCAACCTATGCTTTTTGAATTCAAATTCTTGAACTTAGCCAAATCAAACTCAAATCAATCCGAACCTTTAAATTTTCTCTTCAAATAATTAATCCTACAATCACAAAATAAATATAAACACAAACTTCAATCATCAAACCAAAATCAAGCTAACCTAAACCAAACCCAAGTTAGCCCTTTTGACTTGAAATTCTCAAATGAGCCAAAACTCATTTGAATCTAAACCAATTGTAATTGTTTATATATATCAATCTCAAATCCATATATAAACTCAACTAAATCAAACCCAACTAAACCCAATTGGCTCACTTAACCCAAAGTGGCCAATTTGACCTACATGAACTAAAATCCAATTCAATTCAAATCAAAGTGATTTAAGCCAATCCAAACTTCATGTCATGTTTGTTGATCATTATAGATTAATCAATTGTCATGGATTGGGTCAAACCAAGTCAACCTAGCCCATTGACCAAGTCAACCCTTTAACTCATATGAACCCAAATTAGCCAAATTATAACCTAAACCAAATTGATTATATCCAATGACTCAAGTTCACTCTAAATTGATTATTATACTTGACTAAAGCCTCAATTAAACCCAATTTGACCAATTGGACAACTAGACCCAACCTAGCCCAATTTAATCTTAAAGGTCAAATCAAGCCAAAATCAAACCAAACTAAAATTAATTGAAACCAAAGCTAGCAACATATTCCAAATGATCAACCAAACCTAAACCAAGCCATGATTCATGCCAATTTGTTCAATTGGGTCAAACTGGTCAACTTAGCCCAAATTGACCTAAATAATCAAATTGGTCAAAATCCAAATTAAATCTAAATTAAACCAAATTGATTGAAACCAACTGAACCAATATACTCCAAATGGTCATTTGAACTTGACCCAACTCTTAGTTTGACCCAATTTGACCAATTGGTCAACCTAACCTATTTTGACCGATTTGACCCAAATGGGTCAAATTAACCCAAATTAAACCAAATGAACTTCAAATGACATGAAATCTGCTCTAACTTACCTTTGACTCATTCCAAATTTGCTCAAACCAAAATTTAATATCAAATGATCACTTTTCCCTTGGGTCAAGGGCATCCCATGAGAAAAGACACTTGCCCAAGTGGTCATTTATCTTCCTTGGCCACTTGGCACTCATCCATTGGTCCACATAGGCACCAAGGACACTGATTTTCTAGCCCAATGAGTGGTTGGGATAGCCATGACTCATGGGGAGGTGAAATCACCTCACCTCTCCCATTAGAACACTTGGCATGAAGGACTCTCACCTCCCCTTGGCTAAGACACCCATTTGTCCTTCATGGTAGCCACTTTCCATGCCTTAACCAACCATAGTGAGCCACCTAGGATGATTCTCTTCCATTCCCAATCACCCCAAGCCAAATGACAAGGGTTTGGAGGCAAAAATTCAAAGTAAAGAGAGATTTTCATTCACTTTTCAAACCAATGCATTAGTGGCTGAAGCATTCACCCATTTTCCTCATTCTCCTTCTCCTAGAGCTCTCAAACCCATTAGTAATTACCCCCCACTTCATTTTGGAGAGAAATACACTAAAATTAAGTAGATTTTGGTGAGAAATGGTGATCACCGGTGGAAACTTCATTTCGACGTGAAGGCGAAGATCCAAGCTCATTCCAAGGCCTCTTCCCTCACTCAACAGCGTGCTCGGGTCATCACTATCGCCGAAAATCATCCCCAATGAGGTGCCTCCAAAAACCATAGCCGGCCTTAGGATCCTTCAATTGTGACATATTTTCATGCAATTTTTAAGAATTTAACGTAGATAATTTTGCATTTTTACTTTAAATTATCCCAATTAAAAAATAAAAATTTTTCGGCCCGAATCAACGCCAAAATAAGTCCATTTGGACAAGTTTTCAGAATTTCTCATTTTTTCCTAAAAGGCTCTTATTTTTACTATTCACAGCCATCGGATAACAGTAGCCATCCGATCGCACGGTTCATGAGATCGAATGGCTCACGTGATCGGGCCTTTGGATGCTGATGCTCGGACCATCCGATCCACGTGGTTTCGTCGCGATCGGCCACTCGGTCGCGCCAATCACGTGATCCTAGCCTCTGGATTGCACAATCTGATCTAGATTGTCCGATCTATGATGGTCGATCAAATCGCATGGCGGTCATGGCGGCTCGATTCGCTCAATTTGCGCGGCATCGGCAACAATACGATGCCGCGTAGCGCGTACGTGCGCGCGTGGCGATGTCCAATTGGCACGCGTTACCACGCCAACGCGCGTGGTTTTGACTGTGTTATGTAGGAAAATCGGATTTTTTTATTTAAAAAATTATTTAAATCATCTAAAACTTCAAAAAATTATAGAAAATAATATACTTAACCAAAAATTGCAAACAAGTGGTTATTGGATTCTCCTTTTCGAGAGAAATCCAACAAACCTAAAATCCCTAAATTTTACTAAATATTTTGAGCTTAATGTAAGTTTTAGTAAAAATCAAATTTCATTAATTAAACTAAAAATACATGTGAGATTAAGTTTAAATTTTCAGAGATTAAAAATAAAGTTAAAACACACATACCATAAAAATTTTAAGTCAAAAGGACCTTTCGATTAAAAGCTATTGAATTTTGAGTTTCAAATGATTTATTTTAATAAAATAAATTAACAAACTTCATAAAAATTACTTAAATCAACTGAAACTTCCTAAATTTATAACTAATTGTAGAAAAATCTAAAAATAAAAACTTAGATTCATCCTAAAGATAATTTAGAGTAGAATCCAATAAAATTACATCTAATTTAATTTAAATAGTATATTTTTCTTAATTAGGTTTATTTATAAACTTAATAATCCTAATTACTCCCTAATGATTTTATTAATTAATTCCAAACTTTTCATGTGCATTTAGAAGGATGACTTCTGCCTCCCCTAATTTTCTTAGAATTTATTAATGGTTTAATTAGAAGAATTGCTTGGTTAATTCCTAATTACCCTCTTAATCAATTAATTGATTAATTAACATTTTAAATAGTGATAAATTCATTAATTGAGTTTGGTAATTACCTTATAATAGTGAGTAGACTTAGAGAATGAGATTAGGATTTCTTTTCCAAATCCTTTCCTCTAAGTTCATTTCATTTGGATGAAAATCTAATTAAGGTGCAAATTGATTAATGATTTAATCATTTCATCAAATGGCTTAAATAATCAATATTTTAAAATTAAATTAATCCAGAAACTTAATCACCTAATTCCATTTCTTCTTGGGTAGATGCTTAGGTGTTCAATAACCTAAGTAAACTTAAAGAAATCATACCCAATCCACATGTGTGAGAAGGGTTATGAAAGTACTTAAATTAAATTTTTTAGCTTAACTAATCATTAATTGTGAGCCAATTGCATTAGGTACCTTTCTTTCCTAGGATGCATTGCTGATTTAAATTTCTTGTGGTTTTATGTCATACATTGGCTCATAATTATTTAATTAAATATGCTAAGGTGGTGTAGGTAAGGGGTAATTAATGAACTTAATGTACACCTTAACCTAACCAAAGCATAAAATTGATCTAATCATCTAAAAATTAAACTAAAATAACTTATACATGGGGAAATGGGTTAGGACCAGCAAACCTTCTCACAATTTCTTAAACTAAATCAAACTCAAAAAAATCAAAAATCTCTCTAAACTAACTTTGATTTAATTTAAATAATCTTATTCCATAATATTATCTTTAAGAATTAATTAGAGTGAATGAATTAACATGCTTACATCACTTTATTTCTTTCCTAGCATGTTAAATGTGTATGTCATATGAAAATCATGCATTCATATTTTTTTAAAATAAATTAAGGATGAAATAGTTTCTTTATGTCAAATTGCATATTTTGGCTAAAGTAAGAATATGAATGGCTATTATCACTACTAAATCTAAAATTATTTTCAAAACTTATAAACCAAACATCATAACTAAAAGGTATGTTACTTATAATTATTCATAAGCTTGCATGTGAGTAAAATATAAAGATGTGCATTATGTGACTTTCCATCTCTTCTCTTTTAACATAGTTTTGAATAGGATTTGCAAAGTGCATTTGAAAAGAACATGACACTTGCTTAAATCCACTCCTATTCATCCCTATGTTATCAAATAAGAAGGACATCCACACTCACACATATAAATTAAACAACCAAAATCAAACAAATAAATATGAACTTTTTGCATGATTCTCTTTCCATGCATTTCTTTTTGTACATGCACATGTATTTAAGAAAAGTAGTATATTAGTCTGGACAACCCCAGAGTTACGAGGAATTAAGTATCCCTAAGTAGGTCTTATACCTTACACCCCTGGTGCTAACAATGGCACCGTACTCACTTATGTATTTTATACTTGTAAATGTGCATATAAAAAATAGTAAAAGAATCACTCTCTTCTACTTAACAAAATCATGCATACATGAAACATTCCAAATTTCCTTAAGCAACCTCTCTTAAGTATGCTATTTATAATTACTTATGAGCTTACATGTGAATAGTATAAAATGTGTTATGTAATTTTTTCTCTCTTTCTTAACATAGGACTGCACAGGATTTGCAAAGTGTATAGTCCATTTGAAAAGGAGATAATAGTTGTTTGAAATCTATTCCTATACACTCTTATGTCATGATTTAAGAAGGAATTCCACATCACACATATAAATTAAACAACCAAAATCAAACAAACCAATATAAACTTTTTGCATGATTCTCTTTCAATGCATTTCTTTTTGTACATGCACATGTATTTAAAAAAGTGATATATTAGTTTAGACAACCCTGAGATTGCGAGGCTTTAATTAGCCTTAAGTAGGTCTTGTACCTTACACCCCTGATGCTAACAATGGTGCCGTACTCACTTATGTCTTTTATACTTGTAAATGTGCATATGAAAATTGGATAAAAGAATTACTCTCTTCTACTTAACAAAATCATACATACATGAAACATTCCAAATTTCCTTAAGCAGCCTCTCTTAGCATTCATCATTAAGGTGTGCTAAATATTTGCATCACATGTATAGATATGTTTAGGATTCATTCATGTGCATGATACACATGTGAGAAAGAAATAAAATGTTGTGTGTTTTATGATAGTAATTTACTTTACTTAATCTTAAAATGTCTCTCTTTTTGAATATGTTTGTTTAAGGAAAACCTAAATTTAGGATTAACTAAAATACTTAATAAAATATTCACTAAATAAAAATCAATAATAAATCTACCTTAGAAATCACTTAGGGTAGAGATGAAAGAGAAGTTCTCTTCTTTATTCCTCTCTTTACAACACTTAGTAATTAAGTAGGTTCATTCAAACTAAATCAAAATCATCAAATAAAAATCAACCAAATCAACTAAATAACTTAAATGAGACCATCATTCTAAGTTGAACCTTTTCACACTTAGAAAATCCTAACCTTAAAGCTAGCAGCATACCATACACACCACATGACACAGCCACCACAGTACTATGTTAGGTGGTGCATGGTTTGATGTTTGCTTTTATTTTGTGATGTAGTATTTTAGTCTAGATGTTAGGGTGTATGTGCGTAGACTGAATGGTAGGGCGATCTTAGTCTAACCATTGTCTTCTGCAGGGGATTGTACTTAAGGGGCGTTGTAATAATAATATAAATACTACTTTTTGCGGTTTATACTACCCCAAGCATAATCCAAAATAGGTCTGGACTTAGTTACCTATGTGTGGGGTGCTAAGTCTGATTTATTTATATACATGCTTGGGAATGTGTGGTTTGTTTAGCTAATCTTTATTTTATAGGTTTTAGTTAGATTTATTTTTCCCTTTTTATGTAATTTTATAATTAAGATTTTTGAATAATTATTATGGGGGATTAAAATGAATATTGGTTATAAGACTATGTCTTAGGTACCATGTAAAGCATTTGGAGTATCCTCATTCCAACCATCCAAAAGAAGGAACCAAAAGAAGAAAGAAGAATGAAGACCCCCAAAACATGAATTTCCTTACTTGATTGTAATTAATTCATTTATAACCCGGGTTGTATAGAGCTCGGCTACGCAATTTCTTTTCGGGTTTGTGCGGTAGAGCTCGACCACAAATGGCCTCTATTCTTTTATGCTAGCTTTATAAAATATTTTATGTTTGTTTAGCTTGTGCATTAAGATGGCATATTTCCTAGTTTCTTCCTTGCTTTGATGTATGGCCTGGATGACGATTAGGCTCTTAAAAAAAATCTTCTACCAAATTAATCAACTCAAAATTAAAAATTAATAACTCATAACATCATTTAAAGCTCAGGTTATAAATCAAGATAAAAGAATTAGCAACCCCTTCGCTGGATGTTGTATTTTCTTTCTCACATCATGCATAAAAAGCATATTATTTGCTCTTGATTTGGAGGGCTTCCACTCGTACCAGGGAACTTGGCTTGATCTTTGAGAGCCATGGTGAAAACACACCTTTTTTTAGCTAATTTTGACCCATAATGTAATTTCTCATGCATTAGCCATATGAATCTTATAAGCATATGTCAAATGAACTGTCCAAAATAAAAATAAATTATATGAAAACTTTGTATTAGATTTAAGTCATTACTCATGTCCTACATGATCTAGTATCTTAGGGAGTGTGTTTAAGGACTTAGTCTCTTTCTAAATAAATAACAATCTTGTTATCTTGCATATACATATGACTTGCCTACATGAATTTAAAACCATAGGAGGAGTTAGTTGGCGGCCACCCCCAGGCGGTTGTAAGTCCAATAGTCGGGTGGTTTATCCTCTCTTGTGGAGGTAAATCATATACCCATTTTCACCTTAGATTTAAATTGTACATTGGCCCTCGCCAAAGCTCCTTAGATTTAGATTTTGAGGTTGTTTCTCCCTTTTGTGGGCTACAAGTATAAATCCTCATCTCTTAAGCATTTCCATAATCTTGTGTTGTAGAATTATAAGCCTAAATTTCTAATAAAAATTCAACTCAAATAAATAATTCACTTCAATTTCAAAAATATAAAGCCCAACTATATGATAGTTTGAGATGTTTACTAGGCTTCCTAGTATCGCAAGCATCTCCTACTCATCTTCCTTTAGTTTCGATAATAACTCCCTCCTCTTGATCAATCTCACTTGGTCTTCTAAAATTAAACCAATTAATTGATAGTCCTATCTTTGAAATCTTTGGAGACAATGATCATTTGCCTTGATCAAGAGTATTCTTAAGGAATCTCATTCCTTAAGATGTAATTAACTATGGGGGCTTGCCTCCATAGGGAACTTAGCGAACCCAATTTAAAATAAACTCTACTTTACTTTTTCATGTAAAGTAGGGGAAGAATCTCTGGTATATATTAAGATCCATAGTCCTTAGGAGTCTTTATTCAGGTGATTGGGTCTATTGTAGGTTGGTGACTTCTATCTTTCGAGATAGTACACCTTCCCTCAATGTTGTACATCACCTAATCATATGATCTATGTGGTGTCCCAACTAAAGGCGTATATTTCTATTTTCATTTATCCTCTTCAAAAAAGGATGGAGGAAGGCGAGAAATAATTTCACCACAGTCCTCAAGGAATAACCCACTCCTATGACTAAACTTTCTAAGTCTCTAGGCTTAGGTTAAGTGTTCACCTAATCACTAGAAGTGTCTTAAGACTAAGGTGCTCTTAGTGTCTATAAGAGTCCTAGATCTATGATGAGGAGATTGAGAACTCATTCCAAAAGTGAGGTCAACAGTTATATATCTTGAACATACTCGATTGAGCTTAATTGAAGTACAAATATTGCATAATCTTAATCATGTTAGTGTGTAAATTTAAAGCTGTTATACTTTTTTTCATTACATTTTAAACCTTCATATGCATCTTTTTTTTCTATCATTTAGTTGTCTTGTATTATAAACATAATGTCATGACTTTAAATCTCTTAAGGGTGTTAGAAGACATCCCCTATCAATAGGTATTCAATCTAACTATTAAACTTGATGTAACCCTTTCTTATAACGAGTCATTTTAGGAAGGCTTCACTTAATATTAGGCCTTTTCATTAATTCAGGTAATTTTCTTATGATTTGTCAAAGAAATTCAAACTTAATATCTTCAACATTTTTTCAAGAGAAATTTCATTAGTTACCATCCCTCATAGATGATGTTCAGTAATCTTACATATTATTAAGTAATTCTTACTTTGTGGATTCTAAGCCTCATATATCCATATCAACTATGTACTAATGTCAACTAGCTCTTTATGCTACATCATGTGGTCTAATGTGTTTGATTGTCAATTTGAGCTTATACTCATTAGTTTGAATAAGCTTTGAGATCCATTTTATTTTGTTGTGCACCCACTCATGCATAAATACAAGAAAAAAAATGAAAAGCAATAACAACCTAAAGAAAAATATTAATCTTCATAAGCATATTAAACTTTGCTTGTTTAGTAAATAAAATGATTTGATAAAGGAAATGTATATTATTTAAATATAAGATGACATTAAGAATTTTAATATATCATGTTAAGTATGGTTTTAGAAATTTTAAGAACGGTGAAGAGATAAAAAATGTATTGCTACACTTGTTAATACAATGTAAAGACAATATGATTCTTTATATTTACCAAAATAACCATTATCCCCTATAAATTGAAATGCTCATGATAAGTGTCATATAATAAATTATCTCATAATAAAAGTTATATCCAAAAATGCGTGGATGATATACAGGTAAATTTCTCAGTCAGATTTGATGATTGTAAATGAAAAAAAATCAAGTGAAATGAGATGAATTGGCCTCCATTTAGCTTTTTATTTGAAATATAGAATTATTTATTACAACATTAAACATTAATTGATAGATCTAATCTTAAAATTGAATTTGGGTTATGAGTTGCATTATTAAGGGCTGAAATGGTATTATTTATTTTTGTTTTTTATTTTAAAAATATAATTTTTTTGTTGGTTTTATGAATTTTTTTTATTCTTTTTTTTTAAAATAAATCAAATTATTTTTTAATACTCAAAATAATTTGTAAATATTTTAAATATTTTTAAAAATAACAATTACTGCAAGAAGTTGTTACCAATTTCTAGTCATAGCCATTGATGTTGGTTAACCCATCAGCCACCAATATTGATTTGGTTCAATCACTATGATCACTATCTCACCAACTATAGCTACCCTCTAATCATCACACTATTAGCTACTACCATCATCATTAGCGAACGCTGATCCTAAAGCCGCCACCACCTCGCCATCATCATCACCTCGTTAGTTCCTGATAGCACCTCACTAACCATCACCACCCTTTTGGCGACCACAACACCACCTCCACATAAATCAAGTTATTCAATATTTAATAAAATAATAACATCCAATATATTTTATTTCCATGCTATCAAAATAAAAATCTAATAGTAAAAAAAGAAAGCAATCTCCAACCGCCCATATGTTTCATGAGGGTTGAAAGCTAGATTCTTAATTTGTGCCTGAAGGTCAATGTGAACAGCTGGTTTAGGAGGAAGGAGGAGGGTAAACTGATAATGGTATTTTTTTTTTTTTTTTATGCTACTAGATGATAATAAAAGCAATTAATATTTTTGGAAGTTAAATAATATGTTGATTTGGATGATCATGGAGGTAATTCCTCTCACACGATAATGGAGTCATTACCCATTTGAGATCAAAAGAAGCGTGGGCAGATGAAGATTGTAGTTTCATATAGATTCTCAACAGTCAGAATCAAGAAGATGTTCCATTTCTTACATAGTAACAATTCTGCTAATATGAAAATATATACCTCTGATACACAACGACGTTATATCTTCTTTGGTGCATACATACAAAAGAATAGAATGATTGCAAGTTCCAAAGTCAGGTGCAGGTGGAGCAGTTACAGAACTTAGGGACAAAAGAGCAGAACCCGAAGGGCTTGTCAGGAAAGTTACAGTCAATGCCGAAGCAGCAATGCATCAACAAGCAGTTCGAAGGGTCGCTGACAGCGCAGCACCGGCACTGTGCGCAGAGCTGGAAGGGAGAAAGAATGCGCCTACGGCCGTGGCTGAGGACGACGGCGGGGAGAAGATCGGCTTTTATGTGTCGGTTTTCGAATGGCTTTGATGGGAGGAAGTCAGCAATGGTAAGGGCAGACAGAGAGTTGGAGAGCTCACCTTTGACTTGAAGGGAAGAGAGAAGGAGGAAAAAGAGCGAGAAGATGTTCGGTTTGTAGAGAATGGCCATGGTGGGAGGAATTGGTGGAGAGAGTATATATATATATATATATATATATATATAATGCAACTATTATATATATATATATATATATAGCGATGAATTTTATTAAATAATATGTTAAACATATTAATTTTTTGTCTCATTTTAAAGCTTATAATGGCGTTTCACATACCGGGCAGCTCACCGGATTTTCAACGGAGATGAGGATGTGCCAAAGAATCGTAGAAGTATAATTATTTGAAGAGAGAAATACTACATATCATTTAATTCTAATTTATTTATATATCTAAAATCTAAATATTTTTATATTTATTTATATAATATCTTAATTTCAAATCAACTTAAAAATAGATAGATATTAAGTAACTATTTAAAATAAAATATATTTTTATGTATTTAATTTTAAAGTGATTTAGACATTAAAATATTATATAATATAAACATAAAATTAAAATTATAAATATATTGAAATTATAAGATATGCATATAAATCACCCATTTTTTATTTAGTTAGAAGAAACACTTTTTTATGTTATGGGTTTCTAAATCCTCATGAGGGACCATTTAATTTGCTCAAAAAAAGAATACAAATCAAATTTTGCTATGTAGTATTGATAAAATCTTAAAATTTAATTTCTCTTATATCAATATAATGTTTTTTTATAAAAAAAAAATCAAATTTTGCTAAAAAAATCATAATTAATGCCATCTACATTTCAAATTACTTTCTGCTTAGAAAGAACAGCTCCTTCGCATGTTTAATTATAAGTGTTAGTTAATTTGATTAATAAAAAATTTAAAATTATTGATAAAATCTTAAAATTTAATTTCTCTAAAATCATAATTAATGCCATCGTCTTATGCTTTAAATTGTTTCTGCATAGAAGCAACAGCTCTGTCGCCAATTTAATTATGTTAAGTGTTGTAGTCTTTGGATTTTTCCTTTGCATAAGTCACCTACTTTGTATTAGTCATTCAGAATTTTCCAAAAGATGGAAAAAAATTCTTCTCGTTGGTATCATTCAGCTTTAGATTGGAAAGGAATTGCTCATAAATTCAATTAAGATCAAATTAAAGATGCATTTAAAATAACAACAATATAAAAACACATCCCAGTATCAATTGAAAACTATATTTTAAATATTTATTATAAAAAAATTATATTTTTCAACTTGATTTGATCAAATATAATAACTACTATTATAAAATATAATTTTTTTAAATAAAAAAATTTTAATACTCATCATAATTTTACAATTATTTTTACAATAATTTCAATATTTTTTTTAAAAAAAAAACTAAAATTATCCCAAACACATCTTAAATATTCACATTACAAAGACAATTTCTTCCATAAAAAAAAAAGATAAAAACTCAACTATTCCTTACACATTAATATAAATAAATTATTTTTTGAAACATATCTTTATTTTTGTCATGATTGACATATTTAACATAGTTAGAACATTTAAAATACTTATAAAAGCTCCGATAGCTACGAGTTACCTGGTTATGATTTGTGTTTAAATTATTAGAATAAGAGAATCCATGTAATTGGTTATTTCAAATGACTAACAAAAGCTCAAAATCTATCGCCAGCTTAAGAAAGACCTCCCATCGCCCCACTTGGAAACACTCGACAACAAGGAAGTAAATAAAACAACCATTCAACAGTTTTAAGTCTCTTGATTGTTGAACTCGACATTCTTTTTTTTAAATCGAATCCCTGCCCTTTGGCAAGGTTTGTCTCCCTAAGATTAAACAGCAAACTGTATCTGAGCAAATTATGAGTAAACTCAAGAACCCACACAAGCATAACTGTATATACATGAGTAGTGTTCATCTCACCTGGCACGCAGGTACTGCACCAGGGGAAGAGCATTTCGCAGTCGGAATAGGTCGGCAGCCCGTACTGGAAGCCGTGAGTGGACGATGCAACCGGTGGTCGGAGATGCCATTAAGGGCGGTGGTCTCCTGCAGAGGTTCCAATGTCTTCACAACGTCGCTCATTAAAGGTCTCCCCTTTGGGTTCTGGTTCAGGCAGTAGTACGCCAAGCTGCAGGCTTTTTGTGCGGCTTTAACTGAGTATTGACCATCCAGCCGAGGATCGATTACCTGCAGCAGCTTCCTCTTGTCGTTCAGTTTCGGGTGAACCCAGTCGACGAGGCTCTGTTCCTTGATGGGTCTGGTTTTGTCGATCGACTTGCGGCCGGTTAAGAGCTCGAGGAGGACAACCCCGAAGCTATAGATATCACTCCTTATGGTCAAATGGCCTGTTTGGTATTCAGCGAATCGGTAATGAATCGCAAGGCCAAAAATGAATATACATGCAGGAAACCAATTGATAGAAAGTAGAAACATCAATGCAGATCAACGTTTGGGAATTAATGATGTGAGCAACACATTGGGAAGTAAAGAGACCATAAAGAGTTGCATACCAATAACATTCAAAAAACTCTGTAGTCCTTAAGAGATAAGTGGTTAGATGAGATGATGGATCAGGCTTCAAATGTTTAGTGCTTCAGCACAACAAAGCAATCTGATGCTACGATTAACATACATTTTTCAAGACAATACTATTGCCTTCTTACAAGTCGGGACTGTCCATTCTAGGCTTGCGGGCATGGTAGGGGCTGTGGTACCAAGTTGAGAAGCCTCCAATTTGCCCTCCAAGGTGACTTTATTTTTACACAGCTGTTAATGAAGAACCTCGCGATAAAGCTTGCATGAATCAATGTCTGAAGATCTATTTCCAGAACCTAAACTTTTTGACTGCGTGTGGAGTGACGTGGTTTCCATCAACTAAGAATATGAAATGCAACAGAGGGGTGGAAGAAGAATAGGGCCTCTTTCTTTTTCTTTGTTGCTCTCCGTTATCTTCTTTTTTTTTTCTCAGTTTCAGCCGAAGAAACCCAAAGGCTAAAGCCAGTAAAGCAAAAGTAGTTGCAGAACCAAAGGTCCTGTCTGCAGAGTAGATTGAGTGTGTTTTCTGTAACTAAACGAATTTAATGAGTTGATAAGTTGGGATAGTGGAGAAAGCCCCCCTTTTTTTCTTCTTCCCTTTTTTTTCTTACTTTGTGTGTGTCAGGCCACTTCTTTTTGTGGGAAGAGTAGTAATTTTAAATCGCACATGCATAAACACTAAAACAGGGCAACACAAAGAAACAGGGATGATGGAACATAGGAGCGATTGCGTTTTCATCCTCTTTTGAGCATGCTGTGAACGCCTTTCCACCGTGGGAAGACTATATAATTGCAGCACTAACATAATTACATATAAAAATTGCCCATCCTTAGTTGTACAAAGCTCTGTTGTTTGCCCGGTTCTTTCAAATGTATAGCTTAGTTAGCAAATCCAAGTATGGTACTTGAACAATACCCATGCATACAAATTATTAAAAATAAACGTTCTTCTTTTTATATCATTTCAAAAATATATTACATATGTTTTGCATATTATGCTCTCTTTTTTATGATAATTATTCCATTATGTCTCATTTTGTCAGTTCAAAAATGAAGATTGGCTACATTAGGATTTATTTTAACTTTAATTAAATACTCTTTATTTTTAATTCCAAATTATATAATAAAATTTATAAAAACACAATGGGCTCAAAAAATTCACTCTCACATTGAAGAGATTTAAGTTTGATTTTAAGAAGGCAGATGAAATAATAGATAAGACACTACAAGAGATTTTCTCTCATTTGATGAAGATCTTGTTTTCCTATAGGCCTATAGTTAATTACCCTCTTAATCGAGAGAGAACTTTCGATTAAGCTGGTCGTTAGATCGCTAAATCGTGATATAGCAGACATGTGGAGTTTAAAATTTAGATTTATAAAATTCATCATCATTAGCTTAAATCAGATGGTTGGAGGAATGATAACATACCCGATCTGATCTAGATTCATCATCTCGTGGTCCCTAGTCTACTTAGTAGGAGGTAGTGACCCGACTCGAAGATCCTTATCGAAACACATGGGTTACGTCGTCCAAAATCCTTGTAGACTGGGGTGGTGTTTGTCAGGAGGCGCTTAAGTCTACCTTACGACATATTTTTTCTATCAGTGCTTACTATGATTCACAACTCAAACAAAGTCATTAGAGATATACGTTGTGATCGTAATATAATGGTTTCATTTCCATCCCGATCGATCAGTACTCGTCGTATGTGGAGTCTAACCAGCGTAGTCGGAACACGTGTCACGCCCACGTGAGATTGATTGAGAGTGAATAGTAGAACACTTGATTTAACATCTTTCTTTTGTGTAGAGTTTTCTTAATTTATCACCGACAAACAATCGAAGATGGGTTGAATTTTTAGCTTTAAATTTTAGATTGAATTTCATTTAGACATTTATACTTTATATTAGATTTTGGATTGATACTTAATTTTGATGTTAGTTGGATGGAAATTGTAATCATACTTTGATGGAAGTATTCCTCCTTGAAATCTCCATTAACAACCATCATTGGGATAAATATGTTATTTTGTTATTTCAGATCATATCGAATCTATTAATTTAATAGTAGAGAATCAAATCTACTTATCGTATACGAATTAATCTTAGATATCTTCTTGAGTTGTAATTTTATAATATTATTATTTAATTTTAGTTTTGTTAACCCACCACCAAACCGAAGGAAGCGATCCTCCCAATTAAGTTTAAGCATTGACGTAGTGCATGCTGGATGTTTAATAATTTAGGTAATTTAGGTAATTTTTATTTTTGAATAATGAGATTAATTTCATATTTTCATTTAATTCCAACTTAGCCTATGCAGCCTTTTTAGACATTAAGATATACACCTTAAATCTCTATGTCCGAGCACATGCAGACATTTATAACTTAGATAATTTCATCTAATTAATAAAATCATTGATTTTGAAAATCATAATTAAAATAAAATTCTTTAATTTTGGATTAAAAGAAGCTTTATAAATCATAGATTTTGATTTAGCATCGCCTTCTGTCTGTTTATACGAAGAATTATAGATCCGGTGGCGTAGAAGGCATTTCATATTTCCGATTCAAAATATTGCAACTTTGCTTGTATTTAATTTATTCATTACATTCTTCAAGTATTAATGATTATTTAGCTTGCGATCATTAACAATCTTTTAAATATTTATCAACTCATCATATTCAACTTTTGCTCTTGCACAGATAGTTTATTATCATACTTTAAGCAAGCTTATTTGAATTCAAGCTTTTGAATACAAACCAATTATTCATTAAGAAGTCTTGCTTATATTTGCTAATAGGCCATCCAGTTATAGTGAAAACCTCTTATGAATTTCATTTGGATCATATTAATTTTGAAGATAGACACTTAGATATATCACAAATCTCATTGTGTTTCAAATTCAATTTTAAATGCCCCAAATGGTTCTTTTAAAAGCTACATTCATGAATGATCATGAGTTCTTGCTTGAATTTGTGCTTATAAGAAAGTTTATCAAATTTACACATTTTATTCTCAATTTGGAATTGGACATTTAGACTTACCACCGATCATTTGTCATTTAATATTCAATTGAGATATTTACTTCATTTAATATTAAATATGATTTGTTCACATAAAAAGGACTTCAAATCCAATATGAATTTATCCTCAACTCCAAATAAAATTTCGTATCTATGTGCTTAAAATATTTTATAAGTGTTCTTCCTCTTCTTTCCTTTGGCTTGACATTTACTTTTGTATTCATTATGTATTTTCTTTTATTTAATTTGAATTTAGATGATTTTCCATTTAAATTTACTTAAGTTTCAAATTTCAATTCAAATTTCGACAACATTTCAACATTGATGTTTTGAAATACCTTAATTTCAATTCATTATGCGAATGACATGCTTCTGATGCATAAAACAAATATATATATATATATATATATATATATATATTCTCTCCTCTTTTTTTTTTTTGAATTCCGATTTGTCAAAATTTCTGACATCTCAACATGTGACTAACGATTTTTGGCTTTTCGGTATTCCTTAATGGCGTAGCGGCTCTTCATCATCATAAATCTTTTTGCACCACTACGCCCTAATGAGCATTCGCGGGGTCTTGAAATCTGCAAGTAGCAAATATATATAATTCTCACATATTTAAGCCTCCTCTTTTTTCTAAGTCTCAAATTTTGATGAAATTTCAACATCATTTCAACATAGGGGGCGGCATCCCAACAGATGTTGGCTCTCGATCGCAATGAGCGTGGTGGCGGCGATATCTTGACAGCCGATTCTTCATGCCATTGTATTGCGTAGTGAGGTCTTCAAACCTTTGGTTCTTGGAGTCCAAGATCCCCGAGTGAAGGGATGCTTCCCCACTCACCACCTAAGATACTGCTTGAAAGTGGACCTAGAAATGTTGTCAGCCTGCAGCACTCCCTGACTGAGCTTTTAGATTCAATCGACTTACGAAATTGAGTATAGACGTCAGGTAAATTTTTTTTTTTTGTATCAAATGAAAGATCATCAATATGATACATGGTACTGCCCCAAAGTAGCTGTAGCCTGGGATTCATTGTTTTTGGGTTAGATGGTTCGTGTTGAGATAATATCACTTGCTGTAAGCCTTTCAGAACAAGCTTCTCAACATGAAGCTCCTCATTACATGTTTCCTTATGAGCAAAAACTGTATGGGCTCCAAAAGCTTTAGCAATGGATGGAAGGATGTCCTCAGGCCTGCCATGCCATAACAAATCAAGCCCCCTCTCCTTCAAGTTCTTTTTAGGTCATGCAAGCATTCTAACCAAAAACTTTGCTCGTAATGCGCCAATCTTGAGGAATCCAAAAAGGTGAGTGGAGCTGAAATGGCGGGGATCGATGCAATAGACCAGAAGGAGAGTGTTGGAAGCTGCCCAGCCTTGGAGAAGGGCCTCGTTGTCAACCACACGGAGATCATTCCTAAACCAGACAATCGCCACACCGGCGCCTGCCCGCTTTGCGCCGGTGGAGCAGTACCTAGCAAAGGCCTCATACGTCGCCGTGGAGATCTCATCGGTGGTGAGGCCAAGCACTGGGTTGACCATCGACAATAGCACGACGGAGGACAATGCGGAAGACGGTGACAAAGCTGAGCGCATTAAGCCTTCGGTCTTTGGAGCACGGAGTTTGGAGGAGAAGACTTGTCGAGGAAACAGTGAAGATACAGAGCGCATGGTGATTCTCCAAGAGGGAAGGGAAGGTTGGAGCGAGTGCTTGGCTTGCGGTTTTGCATGTGAATGAGAAAGGTCGGAGAAGAGCGGTCCCATGCGGTTGAAGGAAGTGGAGTCGAGAGAAAGAATGAATAAGAACCAAAGAAGGGAGGGAACGGTTTCTCCTTGCGGTTGGGAGGAATTTTGGATGGAACAAGCGGGAGAGGTTGATTGTGGTTGCTTGCGGTTGAAGGAATCGGGAGGGAACGGTTGAGAGAAAGTGGTTTCAAATCTGCATCATTTGATTGATTTCGGTGATGTTTGTGCATTCGATTTGCTATTACATTAAAGTCGTCAATTTGGATTTTGACCTCAACTCAACTGATGTATCACACATGAACAAATGTAGCAATGTTCATATGAGCTCGAATTAGTGTTTAGGAGTTTAGGATTACTGAGGAATGAATAAGAAGGGATAATAAACTAATTAAGATCTCACGATTCCATCATCCAGAGTCGACTTTATGGACTCAAATCTACCAAATATGGAAGACCATGAGGTCACATCACCTACGAAGTCTAATTAACATCGATGGGCCACCACATTTCAAATATCTCAAGCATACAAAGGTGACACTATACAAAATGAAATTCACCCATTCATTCAGAGGTTTAGAGACTCAAACTTGAAACAATTAGGCTTGCATGCCCTAATGGACTAGTATGGCAGATAGTAGTTCAAATGAGTTATTACACGACCACTAGAGGTTCTATGACTAGACAAAACTAATTTACCTTGAAATTATGTGACAAGTGCGATTAGAGGTGTTAGCATGAAGCTATTTCTTGTTCAGAGGTGAGCAATAGCAAATTCAATCATCCAATGGTGAATCCTAGATCTAAGAGGGAATACCCACATAAGGTTAAGTGTTGGGACAGTTCAATCAAAATTGTAATCAATATTGGGTACATAATTCAAAGGAGCTGCTCAAGGCTTGATCCCTAGTCATGGAGGTTAGCATCTACGTGGTAAAGGGCATTGTGTCGTGTACACTAGTTGTCTCGAGCAAAAAACCCTGAGTTGGCCCAAGCTATGGCTGACTCAAACTTGTGACACAAGCACAAGGGTAGAGCGTTTATTGACAACTCTAGTGAACATGTGGCTCATACAATCAAACGGGTCTCAATATTGGGAATGGTTTAGGCTTATAACTCTTAGTGTAAGTTGTTTAGGGCTACGGTCTTATAAACCTTAATGTTGGAGAAGCTTAGAGAAACAAATTGATCAGAGGAAGTTCTTAAAACTAACGCTACCTGCAATGATCACATAAAGAAAAAGCCATACCAGTCATGACATATTCAGGAGCAGCATATCCATATGTGCCCATAACTCGTGTTGAGACATGGGTCTCATCACCCTGAGGTCCTGCTTTTGCAAGGCCAAAATCACATAGCTTTGCTGTATAATCCTGCAAAACGAAAGAGTTAAAAAAAGGATTATAATATAAAAAGATATGTATATGCCAACAAGCTAGGCATATTATACACGCGCATACTTAACTGAGTCCAGTAATATATTTGATGTCTTAAAATCCCGGTAGATAACTGGTTTTTCCGCATTGTGGAGAAAAGCCAAGCCCTTAGCAGCACCATATGCAATCATCATCCTTTCTGCCCAAGGTAATGGAGCAGTTGTCTCTGAATGCCTCAAGAAAAGAAAGCCGGGTCAGGAAGAAAAAAAGATGGCTCATTATCCTTAAAGAAAAAACAGTGCCTGAAATATAGAATCAAGTGACAAAGGTGTACAAAGCCTCCACATCCTCTATCGGCAACCTGTCTGCGGTGGCCTCCATACTCTTGTACTTTGTAATTTGCCCAGCTTATAGAGGCAAGATCCTTCTCGCAACCTCGATCACTCCTATGCAGCAAACTAAGAAAGGTTTGTTGTAGCTACACCTATTTTTGAGTCTATTGATAGATCCTTAGCCTCACCCTTTACTCCATCTAATGTCTATTCTATGATTAGTTTTCATCAGTATGTTCCAAGTTTAATGTAGTATTGTATGATTATTTTTTTAATAATTTTCAAGCATCAAATTTCAGAATACATAAAAATCTTCTTTAAAAACTAGAATTTTGGAAAATTACAAAAATACTATAAAGCAATCTTTTTATAGAAGTCATCATTTCCCCATTATAGAAGCTTCAAAATGCTATTTTCTTTTCCTTCTTGCTGTCAGGGAAAAAATAGGAGAGACTGAGGAGGAAGAAAGTTAAATATTTGAGAATTTAGACCCCAATATAGAACAACCGGGGGATTAAAAGGGCCCCATTATAAAATCAAAACTAAAAAGCATCAATCATAATTAAAGGTTACAAAAAACCATCAAATATAAAATTTATCAAAAACAAGCAGAAACTAGACTAGAAAAAAATTGTAATTGAATTTACAATTTGGATATCAAAATTTAAGATCAAAATTTTGTACTCAGATTCATATGCTTGACTTTAAGACTTGATTTGCTTACATTTAGTTTTATTTTTAAATGATTAGAAACTCCTTCGGCCAGCCAAGCAAGTCTCCCCTCTTCAATATTTAAAAAGTGATTAAAAATAGGTAGTGGTTAGAGTGGTTGCAACCTCTCCCTCTTTGTGTGATTAACTTCTTTCTCTCTTTATTCTTTTTTTATTTGAATTAATTAGGATTGATATAATCTTTAAATAATTATTGAAAATAAAATAAAATTATTTTTGATTGATTTAAAAAAAAAATTGAGAATTAATTTTCATGTAGTTGGAACTTGATGGCTAACTTTTGCTTCTTTTTACCGAGAGCTAGTTATACTGTGATATTTTACTTAATTTTTCCCTAATCTTCATCCTTTAGAATTAAAATTATTTTCAGTTATTTATAAACACTTTTCATACTCATTACATCCCACAAAATCATTTAAAATATCTACTAGAGCAATCGACTAAAATTAGCACATATGAAACCTCATCTTCAAATTTCTCCAATCATAAGCCTCTGAAGGTGTGATTGGGAGAGCGATGTGGTAGCAATGCGGTGTGAAAACCCACCGCTATGTAGTTTGGGAACTCAATCTGGTTGTATTTTGAGAAATCTGCAGTAGGAAAGATACGTTTTATAACCTAACTTGGTTATCTACGGTGGTGACCAGAAAATTACAGTTTGACTTTTGTAAAATAAAAAAATTATATACCTAGGAGTGTGCATTTTTTGGTTAAAACCAAAAATCCAAACCGTATTTTTGAATTCAGATCAATTTTATAAAAAAAATTTTAGATTTTGATTTTGGATTTGGTAATATTTGGTTTTCGATTTTCAATTCAATTTTGTATCATCTTAAACTAATTAAATTGATTAAACCGAAAATAGCTAAAAAATTTGATTTTTTTTCATTTTTTTTTAGAAAATTCCTCTCGAAAAAGTAATTTTAATGATAAATTTGTGTATTATTGGTTTTATTTGTTGAAGAGTTACTTGATTTTGTATGAAATGAATTGATAAAGTAATGTAATTAATGTAATTCTTTGATAAATAATTATTATAACAACTTATATTTTCAGTTTTCGGTTTTTTCTAAACCGAACCAAAAATCCAAAAAAAAATTCGGTTTGGATTGATTCGGTTTATGTTATTGATTAAACGGATCGGTTATTTCAGATTTTGGATTTAAAGCCGAATAGTTTAATAAATTTTAAAACCGATACGTCTACCAATTGCACACCCCTACATATACCCATCACAGCTTCTCCATACAACAGCTTCTGTTACAACAGCTCCACTATTATTTTTTCATACAGCTGTAGTCATCCCAAACAAACCCTAAATCTCTTGAAATCCCCCCTCCAACTGAAAAACAATCCTCCACATATTCCTCTAACCCTTCCAAATCATTTTAGTAGCTATGTAGCACACTAGAATCGTCCCCTAATTTCTTAACTCTAACTAGAACAATTAACCAACATTTTTCAATACCTAATCTTAGTAATTCTCCGTCAACAATCCCCTAAATTCAAAGAAACTCTCCAACAACACCGTAACTGATCACCATAAATTATCCTAGGCAATCAAAATCAATCCAAGGCCTAAAATCTTCACCATCCTAAACCTTAGCTCCTAAAAAACAAACAAGGTGTTCTAGTTAGGTCCCTTGAAGAATATGGAGTCAAAGGAGAGGTTTCATGAAGTTTAAGGGCTTATTGAAGTAGGATTCCCAAGGATAGGCATTGACAATCCTAATTTGGTTGATTGCCCTAGTTGGAATTTAAGAAATTTAAGGGAGTATTTTAAAGGGTTTTCTAGCTACCAAAATATCTCAAGGATTAAGTGAATGAGTGGTGGACTATTCTATAGTTAGAGAGATTCCATGGAGTTTAGAGGCATGTATATGGAAAAATTCCTAAAACTAGATATAGTAAAAGCTAGTTTTTGTAGATTACCTCTGGCAAGTATTTTGGATGATTTTATTGGATATAAAAGTTATGAAAATAGTTTATAGATGTATCAGAGAGTGAGTAAAAATGTAAATATTAGAGATGAATGTTAAGAAGAGATAAATGAAAAATCAAAGAATAACTAGCTGTCACACCAAGCGAAGCCAAGTTTAGCCACCAAGCTCCAACCGCAAGAGAATTAATTCTCAAATTTTTTCAATCAACCAAAATTGATTTTATTTCATCTCCAATGATTATTTGAAGATTACATCAATCCTAATTAATTCAAATTCAAAAATGATAAAGAGAATGAGGGAGTTGGCAACCACTCTAATCACCACCCATTTTTAAGCAAGTTTTAAATTTAGGAATGAAGAGGTTTTCTTGGCCAATCAAACCTAATAAAATTAATACAAGAAAGTGAATCCTAAAGTCAAACATATGAACTTGAAAATTAAAGTTTGAAAATCCAAAATTTTAAACTACCTAATTCCAATATTAAATAGATCGATAGATCATTGTATTAAAATTATATTAATAGGAATATATGTCAAAATGTTCCCTTAATATTTTGAATAGTTGTGCCAAATTCAGGTTAAGTTTGTTTCATTTTTAAAATCCAAACTTTTAAAATTAATTATAATATTTTTAGTCTAATTTCCCCATACTTGTGATTAATCATGTGCTTGATGATTTGTGATGCTTGATCTTAATTTGATGCCCTTTAGTTCTTTATTTTATAATGAGACCTTCATAATCCATATGATGCTCTAATTAGAAGTAGTTCTACACAAGATTAAGTTATTATTACCCTACTTCATATTTCAATGAATTTGAGTCTTTTGTATTTTTCATGTATTTTATTCCTATGAATTTAACTAAAAAATATTTTGATGTCTTGACAATTTTCACCATATAATTTTTTGTAGATTATTATTCTTGTAATTTTGCATATTTCTACATGACCATCTTTAATTTTCACTAAAATTTTGCCATCCAATGAATTTATGTTCTAGGATGAGTTATTAATATTTAACAAGTGTAGCGCCTTAATAAGTGATGTCATAAAATTATGGTATCATATCATGTAATGATGAGCATGTTGCATTCAAGTTACATGATAGTAAGTGTTTACATATTGTGTTGATAATTCTTTATCATAGACATGTTCCTATGCACTGTGTAATATGATATTTCTGTTCCTACACATTTTGAAGGCAATTTTAACTAGTATTACAAATATTCATACATCTTGGATAAGTCTATTATTTGATTTTACAAATTCTACTAATTTATATTACAAATATTAATTATGATTTATGTAGGTCATGATAATATTGGTTATATATATAAGAGAATTAAGAGGATAGACCAACCAACTTTTCTTTAAATCTTAGGGGCTTAAGTGTTAGCTTCTTTTTAGGACAAGAGGGATAAGATTTGTCTACTTATAATATTAGCCGACAAACTAAAGGTTATGAACTTGGTCTTTTGTCATCTGAAATATTTTAAAAATAAATTTGAAAAAATGCCATATAATTACCAATATGATTTAATAAGTTAGGAAATGTCTTGCATAATAGATATACAATGGCGATTAATTATTTCCATCATATTATTTATAATATCTATATAATTTATATCTATATATTATAAACTCTAAACTAATAAACATGACATAACTTATAAATTGTTCCTCTAAAATATAACTATGTTTAATATCATCTACACTTATATATTATTATTAATGTCATATTATTCATATAATTTTTATTTTTTAATATTATTATGATAACCTAACAAAATTTATAAATTGTTACTTTGACATATGTTACATGTAATGCTAAACCTGAATTTTGTTATAAATGTCTCATTCAATTAATATTTGTTTACTAATTTTATTAATGATAACCTATTGGCATACATATTATTTTCTCTTTCATGCATTGAGATGATGCAAACTATTACTCACCCTATCACATTTATATGTATTTTGGTTTAAAGTGAAATGAAAGCTCTAGATGATAGGTGTAAATTTTGCTAATAGTTGTACTTCTAATGGATATAAATAAGTGCTTTTATAATCATGATAAATTATATTTTGTTAAGGTGTATTATAGTATGGCACGATAGTTGAGCGTGAATCTTTGATTTAAATAAATCAATTATAATATAGTTGTGTTTAATTATTTTAATTTGTACTATTCTCTGATGGATTGTTAATGGCTTTGTATTGGTTTATGTATAATATGAATGTTATGTAAATTTCTTTTAAATAGATATGAGGCTTTTTTAGGAGAACATATATAAGCATTGGGACTCTAGTGATTTATGTATAGTCTAAATTGAAAGTTCACCTATTACAATTTAGTCCAATGTGGTTCGATATATGCTCTTGAGTCAAGTTATGAAACTTCCCCATTTAGCTTTAATGAGATGTTTTTCTATTTCAAATTATGATTTTGAAGATTGGAGACATAGGAATATCTTCTAAAGATATATATCGCATGCAGTGAGAAAATGTGCAAATAAGTTTTAAAAGTAGTAGTGTAAACTAGAAAGTTATGAAGATAAGATTTAAAGTGATGTTTTCTCTACAAAATAATACAATTTCTTTTAGAAAGGCCATGGATATATGACTTAAAAATTTTACTATGATTAAGCTAAATTTTCTAAATTTAAAATACAACAATAAGACCGTCAAATTATTCCCTACCAAGCCACATAAATCAAGTGTTGAACTCAAACATGCCTCACATCTCAAGAAAAATGCACAACTCTAGTTGATTGTGATTGAGTGACATGTTAATTCCCCTTCTATCTTAGTCATCTAATATGATGTTAATGATTCCCCACCTATCTTAGACACATCCTAATGCCACTAATATCTATTGTGATGCACCGAGCTTTCATATACCTTAAGACAAATTCTAATCACCCAAATCATTTATCTGCCTTGGGCATCCATTTTGATGAGCCTAGAAGGATGTTATATCTATTCCTATTAAAAGCCGCATGCATAATATCCTCTCAAATCATTTGACTGAGTTGTTTAACACATCCCATAATGAGCTCAATGATGAACATATTATTACATCTTTGTCCATTGAGATACACATACTTGATATAGTCTCAAATCATCAATTGAACTTTTCTAATCCATAACCTGGTGACATGTTTTATCAGTTTATGAGACTTCTTTCCTTAAGAAGAAACATATATGTTGTGATCTCAAACTCTCAACTTGTTTTAGTTGACACACCACATAGTAAGTTGGCAATGAACTACCACCCATGAGTACAATACAACAAAACTTAGTTCTTAGGTTAAATCACATTTAGTAGACCTATGGCAACCCACTTATTACCCTGACCTGCATAATAGCATTGATGGTTTGTTTTTGAGACATGCTAATCTAATAAATATAACACATCACTCATTATATGCTATTGCATTTTCATTAGCACTTCATATTCAGTCTTCATTCAAGTTTGACATAAACATTAATAAAGCTAAAGTCTTTTTTAAAAATATTAATCATAAAAATATAATGACACTGATTATGCCTTACATCTATTCCCTCTACTTCACAATCACAAAAATAATACATTGTATAGGAACATTGGAAAAATTATTTATTTTTTGGTTTTGCTTCATAATATATTTTCTGCTCCTATGCTTATTGTGTGTGATATTTTATGATCTCAAGGATTTTTAAAACATTGGGACTGACAAATGAGCTCACATGCAAGAGGCAAAGATACATTATTGTAAGTGTTCTCACACATAAGTTTATTGATTGATATAATCATTCCACCTGATGGTACTCTTATAGATAAAAGCACTCTACCCCCTCCAATAGCACATGAATATCCTTCAAAGATAGCCAGCAAACCTTAACTGCCACTTTTGCAGCTACAATCATCCTACCAAATGATGCTCCTAACTACAATCACTCCAACATCTCTAGCAGACATAAGATAGACCCAGATAGACTTGAAGTGGATTTCTTCTAATCATGTGGGTGCTTACAATAATTTTAACTTTATAGAATAAAGTACTTAGAGATGTGGCAGAGTTGATGCAACATAAATATAAGATCATAGCATGAATAAAAGCACCATATCAAGATTTCATATCATCACCATCACCAATAATCCGTATCTCAAGCAAGAAGCAAAATCTTCCTACATGACCACTTCATGAAAGAAATCAAGCATAGGTTCAAATTTCAAGACCACTACACCTTCTTTGTTTCATTGGCCTCTAGCTTATAATGGAAAGAAATTACATAATGAAAAAATCCAAATCTCCCTCCAAAACCCCATTATCGACCACTTCAAAAAAATAATTATTTTCAAAGCTACACTATTCTCATTGGAATGATCGATACATGGTCTCCCACTTTCCATGTATTTTGTTTTCTTTGCTTATAAAACAAGCCTCTATGTACTCACTTTGAATCATTTAAGAGGCCATTTGGTTGAATGCAAAATTAATGTACTATATTTGAAATGCAAGAGTTTTAAAAATTCTTGTGTTTGATTTAAGTAAATGATTAGCCTTACATCAAGAAATTCTAAACTCACTCTCTAGTTTATTTATAGTGTATTCTTAATTCATTAGATTTGGCCAAGTTATGAATACATTGCAATTTGCAGCCATTGCAGCCATGCATAATTGCCACACCTATTGAGAGAAAACACATATATAGTTCAAGAGAACCAGAACAAAACATACAAAATGAAACAAATAAAACAAGAGTGCATGAAGAACACCAGAATTTACATGAAAAATCTGAAAATAGGAAAAACCATGGAGCCACACCACACCAAGAAATCCACTATGAAAAAAAGAATAGAATTGTATAAATTGCACTTCACTCACTCTTCACTTACACTCACATGAGAATTGTGAAAAGACACATAAAAAATTGCAAAAAAACTGCTTAATCACTTCGTAGTGCTGCGATATCATAAAGGCAGCGCCAAAGCGCTAATGGTTGTATCATTCTACTATGGTGCCTAGGTTTTAGTGTTGCGGTGCTACCACGCCAAGGCTCTGGCCTCTTTGTTTTCCTAATGAAATCCCACAAATCATGGCACCATAGTGTAGACCTCCTAACATTGAGGCATTGCCTTCTTTGTCTTTGAAACCAAGACCTTCATTTCACAATATTGAGGAGCTGCAAATGCAACGCAGAGGCGCTATACACCATAAAAAAATTTTTGGAGATTCCCCTTAAACCACAGAGCAAGAGGTATGATGCACCACTCAACCCCCCAGCAAGCTCACATCGAGCTCAACCGGAGAAATTGAGGATTGAGTTGATAGCATATCCCTATTTAATCGACACAATGAGGTCCACAAAATAACAATCTCGCACTTGAAAAACGTTTCAATCAATCTTTCTCCTCTAAATCTACAACATCAATGATAGCCAAAGGCTATGATATGACTCATCTCTGCCTTAACTTTTAAGAAGCTCAACTGAAGCTAAACATAGAATCAATTTCTCAACTATCACTATCTTCATTAACATGTATGTAGGATTTTGAGCTGTATATATATATATATATATTATCCAAAGATAACTTAGAAACTTCTAAAGGTGAACAAAAGAAATGATACTTTAGTTGGATATACTTCATCCTGGCATGAAATGTAGTATTTTGGCTAAGTAAATAGCACTATTCTATCACTATGTAGTTTATTATTTGCTTGACCCTTACTAAGTTCTATCACAAAGATTTGCAACCACATTATTTCCCTGCTAGCCTTAGTTATAACAATATATTCAGCCTCTGTATTGATAGAGCAATATTCTGCAATTGGGAAACTCAACTCATTACAACATCTCCTAAAGTGAAGATATAATCTTTTATGCTCCTCTTACCATGAATGTCTTCAACAAGATCAAAATTTACATATTCACGTAATTCAATCCTTACACTCCCAAAGCAAAGTATTTTATCAACTGTCCCTCTCAAGCATCTAAGAATCCATTTAATCACCTCCCAATGATATTTGTCTTAGTTACTCATGAATCTATTGATCACGCTCATTGCACATGCAATATCTAGCCTTGTAGAAATCATAACATACATTACACTTTCAACAGAAAAAGCATGTGAGGTTCTCTCCATTTGTTCTCACTCTACTTCAATCTTAGGCGATTACTTTTTGGGTAGTCGAAAATGACTAGCCAAGGGGATGCTGACTTTGCCTCACTCATGTTGAATATCTAAACTACATTTCAACATATTCTAAGGCAACTTCACTGTACCTACACTCTTATCTTTGTTGGTTCTTATACCAAAAATTTTCATAAGCTTAATCCAAATCTTTTAGTTCAAACTCTCTTGATAGCTGCTCATTTAGGTCATTAATCTTCTTCATATGTGATCTGGCAATCAATATATCATTCATATACAAAAGAAGAAATATATATCAGTTACCAAAATACTTAAATAAACAACAGTGAACTAACGGGTACTTTGTGTACTTATTATCTGATATAAATCTATTAAATCTCTTGAACCACTATCTTGGTGCTTTCTTCAAACCATATAAACTCTTTTTGAGCCTACGAACTATTTCTTCTTTTCCTGGAACCACATATCCCTGTGATTGCAACATGTACAACTCATCTCCTAAGTCACCATAGAGAAAAATTATCTTCACATCCATCTGCTTTAGATGCAAATCCTCCACTGCTACTATGCTCAACACAACTCTGATTATTGTCGCCTTCACTATTGAGAGAAGATTTCAGTGTTGCCAACTCCTTTTTGCTGAAATCTTTTCACAACAACCTTGCATTGTAGCACTTGTTGTAATATGGTTCTTCCTTCAATCTTCAAACCTACTTGTTGTGCAATGTTTTTTTGTTATCTAGTATTTTCGTCAATTCTTCATGTTTAATTTGGTATGACTGATTATATCTCATTATCCATGGCAAACACTCACTTCTTTGAGTCATCATAGCACTCTTGTTCAGTACTATTAGTTAATAATAAACAATATAAATAAAAAGAATACCTCTGTGTAGGCCATAAGATTTTGCTAGATATCCTGATATCAGTAACAGGTGTTTGAGAAACTCCATATGTTTCATCAGCCTAAGCATAATTCTTTTCTTTGTCTTCATAATCACCAATATCCTTTATCTCAACATATTTGAAAAATATTCGTGAGTAATGATGAACCATCCAAAGCCTCATTTATGTCCTTATATATTTCATTTTTATTGAAAGGGATATCCCTGCCCCAGATGAATTTTTTACTCTAATAATCTCAAAAATTATAATCAAATTCATATGAGTCATATCCAACGAAAATATACTTGATAGACTTTGAATCAAACTTACTCTAGATCTTGCATCAATATGAATATATGATGAATAATCAAATACTTTCAGCTGAGATATGTTTACCTCTTTACCACTCCATGCTTCCTCAAATAAGTCTTCTTTCAGAGGAATTGATGAATCATGATTGATCAAATAAACAATGATGAATCATCTTAAGTATCATCTGTGGAGATATTTGTATAGTGATTTTTATCTTGACCTCAACCACTAGATTTCTTTGAAGCTTTACAGTCCTTAAAGTGATCTTTATTTCCACAATTCCAACATTCACCTTCTTCTCTTCCTGATTTAGATTTTACTATCTTGGACATAGATCTCGTTCAACTTGAGTTTCTATATAAACTCATTCTTTTATTTTCAACATTTAAGGCAGAATTTAAGGTTTCATCATTCGTCTTCTTGCAAAAATTTTCATTCAGGGCTAACCCCGCAATATCATCAAAATTTAACTTAGCATTCCCTAAAGAGTTACCACAGTAACTAATGCATCCCAACTATCTGGTAATGAAGATAAAAGCAATATTTTTCTAACCTCATCATTAAACTTGATGCTAAGAGCATAACTAGTTTGTCTGGGTCAAAATACTCGTTGTTGTGAGCATTTCGTTATTAGTTAAACTAACGAGCAACGAACAAAATTTTTAGCTCAATTATAACGAGCCTTCAGTGAGGTCTGTTGCTCATGTTCGGCTCAATTAGGCTCGAAACTTAAAATGTATTTAAAAAATATATAAAAACAATAATTTATTTATTATCTATGAATATATATATATATATATATATATATATATATATATATATATATATATATATACATTATAGTGTATAATACATTATAATTTTTAGTTCTCTATACAATACACTACAATTTCATTATAATATATTACGATTTATGCATTGAGCTAAAGTCAATCTTAAGATTCGAAGATTTGTAAGTAACCTAAAAAATCACTTATTCGGTTCTCCTATTCTCCACTTCTCCTCGACTTCAAGCCGCAGACCGCAATCCCTCCCTCTTCCCTCTCGGATCTCTCTCGTTCTCGCATGGCGTCTCGAGCAAGTGGAGTCGTGAAGGTGTAGGGCTTCTCTGTTCCTCTATCCCTCTCTCTCTTGTTCTCGCTCCTTTGAATCATCTGACTCATCTCTGTGATTCCCTCTATCTCTCAACTCTCTTAACTCTTAATCTCAGACTCTAAGCTGCTCGGCCCGTTCAAGTATTTCACAAGTACCTTTAGCCTTTCACCAATCTGTGATTCTTGTGATTATGTAATCTTTTTTAGAGCATAACTACTCTGATGTATGCGAGCCTCTGTTGGAAGTGATTCTACAGTTTGAATTCAGCTCTGGTGATTTTATTTATCAATGTGCAATCGGTTTTATGTTGAAATCGGCTCTGTTGATTTATTTAGAATTTTACGTCTCAACTCTCACGTACATATGGGCTTTGGAACACTTTAAATTTTGACATAAAGGTGCTTTGAAAAGGTTTAAGATTTCCTAAGCATACTTTTATTGCAGTCGATTGTAATGTTGTTTTCTTTCAATATGGTTTTGTGATTGGCTGATTGCACAGTATGACATACCCTTAGATGTGTTTTTCGGGTTTACATGAATCGGCTCTGTTGCATTTTCAGATCGTCTATTGAACAAGCCCTATTTTATGCATATAATTTAGGAAATAAGAGAAAATGCTACCATTATGCTATACTGATTGTTAGTAATCATAGTTTTTATGGTTGTCAACTTGTCTCATCTTATTTTTGGAGCATTTTTGTTGAAAGGTAGATTTTGATCTCCTCTCCACATGTTTTACAAAATATTTTTATTGCCCTTGTGGTGCGTCCGCTTGATCCTCTTCCTATGGTCTAGTAATTAATTGTTAACACTTTCTCTTGAGATAAAATGATGATTGCTTCAACCACTAAATTCCATCAAGGGACACCAATGAGATTATTTGTGATGCTTTGACTTATTTATTATTAGGTCAAAGCCTGCATAGCCTCCTTTTTCTTTGGAAACTTTGTTGCACTAAGTTTTCATTATTGATGCAGACAAAGTAGGCATTTTTAATTTGAGAGCTTGCAAAGAGGTTTATTTTTCCTTTTAAGCTCATTTTTTTGAGAGGATTGCGGAGGTTTTACAGCTATCTCACTAGCCAGTTGGTTGTATTGAAGAAATAATGTAATAGTTTTATGTTTGGGTAGACTAGCCTTCAACAACACTTGCTACAAATTATCACCCATACTTTCTAAAGATGTTTTTGCGTAAGGTTAGGAGTGATACTAGAGGTGCTTCTGTACTTCTTTCTATATTGTTTATGTACAAGACTACGTGCTTATAGATCCATTGAGAACGATGAGTCTCTATTTTTCTATATAATACTAGTGCTTGTTTTATGTCCTTTAGTTCTTTTGAACTTGGACAAAATTCAAAGAATCAAATTAAAAAGAGTTTTTATGAGTCAGGTCCTTCTAAGAATAGTTTATCTTTGTTTAGAGTTTTTTTCAAGGTGACTCAAGATGATTGCAATAAGTTTAGTAAGTAATGGTTATCTATATTGCACTTCATATAGAGTTATTGGTATTGGGTTATCTCTACTGCACTACAATTTCAGATTATCTCAAATTCATTTTTCTAAATGTATCATACATCATTTTCAAATTGTTGGATACTGAATGATTATAAAAGTTGTTTATCTGTCAAGACAGTTAACACATTAGTTTGTGCATCTAATTGGATTAGATCATCTCAAAGAAGTGTTAAGACACATTTGGTGAGTGCTTCTCACATAGTACCATGTAACTTAATATTGTTATTACATTGTATCTTTTAAGTATTTTAACAATTTTTTATATTTTTTCACAACAGGAAATATGGGAAGAGGAAAATTTGGGTGTTCCTTTAGGTGATTCTTAAGCAACAATACTTTTTGCTACGCTACTAACCTACTAATCATTTAGGGTTATCGAAGACATTTAATTGCAAATGATTTACGTAAATATTTTTTAAGGATTTGTTATATTGATGATTGATTGTGTGATTTGTGTGCACTAACATTTAGCAAGTCTTATGCACAATTATTTATTTGCTTACTTTGGATTGATTTATATTTAAAACTTATTGTGTAATATTATTCTGTTTTAACTGTTTTTTTGAAGAAGTATTATAGGAGTGAGGCTATAATGATTAAAAATACTCTGACAGATAAATATTATTTTATTGCTTGTTGCCTTCATTTTGGTTTATCATTTATGCATGTAACTCTGTAGAGGATTCAAATGATGATAACATAGTAAAATTTCAGCAAATTTTTTTTTATTGAACCTTTATGATTTGGATGCATGCAATTTATTAACCTTATGTGGGGCTTTTAAGATGATGAACATAAAATACTTTTATGTTTCAACCATATATAGTGCACGAGGTTACGTGTTATAATTAAATCTGAGCCTCTCAAGTTTCAAAACTCTTATATATTTATTCAACATGAAAATAGGTACGTTAAACTATTTCATTATTATTTTTAGCTTATTTATCATTAATAATGATGTGGCAGTTATCTAAAAAGTAACTACAAATCAAGAGGAATATTGCATAATGCATTTTCTTGAGCTTTCACAGGTATGTTAAACTATGTATTTTCAATCAATGTATTTTTTTAAATTTGATTTATTTTAATTTGACTTGTTTAATTGTATGTCAATTTATTCACATAATTATCTAATAATTTGTTGTTTAGTATGCAATCTTTTTTTATAAAATTTTGATGTAGAATGTATATTGTAAATTGTAAGAATTATTTGTTGTTAATAAAATTTTTATATTATTATGTATTTTTCTATTATTTGTATCTAAAATTTTATGTTCTAAGTTTAATAGTTCAAAAATGGAAAAGAAAAAGTTAGTTTTAGTATTTCATATGATAAATTCGAGCTATTATCATTTGCACCATAAGTCGAGCTCACAAAGTATTGTTACTTCTGTCAGCTATCAAAGCATTAATGATGTGTCTATATAAACAGGAGCCATTGCATTGCTTGAAGCCAAATGCTCTCATATACATATCATTTGAAATATTAACGCCATTAGCGCATGCTCAAATAAAGCGAGCATTATGTTATTTTAAAGCCAAATTTTATGCGAACGCCAGCCGCTCGAAATTTAAATGATTCGAGATTGCATTGAACATCGAAATTACCTGAATAGACATCCATTTGACTAAGGTTGTTCTTGTTAAAAAATCAAGATTAGCACGTATTTCGAGATAAATATATTTGATTATCTCCTTATTACACCTAGTCAAAAAAAATGCCTTGAGACTTGTAGCCGCCCTCACCCACAATTAGCCGCCCATAGCAGCCAATTGGAAGCTACCACGTAGGGCCCTCCCATGCAACCCCTTTATTTCCGCTCTTCTTCTTTTGAGATCTTTTCTCTAGCCAGAAAGGAACTCCGGCTCACTCCCTACTGCAAGCCCCCCCTCATTCGCCATTTCGGTGAACTCCCAAGCGCCACAATCCTCGACCTCAACTCCCCTATTCCGCACACCCCTACAACATGATGGGAGTCTCACTCTCTGATGAAGACGACATCCGAAAATCCCCCTTTTGATTTTCTTCTCCTTCCTTTCTGGCCCGTCACCTCCTCACTTCTTCTCCGCGCCTTCCCTGCCATGCCTTCTCACCTTTTCCTCGTCTCGCCTTTCCTTCATAGACCTTAACCCCTGCGGTGACCACAACTTTCATTAGTGCTACCTTTGCACCTCCGTCGCCTGCCAAGGCTGCCATCATGGAGCTTGAATTGTACAAAGGAGAAGGAGATACGGAAATCACCCCAACAGGGATTTACATCGGCTCGGTGGTGGCCTCACCGGGCCCTTCGCCAAGAGCAGTGAGTCCAGCACTAGTGCTTTCAAATTCAGGAAAGAGGATCGAACAAGCAATCGGGAAGAAGTACATGAAACAAGTGACGGGGAGACACAATGACACGGACCTCCATTTAGCGGCGCAGCGTTGTGTCGTGGCGGCGGTGCAGTAGGTCCTTAGCGCGATTGATGCGCTGATGACAGGCAAATCGTCGGGGGCGATTTATCGTGGCGAGATTCGGTTGGCGATAGTGAGCGAGGTCAACGAGGTCGGAGACGGCACTCTTCATAGCAGCCGAAGGGGCATCGACGTGAGCTGCTGAAGTATACTGACAAGGAGGGCGTCACGAGGAAGAATCGGTCTGATTATGATGTTCTGCAAGTGGCAAGCCGAGAAGGGCACCATGCCAATGTGCAGGCACTTCTGGATCTTGATCCTAAACTCAGGAGAACATTTGGCCCCTCAAATACAACTCTCCTTATATCTGCCGCGACAAGGGGTCACAAGGAAGTAGTAGGCATCCTACTGGCTCAGGATTCTGGAATGGTGGAGTTGGCTAAAACAAATGAAAAAAAAATGCATTGCACTTTGCTGCTCGATAAGGGCATGTTGATGTTGTAAAAGCATTGTTGGAAAAAGACCCACAGCTGGCCAGGACTGATAAGAAAGGCCAAACTGCTTTGCACATGGCGGTAAAAGGAACGAACTGTGATGTGGTCAAGGCTCTAGTTGATGCTGATCCAGCAATTATGATGCTACCAGACAAGTATGATAGCACAGCATTACATATTGTCACAAGGAAAAAAAGAGCTGAGGTGTTTGAAGACCTTATTATGCTCAATAGAATTGATGAGTTTGAAGACCTCCCTCTGCGCAGCGTGGCTGGTTTGAAGACTACGATCACGCGGTGTCAAAAACACCGGCGCTTAGAAAGCGTAGAGGGTAAGAAGCGGCCAAATACAACCTCTATCGGGACGTCGAGTGCCGAAAATTCGTCGGATTGGACAATAGCAAATGACTTAAAATGGCATAATAATAAAAGAATAACTTCAAAAGAAAAATGATGAAAATGAAGAGAGATGAAAGAATATACATGTATGCTTTTTTGTGCAGATATTTGAAGATCTTGTTATCTCAAGATGGCGGTTAGAAGAAGACCTACGTAGTGTCATAAGATACGACCGTTATCCGATAGAGGCGGCCGGAAGGTCGAATAACGTCACTTATATCACGGGGGACGCCAGAGAGGCTGAATTTTGGATTGATGGGTGACTTAAACAAGAACAAATAGAAGTGTTGACAAGTTTAAATTGAGCTTGTTTGAAAATGATAAATTAAAAAATAAATCTACATATAAAATTCTAAAAGTCTTTAAATAAGAATGATCTTAGAGGGGACTCGACGACTTATTGACGATCATAAATAAGACTTTTAATGAACTTGAGATTTGTTCTCCTAATAATAACAAAATTCAAGTAAAGCTTCTAGTGATCTTGATAGTTCCCTATGAGCACAAACAAGACTTACAGTGGATTTGAAAACTCGTCTTTTAATCAGAACAAGAATTAGATAAAATCTTCATAGAACTTGCAAAGAATCCAACAATTACCTAAATGCTTAAAGAGGTTATAATAACTATTATACAAATAAGAATAAGTATCAAAAATATTGAACTAATAAGACTTGAAAACTCATCAATGAGCATAAATCATATTTCTTATTTAATGATCAAATTATGTTACGATTCATACTGAACAATTTGGATTGTGCTATATACCACATCAAACAAATCGTTCAGAGCAAAAAGAATTTGAATGAGACTTATGAGCTACGAAGCTTCTCTGATCACGAGTTAAGCTCCATTGAAACTTAAAGAGCTCATGAGCTATGAATCTTAATAAATAAATATTAATCTAAATAATTGAACAAGATGCGAAATGTCAAAAACGAATCAATATGAAATTAGAAGCGAAGGCATTGGGTTAAATTCTAAATACTTCAAATATATTAATTTTGCATAAATTATGGAAACTATCACTCAATTCAAGTCTTGACTTGTCGTCATTTGAAAGAGACGAATTCTTATACAAAATATAAGATAATCTTCAATTCAATTTGATCTTTTCAATTAGTATAAGTATTCTAAATGATCATACGCCTTATCTTTGAATACTCTTGGTGTCGAGGATGCGTGGGTTGATTCCCGTTGAGTCCAAATTAACTAATGATGTTGTTATAACTTTCTCCATCGAGAAAATCTCGAGCTAATTACGTCGTTGGCGGTATAACGGCCATCTCACTAACTCCCCAATAATAGCTTAATTGATCAAGATATCAACCTGAGGTAATCATTATTATTAAAAATATCTCAAATATTTATATTCAATATCCTCAAATTCCAAATATAAATCTAGATTTGATCCTCTATTATTAAATTAATAGAGTTGATAGGATTTGAAATAATAAACTAAATGATAAATGCAGACTATCTATATAATTTAGTTGATTGAAGATATCAGTAGGTAATCATTATTATTAAAAATATCTAAATATTTATATTTAATATCCTTAAATCCAAAATTCTCAAAATATAAATCCCTCGATCTATTATTAAATTGATAGAGTCGAGATCTAAAAACAATAAATTAAATGATTTAAACACACATGGGCGACCATCTTTGAATGCTTAAACTTGTGTTCGAGGATGTTATGCGGGTTGATTCGGTTTGTCTTGGGGATGTCGTTAACAAAACCTAAAATCTAATAATTATATTATAATATTCTTAATCTAATAAAATTTTTTGAGAGGTAATTTTGTCATATGACATGATTGATCGATCCATTATTATTAAACTAATAAAAACAAAGATAAAAAAAACAAAAATCACCTCGATGATGGCCGTGATGACTGAATATTTCAATTGAAGGGGTTTTCATAATAATAATAATAATAATAATCTATTCAAATTATAATGTCAAATCATTATTAAATAATCAAATATTCAAACAAAAAAATATATAAATTAAATGAAATTATTTAAATTTAAAGTCAAAATCCATCCAAAATCCTTTGTCGAGGGTACAAATTAAAATTTTTTGCTCACAAGCAAAGCGATGTCAAATCAAATATATAACTATTTTCACACTCAAATAATCTTGCAGTAAGGGCGTGGCGTGGCGTATCCCCTGTCACGTAGTTTTAAAATGGCATCACATAAAATGGCATTCTGACCAGGCCTTGGGTGGTTCAGAGCGATATGGCAAATTACGGTCACCACGGTATATGTTCTCACTTTCTTCTTTGGTACTATATAGTATATTTTGATTGGGCAAAAGTCTCTGTTACAGTAACTTAAACTCTCTGCACAAACTCCAGATATAAGGATTTCGGGCGAACGTATGTGTTGGCAGGATCCTTCGATCAGTTGGGTTATTCTCCTCTAAATAGGTATGCACTAGGGATCGGAATGGGATCTAGATCGTGCACGTCATCATTCCCCCAACCATCCGCTTTAAGTTAAATGTAATGACTTTCAATAATCTAAATTCTAAAACTCCACATGCTGCTATTATACGTTACGCTTGCGACTAACGATTAGTAATCAAAGTTCTCTCTCGGCATTGAGGGTAGTAATTATAGTGCTTGCTATAGAAACCCGGAACCGGATCTAAAGTCTCACAAATGAGGCGAAATCTGCAGGGTAGTTATCTATACTATTCACCGAAAATTTCAACGATAAACCATACTCTCTTCGAGATTGGTGGTAATTTTCACATCTTGAACAGATTCGAGCCAAATTCAAGCAAATAAATAAATGAGGCTTTCAACGAACCTAACATTCTCTTCACAAGCACTTCACACTGAAGCGAACACAATAAATATAAATGAGCCGAACACGAACAAAGCCTCAGCTCGTTCATGTTCGGCTCATTTACACCCCTATTTGTCACAATGTTGAACTTATTCAAATGTTGAACCACTAAACTATCATCTACCATCTTCATATTGAATAACATATTCATTAGAAAAATTTATTTTAAGCCTAAGGTTTCTAATACATTCTTGTTACTATAGCCATAAGATCAATAATTATCCTTTCATTAACAATGTTAAAATAATATATGAGAAAAAGTGAAAGTCGAATCAAACCTAAGATTGTTAGATTGAGAACTTCATATTCTTCTATAGTCATTGATTTCGACTTCTTAGTAATTTCACCTAGTGACAAATACAACTTCTTATATAGCAAATTTTCAATTTGCATTTTCTACACAGTAGAGTTTCAATCATTGAACCCCTCAATCTTGTAACTTTCTTCATCGAGCATTGCTATACTAGTTGTAAGGAGAAAAATCAAAATAATTTGAGAGAACTAGAGCAAAACTTAAAAAACAAAGCAAATAAAATAAGAGTGCATAAAAAACTAGAATTTACGTTGAAAATTCGAAAACGAGAAAAACTACGGAGTTACGCCACACCAAAAAATCCACTATGAAGAAAAAACTAATGAGAATTGTACAAATCACTGGGCACTCACTCTTCACTTACACTCGCAAAAAAATTGTGAAAAGACAAAAAAAACTATAAAAAATTAGCTTAAGATGGACTCTCTGACATTGTAGTCGAGAAATGCTAACGCACTAACTCCATTCTACTTTGGTGCTCAAGTTCTAGCATTACGACACCACCTACAATAGCACCACACTGGCATGTCTGTCTTCCTGTTGAAATCTCACAAATCCTAGCACCATAGCATCGACATCCTAGTGTCAAGGTGGTGACTTTTTTGTTACTAAAGCCAAGACCTTCGTTCCACAACATCGAGGCATTGCAGATGCAACACCTAGATGCTACACACTAGAAAAAAAAATTCTAGGAATTCCCCCCTAAACCCCAAAGCAAGGAGCATACTGCCCCTCAGCGAGCTCACCATCGAGCTCGTCGGCGAAATTGATGGATGAGTCGACTATATCTTTGATTAATCAACACGATCAGGCTCCACAAAATTACACTACCTACCATCTTAGCCCATTCATTTGTAGTCACTGCCTAATTGCTTGCCGCCACCACAACCACTGCCCAATTGCTCGGTTGCTCATCGCTCCCACAACCATCATCATCACCTAACCGCCAACCATCAACGATTGCTACTTTCAATTGCCGATCACTATCATTGCCACCAGCTACCAACCGTTGCTGCCAACTATTGCCTAATCACTCACTTTAGAGTTTTACATTGATTTCATTTTACCTCAATCCAAACACAAAATAAATAATATTTTGTATTTATTTTATATCTAACTAAACTATAGAATATTTCAAACACAATACCTTTTAATTTCACTATATTTTAATAGCACTGTGTTCTTTTTTTAGCAAACCAAGTGACCACTTAGGTGAAAAAATAAACTCTAGCATTGCTTTTGTGCAATTAAGAAAAGTTTGATGGGTAATCTCTCCATTTGAACTTCAATAAGTTCCATAATTACCTAGGAGCTATTCAAACCCTCTTCTTCTTCGCCCCTCATTGTCTTCCAGTAAAGCCAATCTTAATTGTCATAAACCACTGCTCCACATCCTCCAAAACATCCCTCCACACTCCACAACCCAATTAAGTAACCAATCCCTTACCCTCTCCATCAAAATCTTAAATCATTCAAGTTTGAACTTCTCTGACAAAACCTAAGCCCCCTTTCAAATTAGCAATCACTTTCCCAACTTCTCTCCAAGCCTCTTAATCCTTATTAGATCACTCAGTCCTCTCAATCAAACTTAACTTAACCTTAACCTAGTTGACAACAACCCATCAACCCTATAAAAAATTCCCTTTCCCAAACCACTCACAGTTAACCCTTTCAAACACAAATCTTAATCCACACTAAATCCATCCATAAAGTATTCCTTCATCAAAGTTCAACTGAGGTTCGTTTTTGTTAGAATATTGAAGAATCCGATGCAAACACTTCTAGCATCAAATATCAAGCAGTAAAATGTTTCAAATCTTTTTTATCAAAAATGGTAGAAATAGAACAAAATATATCATCACACACCAAGGATTACCAAATTTCAAATAAGATACTTTAAGAGAATATCTATGATTCTTCTCTTTCATCAAATGGTGCTTATCTTGTTGATGTATTTTTGTTGGTTTTTTTTCCTAATTAGCAATTCTTTGTGATTGCTTGATGTTATACTCCGTTTATTGCCCAATTGCAAAAATTGTTTTAACTAATAAAAGCTTCCTTCATACATCATACATTACCACCAAAATGCTTACAAAGTGGCCAAAAACAAAAATATAATTAAAATGCATTTCAAAAATCTAGAGGTCGGACCCCAAACATCACAATGGGAGGTAATAACTATGCTTTAGGATTTCAATATACATAAAATGCCGTTTAAGGAAAAATAGGGTTAAGGTCAACAATTAAGGATTATAATATAATTATTTTCAATCATAATTAACAAGCTTATCAAAGGAAAAAAAAAAATTACTGAAAATTCAATTTGATCCATAAGTTCAATAGAAGATCAATAATTGGACAAGCCCAAGATCATCTCTCATCCATAGAGGATTTAAATGTACATTATAGATTGCAACAAAAAACGCAATGAGTTCTGCACCAATGATCAGAATCAAAACTGAACGAAATAAGTCAGATTTCCCATATCCTTCCAATGTTTATTCCATCATTGATCAAGCAAGCTTAACTTACTCTATCATCTATCAGATCATACTTTTTAACAAAGCATTACTTTTTAACCTTTTTCCGTGCCTCTGTTATTTCAAAAACCTTTGCATTTTTTTCATTCATAATACCTTGAATAGATCCTATGTGCATCTTTTTCAATGTCAAACTTGACATACAACTTCTTCTTGCTCAAAGTAACTAAGAGAAAAAGATAAACAAGATTGGAAGTTGTACTAAGCACTAGTCAAAGCAGAACTTAAACAAAAACAAGTTTTAACAGGGAATAAATGATAAGATGCATTTAATTATTCAACCAATAAATGATAAGTTTTAACCAAGGAAGAATACCAAGAGAGTGATAATGTTGAAAGAACTTATTCAAAAAATATGTTATTAAACAATATAAAAGCAGCTCAAGCAGCTAAGCAAAAAGGAAATATCTAAGAGAAATTTGCAACAAAAAAACATAAATAAAAAAGATAAGGAAGATGCCAAAGTTAATTTACTTCGAAACAAGTGATTCTCAAGGCTGCCTCGAAACATGAACTCATAGACAAGAAGTCTATGATCATCCTCACAGCAGTATCCAATCAACTTCACAAGATTAGGATGCCTTAGTTGTCCCAGAAATTTAACCTCCGTCTGAAAAGGGAAATCACAACAACATTAACAGAATATTTATCAATATATATGTAACAAATACAAACATGGTTTCACATAAAATTTAAAAGTCCCACTGACCACTTCTTCATGTAATGCAAATATAGTGGAAAGCAGTGGATGAACAGATTAAGTAGAGCCACAAACACAAGAAATAAGTCACCTATGCCACCAACACAAACTAATCATAAGTTAAGCTTTGGTTTCTCCATAGTCAAACGATCTAGAAATAGCATGGAATGTTGGTAAAGATGCGTGAAAGAGATTTCTAGCCTTTGCTTTCTTCATTGTTAGGGTCATAAATTTAAGGGGGAAAAAAAGAAAATGAAGAATGCCAATTCAAGTGAAAATGATATTGCAATTTCATTAAGTCCAAAGAAATAAGCAGATCATCAAGAATAGTCGTTTCCCGTCAAATTATCTGCTTGAGGTTATACTAAGTCAAAGAAACCAAGAACAGAAGGAAAATACCATCAACATACTACTTACGAGCCATTCTCTGTGTCCTTGAAGACCCTCCCTGTTCAGAACTTTCACAGCAACTGGCAGAGATTTGAGGCCAACCCTCACATTCTCATCAATATATCCCTTATAAACAGTTCCAAATCCACCTTCACCAAGAACATAATCTGAACGGAAGCTCTTCGTTATGGTCTCAAGTTCGAACAATGTGAATGCTATCACATCTGTGTATATTGCAATATTACTGGAGTCTGCAAAATTCCTTGGTGTAGAAGGATCGCTCATGTCCGAGAAGGAGCGATTATATTTCTTCTCAAACGAAGAGTTCTTTCCAGCCAATTGCGAAAATTGAAGCTTGTTGCACTGTCAACGGGAAAATTTATTAAACAAAGAAATGAACTTTCGGTGATAAAGCCCGTAACACTTGATAAAATAATCTACAGTTTGGAGAGTCATGGAAAGTTAATATACAAAAATGATACTTAGAAGGCATCAAACACCCATTCAACTTTGCCCATATTTCTACCTTTAAATATGTAACTGATGCGTTTTATCCCTAATTAGCCTCGGCAGAGCTATTTACTAAAAACATAGATTTTGGAAACGATATTCATAGAATTGACGCATTCGAAGCGGTTAAAAATGCCCAATCAACTTTGTCTGACAATATTTGTATATTTAAATATGTAGCCGTTCCTTCGGAACCCCTATAAAGCTCAGATATTAACCAAAAGGAAGGTTTGTACTCAGCGCGGGATTCAGCAATTTAAGTCTAGCGACTTAACGTTGACTTAAATAAAATGCATTTGGTGAAAGAAATGAAAGTTCTAAATACAAATCCTTCAATCGAAAACCCTTAAAAAAATAAAAAGGAAGTAGCGGAGAGTGATAGTAAGAAAGTTAGTGAGAGCTGGTTCAGTAATCAAATTTGATGCCATAAAAACCAAAACGATAAAATTACTCTTCCAAGAAAGTTCTTTGTAAAGGAAGAAAAAAGAAATGAAGAAATAAAAGTCTAAAGAATTCAGAAAGACCTAGCGCTTTGAAAAATCAAATATGTCATGAAATACAAAACTTTAGAGCCTCATCGTACCAAGATCATATCTTTAAGAAACCTAAATCACTAAATGTCACTCTCCACCAACTATTCAAATTGATCCGAGTGAAAAGAACGATAATGGGGAAAAGCAAATCTGCAAACGAAAAGAAAATGAGGGATAATAAACAAGAAAAAAACAGCCAGAAACCAACCTTGAGCATGAGCTGTAACCACTGCAGATTCCTCCCTTGTTCCACAATTTCCCATCCTGCACGACCTCAATCATTCTCCGCTGCACCAATACTCTCCTCTTTTTTTCTAGTCCTCGATCAGTTCCGGAGTGAGCTCAATCATGATATTGGAATTGCGCAACACTAGCGAGAGAGAGGGAGGAAGAGAGAGGTAGATCATATAGGCATATAATATAGATAATATAGAGAGAGGGAGGAGAGAAGAGAGAGTCAGAATGGCAAGTGGGAGAAGGAAGAAGCCCCAAGACTTTTCATTTTTTTAAGTTTCTTGCTACGCCACCACCGGATGCACCGCCACTGCGACCACTCCGAAAGATTCCTCACGATCCGCTTTAATTTAACATAAGGAATTCCCGTGCAACCGAGAGAGAGAGAGAGAGAGAGAGAGAGAGAGAGAGAGAGAGAGAGAGGATGTGAGACGTTGGGGGCGAAGCGCCCATTATCAGGGGATATGGTATATATATATATATATATATATATATATATATATATATATATATGAATACTTATGAACTAATTAGCTATTGATAAAGTGTATACAAGAAATTGTTTTTTTATTTTATTAGGTATACAAAAATAAAATTAGTATATTTTGAATACTTTAAAATTATTTAATTGTATGTGCAAAGTAATTAAAAAAACTTTTTTTGAGTTACTAGAATTATCCAAATTTTATATATATATATATATATATATATATATATATATATATATTTTAAAAATTCTTCACTAAAAATTCACTGTTTAGTTAAAAAAGTTTACTTTATATTTATTCTGCAATAAATTATTCTCTTTGATAATTTATATATTAAAGACATTAAATTAAATTTTAAATTATTAAATTATATCATATTTAATAAGCTAATTATTTTTTAGCGATTATAATGATTGAATGAATGCATTCCCTATAAGAGATACCTAAACTTCAAAGAAGCACCAACAGAATCAGCAAATAACAGATTTGAAGTTGAAAGCATACTGTGTCGAACATATGGTGTGCAATGAACATGATTGAAGCTGTCTTCTCCACAAAAAAAAAAAAAAAAAAAAACATGATTGAAGCTGTCCAAAAAAAAAGTGAGCCATCTCCAGCCGCTCCCTTACACATCACAGTGTCTGACAATCATAAACAATGAATTGAATACACAGTAGACATTTCCCCTCCATAATTCATTCTCATATCCATTGAAGGAGAGTGAAGTTCACCTGCTACTACTCTTTTTTCTGTGGCTTAGAGAGTTCTCTTAGCAGCAGCAATAGGATTGCTGATCATGTTATAATTTGTCCTTTCACTGTCTTTTCCCAATTCACCTTATTTATTTTGATTAACTTTAGCATCATCCATGCTGGCTTCGTCCTCCCAACTGAGCCACATTAGAGCTACAAACAGCAGCCAAAATACAGACCTCCACAGACGTAGCTCCAACAGCTTTGATCCATTCTCTGTTTGAATGAAATCAGTATAAAAATGAACTGGAGTGTTCGTGCCCAAGCAACCCAATATTCCAGTTGTTGTAGTCATGGAGTTCGTCCCACAGAGAGAATCATCGACCTCCATTGTTTCAATCCTTACGATCAAACCATTGACTGTGGCTTTTTCAGTGCACTCGCCTTATTGACTCCTTCAACTTTCTCAACACTATTCCCATTTGAAGTTGCAGGTATCAATGGCGAACTAGTTCGCCGCCGCCAACATCATCGGGGTAATGACGATGACCTCATCTCTGCCTTTGCGATCCCCACTTGTCCATCCACTCTATGTCAGCATGACAACATCCCCAACCTTAACAACAATAATCTCGTCCGCGCACTACCTGAATTTGAAATACACTAGATTTGAGTAAATGTAAAAGTCACACAAAGTAGAGATTTTTTTTTTTTTTGGAATGGGTATCCACCCAACACCCCACTCATTCATGTGGGTGATATCGCTCACTGGGCCCTAGGCACATTCATCACCCACACGCGTGATTCACTGATTTCAGCAGATAGCCTCGCCTGGAGGATTCAACTCTGTCGGTTCTCCGAGCACGCCCACCAACCGAGCTAAGAGACGGTGGGTCACAAAGTAGGGATTTAAAATATCGTAAAAATTTTTAATGTATTTATTTTGCTTCGATTCAAATAAAAAAAATAGAAAAATCACGTAAATGAAATTCAATGCAATCTATTTACCGCTATCTCTTAATTTAATTAAATTATTAAATAAATATAATTAAAATTTTAAATATTTATTGGTCTAATGTAATCAAAAATTAAATGAACGTATAATAATTTGGTTATATTTTTAAACAACTTGAATGAATTTAATTGTTAAATAAAAATATTTTTTTTTAATAATTTAGATGTATTAATTAAATAAATGACACATGAAACCATGGAATAAAATTTAACGCCGTGGCATTTCCATCACAATATTTTAAATTAAATTATTTTTCAAAGAATAATGCTTTCGAAAAAAAGCAATAATATTGTAATGATATGCATACAATATATAAGCTTGAAATGTAACAAAGATTGTATCACAAAGAGGGTATTTTATATAAATAATTTTTGAATTTCTTTTAAGTCATAGTCTACTGATCTGTGTGCGTTTTATATTTTTTTGTGCAATACTAAACAATAAAACTCATTATCTACCACCATAAATATTTAAACAGGCAAATGTTTAGCACAATTTATGGGAAAAAATCCCACTATTATAGGATCTTTGAAAATCTATCAAATGGCAAATAATCATATCACTCATAACTCTTTCTTTCTCAAGTGGTGTAATATACAAATGGCCATTATAAGAATTCGATGAATTTGATAGGAATTTAGATGAATTTGAAAAAAGACTTATAATATAATAAATTATATAGAAATAAAATGGGTTCACTTCTATAGCTTATTATGTAGATATTTGGTATTACATTTATTATTTATATAATTACATATTTTTTAGAATAATTTAATGGAATCACATTTAACATCCGTTAAACACTTTTTTTTATCTTTTAAAGACATATCTATGTTAGGTTCATTAATTTATGCTTATAGGCTCAAAAACATGATCAAAATCATAATGTGATTCAACACCAATTTATACTTATAAGCTCATGATTATATTAAAGGAGTATCATCATCATCAACAAGAACAAATCACAAGAATGAAGAATCACTATATCTTTTTTTTTGGCTTAGTCAATTTTGATATTTATATTGCTTTTCTTGATTGATTACTTTTTGTTATTGAATGATTAGATATATCACTAATCTATGTGACTTATCATTAAAGGTCTTCAAACTATTATCAAATCAAAGTATCATTTGTCATCTTAAGTTGGATTAAAGAAACACTATAAGTGCTACATACTTATTGATTTTTAAGAAAATAAAATATATTTTTTATATAAACTCATGTGAAATGCTTAGTGAACGCTCTAAAAAGTTGTGGATACTTGGTGATTAATCCAATGTTGGATGCCTAGTCTGTGTAAGGCTTCTATTTCTCTTATTGTCTAAATTTTCTATGTATCTTCTTCTCCAATAATTCTCAATCTACTAAACCATAAAATAAACCACTTACCTTTTATAATCCCTTTAAATAAACTTAATAGATCCTCCATCATCACTCATATCCTAAGCAATTATTGCATAATTTTTTCTTCATCTTAGCCTCACACCACTCCACTCGAATAAATTTAAATAAGACATTTCCTATGTTTACAACTCCAAAGATCCCTACATCCACCGCAACCCTTACACCTCTTAATCCCTTTTACACTAGCATTCCAAACTCACTACTCCTCTTATCATTGTTTTCCTTAAATATTACTAGCCCTAAAAAATATTTTGAATCTATTAACTCAATAATGAAGCGTAACTAGCCATGGCTAAGCCTTCACCTTTTTCATCACTTACTCTCTAAGATCCCACCAAGTATAGTGCTTTTACCCTCAAAATTCATCTTGCACCTCCATTATATTAGCATTTACTCTAAAGGATTCAAAGGGTACAAAATCTATGGAGAAATTAAAAAACCAACTACTTCAACTTGTTGGCTTCTTTAAAATAATGATTCACATTAGTGGGCTCTGAATATTCATCACCGACCTCTCGATGAAGAGAGTGATTTAGATTGTCAGTGAAATTTTCAGAAGGCAGATGAAATAGTAGATAAGACACTACTTAGAGATTTTGCCCTCATTTTGTGATGACTTTAGATCCTCCTGTGTTTCTCAGAATAATCACCTATAAGCACTCTCTCGATCGAGATAACTTTCGATTAAAGTCATCAGCAGTGTGTAGTGTATAGTAGCAGCATATGGAGTTTTGGAATTGAGATTTATGAAATTCATTATATTTAGCTTAAAGCGAATGGTTGGGGGAACGATGATGCGCCCGATCTAAATCCCATGGTTCCATCATCTCGGGCTATCGCGATCCCTAGTCTACTTAATGAAAGAAGGTAGTCGACCCAACCTAACTGAAGGATCTTTATCAACAACACATGGGTTACGTTGTCCAATAAATTCTTGTAGACCTGGGGTGGTGTTAGTCTAAGGAGACAAGCTTAAGTCTACTTTAGCTAACAAAGGGCTTTTTTCCCAATCAAGTATACCTTATGATTCACAACTCAAAGGGCTGAGCCATTGCCGAGCATACGTGTTACAGTCGTGACCGTTATATAGTGAGGTCATTTGGCGACAACCATCCGATCAGAGGGCTCTGATCGTAACTACATCATGTGGAGCCTACTAGACAAGCCATGCAATCAGAGGACATGGGTCACGTTCTTGCTAGCATGAGATTGTTTGAGAGTAAACATAGTTGTGTACCTGATTTAACTTTGGCTCCTTTGTGAGCTAAAGTTTTCTTAATTTGTCAACTCTGACAAACAGTTGCGGAAGGTGAATTAGATTTTTAGCTATAAGTTTTTAATATTGAATTTCACTTAAATATTTATAGCTCAATGATATTTCAAATTCTGCATTTATATTAATATTCAATCTAAATTAATTTGCTTTAAAATTATAATCATATTTTTATTGAAGTATCCCTTCAGGTTAAAATTTTCATTTAATAGAATCATCATCGGGATAGATGTATTATTTTACTATTTCAGATCCTATCAACTCTATTAATTTAATAATTGAGGATTAGATTTATTGTCATATGACAGAATTAGTTTCTCAGATGTTTTATTAGGTTAAAGATATTATAATAACATCATTAGATTTTTAAATTTTGTTAACCCGGACCCGGTCCTAAGACCCAACCAGGAATCAACCCGCGCAGCATCCTCAAACATTAAGTTAAAGCATTTAGCATAGTGTCGGGCCCCATACGGGTGTATTTGATTCAGCATTAATTTAAACTTAAGAGATTTGTATAATATTACTTGTTTTAACTAAATTTCATTACAAGTATAAATTTTTAGATAAAATTTTGATAGCATTTCGGCAGCCTCCTAGCGTCGTCCCCACATAGGGGGCTACAACGGGGCTGGGACTGCCCACCATGCTAAGAAAGGCATGTATGGGTGGTGTAAACACCACTGCCGAATGCGTCATCCTACCATGTCAAGAAAGATATGTATGGGTCTCTAAAGTACCTGTATGAAGCACATATTTTCTATCACGCCAAGAAAGGTGTGTACGGGTACTTATATATTTGTAATGTCAAGTTAAAATATTAATTTTAACTTTATTATTGAATTTTCATTAAGCAGTTTATGAATCATATCGGTAAAATTTGGTAAGCATTTTCATCAGATGTAGATGGGTATAAAGCCGGTATGTTGGGCACGCCGAAAGGTGTGTCTGGATGGTATAAATCACAACTTAAATGCGATTTCTCACCATACCAAGAAAGGCATGTATGGGACTCTAAAGTACCTGCTGAAACAGATTTCCCCGCCACACCAAGAAAGGCGTGTACATGCACTTATACACCTGCAATATTAGTTCAAATAACAATTTTATATCACAACATAGTTTACTAACAAGCTATGTAAGTCCCTTTATTGGTGCAAAGTTTGGAAACATCCCAGCATCATCCCCGTATAGGGGGCTACTTTGGGTATGCTGGGCCTGCCCATCATGCCAAGAAAGGCGTGTATGAGTGGTATAAACCATGGCTTGAATGTGCCTTCCCACCATGCCAAGAAAAGTATGTATGGGTCTTTGAGGTACCTACTGAAACAGATTTTTCCGCCACGCTAAGAAAGACATGTACGAGTATTTATACACATGTAAGCAAGTACAAGTTTCTTTATCACGCCAAGAAAAGAGTGTATGAGTACTTATAGTCAAAAAGCAAATACATGTTTTCCTATCATGCCAAGAAAGATGTGTACGGGTACTTATGGTCAACAGCTTGAGGCGAGCTGTGTTCATGGGGGCACCGCAGCACTCTGGCGAGCGAGCTCAGGTGTGCAGCACTAGCGTGTGCATCTTGCGCGTCGCATGGGCCACGAGAAGTGCATGTGAGACTAAGTGTCTTAGAGCTTAGCACGCGCATGAGACTCACAGCGAACACTGCAGCGTGGGTCGCGTGAACATTCGCTACTACCATTACATGCTACTTCGGTGTCGAAGTGATTATTATAGTTCATGCAACAGTGTCGCCAGTCATTTCACGCGAAAAACTCCATCGGGCACTATAGCACAGTGAACGGGGGAGAAAGAGAGAGAGAGAGAGAGAGAGAGAGAGAAAGAGAGGGGGGAGAGGGCTTACGGGAGAGAGAGAGAAAGAGACAGATGTCGGCTATGGAAGAGTGGGAGAATAGGAAAAATTAGGTTTAGGATTTTATGAGAGGAATGTATAGGTTTATATTTTTTATTATTTTATTTGCCCTAATTTGAATTTTTCATGCCAACATCATCACATAGACAATATATATATATATATATATATATATATATATATATATATATATATTCATCAAACTCGATGTTCGACGTAGCAGTGCGTCGATGATTGCCATTTGGTTCAAGTCTGCGTCAAATCGGGGTCAATTTTAATTCAAATTTGCTCGTCTGATTCCACTTGCTCGATATTCATGCAGACTCATCCGAATTGAGCGCGGACAGTCTTATTTAATAGGTTTCAATGTTTTGACACTAATGGAGTGATCAATTTCATGAATGGACATCATTTGGGCAATATCGCGGCTTCCCGACCTCAATATGCATGTCAGCGTATCAGTGACCCTCCTTGATCGATCAACCGTCGAATTATGCAAGATACCTATTCTGATCAATTTTGATATTCTGAATGTGATGGGGGAGTCCTTTCATCGATCGGAGATCATTTGGACTAATTTTTGATGTCATCAACTACGCTTTAGCTCCAAGTTGCGCGTTGAAGCTCGTCGAATTCACCTTGTGAGCTTAACTTGACTTATGGCGCATACAAAGAGGTCAACAAATGCCCCCCAAATAAATATGATTTGTGTATGGAGCGAATCATATTTGTTAAAAGTTAGTTGACCCTTTGGGCTGGCCCTGGGTCTTGGATCACTTCAACTTTCAACTTTGATGGGTTCAATGAAGAGCTTCTTCTACCATCTACTCTCTGCTTCGATGGGTTTGCAAAAAGTCTATTTCTTTTGTGTCTTCACAGATTTGTCTTTCTTCCGACCCTAGCTTCATGCTTGACCGGGTTGGATGGAGGAATCGATTTGTTTGCTTTGAGATTTGAAATTCCTTATATCCTAGCTTTAAGTTTGATAAACTTTCATGAAGGATTGACCTGATTTGTCTATATTGACTTGTCAGGAAGTGTATGTCTAAGTCCCTCTTTGCTTTGAAAGACTCATTGTGGTGCATCTGATTGAACTTTCGACTTATATTATGTCAATTTTGAGTTATCAATCTAGCACTGTGTGCTTTAACAGATTGAATAACTATGAAATTACTTTAGTTCAGCCATTTCCTTTGTGTGAACTATGGAATCGCTTCCTCGGTCCTATGCTTTCTACTTTGCAGATTTGATGAGGGAATTCGCTTTGATCTGTGCTTTGTGCTTGATCAGATCATTTGAAAAGAGATTGGAATATACCTTATAGGCAATATATAGATTGATTTGAGACAGCTCTAAATTAAGAGTTTCTTTAGATTATCTTGGTCCATCGATTGAGTGGAAAGATCTTTTGGGCTTTGGTTACTTGTAATCACTAAGATGGATCTGGTTTGAGATTGAACAGCTATCATCATTGGACTAACGAGCAGGGGCTCTTTCACTGTGGCCTTCTCTTGCGGCTTGTTGAGTGAGGAGAGCATCAGCGACTCGACCATTTGTGGGATTCTTGAGTCCAACCTTTAGAACTTACTTGAGTATTTGGCTTAAACTGTGATGGTTTAGTGGCCATGTCATTAGATTGATGAACGAAAGCTCTTTCACTACGGCCTTTTCTTGCGGCTTGTTGAGTGAGGAGAGCATCAGCAACTTGGCCACCTGTGAGCTTGTTGAGTTCAACCTTTAGAACTCATTCGTGTCCTAGACTTGAAAATGTAGAGGTTGATATTTTTCCAACTTAGTTGATTGAAGCTTCTAAAATTAAGAGTTCTTCTGACTTGATCTTCGACATTTGACGAATCTTGGAGGGAAACTTTTGACATTCAGGGTTATCTTTTTTTGCATTGAAGCAGATTCTTTTTGTTCTTGTAAGACTTGCAACTTTAACAATTATAGATATATTTAGGGATCTCGATGTAAAGATGGATGTCAACTTGAATGCATATACAAGAAGCTCTTCTGTTTCACAGGGAATGATTGAACAACTTTGATTTATAAAAACTAAAAAATTCCTCATATCTAATAGGGGGATTGCAGACTAGTTCAGAAATATATTACAAAGTTTGAACTTCTTTAATATAAATAAATGAAGCTCATTCTGATTATTATACATATATTTATCTAAAGATCTCGGCTTGAAGCACAATGTCAACTTAGCAAAATATATAAAAATGCCCCCTGTCTAACAGGAGGAGGCTTTCGTAGTAACTTGAAAATGCATTCTCATTTTACAAGAGAATCTTCAAGTGACATTACATATGTATTTGATATGAAAGCCTTACTAGTGCAAGATTCATTTAAGTATTTATATACTTATTCATAGTCAGTTGTGATATTTCTTGAGATATCGATCGTTGATTGGTGGCATCAGTTGTTGACCATTCTTGTCAATAAGCTGGTAGGCTCCTCCTTCGTACACCTTTCCTATGACATAAGGACCTTCCCAGTTGGCTTCAAATTTACCATCGATCTTGCGATGAGGGATGATTGGCCTTCTCAGCACCAGAACCAATTCACCTTTCTAGAATGTCCAAGGACGTACTGAACTATTGAATGCTTTGGACATCCTCGCTAGGTAAATTTTTAAACTTTGTTGAGCTTGAAGTCTAACTCTATCAAGTGCATCCAACTCTTTCATTCGTAGGTGAGTGTTCTCATCTTGAGTAAGATTGAATTGGACAACTACTCGAAGTGATGGTAGCTCAACTTCTAGTGACAGAATAGCTTCAACTCCAAATATTAGAGCATAAAGAGTGGCCTTGGTTGGCATTTTGTAAGTTGTCCTATATGTCTATAGTGCTTCCATCATTTTAGTGTATCACTCTCTTTTATTCTTCGTGAGAATCTTTTTAAGCAGCTTTACCAATATCTTATTGAAAGCCTCTATTAAACCATTGACCCTTGGATTATAGATTGATGAATATCGCCAATCAATTTTATGCCGATTAGCAAATTTGTATATCTTCACACTCTTGAAAGCTGGACCGTTGTCTAAAATGATTCATCGTGGCACCCTGAATCTATAGACAATATTATTGGTGAAAAAGTCAATGACTTGATCAGTAATGACTTCCTTAAATGGAGCGGTCTCGGCCCACTTGGAGAAGTAGTCAGTAGCTGCTAGAATGAATTGATGTCCCGCTGATGATGATCAATCGATCCAATTATATCTGTGCCCCAACTTTTGAATGGCCAGGACGCTATTGTTGGGTGTAGAGGATTCAGAGGTTGATGAATGAGATCCCCATGGACTTGGCATTTGTGACATTTTCTGGCATAATTTGTGCAGTCTTTTATCATTGAAGGCCAATAGTATCCCATCCTCTTAATTTTTGTTATCATTTTAGGACCTGATGGATGTGCCCCGCAAAGTCCTTTATGAATTTCAGACATAACTTTGTTGGCTTCATCAATACCCAAACATCGCAGTCACATTTACTCAAATGATCTTTGGTATAATGTGTCATTGACATAAGCATATCATAAGATTCTTTTTGTAATTTTTGTGGCTAGTGATTTATTGCTCAAAAATTTGCTTTCCTTGAAATAATCGATGAAGAGTTGTCTCTAATCATCAGGCTCTTCCATTGTGAAAGCTTCGCATGATTTGTTCGTAGTACTTTTGAGTTTTTCTATCTCTTGTACTTGCCGTTCTTTGGGAGAGTGAGGTGCAATTTGAATTGCTTCCTACTGGCTTGATTTTGATGTCCTCTCTTCCTGCGGAGAATATGGATTCACTGGCTGTAGAACTCGACAAGTGGACACTTCAATCAACACATCATCGTCATCCGTGTTCTCCATCTCTTTTGTCAGCTTGGCCAGACAATCTACTTTACTATTCTTCGATCGAGAAACTCGAGCTAGTTTAATGTTTGGGATTTGCTTTATCATCTCAAGTACTCGCTTATGATAGTATGCCAATTCAAGCTTATTAATCTTATAGAAACCCAACACTTGGTTGATTATCAATTAAGAGTCTCCAAAGATTCTTAAATTTTGAATGCCGATAACAACAGTTTCTTCAAGACCTGCCACCAATGCCTTGTATTCAGCTTCATTGTTGGTTCTTGACTCAGTTAGCCTGTATAAATGTCTCATTATGCCACCTTTCAGTGTTATAAAGATGAGGCCAACGCCAGCTCTTGCTTTTGGTAGATTTGGGGGCTGAGCAGGCTTAATTGAAGATGCACCATCAAAATATATTTCCCAGATCTGCAACTCTTCCCTTTCACGAATTAGCAGGATCTGTTCATTGGGTAAATCATCGTTGACTACTGAATCTGCTAGAATAGGATGCATAGCAAGAAAATCTGCTAGTATTTGCCCTTTAACAGCTGTCTGAGATACATATGTAATATCGAACTGTAACAGAAGTACTACCCATCATGCCAAATGACCTGTCAACGCAGGCCTTATCATCAAGAACTTCAGCGGATTGATCTTTGATATGAGTGTTATCTTATGCGATAATATGTAATGTCGAAGCTTCTGGGCGACGAAGATCAGCGTAAGATAGTGCTTCTCGATTGGAGAGTATTTTGCCTCAGCTCCTATCAATCTTCGACTGATATAGTATAGCACATTTTTCTTGCCTTCTTTATTATGTTGTGCAAGCAATGCTCCTAGGGATTCTTCTAATGTAGCTATATACAAAATAAGAGGCTTTCCTAGGATTGGCATCGCCAGGATTGGTAAATTCAACAGGTATCTTTTGATGCTATCGAACACTTCTTGACACTCATCATCCCACTTAAATGGTGCATTCTTCTTCATCAATTTAGCAAATGGTTGGCACCTACCTGACAGATTTGATACCAAGCACTGAATGAATGCCAAATGTCCCTACACGGAACAAAGCTGACGAAGATTCTTCGACGATGGCATTTTCACTTTCTTTTTGATTTTATTAGGGTTGATCTCAATTCCTCTTTGCCGTACCACATAGCCAAGAAACCTTTTAGATGAAACACCGAATGCATATTTAAGAGGGTTCATCTTGAGATCGTACTGCCTAATTCTTTCGAAGACCATCCTTAGGTCACTTAAATGATCTTTTTGATTTATGCTCTTGACGACGAGATCATCCACGTAGCATTCTAATTTCTGATGAATCAACTCATCAAAGATGTGTGTCATGGCCCTCTAATATGTAGCCCCAGTATTCTTTAATCTAAAGGGCATGACTGTGTAGCAGTATATACCAATTGGCATCCTGAATAATGTGTGTTTCTCATCTTTAGGAGCCATCTTGATTTGATTATATTCTGATGATCCATCCATAAATGAGAACATATCATAATTGAAAGTATTGTCAACTAGTAGTTCTAGTATTAGAAGTGAAAAATCATCTTTTGGGCATACTTTGTTCATATCTCAAAAATCAATGTAGATACAAATTTGACCATTCTTCTTTCTTACTGGAACAATGTTGGCTATCCAATTTGCATATTTTTCTTCTTGGATAAAGCCTACTTTGATCAGCTTCTTAGCTTTTATAATTACCTGTTCTGCAATCTCCAGTCTCATTCTCTTAAGAGCTTGCTTAACAAGCGTTGCATCTGATTTAATGGCAAGTTTATGAACTACCACCTCAGGAGATAAGCCTGGCATCTCAGAGTATGTCCAAGCAAAGCAATCCCTGAATTCACATAGTAGAGCTTTTATTTCTTCAACTTTAGGCAGAAGGGCACTGACGAAAGTTGGGCGAGGATCATCCTTTGTTCCCAAGTTGATTTCCTTCAACTCATCCATGGTAGCTGCCTGTCCACCATCCTCAAGTTTTTTAGGCGCTGGTCTGGCTTCTACCTCCTCATCGTTGGTCAGATAAACCTCTTAAAGATTATCTTCATTTTTGATTTTAGTGTCAATCTTTTCCTCTGTTACCTCATAAGAGGTTTTTCTTTGACGGTGTTTACGTCGAATGTATCCAAGACCTTTAGATGTATGATTATCACACTTTCGTGAGGTCTGTGGACTTTTTAGACCCCATATGGTATTAAAGAAGGGGGCTCTCTATTTATCTATTCCAATATCAACTCCCAATTCATGCATCATCTTGCGAATCCTTGGAGGATAATATTTTGGCATTCTTGTGAGAACCATATCATCAGATTCATCAAATTTCATGAGTCAATCAGAATCCTGGTAATAGCACTCCTCAAACTTGTAAAATAAAATTTTACGTTCATTACTTCCAAGCAAAGAAGGCATATAGAAAGTCTTTAACTCTTCAATAATGTGGACTTCACGTGGAGTGAATTCTTTGAAGTGTTGAAAAGGAGCTGACACGATCACTAATGATTCTTCTGATATCAACAGGTCTACCGTCCTTCTTAAAGAGATACACTGAACCTCACTTTCATAGGAAGGTTCAAAATCATACTTAGGATCTGAGTATTCCATAATTTTCTTTCCTTTCACCAGAGACTTGTTTACTCCCTTAGGTCTGACAGAAGGATCATTATCTTCTTCTTCTATGTCACTGCCCATATGAGGGACTAGCCTTTTCAACTTATGTGATGCACTAGCTGCTTTAGAAAGATTTGACGTTGCTTTCTTTCTTTCTTTTTTCTTCTTCACTTCTTTGTGTTATTTTGCAGCCTTTAACGTAGAAGCTTTGGATTTTTGAGGCTTGGGCTCCTTCAACAAATAGTATTTCGCATCTTCATATATTTTAGCTTCATGGACTACAAATGGTTGAAGGTTGCCAAAAATTTTATGTTCTTCCTCGTCTCTTATGTATTTCTTGCATTGATTCAAAGTAGATGGGACCACTCCGTACTCATGTAACTAGGGACGCCCCAATAAGGCCCTAAATGAGGTGTCAGCATCAATGACATAGAATTTGGCTTCTGTGTGAAGTTCTCTGAATCTTAGTGGCAAGGTAAAAGATCTGAGCATCTTTTGCCATTTTTCATTGAAGCCATGGATCATCAATTTGTGATGTCCTAGATGTTGAACATCAAGGGACAATCCTCTCAATATTTTTAGACTCATGAGTGTGGAGATTAAATTCCTATAGGGGAGTCACCTTTCAAATCTGTTAGGGATAAATGAGAGAGGCAAGACACCTATAGAAATTCATCTTTTCAAGACATCATGCAGATATGTAGATGTACTTATTCAAGTGATTGAGTACGTCATCAAAGAATAGTGTACTATCTCGAAAGACAGAAGTCACTTCCCTTTAATAGACCTAATCACCTCAATAAGGACTCCTAAGGATGATGGGTCTGCATATGTACCAGAGATTCTCCTCCTACTTTACATGGATAAGTAAAGCAGGGTTTATTTTAAACTGAGTTTGTTAAGTTTTCTACATGGGCAAGCCCCATAGTTAATTACATCCTAAGGAATGAGGATTCTTTAGGAAAACTCTCGATTAAGGTAAATGATCATTGTCTTTGAAGATTTCAATAGGAAAGGACTATCAATCGATTAGTTTTATTTTGAAAGATCAAATGGGATTGATCAAGAGAGAGAGTTATTTATCGAAGCCAAAATAAAAGATAAGTATGAGATGCCCACGATGCTAGAAAACATAACGAGCATCTCAAACTATCCTATAGTTGGGATTTATATTTTTGAAATTGATTTAGTTTGTTTAAATTACATTTTTATTAGAATTTTAGGACTTAGGATTCCTTAACACAAGATTAAGAAAATGCCTAAGAGGTAAGGAATTATGCTTATAGCCTGTAAAGGGGAGAAGCAACCTCAAAACCTAGATCTAGGGAGCTTCGGCGAGGGTCAGAAGCACAAATTAAATCTAAGGAGAAAAATAGGTAATTGGTTTGCCTCCATAAGAGAGGACAAACCACCCAACAGCTTGGACTTACAACTGCCTAGGGGTGGCCGCCAACTAACTCCTCCTATGATTTTAAATACATGTAGGCAAGTCTTTATGTTTATGCAAGATAGCTAAGTATTTATTTAGAAAGAGACTAAGTCCTTAAACTCACTCCCTAAAGAGACTAGATCATGTAAAGGGACATGCTTCAAATGACCTAAATATAATGCAATTCAAATTTTATTTTATTTTTATTCTGGAGAATTATTTTGACTCGGGCTAATAGGATTTATATGACTAATGCATGAGAAATAAAATTATTGGCCAAAATCAGTGAGAGGGGAGGAGGTGAGTTTCCACCATAGCTCTCAAAGGGCAAGCCAAGTTTCTCTGAAAAATGTGGAACCCCTCCAATCAAGAGTGAAATAAGATGTATTTGTGTATGATATTACAAAAGAAATGCTCATCCAGCTAAGGGGTTGCTAATTCTTTTATCTTTTAAACCTAAACTTTAGGTGAGATTATTAGTTATTTAATTTTTATTTTGAGTTGTTAAATTGGGTAAAAGATTTATTTTTGCTTAAAGAGCCTAATTCACATCCAGGCCATACATAAAGCAAGAAAGAAACTAGGAAAATCATGCCACTTAATGCAAAAGCTTAAACAAATCATCAATCAATTTATAAAACTAATCGTAAAAAGAATAAAAGGCCGTTGTGGTTGGGCACCACCGCACTAACTTGAAAATGACAAATGTGGGTAGCCGAGCTCTACCATTATACAACTTGAATTACAAATGAATTAAATTACAATTAAGCAAAGAATTTATTGTTATGGGGGTCTTCCATCTTCATTTCTTCTTTCTTCTTTTCTTCTCTTCTTTCTTCTTTTGGTTCATTCTTTTAGATGGTTGGAAGGTGGATGCTCCAAGGCTTCACATGGTACATAAGATAGGATCGTATGACCAATGCTCATCCTAATCCTCATAACAATCATTTCAAAATCCTAATTGCACAAATTTACATGAAAAGAAAAAGTAAAAATCTAACTAACACCTGCAAAATAAAGGTTAGTTAAAATAAACCACACCCCCACACATGGGTGACAAAGTCCACCTGGCATATTGGATTATGCTTAGGGGTATAAAGCACTTGCAAGCAAAAGTATTTATATTTTTATTTATGATAGCGCCCCATAAGCACAATAGAAGTAGAAAGAAATAATATACCATTCATTCTACAAGCATATACCCTAACATCTAGTCTAAAATATATATCACAAAACTAAAAAAATATCAAACCATGCACCGACCTAACCTAAAGCTAGAAGGGATGAATAGGATATTAAATTAGGTAAGTGTTAGGTCCTTTTCAAATGAACCATACACCTTACCAAATTCCTATTCAAAGCTATACCAACATAAGAAATAAAGGAAACCTATACTAAGTATACCTTTATAATCTTTTTATAATCTTTCACATGCAAGCTTATAATTAGAATATAAGTAGCATACTTTCAGATTTGATATTTGATTTATATGTTTTGAAAATAATTTGAATTTAGTAGTGATAATAGCCATTCATATTTTTACTTTATCCAACACATGCAAATTTGACATAAAGTAAACAATTTCATTTTAAATTTGAATTTGAAAATATGAAATGAAATCACATGACATACAATTTAACATGTTGGGAAAGATTCAAAGCAATGAAAGCATGTAAACAATCACTTCACTTAAATCCTAAAGACATTCTTATAGAATAAGAAAGTTTAAAATAAATCAAAGTGAATTCAAAGTGATTTTTTTGTTAGTTTGAGTTTGATTTAATTTTGAAAAGGTGAGATGAGTTTGTGTTCTAACCCATTCCACATGTGTTTGATATTTTTGTTTAATTTTTAGATAATTAGATCCATTTTTTATGCATTAATTAGGTTAAGGTATGAATTAAGTAACTTAATTAACCCTTTACTACACCACCTTAGAATAATTAACCAAATAATTATGAGCCAATGAGATGACATAAAAACTCACAAGGAATTTAAATTTGCAATGCACCTAATAAGAAAAGGCCTAATGCAATTTGGCTCACAATTAAAATTTAAAAGGGGTTTAGCTTAAGTAATTTCAAAACACATACTTATGAAGGTTTTGATTTCTTAATTGAACTTAGGCTATTAAACACACATCTACCCAAAGTAGATTAATTAAGTTCTAACTTTTAGAATTTTTGAAAATTGATTAAGGGGATAATTAATGAATTAACCCTTAATTGAAGAGAGATTAAGGAGAGAAAAGGAGGTTTAGGGAATAGCTTAGGGGAAATGCCCCTAAATTATTCCATAAATCTCCTACTTACTAGATCTGACCTTAATCAATCCTAATCATGGATTAAAATCACTAATCATACCTAATTATCCTTAATATAAGGAGTAAGAAATCCATATGCAATTCTTCTAATCAAGCCTTCAATAAATCCCAAGAAAATTAGGGGGAGGTAAGTCATCCCTAAATCATACCCAAGTTTGGGATTAATCAGAGGCTTAATTAAAAATTAGTAAAATAAAGTTTCCAATAAAACCCAAATTAGAAAATTATAATTCAAAACCCATTGAAATTAATTTTAAAATATTCTAGGTTGAATTATCTTTCCATAGATTTTATTTCATATTTTTTGAATTTTTAGAGAGTTATGAATTTTAGAAGATCCTAAATTAATTAGCATTAATTAAAACATCCCACTAATCCAGCTGGCATGGTGGCGATTGGTGTTTACTTTACACATTGCCATGAGGGTTTAAATGTCAAATCTCCAAAGGTGGTTGGCATGCGCTTTGATCTCTGATCAAAATCGGAGAGATCTCCCCGATTTTAAAAAATAATATCTAAACATGGGGAATTATCTCATCCATCAAAAATGTGGATGGATGAGATCCCAAGTTCTTCCCCTTGATCAAAATATTCCATGATCAAGGGAAGATCAAGCGATTGAGCATGGATTCAAACCAAACTCAACCCACACCATCTAATGCTAAAGAGCGGCACATCTAACGATCAATAAACCATGGAATTAAATTTTGTTTCACAAAGCTCCACACCACATTGAGTTTAATGGTCAAAAAATTTCATACCTTACCAGAGGTGATCACCGGCGCTTAATTCCCTTAGAGAAGCTTCGTCTACTTGAGATGAAGCCTTGCTGAAGTTTTAAGCACTTGAGGTTGACTGGATTGGTATATGGACCACCTCTTCCTTAGCTAGCTTGTGGCCTTGATCCATTTCAACTCTTCCTTACTGTGGGAACTTCAAAGGAAGCTTGGGTGCACTCAACTTAGCTCCTTGATAAAGTACGCAAGAGCAATTGGATAAAATTGAGTGAAGAGGAAGTTGGCTCTTGAGCTCCCCATTTTCAAACTAAAAACCAAGAAATGGAGTTTCAAATCCTCTAGAAGCTTGGGAATACTCTAAGGCTTGCTCAGTTCTTAGCTTCAATCGAAAGGGAAGTTAAATTCAAATGAATTAGGGAGTATATCTCTCCCCTTGAAGGATCGATATCCATGCTTATCATTTTGATCCAATTGATCATTGGAGTTGTTTTTTACTATTTTGAGTGTGCACATGGTGGTTTGAGCCAAGGAGTGGATTGCCAACCTCCCATGTGCTTGAATTTGAGTGGGAGTTTGAATTTGGCATTTTGACCCATGGGGGTCGGGTTTGGTCTAGGGACCAATTGGGTTACCCAAACCCATTGGGTTGGGTCACCACTCACTAGGTCCCCTTGAGCTTTAGGAAAGCCTCAAGTGGATATGAAGAGGGTATGACCAAATTACCCATGGATTAAGCCAAAATTTGTTCTATGGCCTAGGGTAGAATGGTCATTTTGCTAATTTTTTTACTTTGGATATGTTGGGTATGTGGAGAAACTAGGTTTGGCCAAGTTTCATGAGATTTGGAATTCATTTGATAGGGTTTGGCTCATGTTGACCCATTTAGGTCAAAATGGGTCAACTTAGTCAAGTTGACCAATGTCAAATTGGGTCAAACCAAGGGTTGGGTCAAGTTCATATGACCATTTGAAATGTTTTGGTGGCTTTGGTTTGATTCAATTTAGTATAGTTTTGAATTTGGCTCATATGACTTTATTTAGGTCAAATGGGCCAAGTTGATTCAATTTGGTATCAGTTTGGTTCAATCCAATTTGGTTAGGATTAAAATTTGGCTCATAAGGGTACTTTAGGTCACTTTAGGTCAAGTGAGCCTAAGTGGGTCAAATGGCATGGTCAAAGCTTAATCCGAGCTTGAGTGATCTTGTTTATGGGCTTATGATTGAAATATAAATCCATTTAAAAGTGGTTTGAAGCCAAATGAGTTTTGATCCATTTGACAATTTCATATTCAAAGGAAGAATATGAAAGGGTTTTGGCTTTGATTTTTTGACTTGGTTTTTTATTGTTTGATTGAAGTTTGGATTCATATTCGAACTCATGATTGTAGGTTTGATTGAATCATAAGAGAAAATCAAGGGTTTGGCTTGATTTGAAATTGATTTGGGTAAGTTCAAGATTTTGACTTGAAAGGCTTAGGTGGATTTTGAGTTGATTTGAGTTTGATTTTTTGGAATTAATTTTTTTATTATTTATATTTATATTTTATTTATATTTGAATATAAATGAGAATATAAATGAATCATGAAAATTTCAAAGATTTGAAAGTGGTTTTAATCATGATTTGATTTCATTAAGAAAATTTGACTTGAGGAAATTTTGAGTTTATAGTTTGAATTTGGTTTGATTGATTTATATTTATATTTCATTTATATATATATGAATATAAATGAGTTTTGAGAAAATCAAGTTTGAATGGTTTGATCAAGATTTTGATAAGTCCATTAAGAAAATTAAGGACTTAGAAATTTTAAATTGATTTAATTTGAATTTATTTGATTGATTTATATTTATATTTCATTTATATATGTGAATATAAATGAGAATATAAATGATTTTGAGAAAATCCCATGAGTTTGAATTGATTTGATCAATTTAGGCTAAGTCCATTAATGGAAAATTAAGGGACTTAGAAAATTTTGGGATTTGAAATTTTGAGTTTAGTTTGATTGATTTATATTTCATTTATATATGAATATAAATGAGAATATAAATGAATTATGAGAAAATCTTAAAGATTTGATTTGGTTTGATCATGATTTTGGTAAGTCCTTAAGGTTAAGGACTTAGAAAATTTGGACTTATAATTTTTGATGGATTTTGATCATGATTTCAATCATAATTTCAATCATGGATTTGATTTGAGTTTGAGAAAATCAATAAAATTGATTTGGAGTTTGACTTGAAGAAGGAAAGTGAGAATGGTTAAGCTAAAGGGTAGAAATTTTCCTAACACCCTAAGGCATGACCTATTCTATGGCTAACTCTTCTAAGTCTTAGGCTAGGTTGAGTGTCCACCTAATCACTAGATGTGTCTTAAGACTGGAACTCTTAAAGTCTAAGAGTCCTATATTTAATATGGAGGGGTTGAGAGCTCATTCTAAAATGAGGTCAACAAAGGGTGCCCAATAGGTGTGGTGTGGCAGGAACACACTGGTGTTGGAAATGATCAACAATCAAGATCACAAGCACTAATAGAAATAATCCATTCTTATCCCAAGGCATAGAGAGAATCCAAAGCTTAATGTAATGTGGCTCTACTTATGTCCAAGACATAAGAGAGAGGGAAGAATTCACTAAGGGATAGAGTGTTAACCTTCCACTAGGGAAGCAGGTTCAAGTCATCCACAAGGGATGAAAGAGATTTGATTTGAATCTCAGGAGAGAGATTCTTGGGAAGAGGGTTGAATTTGTTTTTAATTTTTGTTGGTTTGAATTTTAGATGAACCATGTTGGTTTCATGGATGTCTAAGTAGGAAATGGAGGCTAGACCTAACTCAGATTTACCAATCTAAAGGGGTAGTCTACTAAGCACATAGTAGGACTATCCAATCAAAGGGATGCCTTCCAGTATGCAGCAGTTGTACTAGGAAGAAAGCATAGCTGACTTACATCCTCCAAAGTAGGGACTAGTTGCTGGGGTAATCTATTGGCAAGGCAACAAATTGAACCCAACCTAGGGCTGACTATTGAGTGAATGCTTGGGAGACTTAGATCAACTCAAAGATAGTCAAGGTTGATTTCTTTTTAAGATTTGTTTGTTTTGATGGATTTCATTGGTTTTGGATGACATCGAGAATGAGCATGAAGCTAGACCTATCTCATTTTGAACCAAAGGAGTAGTTTCGTGATGGGAGAATTATCCAACCAAAGGAGTGCCTTTCGGTATGCAATGATCAATTTAAGGAAGAAAGCAGGACTCATCTTCCACTAGAAAGACCACGGGGTGATCGGTTGCTTTGGGCAACAAATCAAACTGGGGGCTTGGTTTGTGACAATCATCCTAGAAAGAATGCGTCATAGTCTTACATCTTCCAAAGTTGAATGATTGCCAGGGTAACCTGCTTGTAGCAAAACAGATTGAACCTAACCTAAGGGCGACTATGGAGTTAGTACCGACCTAGAGATTTATCTCAACTCAGATAGTCAGGCAATTCCTATAAGTTTTTGGCTGCTAAAGATAGGATGTGCGGGAAAGGGGCCCTTTGGGCTTGAATTCTAATCCATAAGAGAATTAATTTTTGTTTGTTTGTTTTATTGTTTTATTTATGTTAGTTTTGCGGATCAAATGAGAAAGCTTATATCGGCCTAGACTATCTATTCTTGGGGAGAATTTGTGCATCAGCGAACAAATTCTCAACCCGAGGGTGGCTACTAGGAAAGGAAAAATGTCCAATCCAAAAGTAACCTGGGTAGTGTCTAAATGTCATCGCAAAGGACGTGAACCAAATAGAGTGCCTGCAGGGGATGGGGCCTCTAAGGGCTTAATCCAACACCTTGGAGAAGATGACATGGCTAATCATATATCCAATAGCTATTCGGTGTCCAACTCAAGGAGAAAATGCAAGGACTCATATCTGCCAAGAGTGGTGTACTCACCAAGTGAGTCACCGCAGAGAATATCAACCAACCTAAGGTGCTTGGTTTGCAATAAACCAAGGAAAAGCTGGGGCTCATCCTCCATGGCCTTGGGATAGTCTATCTTGGCTCGATATGTGTTATCCGACTGGGTGACTCTAAGTGAATGCCATTGGGGGACTTATACTCAAACATAGTCAAAGGAAAGGAGCTCTGGGACTTATCCTAAACCTCAAATATACTTGACCTAGTTAGAGCATGATGGTAGTTCAAGAAGAAAGCATGGGACTCACATCTTCTTAAGCAAAGTCAACATGAGGTAGCTCTGGGCAGGCGGTGAAGCTAACATACTAACAGACACTGTTGGTTTGCAATGGTCAAGTTAGGAAGAAAGTGGGGACTCACATCTTCCAAATAAGTGACCACTAGGGTGACATACTTGAGGTATGTGGGCACCTAAAAGCAATGAGTGAGTGCCACATGGGGCTTGCTCACATCAAAATAGCTTCGAGACAAAGATTTATGTTTGTTGTTGTGCATGTTAAAAGGAATAGGATGCCTAGGGACTCTTACACCTACCTTAAAACACCTAGGGTTTGATGAAATGATGCCATGGATGGCAAGATTCCCACTAAGAAAGGATGCCACTTTGGGTTCTCTCACACTAACTTAGTTATGCTAATCAAAATAGGATGCCTCTGGTTCTCTTACACCTATTCTAATAGCATGAGAGATTGTGTTTTGTGTTGTGAAAAGGGATAGGATGCCACTAGGGGACTCTTACACCTACCCTAAATATGTCACAGCAGATTCGCAAGACAAGCAAATAATACTTCGAAAGAAGAGAACATTTGATGAATGGAATCAAATTTTTGTTCTTTTTATTAATAATTTTTTTCAAACATAGTTTATTTCATGGGTAATATTTCTTTAGATAGAGCCCATTAATTAAAAGCATCAGCTGTTCCCCTTTACAATCAATAAGCTGTTAAGATCCTCCCTCCTCTCTATGTAGCCTTCTCTAAGATAGGGGCCTTCCCAAGTGGGTTCAAACTTGCCTCCCATCTTTCAAAGGGCAACAATTGGTCTCCTTAGGACTAACACAAGTTCTCCTACTCGGAAAGACCTAGGGTGAACTAGCTTGTTGTGAGCTTGAATCATTTTGGTTTTGTACAACTCGAGGTTGGTTTTGGCAGAGGTGACTCTCCTCCAAACCTTGAGCTCTTCTAACAACTTTGCATTCTCTGTAGTGATCTTGTTACCCAATGCTATCCTTAGTGATGGGTTGAACTTCTAAAAGAAGCTTCAAACCCATAAAGGAAAATGGGGTAAAGAGTTGGAGTTTGGTATGTGCGGTAGGCCCACAAGCTTCAACAAACTACTGGTTCCTTGTTTTATTGTCATCAAGAGTCTTCTTCAATATATGGATGAGTTTTGTTGAATGCTTCTACTAATCCATTTATGGGTAGTAAATGGTGGAGTATCTCCAATCTATACCATGTCTTCTAAAAGTTGATCTTTTGTGCTTTTGAATAGTACCATTATATATAATTCATCGAGGCAACCTATATATATGGTTCTAAAAAACTTAAGCATGGTGAGTTGTGACCTCTGAGTGGGATGGCTTCCTCCCACTTGGAAAAGTAGTGGTGGCTAAGATGAATTGACCCTTAGAAGAAGGAGGATAGATCAGACCTACAATGTCAGTACCCCAACACTCAAATGGTCATGTAGGGTGTAGAATGTTGGGTGGCTGGTGGAGGACCACACCATGCACCTGACATTGATGGCATCTCCTAGGTACATCCATGCAATTTGTGATCATCGAAGGCTAGTAGTATCCAAATCTTGTGATCTTCATCTTCATCTTCGGACTAGATTGATGAGCTCCACATAGACCTGAGTGTACCTCTTATACATGAGCTTCGTGTTTGTCTAAAATAATGTAACCATATTTGGTCAAAGGACTGCGGTATAAGGTGCCATCAACAGAGCATAGGAGAGCTCTTTTTCACGATGGGCTTGTGACTTTTCTTGAGGTAGTTTTGGTGCAAGTAATCTATGAATGGTTGCCTCAATCCAGCTCCTTGTCCATTTTGGCAATGGCAACCTCCCCTTCAAGAGAAAGTCTCTCGATGAGTTCACATCAATAAGGGATAGACTTGTCTATTTTGGACCCTTATTGAAATGGACTCATCTTCAGATGCCAACTCTTTGTAAGTTTGGCCAAGTATCTTCTTGTGTTTAATGCTCGAGAACCTTATAGATGGTGACTTGAATCAGGCCAACACTTCATGGTATACTCATGGTAATGATGAAGCTTGGGTTTGAGAACCAGTAGGACTATTTGGTTGATGACCAACTAAGAATCCCCAAAGATATTGATGCTCTTGACACTGATAGTGATGGCTAACTCTAAACCGATAACCAAATCCTCATACTCAATTTTGTTGTTAGTGCAGGGGTTGGAAAGACAGTATGAGAATCTCATCACATCATGGTTTGGAGTTAGAAGTACTATTCCTACCCCTACCTTTCGTGGGAGAATAGATCATGGTGGTTCACCTTTGAGAAAAGAAGCAGCACCATAAAAATACATCTCCCATCATCGGTTGGCAGCCTCCCCTAAGTTCATAATTTATTCATCAGGGAGATCATCACTAAGCGGAGAATCAGCAATGAAGTGGGTGTGCTGCTAAGAAATCTACTAGTGCCTTTTCTTTTACCGCACGGAGGGATACAAATGTGATATCAAACTGCGATAGTATCATGGACCAATGAGCCAAATGTCCGAAAAGTGTTGGCAGTGTCATAAGGTACTATAGTCGATTTGTTCGGAAGATCAAGTTCACCTTATGAAAAAGCATATAGTGTCGTAGCTTATAAGATGCCAAAATCAAAGCTAGGCAATATTTCTCAATAGGTGGATAGTTTGCTTTGAGAATCAATGGGCGAGGTAGTAGAGCTTTCCTTCCTTCATCATTGGCTTGGGCCAATAGAGTGCTAAGAGAGTCATCCAATGCAACAGTGTAAAGGATGAGTGGCTTGCCCGGGATAGGGGCTGCTAAAATTGGCGGCTTCACTAAGTACTCTTTGATGTCTTCGAAAGTACGTTGACACTTATTATCCCACTTTAACTTGGCATCTTTTTTGACAAGTGCTGAGAATGGCTTGCATCTCCCTAATAGGTTTGAGATAAAGCATCTTAGATATGTCAGCCATCCTTGAAAGGATCTCAGTTGAGTTAAACTCTTCAGAGGTGGCATTTCTAAGATAGATTTGATCTTTTCATGATCATTTTCTATTCCCTGATGTTGGACAACAAAGCCAAGAAATTTCCCTGAAGTGACTCCGAATGCACACTTCAGGAGATTCATTTTGAGGTTATATTATCTTAACCACAAAACTACTCTCAAGTCAAAGATGGTCTTCCTTTTCTAAGCTTTTGACTACTAGATCATCAACGTAGCACTCAACCGATGATGGATGAGTTCATTGAAGATGAGTCATGCTGCTGGTATGTAGCACCGCATTTTAAGGAAAGGCATGACCTATAATAGAAGATTCGATCGGAGACATCTTGATTTGGTTATAGATGACCCATCCATGAAAGAAAATGCATGAGATGAGCGATGTCCACCATTAATTTTGATAGGAAAGAAACTCATCCTTAGGACATGCCTTATTTAAGTCCCTAAAAATGTGGTCATTCTTCTTCTTAGGATGACACTAGCTAACCGTAGATATTTTTCTTCCGATGAAACCATTGATCGTTCTTGACTTAGAAATGACTTGTTCAATTTCTAATCGCATGTCTAGGAGCTTGCTTAATAGAGGGTAATCTATTGCTAGCTTGTGGACTGTCGAGATAATCCAGCATCTCTTCATAACTCCATGAAGCGTCTTTAAACTCAATAGCCTAACTAAGTCATTGGTTTCTTCTTCATTCAACAACGAATTGATGTATGTCGGGCGCAAATTTTTTATGTTCCGAGGTTGATTTCTTTAAGCTTGTCGATTGTTGAATGAATCTCCTCTTCAAACTCTGGCGGTGTTTCTTTGACTTGGAGATCATCTAGATCATCTAAAGTTTCTGAACACACATTCTCATAAGAGTTGGGGATGTGTGATAAGAACTATCGACTCCAAATGGTTGGTAACAACTAGGCAATAATCTTCATCATTGACTGACCCCTTGTCGAATCTAGTCACTCTTGATTGTGCTTCCTTATGTTGTTCCATAGCTTTTGAAGTACTCGACTGCTTGGACCATGTGTGAGGAACTAAACCTTTCATGATTTTGAACACAAGGCAAGTAAAAGTCAAAAGGTAATTCATTAATTCTTTAAAAGTATCTTCCTCAAGCTCTACATCAACTTTAGGGCTTGAGGATGATGATCCCAAAAGAACTTCTTACTTCATGTCATTTGGAAGACTTAGGGACTTCCTTAACTACTAAACCTTCAACTTTTAAGATGTAAGTGAGGTAAGAGCTAAGGTTCCCCACTTTGCCTAATAGTTTCACATAAACATTCAAATACTTTGCTTTGCTTGGAGGCATGGTCTTTCTTTGATAAAGTCACCTCCAATGGAACCCGAGAGAGGGTTGGTGTACTAATCACATTAGACTCATCCTTGCTAGATTCCAAGTCTATGTGAATAGTAGGGGTACTCTATGAACTGAACACCTCTTGGTTGAAGGCCAACTAGGGGTCTCCTCTGAACTACCTTTATTTCTACTCTCTGCACGGTGGAGGTTGAGCCATTCTACCTACATGTCCATATGATAGAATGAATTGTGGATGGAATGTGATATGCTAATCTATTTCTTCTTCAATTCCCCTTTCTTGTGTACTTGGAATTTTATTTTTCTTTTCATTTTATTTTATTTTTTCCTTTGCTTCATTTTCTTTTGCTTTTATATTTGCATTTGAATTTTGTCCAAGTTCACAAGAAAGGGTATTTTGAGGAAGATAGTAAGTCGCATCCTCATAAATCTCAATCTCTCTAACTAAAAATAGCTTTTCATCCCCGTTAACATGGTATTCAATTCCATCTAAACTTGATGCATTGATGAAGGGAGGATGGAATGATCTTATCGATGTATCCAAGGCACCAAGCAAGTGAATGAAGTATTCAAATCAATGATGTAGAACTTGGTTTATCTTCTAGTCACCTATCTCCAAAGGTAACACTATAGAACCTAAAGCGCTCACCTTGATCATTGAATCCTCTCAACATCATCCTATCTTCTCAGAGTGTAGAGATGTCGATCTTCAAATAGGCAAGGGTTTTAGACTCATAATGTTCACCGATGCACCTGAATCCATGAGAACCCTGACGAGTTTGAACCTATCCATGTCGATTGTAATGTATAGGGGACAGTTGTGCTCCAAGTCCCCCAAAAGAAGGTCTTCATCTATGAAGGTGATCCCTTGGGCTTCTTTTGCATAATGTGCTTCCTCACCTATAGTGGTTAACTGAGCTAAGCATATTTCAGGATCAAGGAAGGCCTTGATTAGTGACTCCCTCATCTCTTTGGATAAGATAAGGGCATCATATATGCTTAGCTTAGATGACAACTTTCTTAGATGAGAAAGGACATTGTAGTCCACCTTCAGCTGATCTTCCACAAGCATATCCAAGGGTGGAGCATCTTGTGGAAGGGCTTCTCAATCTTCAGTACCAATGACTTGTTTCCCTATCTTGAGGTGCTATCTAGGAGGTAGAACCTTGCCACTACAGGTTGACTTGGTGATCTCTTGAGGCAAGGTGGTGGAAGGTTCTACACTTGCTCACTACTTCTCCTATGGGACTCTCAATCGGATGATTCCAAGTCTATCTCAAGAGGTGAACATAGTATTGAGTTGGAAAGTCAACTCAGAATCAGAGAAGAAGATCAAATAGTTATTTGACTTGAAGAGTTATCATTAGGAATAGAAGAAGACAACCCATCAGAAGTGACACAGATGTAATTCAAACTAGCTTTATTCTTCAATTTCTTAGAATTATTTGGAGGTACAAAGTAGAGAAGTCAAGTGAGTGGGTAAGGGATTTGATGCCTTATTTCTGATACAAGAGTTCTACTAGTAGAAGAAAATAAGAGCTAGCTGAAATGGAAGAAGTCAGTGGAAGCTACAACTGAAGGGAGGCTGGACACGTCGATTGGTGCTAAAGGCTATCTGGTGACACATCTTGTTCTTTGCTTCTCTCCCACTTTCTAGAGTTGCAACTTGCAAACCTTCCTGTTGGTTTGAGTTGACTCAAGCAAGAAAACTTGATCTTCTAAATAATTTTCTTAGAGGTTTTGGATAAAGAAATGTCCCAACCTTCTTTGGTTTTGGTAGGATCATGTATCCCCAAGGATTACCCTAATGGAACTGGAAGGTTATTCCACAAGGTATTCCTTTGGCATAATTACAGCACATGTCTTGAAACTATGTTCAAGCTAGTCCTTGAATGTGAACCAATCCTCCAAAATGTGGCCTAGCATATGGTGGTAAGGGTAAAAGTTTGGATCATGACTTTTTCCTACTTCCTCCGGTCTCCTAAGCTCGAGTAGCTGAAAATCAAGTTTCTTTAAGAGATTCTTAAAGATCTTCTTGATTACCTCCCTCTTAAAAAAAAAAGGTTTGTTTAACTTATCTAAAAGAGTAGGTGGACCATAGCTACCTGGTGGCGGTGGATATGCATGCTGGTGGTGGTATGGTGGTGGTATCTTTGGGCTGCGGTGGAGGTATGGGATGCCTCGGTGGTGGCAAAGGAGGTGGAGGCTAAGTCATGGTCTCTGGTGATCTCTAGTTGCTTCCCTGTCAATCTGCTCGCTCAGCTTCTTTTCATAGACCTTTTTGCTTTGCTTGATCTTGAAAAGGCAATTATTTATCCTCTCCTTGTAGACTAGTCGCCTTGTTGATTAGCTTCTCAAATGTCTTGATAGTGAAGCCATTAAGCATGAAGACAATCGAGCCATGGATATTATTCAAGAGAATCTTAATGGCATCTTGATTAGATAGTGGTTTACACTTTCAGTTCGTTATCGAGAATATAATCAACAAGTGACTCAGGTGTTGTTGCTATGAGATCACCTCTGATAACCTTTCTGAGCTCAAATCTCTTGATGAAGAGTTGCTCTTTCAAATATCTTTTCTTGAACTGGATAGTTCAATATACAATCAAAAGTAATACAGCTTATTAAAGTCAAAAAAAGCAAGCATTCACGCCACCTTGTGCAATAAGCGGCCTAAAAGTGCTATGTGTTGCCTTGGGTTTCCACGCCATCAAAGCTTTTGAAGGAAGGAGGCATGAAACCTTGGGATATTGGATAACAAATTCCTCAGGTAGAGTCTACCCTTTGGGAAATGATCCTCAGCTTGAGCCAAAGCTTCTTTCACCTGCTGCTCAACCATGGATTTGATATATTTTTCTTGTATGGAGGTACTTTCCACTACCTTCCTATATAGACTAGTGCTACCTTGCTCAACAGGAGGTAGAGTCTTGGCTAGGTCCAAGACCCATACTAACTTCAGGATGATATCAGTAGTAGATGAACTAAAGGGGCTTTTTTTAAAGCATTGACACTCTTCTAACAAGTCTTGTTGTGCCATCCTATCAATATGTCCTTCTACCTTAACTATCAAGGTGAGGTGGTTGATTGTCTCTTGATTAACCTCATCACCTTCCATGGCTTATTATTCTAAGAAGAGATCCTCTGTCAACCATGCATGACTCGGTGAATCTCCCATCAAGTCATCTTCATTGGGATCGGTGACTTTCTCTCATCCAATTACCCCAAGATCTCCTTCTTCTAAATAATGTGCAACTATCTCATCTAAGGAATGATCCATCTCGCAACAAATAGTATGGTGGCGGTGTGATCACTATCGTGCGAGAGGCACCTCGCTGTGGGAGTCAATCATGTGTGGATTGTAATCACTAGATGAATGACACTCCTGACTACTATTGGCTATGAGAGGGGTAGCAATCCTAGGATGTTCCACTACCATTGGTGTAGCTGGACTGTCATCTGAAATATCTGTAATAACTGTCACCATCTCCACATTTAGCTATATGGGCGGAGTTGGTGAAGGGATGACCACGATGCTTCGGGGTTCTCTTCTTCCACCACTAGGGTAAGGTCAGAGAAAGCTTTGGCCTCTAATGGTGGTGTAGAAGGGGTAGGATCCCTGGCATAGCTGGATCACCAAGGTGCTTTTCCCGATGTGGCCTTCATGGCCTTAGATGGAATGGGAGATGTTGTAACTTGCTGGCGATGGGAGGAGGGGAGGTGGGTGGAGACACCACCACTCTCTATGCATGAGAACGCCCTCTATGGTGGCTAGTGGTGAGAAGGATACTATCGGTATGGGTAGCTGGAAATCAATCAATGTGAAGCGGGTAGGCCTGAACTTTCGCTCCCCTGGTAATGATGTATGGGCCTCACGCCCTCTCTATGAATCGCCTCCCCATCTGTGGGGATAATAGATCAAGATCAAACTGAACTTGACTCGAGCATCCTTGTGCTCCTACACAGCGTAACAGATCAGGCGTACGACCCTCAGAAACTGAGCTAAAATGTACCACTGGAGGTGATGAGCATCCTCCATCCTCTCTGCGATCGAGAGGGATGGAACTAATTTTTATAACGGTGGTGAAGTGAAACTCATCCATGGTTGAGCACTTGCCTCTAGCTCCCAGCTATCTGTGTGATGCTTGATCATCTTATTCTTACTCCTGTTGTATGGGATGATGGGAGGAATGCTAGACCCATACTCAAATGTGGGGAAAGCCTTGAGAGGAGCCCCCTTAGAGTGCATATGGTAGGACAGCCCTACAGGCAACATGAGCAACTTAGGATGAGCTGCTGGAGATGCTTTTGGTGCCTCTTCATACAGTATGTGATCTTGCCACTTTCTCTCTTGAGGAGACATTAGAAGGTAAGTCAATCCTAATGACTTTTACCGGTCACCTATCTGGCAGTGAGGGAATGCCCTCAAGTGATCTGCTCCCTCAAATCCCAAAGTGAATCAGTGGGTATGGTCCAGGGAAGTCGGCTGATCTAAAGCTAGATCCATACCATGGGGAAGGTAGACAAAACTTCTAGAATCATTTTAAATAAGTTAAACAACTGTCTTGATGTAAGAATTTGTAATGAGAAATGAACTTGTATCAAATCTCTCTATAGATTTTTTTGAATTTTGAATTTAAAAATTTGAACCCACATCCAACAACTTGGAAGTGTTAAGTGGGGTCAAATGGATTTGAGAAGATTGATTGAAGAGGAATTTGAATATGAATCAACTTCAATAAATTTAGGTATGTTGAAATATGGACTTAAAATTTTTGATAAGGATGCTTCTATAGGTTCATGGTTTGTTTGAATTTGAATTTTTGATTTTGAAGACCCTTTCCTTTAACAAATTTAGGTATGTTAAAGTAAGGGTCAAATTGATTTTGTTTTTGTTTGATTGTTTCGGAATTTCATTTACTTAGCAAATTTAGGTATGCTAAGTAAAATATTTGTAAAAGTGATTGTTTCTTTTTTTTGAATTTTATTTTGATTTTAAAAATTTTGGAATTCTCACTTAGCAAATTTAGTTATGTTAAGTGAAGAATCCAAGTGTGTTTTGTTTATTTTTTGAAAATAGGATTCTTAGCAAATTTAGGTATGCTAAGAAAATCCTAAGTGTTTCATTTTGTTTTGATGTTTTGATTTTTGAAAAGGGTAGGATCCTTAGCAAATTTGGTATGCTAAGGGAATCCAAAGGTGTTTAATTTTGTTTTGATGTGATTGAAAGTGGAGACTTTACTTTAGCAAATTTGGTATGCTAAACATGAAGTCCCATTTAATTTTGTGAAATGGAAATTTCACTTAGCAAATTTGGGTATGCTAAATGAAATTCTAAATGGTGTGTTCAAAATTTTGATTTTATTTTGTTTTTGAAATTGGAAACTTCTCCTTAGCAAATTTGGTATGCTAAGGAAAGAAGCTCCAAAGGTGTTTGAGAATTTTGATTTTGGATTTGGAAACTTTACTTAACAAATTTGATATGCTAAATGAAGTTCCAAAATGTTTGTTTGAAAATTTTGATTTTGATTTGGAGACTTCACTTAACAAATTTGGGTATGTTAATGAAGTTCCAAATGTGTTTGAAAATTTTGAATTTTGATTTGGAGACTTAACAAATTTGGGTATGTTAAATGAAGTTCAAATGTGTTTGAAAAATTTTGATTTTGATTTGAGACTTCCTTAACAAATTTGGGTATGTTAATGAAGTTCCAAATGTTTTAGAATTTTGAAATATGATTGTTTAAGTTTTAATTTTTTGAAAGAGACTTCCATTCAACAAATTTGATGTAAATGAAATCAATCTTATTTTAAAATGTGAAATTTTATTTTATGTGTGATTATTGCTTTTTGAAGAGGAATTCCAACTTAAAACATATGTGAGATATGTTTAGGTGGGATTTCCTAAATGCTACTTATATTTTTAATTGGGAATGAAATCTTCATTTAATAAATTTGAGTATATTAAATGAAGATATTCATATGTGCTTTTGAAAAGTTTAATTTTGTTTGGAAATGAACTTTTCATTCAATAAGTGTGAGTGTATTGAATAGAAAGATTCATGTGTGCTTTTTGAAAACTTTAATTTTGTTTGGAAATGAACTTTCCATTCAATAAGTGTGAGTATATTGAATAGAAAGATTCATGTGTGATTTTTTTGAAAACTTTAATTTTGTTTGGAAATGAACTTTCCATTCAATAAATGTAAGTGTATTGAATAGAAAGATTCATGTGTGTGCGTGTTTGTGTGTGTGTGTGTTTTTGAAAACTTTATGATTTTGATTTTGATTTTTGGAAAAGATGATTGTTCTTTTTTATTTTGAAAATAAAATCTTCATCAAAATGAATTGAAAGAAGATGTTCAATTGTGTTTTTTGAAAAAAATTATTAGTTTTAATTTTGAAAATCCCTACATGTAACAATTATAAGAATTATTAAATGAGGATGAGGGTGATAAAATTTTGTGGAAAAAATTTTATTAAGTGCATTTTTGAAAAGGTACTTTTTGAAAAGTTCTTTATGGAAGATTTATTTTATCTTTAGTATTTTGGAATGAACCTTTCCTTATCATGAAAATGATAAGGAGGAAGTCTTTAAGATGTTTTTTTTTTATTTAGATATTTTCATTTTACCCACTGGAAAACCCAACGGGGGATTTAAGACCAACAAGGAATGCGGTCCTAAAACCTAAAGATGTTGGCTAACTCAACTCAAGAATGAAATGAGCTAAGTGCCAACGGAAAGAAGGATAGTATTGGATTTATACTAAAGTACAAACCCACTATCGATACTCAAAAACAATGATCATTTACTAAAAATGGAGAGAGGAACCATCTCCAGCGGAGTCGCCAGAAAAATATGTGGAGAATAAATTCCTATAGGGGAGTCGCCTTTCAAATTTGTTCGGGAGAAATGAGAGAGGCAAGACACCTATAGAAATTCATCTTTTAGATGCCGTGATCCATAGATGTACTTATTCAAGTGATGATCATCAAGGAATAGTGTACTATCTCGAAAGATAGAAGTCACTACCATGGACCTAATCACCTCAATAAGGACTCCTAAGGGCGGTGATTACATATATACAGAGATTCTTCCCCTACTTTACATGAAAAAGTAAAGTAGGCTTTATTTTAAACTGGGTTCATTAAGTTTCCTATAAAGGCAAGTCCCCATAGTTAATTACATTCTAAGGAATGGAAATTCCTTAGGAAAACTCTCGATTAAGGTAAATGATCGTTGTCTTTGAAGATTTCAATAGGAAAGGACTATCAATCGTTTGGTTTTACTTTAAGAGATCAAATGGGATTGATCAAAATAGGGAGTTATTTATCGAAGCCAAAATGAAAGATAAGTAGGAGATGCCCACGATGCTAGGAAACCTAACGAGCATCTCAAACTATCCTATAGTTGAGCTTTATATTTTTAAAATTGATTTAGTTTGTTTGAGTTGCATTTTTCATTAGAAATTTAGGAATTAAGATTCCTTAACACAAGATTAAACAAATGCCTAAGAGGTGATGAATTATGCTTATGGCCCACAAAGGGGAGAAACCTCAACCTAAATCTAGGAGCTTTGGGGGTAGCCAACTAAATCTAAGGCAAAAATGGGTAATTGGTTTGCCTCCATAGAGAGGACAAACCACCCGACTTGGACTTACAACCTCTAGGGTGGCCAACAACTCCTCTAAAATTTTAAATACATGTAGGCAAGTCTTTATGCTTATGCAAGATAGGTTATTTATTTAGAAAGAGACTAAGTCCTTAAACTCACTCCCTAAGAGACTAGATCATGTAAAGGGACATGCTTCAAATGACCTTAATCTAATTTAAATTTTATTTTATTTTTATTTTAGATAATTATTTTATTTCAGAATATTCATATGACTAATGCATGAGAAATAGAGTTATTGGCCAAAATAAAGAGGGAGGAGGTGAGTTTTCATCATAGCTCTTAAAGGTCAAGCCAAGTTTCTCTAGAAAAGGTGAAAGCCCTCCAATTAAGAGTTAAATAAGATGCATTTGTGCATGATATCATAAATGAAATGCTCATCCAGCTAAGGGGTTGCTAATTCTTTTATCTTGATTTTAAACCTAAGCTTTAGGTGAGATTATTAGTTGTTTAATTTTATTTTGAGTTGTTAAGTTTGGTAACAGATTTATTTTTTTCTAAAGAGCCTAATCCACATCTAGGCCATACACAAAGCAAGGAAAAAACTAGGAAAATCATGCCACTTAATGCAAAAGCTTAAATAAATCATCAATCAATTTGTAAAGCTAATCACAAAAAGAATAAAAGACCATTGTGGTCGGGCACCACCGCACAAACCCAAAAATGTCAAATGTTGGTAGCCGAGCTCTACCCTTATACAACCCGGATTACAAATGAATTGAATTATAATTAAGTAAGGAATTCATTGTTATGAGGGTCTTCAAGCTTCATTTCTTCTTTCTTCATTTCTTCTTTCTTCTTTTCTTCTCTTCTTTCTTCTTTTGGTTCCTTCTTTTAGATGATTGGAAGGTGAATGCTCCAAGGCTTCACATGGTACATAAGATAGGATCTTATGCCCAATGCTCATCCTAATCCCCATAATAATCATTCCAATATCCTAATTGCATAAATTTACATGAAAAGGAAAAGTTGAAATCTAACTAACACTTGCAAAATAAAGGTTAGTTAAAATAAACCACACAAATCCCAAGCATGTATATTGAACTTATCACCCCACACATGAGTGACTAAGTCCACCTGGCCTATTGGATTATGCTTAAGAGTATAAAATACCTGCAAGCAAAAATATTTATATTTTTATTTATGATAGCGCCCCTCAAGCACAATCTCCTGGAGAAAAGAATAGTTAGACTAAGAGCGTCTTACCATTCATTCTATGAGTATACACCCTAACATTCAGTCTAAAACATATATCACAAAACAAAATAAACATCAAATCATGCATCAACCTAACCTAAAGCTAGAAGTGGTGGCATAGGCTAATGTGTGTGCTTTGAAGGTTTGTGTGGTATGCTTCGCTATGGCTTTAGGTTCAAATTTTCTAAGTGTGAATAACATGTTCAACTTAGAGAAAGGTTTTATTTAAGTTGTTTAATTGTTTTGGGTTGATTTTATTTCATGTTTTGATTTGGTTCAAGTGAATCCTACAATTATTTACTAAGTTATGAAGAGAGGGAAAGAGAAGAGAACTTCTCTTTCCTTCCCTAATCTAAGTAATTTCTAAAGTAGATTCACATTTTAATTTTGTTTAGGTGACTATTTTGATTAAATCTTTTAATTAATCTTAAGTTTAGATAAACTCTAAACAAACCTATTCAAAAAGAAAGGCATTTTAAGATTAAATAAAATGAACCAAAATTCACATAACACACATTAGTTCTTTTCTTTTCCAACATATATAACATGCATATGGATGGACCCTAAGAATATTTATACATACAAATGAGAGTATTTAACACACTTTATGATGCATGCTAAGTAATCCATCTAAGAAAATTTAGGAGTTGAATATGCATGATTTTTCTTAAGTAGAAAGAAGTTTCCTTATCCAAATTTTCACATACACACATGAAAGTAGGAAAGGAATAAGTGAGTACAAGCCATTGTTAACCGAGGTGTAAATTACAAGACCTACTTAGGCTACTTAAAGCCTCACAACCTCGGGGTTGTCCAGACTAATATACCACTTTCCTAAAATACAAACTTGTGTATAAAAGAAATGAAATGGAAAAGAAGGATGCAAAAGTTGTATTAATGAATTCATTTTTTTTGTTTATGCAATTTATGTATGCAAGTATAGGTGTCCCTTCTTAAGTGGTAGCATAGGGATGAATAGGATATGAAATTAGGTAAGTGTTAGGTCCTTTTCAAATGAACCATACTCCATACCAAATTCCTATTCAAAGCTATACCAACATAAGAAATAAATGAAACCTATACTAAGCATACCTTTATAATCTTTCACATGCTATAAGTAGCATACTTTTAGATTTGATATTTGATTTATATGTTTTTGAAAAAAAATTGGATTTAGTAGTGATAATAGCCATTCATATTTCTACTTTAGCCAACACATGCAAATTTGACATAAAGTAAATAATTTCATTTTGAAATTTCAATTTTAACATTATGAATGCATGAATTTCATTTTAAAATTTGACATACAACTTTAACATGTTGGGGAAAGATTTAAAGCAATGAAAACATGTAAACAAGTTCACTTCACTTAAATCCTAAAGACATTCTTATAGAATAAGAAAGTTTAAAATAAATCAAAGTGAATTCAAAGTGATTTTTGTTAAGTTTGGAGTTTGATTTAATTTTGAAAATGTGAGATGAGTTTACTGTTTCTAACCCATTCCCACAAGTGTTTGATATTTTTGTTTAATTTTTAGATGATTAGATTCATTTTTATGCATTATTTAGGTTAAGGTATGAATTAAGTAACTTAAATAACCCTTACCTACACCACCTTAGAATAATTAACCAAATAATTATGAGCCAATGAGATGACATAAAACTCACAAGAATTTAAATTTGCAATGCACCTAATAAGAAAGAGTAATGCGGCTCACAATTAAATGTTAATTAAGCTAAGGGGTTTAGCTTAAGTAATTTCAAAACACCATTTCATACTTATGAATTGGGTTTTATTTTTTTTAATTGAACTTAGACTATTAAACACCTAAGAATCTTCTCAAAGTACATTAATTAAGTTCTGGAAATTTTTAGAATTTTTAGAAATTAATTAAGGGGATAATTAATGAATTAATCCCTTAATTAAGAGAGGATTAAGGAAAGAAGAGTTGGTTTAGGGAATAGCTTAGGGAAAATACTCTAAAATTATTTCATAAACCTCTTCTATATTGGATCTGACCTTAATCAACCCTAATCATGGATTAAAATCACTAATTATGTCCTAATTATGCTTAATTACATAAGGAGGGTAATTAAGAAATCCATATGCAATTCTTCTAATCAAGCCTTTAATAAATCCCAAGAAAATTAGGGCAGGCAGAAATCACCCTTAAATCATACCCAAGAAGTTTGGGATTAATCAAAAGCTTAATTAAAAGGTAATTAGTAAAATGAAGTTTCCAATAAAACCTAAAATCAGAGAAAATTATAATTCAAAACCCATAGAAATTAATTTTAAAATATTCTAGGTTGAATTATCTTTCCATAAAAATTTATTTCATATTTTTCTGAATTTTTTAGAGGGAGTTCTAAATTTTGGAAGATCCCTAAATTAATTAGCATTGAACGACTGAGATGTCCCAAGTTCTTCCCCTTGATCAGCAGAGATCGTCCATGATCAAGGGGAAGATTCGAGCTCGATTAAACATGGATTCAAACCAAACTCAACCTGCACCATTTAAATCTAAAGAGCGGCACATATAACAGTCAAAAAATCATGGGATTAAAATTTCTTTCATAAAGCTCCACACCACTTTGAGTTTAATGGTCAAAAAATCTCATACCTTGCTGGAGGTGATCACGGGTCCTCGATTTCCTTGGAGCAGCTTCATCTAGTTGAGAAGAAGCCTTGCTGAAGTTTTGAGCACTTAAGGTTGAGTGGATTGGTATATGGACCACCTCCTCCTTAACTAGCTTACGGCCTTGATCCAATTCAACTCTTCCTTGCTGTGGGAACTCCAAAGGAAGCTTAGGTGCACTCGACTTAGCTCCTTGATGAAGCATGCAAGAGCAATTGGATGGAAATTGAGTGAAGAGGAAGTTAGCTCTTCAATGGACCTCCCCTATTTTCAAGCTCTGAAAATTAAGAAATGGAGTTTTCAAATCCTCTCTAAGAACCTTGGGAATACTCTAATGCACGAGTTCCTTATTTCAATCAGAGGAAGTTAGAATTCAAATGAATTAGGGGGAGTATATCTCCCCTTGAAGGATCGGACGACCGTCCATGAACTTTGATCCAATTGATCCTATAAGGGAGTTTTTTTTGTTGTTTTGAGTGTGCACATAGACTGTTTGAGCCAAGGAGTGGATTGCCAACCTCTCATGTGCTTGAATTTGAGTGGGAGAGGGATTTTGAATTTGGCATTTTGATCCATGGGGTCAAGTTTGGTCTGGGGACCAACTGGGCTGACTCAAACCCATTGGGTTGAGTGCACCACTCTACATTATGCCCCCTTGAGCTATTAGGAAAGCCTCAAGTGGATATGAAGAGGGTATGACCAAATTACCCATAGATTAAGTCAAAATTTGTTCTACGACCTAGGGGTAGGATGGTCATTTTGCTGATTTTTCACTTTGGATATGTTGGGTATGTGGAGAAACTAGGTTTGGCTGAGTTTCATGAGATTTGGAATTCATTTGATAGGGTTTGGGTCATGTTGACTCATTTAAGTCAAAATGAGTCAACTTTGGTCAAGTTGACCAATAGGTCAAATTGGGTCAAACCAAGGGTTGGGTCAAGCTCATATGAATATTTGAAATGTTTTGGTGGCTTTGGTTTGATTCAATTTGATATAGTTTTGAATTTGGCTCATATGACTTCGTTTAGGTCAAATGGGTCAAGTTGACATATTTGACCCATTTGGTTTATTTGAGGTAAGTCAAGGGTAGTTTTAATTTAGACTAGTCATATGAAGTGGATTTGTATCTTTGTTTCCAATAAATTTTGGTTAAGCTCAAATTTGGCTCAACATGACCCCTTTAGGTCAAGTTAGGTCTAAGGTCAATTGGGCTAGGTTAGGTCTAGTTGGCCAATTGAGGCTTTGGTCAAGTTCCACAAGTGATTTGGAATGGACTTGACCCATTAGTTTCAATCAATTTGGCTTAGATCAAGTTTTGACACATTTTGAGTTTTGGGTCAACTTCAAGTGGCCAATTGGTAGTTAGGCTCAAATTTTGGCTTGGTCAAGTTCAAACATAGGTCATGAGTGAACTTAGATCAATGGTTTCAATCAATTTGGCCTATGGTGGAATTTGGCTATGTTAGGTTTCATTTTGGTTAAGTGTTGCCTCAAACTTAGGTTTGACTTGGTTTGACCCAATTTGATTGATCATCCCATGATGATTGTTGATCATGATGAGATGAATATATGAGTTTGGTTCAATCCAATTTGGTTAGGATTAAAATTTAGCTCATAAAGGTACTTTAGGTCACGTTGGGTCAAGTGAGCCTAAGTGGGTCAAATGGCTCAAAGCTTGATTTGAGCTTGTTGATCTCTATGGACTTATGATTGAAATATAAATTCATTTACAAGTGGTTTGAAGTCAAATGGGTTTTGATCTGTTTGACAATTTCATATTCAAAGGAAGAATATGAAAGGGTTTTGGCTTTGATTTTTGACTTGGGTTTTGATTGTTTGATTGAAGTTTGGATTTATATTTGGACTCATGATTATAGGTTTGATTGAATCTTGAGAGAAAATCAAGGGTTAGGCTTGATTTGAAATTGATTTGGCTAAGTTCAAGATTTTGACTTGAAAGACTTAGATTGGATCTTGAGTTGATTTGAGTTTAATTTTTGGAATTGGTTTTGATTGTTTGAATTTATATTTCATTTATATATGTGAATATAAATGAGAATATAAATGGATCATGAGACAATTTCAGTGATTTGAAGTGGTTTAATCATGATTTGGACTAAGTCCATTAAGAAGGATTTAAGGGACTTAGGAAAATTTTAGAGTTTAGAGTTTGAATTTTTAAATTTGGTTTGATTGGTTTATATTTATATTTCATTTATCTATGTGAATATAAATGATTTTTGAGAAAATCCCATGAGTTTGAATAGGTTTGATCAAGATTTTGGATAAGTCTTTTAATGGAAAATTAAGTGACTTAAGAAATTTTAAATTAGAAATTTAATTTGAGGATTTGATTTGATTGATTGATATTTATATTTCATTTATATATATGAATATAAATGAGAATATAAATGAGTTTTGAGAAAATCCCATGAGTTTGAATTGTTTTGATCAAGGTTTAGGCTAAGTCCATTAATGAAAAATTAAGGGACTTATGAAATTTCATGAATTGATTTGGAATTTTGAGTTTAGTTTGATTGATTTGAATTTATATTTCATTTATATATGTGAATATAAATGAGGATATAAATGAATTATAAGAAAATCTCAAATATTTGATCTGGTTTAGATCATAATTTTGGTTAAGTCCTTAAAGGAAGGTTAAGGACTTAAGGCAAAATTTGGACTTAGGAATTTTTGATGGATTTTGATCATGGGTTTCAATCATAGATTTCAATCATGGATTTGATTTGAGTTTGGAGAAAATCAATAAGAATTGATTTGGAGTGTGATTTGAATTAAGGAAAGTGAGGAATGGTTCAAGCTAAAAGGTAGGCACGTTTTCCTAACACCCTAATCATGGTCTCCTCTAAGGAAATCTTAAAATCTAAGAGGAGTCCTATGTCTAAGATGGAGGGGTTGAGAGCTCATTCTAAAAATGAGGTCAACAATGAGATTAACGGATGAACCTGGATCAATTAGAATTCAATTGATTATGACACCATCGCTTCCACGAGATACATGCAATGCCATGTTTCGGTAAGATCTTCCCGAGAAGGTGATCGGTCTTGAGATTGTAATACTCAATACATCGGTGAATTACACTTCATATTTATTTGGATTCTTAAGAACTTAAGGTTTCCAGAGATCTGGACATCGAGCCACACACACCAATGTAAGGATCTTCTTCAAGTGTGACAAGATGTTGTAATCGATTCCTTTATCCATGTTAGACTTCTTCTTTAGATCTTTGGGAATGATATTTTCATTAACTTCTATGTTCTTGTCATTGCTTTTATTTCACGTTCCTTTCTTCTGTGATGATGGCAACACCTTGCCACTTTTTAGTTGTACTGGGGCTGCTCTATTTGGCTCAGATTCTTCTAAAGAAGTCTCCTCTTTTGAACCACTATTATGCCTGAGGATCGGATGGAGCCTTCATAATCACTTCTTAGTTTTATGCCCTTCATCAATGGTGATATTGAAGACTCTGACTCATCTTCCTCCATAAAGCATAAGTCTTCTTTTGAGCTATCTTCTATTTGCGTCACCATCAGGCAAGGATTGAATGCCACATCATTGGTGGTTCTTCTCCTTGGATTATCTCAAAGAAGTATATTCTATCAGAGAGTATCCAAGGATGTTGAGATAACTTGATAGACTTCTCTAGAAACAGATTCTTTGTCATCATCTCCTTCATCATTTGTTTCAATGAATTGGAGTCCTGACATGAAATCAGTAAGCTTAATTGGTTGTCTTAATGGTTGTTGATATTCTTCAAGATTATTAATAATCTTTTAGGTAGTAGATTTATTCTTTATCTTCTTTTGTTTGGCTGGCCTTTTGGGAGTTTTTGGCAAACTCTGAATAGGTTGTTTCTTAGGGTGAGGAACACCAAACACCCTGGACTACTTCTGAAGAGCAGAACCTTTTGATGTAGATTCTACCTTTAGTTCCAGCACCGGTTCAAGTGGAGATTTCCATCTGACACCCAGAATGCCTTCTAATTGCTTCAGCGTCTTCATAGTTTTCTTTGAGACCGCAGTCTCCCATTTGTCATCCTCAACTGTCTTTTCTTTTGCTTTATCTTTCTGCGGGGACACGAAATAGGACGTAACCACCCTTGCAGATTCTTTCTTTGGGTGAATAAGAACACTATTGGATAGCGTGAATTCACCTCTCCTGTAGTTTCTTTCTAGCCAGTCCTTGAATACATAGCAATCTTCTATTGGGTGGCTGACTACTCGATGATATGAATAGGAGGTGTAGCTCCATAATGCCTAGACCGGTACTGTCGTGCACCTGACGATTCTCCAACGTGTTGTACCATATACACTACCTCTACCCCCATGATGTCTTCTTCATTTTTCTTCCTCTTATTCTTCTTGTAGCCTTATCTCTGATCGACGTCTCCATCTGATTTCAGGCTCAAAGTGCTAGATAAACGTCTCCTCAATGGAGGGATACAATAAAAATCAAGGGAAGATCATTTAGGTTGGTGATGGGATTCCCTTCAGGATTCTCCAAGGTGTCAACCACCACGGGCCTCATTAATTATAACATTCTTTCTAGGAAGCCATTCCTGTTGGGCCCTACCATCAGTGGATCTCTGGATATGTAAATTGGATGTCACGTGCTTTTGCCTTTTAGTGGCAGGTTCTTCTTGAGGCTTCGGCCTCCAAACTTATTTTCCTTCTGGACCTTGGCGGATTCAACATGTGGTTGGTGTCATTGATGTTCACCACACAAGGCTTGTTTGTAACGCTCCTGAGTTCTTATTACCTTTGATGGTAGCTTATGCAGTGGAGCATTGTTGGTTTCTCTAATAATTAGCCCTTGATATCTCTTCTTCATAAGGCCTTGTGTACCCTAGAGGATAGAGTCTCAGGATGCCTCCTTTGTGGGGTTGGAGCTTGGTACCATTGCTCCCAAAATGATTGCTTAATATCACCAGTAGAACTGTTTCTTTTCACCCACTTGAGATTTTCAAATTTGTTGTGAGTAGGAACACTTACTTCTGGTTCCATAACTGGTTGTGTAATAGAGGGGCTAGGTGAGAGCTGTTGGGCTCACAACTCGACGTTCCTTCTTCTCCTTTATCTTCTAGTTAGCTTTCCTCTAGATAAGGAAGCTTCAGCATCATGTTGGCCTTGAGCAAAGGGCAAGGTCGGTAGAGAAGTAGCGTTCAGATGCAATACTAAAATTGTTTGCCCAGTCATCATCCTCTTCATGGCTGGAGCTTCAGTGTGTCCCAACCATTCAAATACAGAGGCTCTCTTTCGAGGCACCTCAACAACAGTAGCAACACGAGTTTTAGTGGATTTGGCATGCTGCACGACCTGATATGCAAGTTGTGCATGATTGTCTCGTGCAAGCCTAGTAGTAGTTTAAGCAGTGATCATTGAGAAATCTATGCTACCAAATTGTATAGTAGCTTCTGTGTCCCCGATGTTGATGACAGCATTAGCCAGATGGATGTTGGCTCCGCGGCACAACTGCACAGTGAAGGGTGTATTCTAAAGATCCATCTGTGAAATGAAAGATGGGGATTAGTAATCAGTATTTGATATATCATCCCACACTTTCATGATGTAGAGATATAATAAATTAAACATGATAAAATATGTAAACAAGTTATGAATAGGAAAAGATTTTCAAAACTTCAAAATTATGTTCATTATAAAAATAATTTTGAGTTTCAATCAATTTAACTTTATAAATAACTTTAATTTTTTATTTTACTATACTCTGCTACTATCATAGCTTTGATTCAACTAGTCAAAGATGGAAAGAGAAACTTGTCCCCTGCGAAGTCACTAGAAATATGTGGGGTCCAAAAATTTATCACTGACCTCTCAATGAAGACAGTGATTTACATTTTCGGTGAAATTTTTAGAAGGCAGATGGAATAGTAGATAAGACACTATCCATAGATTTTGCCCTCATTTCAGGGACTTGATCTAGTTTAGATACAGCAAGCACCTATAGTTATTTACCCCTCACAGTACTAAGAGAGAACTTTCGATTAAAGTAGTCGTTAGGTCACTTAGAGCGCAGTATATAGTAGCAGCATATAGAGTTTTGGAATTGAGATTTATGAAATTCATTATATTTAACTTAAAGAGGATGGTTGGGGGAACGATGGCACACTCGATCTCGATCCCATGATTCCATCATCCCGGGCTGTCGCGATCCCCAGTCTACTTAGTCAGAGGAGGTAGTCGACCCAACCTTATCGAAGGATCCTTATCAGCAACACATGGGTTACGTCGTCCAAGAAATCCAGACCTCTGTTTGGGAGACAAGCTTAAGTCTACCTTAACTAAGATTTTTTTCCCAATCAAGTATACTGGTTCACAACTCAAAGGGAAAAGCCATTGGGGGAGCATACGGCTACAATCATGACCGAGATATAGTGGGTCATTTGACCACCGGTCAAAGGACTCAGAATCGGTGATCTGGAGCTATCGCAAGCCATGCAATCGAGGATACGGCCACGCCCTGGCGACATGAGATTATTTGAGAGTAAATATAGTTGTGTACTTGATTTGACTTTGGCTCCTTTGTGAGCTAAAGTTTTCTTAATTTGTCACCTCTTACAAATAGTTACGGAAGGTGAATTGGATTTTTAGCTTTAAGTTTTTAATATTAAATTTCACTTAGACATTTATAGCTCAATGATATTTCAAATTCTGCATTTAGATTAATATTCAATATAAGTTAATTTGCTTTAAAATTATAATCATATTTTGATTGAAGTATCTCCTCCAGTTAAAATTTTTATTTAACATAGCCATTATCGGGGTAGATGCATTATTTTGCTAATTCAGATCCTATCGACTCTATTAATTTAATAATAGAGGATCAGATCTGTTGTCATATAATAGAATTAACTTCTCAGATATTTTATTAGGTTGAAAATATTATAATAACATCATTAGATTATTTAAGTTTTGTTAACCCGGACCCAATCCTAAGCCCCAACCAGAAATCAACCCGCACAACATCCTCAGATACTAAATTTAAGCATTCAGCATAGTGTCGGGGACCATACAGGTGTATTTGATTCAACATTAATTTAAACTTAAGGGATTTATATAATATTATTTGTTTTAACTGAATTTCATTACAAGTATAAATTTTTAGATAAAATTTTGACAGCTATTCGGTAGCCTCCCGGTGTCGTCCCCATAGAAAGGGCTACAACGGGGGCTGGGCCTGCCCACCATGCTAAGAAAGACATGTATGGGTGGTGTAAACACCATGGTCGAATGCGTCATTTCACCATGTCAAGAAAGACATGTATGAGTCTCTGAAGTACCTGTATGAAGCACATATTTTTCTATCACGCTAAGAAAGGCATTTACAGGTACTTATATAATTGTAATGTCAAGTTAAAATATTAATTTTATCTTTATTATTGAATTTTCATTAAGTAGTTTATGAATCATGTTAGTGTAAAATTTGAGATTTTGACAAAGATCGATCGTCAGAGGGGCTACTTTGGTATTTGCCTACCCACCACGCCAAGAAAGACGTGTATGAGTGGTATAAATCACGAATGCGTCTTCCCACCATGCGAAGAAAGACATGTATGGGGCTCTAAAGTGCATGCTAAAATAGATTTTCCTGTCACGCCAAGAAAGGTATGTACAGGTACTTATACACCTGCAATGTTAGTTCGAATAACAATTTTATATCACAACATACCAAATTTATGTAGTCTCTTTGTGAAGTTTGTGAAGATTTTGATCCCAAAGATCATCCCCATATGGGGCTACTATCTTGGACCGCCTATGCTAAGAAAGGCGTGTATGGGTGGTATAAACCATGGCCTGAATGCTCCTTCCCACCATGCCAAGAAAGGCATGTATGGGTCTCTAAGGTACCCACTGAAACAGATTTCCCCACCACACTAAGAAAGGTGTATACGGGTATTTATACACATGTAAGCAAGTACAAGTTTCCTCGTCATGCCAAGAAAAATGTGTATGGATATTTATAGTCAACAAGCAAATACAGGTTTCCCCGCCACGCTAAGAAAGATGAAGGGTACTATAGTCAATCGACTTGTGAGCAGGTGCACGGGGCAGGGTGCTCAGGAGCCCACCTGAGCTCACGGTCGACGCTAACGCCACGGGGCCCGTGGAGGCAAGACGTCCGGTAGCCTGCAATTTGAAGTTGTCGCGAGATGACCCGCCACAAAGACCCATGTTCTACAGGCTAGATGTCGGCGTTCTATGGAAAACTCAGCAATCAGAGGAACTGGGAGAGAGAGAGAGAGAGAGAGAGAGAGAGACTTACGGGAGGGAGGGAGAGAGCTGTCGGCTGTGGGAGAGTGGGAGAATAGGAAAAATTATGTTTAAGGTTTTAGGAGAGGTATTTATAGGATTTTTTTTTTAATTATTTTATTTGCCCTAATTTATATTTTCGCGCCGACATCGTCACATAGATAATATATATGTCAATTTTAGGTTACTCTAATGTTCTGGAAGCAATGACACAGTCTGTTTCACGATCGGAGGCCATATGGTTTAAGTCGACGTCAAATCGGGGTCAATTTCAGTTCAAATTTGAGCGTCGTTGCTTCCACTAGCTCAATATTCGCACAGACTCGTCCGATTTGAGCGCGGACAGTCTTGTTTAATAGGTTTTGATATTTCGACGCTAACAGAGCAATCGATTTCACGAACGAAGGTCGTTTGGACAACGCCGACTTCGACGGCGTCCGGCGATCGACCTCCTGACGGTCCGCCGAATTATGCAAGATGTATATTCTGATCAATTTCGACGTTCTGTATGCGATGAAGGAGTCTGTTCATCGATCGAAGATTATTTCGACTGCTTTTCAACGCCGTCGAGTGCATTTCAACTCCGATTTACACGCTGAAGCTCGTCGACTTCACCTTGTAAGCTCGACTTGACTTATGACGCATATATGGAGGTCAACAACATCTTCAAGCAACAATACTTTCTAAGGCATCTATCTAATGAGGATTTATTATTCTTCAAAAAAATAAATAAATTAAGGAAAGCCTTACTCTTTCTAAAAGCTTTTAATTTGTCTAATTTGGTTGTTTATTCACTTTCAAAATGAAAACAAAAACAAAAGGTTCATGCAACTTAGTAATTCTATAGAAATTTTTTATGACATCTAAGTAGTGAACACCACAAAATAAAATTAACTCTCTTCCTAAGTCTGAACCTCCATAACTAATTGATGTTTGCGTTACTTATCTACAAAGGCATGCTCCACATGCAGTTTACCTTAACCTTATATGGATTTAGGACATAAAAGTTGGAAGATATTTTCATTATTTCTTGCTTTGAGTTCACAAAGAATTATACAATTACAACATACTTTATTTATGAATAAGTGTTTTACGAGTGCTTGAAAAAGGCACAAATAATTTTTTTTCCATTAACATCTTCTCAAAAAATAAATATTTTTTAAATTAAGAAAAATATAAAACATCTGTGTGATTGTAAAGCTAAATAATTTTTATAGAGAACTAAAGATCTAGAGCTTGTTTTTAAGTTTTCATAATATCTTTATAACCAAATATCATGATAAAAATCACAATAGCTTACAACCAAAATTAAATTCAGAAGATTGCCTTTAAGTGCTACTAAATATCCAAAAACTTTTTTTATCATGAGATTGATGAATTTGTAATTTGAAACTACATCATGATAAATCAAAGCAAAGTTTCTTTTTAACTATAAAATTAATTAATTGTTGACTATAGGAACATAATTATTGCAAAACAAAGCTACATGAATTATGTATGATATATTTAAATTAAAATTTTTAGTCACATATTAGAAAAAAAAAATTAAAGTATCAGGCATATGGTTCATACTCATTTGTTATTTCATGAAACAAGTAGGGGTAAAAATGTCATAAAGGATCATGATTGGAAATTTTGGTTCTAATTTGATTCTACACAATATTTTTTAATAAAAAGATTTACATACATACTACATAATTCTTATGCATTTATATATCTAGTATCTAAAATTAGATATTTACTTATCTAATATTTTTCTATACTTAAAAAATTATATTTTACTTTTTAAAAGTGGGTGATGATGATATTTTTGATGTGATATTGAAGAATGATATGTTATATATATATATATATATATATATAAGTTTAGATATTAGATATTATATAAGAATTGTGTGGTATGTATGTAAATCCCTTCTTTTTAAAATAATTTAAAAAGCTGTGGACATAACAGAGCTGTGGCAATATTATTATAAAATTAAGCAGAAAAAGGATCCATCTTGTGTCTTTCATTGCACTGCCAAATGTAATATTATTTCTAATAATTTTTGTGGAAATCAGGTATTTGCTTCTTCTTTTTTTAGTCAAGATATAGTCAGACTCTAGCTCTTCAAGAGAGATTTATCATATATATATATTAGAGTCAACTTGGAAAAGATATACGAGTAACAAAAAAATAAAGAAAATGCTAATTAAAAATATATAATACTAAGGATGGTGATTTAAAAATTGAACAATTTAGAAAATAAAGTTGCAAAAATATATTCAATTATTAAAATAAAATTTATTATAATTTGTATTTATATTATTCTATTATGTGACTTATTACTTGATAGCTTAAACTTACAATCAAGAAATATTAGATATTAAATTTTATATACTTCTCCTTCTGTGAAGAAATTTTCTCACTTGAATCGCTGAATTTTCAACTCTGGTTCGTGGGATAATTATATAATACTTCCGTATTATATTTGGAAACATTAAAATCTCTTTGTATTTTAAAAAATATACATATAATTTTATATCAAAAGCTGAGAGAAGAATCATTATTTATATCACAATTTTATTAATTTTATATATTATATTAGAAATATTTGTAATCAAAATTTGTTTTCATAGTAACAGCTATTATTTGAAAAATTGCTTTAAGTTTACTTAATGTGTTTTATAATACGACAGTTGAATGTCCTTTGGCTAGTCTTCTATATTTCCAAATAATCCTCACTGTTGCTTCCCCTAATTCACACTATTCCTCGATATGCCTGACTAACTTGCACTGCTGCACCAATGTAATATTTTAGCCTGCAGCCGAAGTAAATAACATATAAGCTCATTCGGTGATAATATTATAATTCTTGTTGGTTTTTGAAAATAAAATTCAAATTTTTTTTTGGAGAATTTGAGGGCATAGCCCAATTTCATTCCAAATAGTAAGATAACATATTACAAGTATATGTTAATTATGAGTCAAAAAGAAGCCTAAACCAAAATCAGTAAGACAATAGAAGGAAAAAATAACACAGAACGATCAGCTCAATGGACTCAGAGACAACATATTTCAGACGGGCATATCCATAAATCCCAAAAATCTTCCAACAGTTGACATCATCAGCCCGCTAATGGAAAACAGGAAATGGCTCAGTAGTTAAGGGGACCCCACAGGATAGAGAAGAAGTATTCCAGGTTGCAGATGAAGTCCTTCCAAAAGGAGGCAACCAAAACTGCTAAAGGCCAAGTAAGACCGATCAGCACAAGTCTCATCATCATCCATTCAAAAATATTCATCAGCAACAGAGGAACCGGGTGCACCATCCCAACCCAACCAGCAAAAAATAACCCATACAGAGAGATCAACAATCTCAAACCCAACAGCAACCCCAAATAAAACTCAAATTCAAACCAAAAATCAATTTTGAAAGATCCTATCAAGAAATATTAATGCATGAAAGGACAACCTTTCAGAAAACCATTATAATCTTTTTTGGAAAAATAAACAAATTCAGATTACAAAAGGACTTTTCAAAAAAAAAAAATTACAAAAGGACTGCCAAAATAATAAAAAAAGACTCCTCTCACTGGTCTCATCAAGATTTAGACCTCGAGAGAAAAGAAAAATATATATATATATATATTGGTCTCCATGTGCATTTCTGAGACACTGAAGTGTGTGTGTGGGTCTCAGATGAAAGGCAACAGACACCAAGCTGTAAGGAAACATGCACCTCTTTCAAATTTTAAAAACTTGGTCTGCCTGCATATAGTGGAAGCTTATCAGAGGCTCTTGGAGTTTTCTCTGAGTTAGGATTATGATAATGCACATTCACCATCCATGCATCAGACGAGACAAGCGTTAAGAGACCCCATGGCTTGTTCTTGCTTCCTTGTCTTTATAGGTCATGGTGGGGTCCTTGAATTTGGAGGTAGAAGGAGCATATCATGGCTGAACATCTGTGGGTTTTTTGTTCTTGACCACAGATATACTTTGATTTTTTTTATTTATTCTCAATGTCAAGACAGGTATGATTTTGATCCAGAAGTTTTAATGTAAAAAAGAAATATTTATGGACCTACCATTGTACATCTAATGCTTAAAATTTAATAATTATAAATATAGTATTTTTTTTTCTATACATAAAAAAATATATTTCATTTTAAGAAGTTAATAATAGTGATATTTTGATATAATATTAAAATTTTATATATTATTTATGCAAATGTTAAAGATGATGAAATTATTTTACATCTCAAAATTCCTTCTAAGCCTATTCACCTCTCTTAAATATCCATTTAAGTAATTTTTTTTAAACTAATGTTTAAGTTCCTACACAAGTATGACTTCTTTATCAAAAATATCAATGGAGATTTAAGAGATATAATTAAACATTTAGATGCAATTTAGGATCAATTTTGTTTTTTGTTTTGTTTTTTGTTATTTTTTTAATATATATTTTTTCTTTTGTTTAGTTTATGTTCTGATCAAAAGGAAAAAATATTTTGTGAAGATAATTATTTTTTTTAAAAAACATTTAAAATATCTAAAATTGTTTTGAGCTATCTTAAAAATAATAGTATTTGTTTTTTAAATATAAAATATAAAATATAAAAAAATACACAAAATAAATATTTTTTTAAAATTAATATAAAAATAAAAAACACAAAATAAAATTGATCCTTATTTTGTTAAAATATAAAAGTTATTATGAGTTTTTCAATAGGTTTTGATAATATTAGCTGATTTTATATTTCATATATTTTTATCATTTCCCTTGATCACATAAAGTTTTTATGCGAAACTTATTTTTTTATTAAAAAAATTCAAAGGAAAATCTGCAAGCTTTGTGAATCTCGTAGTATATTTAAGTGTTTTTCTTATTAAATAACTAATTTTGTTATTTGATATGGATTCGACTTAAAATCATTAGTTTTTAGAAGATTGGTTAGCCTCCAATTTGACTTTTTATTGCAGAAAAAATTAATAAGCTGCATTGAACTCTTTCTCATCATGCCAATTTAAAATCATAATATGTGGCATTAAAGTCTTATGCTTGTGGAAAAAATAATTTATATTCTCAACTTTTAAAGCACCATTGGGAGTATCACATTCTATATAAATATATTAAAAAAATCATTATTTTATCATCAAACTAATATAAATGTTTTTTTCTTCTTTTTTAGTAGTCTATATTAAAATTAGAGTCTCATAGTATAAGAGATTATTAAGTGTGGAGTCCGTATGTAGCTACTCTATGATCTAATAACATAGTGTCATGTGATGCTCAATTAATATATAGTTAATGTGCATTCGCTATAAAATACTGTGTATTATTATGTGTTGATATAATATTAATTGTAAGGTAATACATAATATCTATATATATATTAATACACAATACTTTACAATCAATGTATAACAACTATGTATTAACAAAGCGTCATATAATACTATGTTATTGGTCCAAATGTACAAATTACGTTCGGACTCCGCATTTTGACAATTTTTTCTCATAATATAGGCTCATGTATGTCTCTCAAATCAGTACAATGAACTTCAAAATTCAATATGTTGTCTCTAAACGATTATGGATGTATTTATTTATTTTTATTTTTTTTATAGAAACGCCTATTAGAAAATGGATTAATCCAAAATTATGTGATTTAAAGTTTTTAAATATTATTTATGCTGATTTTTCTTAGATTGATGAGCACTGATGTGTGAATATTAGGATGGTTGGTGAAAATTAGTTCGCCTGAATTTAAAACGATAGTTCTCCTTACAAATGAAGGGATAGCACATAGTGGAAAAATCAAGTCGGAATAGGAAAATATTTTATGCATGAAAAAGAAAAAACTTAGTACAGTTTCGACGGACGGATGAGCTCTTAATTAATCGTTTAGCGTCAGAATTTGCAGATAGTTTCTTATAGGTGTCTTTTCGTTATACCTAATCCTTCTGAAACAGTATCGTTAGCATAAATAATTAATTAAGGCCAAGCAGTTCTTCATCACACCTGCACGCGAAAATGGTTGTTTTTTATAGTTTACAGTTGTAGAGAACGTGGCATGAATGAATGAGCAATTAAAACTCTTATAATTTAATATTATATGAAAACTGGTTTAACTTTCAGCTGCCACAGAAGTCAGAATATTAGTTGCCAGACTAGATTGTAATGATTGGTGGGAAAGCTGATTAAAAGTTAAATATTTAAAAATTAATGGCTCCAACGTTGTGCTTGATGATTTAAAAAGTGAACTTAATTGTCGTGCAAAATAGTCGCCAATGAAATAAATGAAAATAATTGAAAGGATTTAGTTTGCATCTTTCAGAAACACATTCATTAACTTGCGTTCGTGTTCACGTTTGGTTGTTCTACGAGGCCGCTTATGGGGTTTTATATATATATATATATAGACACTAAAATTTGTAGTTAATGAAGCAATTTTAGTTTATAGACCATTTCCATTATACATATACTGTAAAAAAAAATCACCCTATTTAATTAATTTGCAGACATTTACAGAAGACACAACAAGGAGAAAAAAAAGCAACTGAATAATAAAATAAGGAAATGAAAATGAAATAAAATAAAATGTTTTGGGGCCAATTTGGATCTCTGTCTATTGTTATCCTTCTTATGGGAGACTTACATACCACAAAATTTATATGTATTTATTAAACTTCTATATTTATTTATATAATACTTTAATATTTAAATCATATCAAATTCCCTATGAAAAATATATTGCACACAAGATAAGATAAAATTAATGACAATTCTTGATGTTGTTTGAAGATTTGAATGTCATATAATTGATGCATCATCAAATAATAATCAAATCAAGGATGGATCTTGATATACATTTTGAGTTGAAAATTCTTGGAAGTAAAATCCAGGCTTTCCGTTCTTTGATTTTAGTAGACATATAGTTGGATTGAATATCTAAATAAATTCCCCTATTATTGTTTTTTGTTTGTGTTTTGACATGAGATAGAATTAATTTGATATTTTAAAACATAGGGATAGTAATATTTATCAATTGGACTTGATTGAAGCTCTAATTTTTAGATGTCAAAGATCTCTCTCTCTCTCTCTCTTTTCTCTCTCTCTCTCTCTCTCTCTCTCTCTCTCTCTCTCTCTCTTATATATATATATATAAAGAATTCAAAAATCAGAGTAAAAAACAACTTAAATAATTCTGCTCCACAATATTCATCCACTTAAATAATTAAAAGTGTAGTGGCGATCTTAAGAAATTTATCTTCAAAAACAACTCCAATCCTATAATTAGGAATCCAAACAAATTATGTGATAAGTAGTTTGCATTAACTCTTATCTATAAATTTGTTAAGTATTGATTATTCATGTGTGCTAATTTTTTAATCCAATTTTGAGAACAAGACAGTTTTCTTTCATATAATCTCATACACATATTTTATTATTTTTATATGCATACTTGTTTTGATATTATGCTTTATATCTCTCTTGCATGCTAATTAATTTGCACATTCTAGGGAATAATAAAATCTTATTTTAAATTTAATTTTTAGGACCAAGTGATATACTTAATTGTTGAGGTCACACTCATAAAAGTTAATTTAATTTTTTTTAACCTTTCTTTACTATCTTGCAGATAAAATAATATAATAATTCTCATAAACCTAATTAGAGACATACAAGGTGACTATTAGTGGTTACACCAAATTACTATTTATGATAAACCTTTCTAATGATATCAAAATGGATACAAATTTTATGTTGATGCACCTTACAACAGATACATATCTATATTTTGAGAGAAAATAATATTTTTTCTTTATGGATCTAGTGAGAAGATTTTAATTTAATTTAATGTTATTATTTTATACCTTCATGCCAACATCAATTTTCATCATCAAATAAGAGAAAACTATTGACTCATTTGTTGCTCATTAGTGAATTGATGATAATAAATACTTTTTATGTTATGTAATGTTTTGTCAAGTATTTTATAAGTTGAATGTGTCAGATAAATCAAGAAAATGATGACCAATTATACTAGGAACATGGACCTTTTAGTTTTAAAACTAAGTACATAATAATAAATCAAGATAATTCAAGAAGATATAAGAGAAAGAGAGAGAGAGAAATCATATTGCAAAGTCTTTCTTTGGAAATATTCTTTGAAGAAACCTTGATTACTAATAAGATCGTACATCATCAAGGAGAAAACAAAAGAAAAAAAATGCTTATCCTTTAAATATCTTGAGATCAAGTATATAGTAATTTATTTCTCTTATAATTTTATTTATTATACTTTTTCATTGCATCATTTACAACCAATCTTATACCTTGATTATACAAGCTTGGTTATAGTTGGTGATTGTCGAAGTCCCCATCAAAAGTATTGAATCCTTTTGGTAAACTGCAAGTCATTGAAAGTTTCCTAAGCTTAGGTTTAGAGCATCCTCTTGGTTACAATGAAGGTGATCAGGGGTGGACCTAGGCTTTGTTTAGGGTGGGCAATTGTCCATCCTAAAAATTAATTTTTCTTTAATACTCTGTAAGCTTATGATAATTTTGCCTACTCTCATTAACTTTATTTGCCCAAAATTAAAAGAACAAAATACTCAAAGCATCCAAGTCTTAATCCATCTCATCTATTTGCCCACCCTCAAAAGGGTGGTTGGTTCCACCTAAAAGTGATTATATGTTCTTTTTTCTATAAATTAGATATATTTTCATTATTCATTTATTTAATAATTATTTTACTTGAATGTTGTTTGTAGATTGTAATAAAAAAAAATTATTTATGCAATTATGTTGATTCTTCACTAAGCTCAATAGTTGTACACTTATACTCTTCAAATAGATTTGTACTTATATCAACATAATCTATTTTATGGTGACACCAATACCTAGTTTTTAACAGCAACCATCCTATAAACTTATGTGGTGTTCCCATTCTTTATATTTATTCTTAGAGATAAAACTCTCATTTGTTTAATAATATACTAAAATACATTACTTATTTCACTTGTAGAATTTTGAAGGTCTACATGTGTATGTTTTAATTGTTTTAAGTGTGATCATTTATGTTATGATTAATCCCTCATACACTCATTTATATTAATATATATATATATATATATATATATATATATATATATATATATATATATATATATATATATATATATATATATATATTTATGCATTACTTTTAGATTATTTAAAATGCACCATTATACTTATTCTTTGTATATATTATATTATTAAGACCTTTAGTTGAATATAATTTTGTAGCTTTCACATTATATAGAATAATATTATATGAGATTTGAATTGGAAAAATATCTCATAAATTAACTTCTATAGTGCTGGAAAAGTTGCACACTCAAGTCACCCCTCCTCTCTTTATCTGCCTCAAACCTTCACAAGGCCCTTTTGATAATTTGATAGAATTTGTTACTTTAATAAGTTTTATTAGCAAGTCTTCCAAAATTTGTAAGGGTTCATTACTGCCACAACGATTTTCAAGTTGAACCTTAGGTAATTCTTTTGACAAAAAAAAAAAAAAAGAAAAAAGAAAAAAAAGAAAAGTATCACATATATATGCACTATTCAATTAATCTAAATAGGCAGTGACATCCTTTACAGCATCACATATATATGCTTTTGGTTTCACTTATTCTTTCGTTAATAATAGGAAGGATATAGTTGATTTGTATGCCACTTAATAATTCTCTCCAATAACAGCTTATGCACTTTTAAAAAAAATATCAAAGAGGGGAAATTGTTAATTTTTATAAATATGATTATAGGCAATGAGAAAATTATTTACGGACTTAATTTTCATAAGAAAGATATCTTTTCTTGTAAGAATGGTTAAGGTTTAGAACCGATAATTTATAATGAGATCAAAGCATCAAATCTATATATTGCCAATCATTTTATCTCCCCGAAGGTATTATGGGCATTACCTCTGGCACAAAATATAGCAACCTAATACTTCTCTAACTAGAATGGACTATCAGAGTAGCATTGAAAGTCATCAGTAATTAGAACTTCTTTTTTATCATTTCTATAACTGATCATATCACGAATTACATGTGAATGTAGGAGAAACAGTATTCACCATCGAAGACTATCAGCCCTTCAAAGATTCCTTCTAATCTTGAACAAGACGAGCATCAAAGGCTGGCAGGTTGATCACAGACTTCAGAAAGGCAAGTAAAATATCAACATCACTTCCATAAAGTCTCCTTACGTCAAAACATCACAAGCAGTTCTTATATTTGATAGGCACAGCTAGCAGAACTAAGCACGTGAGCAAGCCTGAAGTTTTCGCTACAGAAAATCAGCTGATTCTTAGGCTATGTTCCAACCACCGCTTGAAACTTAGGGTTCTGCCCAAGCGTTAGTTGGAACGTTGCTGTTCTTCGGTACGTTGGGAAGCAAATGTTGAGGGACAAAGGGTTGGTAAAGGGTTTGTCAAGAAAGGTAAATCTGCTAAGAGGAAGCAAGGTATCAAAGAGTTATTTAAATTTTATTTATTATTTTTAAATATCTATAAAAATAACCTTGATGAAAGGTTACGCAACTAATATTGGGCAAAAGGTTAAACTACCGCTCCAGCCAACCTCATGGCCGGACCTTGTTAATGTTCTCCTTTACGACAGCAATACAAAGTAGAGATTAAAGTAAGTTTTGAAAGAGAATTTATCACTGTATGAGCTGAAATTCTTACGCGTTTGTAAACAGGCTGTTTTTGGAATTTGACTTTGAGAATCAGTTTCCAAATACGCAAGTCTTGTTCTCATCATCAGCGCTCAGTTTCTTCCTCTCGTTTCTATTCTGAATAATAATTAAAGACTTTGTCATTGAAAAATAAAGTATGGAATATATATGCAATTAATTGAAAATGAAAGATAATGTTAAGATAATGCAAGTATCGATAGAAAATTGTTTTGAATAATTAAATAATTTAATAATTAAAGAATAAAAATTTATAAAATTAATATTTTTTAGGAAATATTATAAATAATTAGTAAAATAATATCACCAAATTTATAAGAAAAAAATAAGTAAACAAGATTATTAAATTTATGGACATGTATTTTGATTAATTAAATAGTCATTTGAGAGCAATGAGTTAAATTGGTTTTTTTGGGAGGGGTTGACTGCATAAAATGCAAATTAAGAGTGGACAAAATATAAAATACTATAGAACAAAAGAATTTGAGGGTGGGCAATAAATGTAGTTCTGCCTTAAATGTAGAGAAAATATTACATGCGGAGTCCTGATACATTATGACTCTAATGAAAGTGAGACATATGATATTAAATAATTTTTTATATTAATTTTAATATAAATCAAAGAAGCCGAGCAGAGATGGCGGAATATAATTGGAGTCCTCATGAAAAACTACATCAGGACTCCGCATGTAATGTTTTCTCCTAAATGTAAGATAGTAAATCTAAAATTTAAATCAAATGTAATGTACTACAATAAATTATCTAATAAGCTTCAAGAACTTTTTTTTTCAAACTAAGAGTTTGTTTGGGATAGTTGTAACTATATGAAAAAATAATAGTAGAGTTGCTGCAGAAGAAGCTACTGTATGAAAGAGCTACGACGGATATACAATTTTTTTTATTTTAAATAAATCAAACCACAGTGGTAAATGTCGTTTATGTTAGTTGGTGAAATACCAAAATCCACATTTGCTCACACGTAAGTTATCGAGTTTCACACTCGCTCTCCAAATTTGATTGTGTTCAATTGAATTCATTTTTAATTCACTTGGAATAAGTTATAATAACTTCAATGTTTATTGTGTGAGCCATTTAATTCATGCTTGCAAGTGGATTATCAATACTTTTTTAATTATTTCAATACTTGAATGTTCATTGAAAGGTTGTATGGCTGTGTTTTTAAGCAAACTATAAGACTCCCTATAAGTGTTTGTATTTATTTTATGCATTTGTAACTTCACATATGTTATGCTCAAAATTTTGATTTCAGTCTTTCATTTTAATTCCATTTAGACTCTTTGATTATCTCTTTTTCATTTTACTTTCCAAGTCTAAAAAATCGACGAAATTTCGATGGCCTCCCGGCGTCATCCCCGTGTAAGAGGCTACATTGTGAGTGTTTTGACTTTCTCGTGCATCTCATGGCGTGGCGAGTGGTGTCTTTGACACCATACGTCTTCACCACTTCTAAATGGGTTAGCGGGGTCTTGAAACCTATAAAAAGAAATATAATACATGTGTATTCATTTCAAATTTTTTTTTCTAAGTCTAGAAATTAAATAAAATTTTGGCAACATTTCATCTAGAGGAAGTAACATCTAACAGATGTTGGCTTCGATGCGTCCTCATGGCGTGGCAAGTATCTTCGCGACACCACGATTTTTCATCTCATCACGCCCTCAAGAGACAGGCCTTCAAACCTGCAAAGAAACACAAGCATGTATATATCCACATTCACACATCCCACATGTTTTGACTCATTTTTCTGCACTTTGCAATGATCGGCAAGAAAACGGGGTTGGGTATGCCAAAAAGCAAGAGAAGAATCCGCTTCATGATGGTGTTCCTCTCCGGTTATGATGAAGAGAAGGGTTGGAAAGGGGACGAAAATGGGAGACGACGTCGGAAACCGAAAGAAGAACCCGCCTCATGATGGTGTTCTACTCTAATTGCGGCGAAGCGAGAATTGAAAATGTGATGCAAGGAGGGCTACGCTGGAAACCAAAAGAAGAACCCGCCTCATGACGGTGTTCTTCTCTGTTTGTGGTGAGGTGAAAATTGGAAATGTAATGCGAAAGGCGATCGGAGAAAAAGAACAACCGCCTCATGTGTGTTCTTCTCGATTCTTGTGAAGGAGATTCGCGAAACGAAGTAGGAAATTCAGGTTTGAAAAAAAGGAGAAATTTCGGATTGATAAATGCAGGATAATGGAATTTCGGATTAGCTTTGTGAGAGAGAGAGAGAAGATATTTCAGTTTTGATTTTTGAGGGGAAAAGAAAGAAGAAGTCGTTCATTTGGCGTCTCTCCCTTGCGGTTGAGAAGAAGAAGAGTTGACGTCCAATGAATGGTTTCTCAGTCGCTCTTTGGCCTGGTTTAGAGTATTTAAAAGCCTCTTCTTTAGCTTGTATGGATGTTGGCGACAAAGTTCCACTACTATATTGTACGAGAAGACTGTCTCCCAAATGACTGCCCAAAAAAAGAATGAACATCCAACCATTGCAATCGCCGAAGTCAACACTGAAGCTTTAGATTTCATAAGATCAAGCCTTTGCACAACTCTTCCATCATTTACCAACGTAAGCAGCAGTTCTCCTGTTTTTGATGAAAACATAGTAACATCATGTGGCTGCTCATTGCGATCAAGCTCCACACTGAAATTTGATTTTGGCATGTCCATACTGTTTTCCAGATGAGTAGATAAACTATTGAGACCAAGCGAGCAAGATATGGACTGACTATGATAGTAAATGTTATTTGCACAAATCACTAGCATGCCACCAATTGGAGGAGAAAATATTATGCCCGGAGTCCGCACGTAGCTTTACGTGTGGACTCTAATCGACGATGTCTCAGTAGTTTTTTCTCGTTTTAGCAAAAACTATAAGCTGGGCCCATCTGACGTTGTTTATCCGGCCCATTTGACGACCGAGTATCATTGGAATGCGCGGGAGAAATTTAAAAGAAATATGTATCTAGATTTAGGGTTAGGGGTGTATTTTTTTCTTGCAAACTGAGCTCAGAGAGAAAGAGAAAATTTCATTTCTTTTTTATGAAAGAACTATGAAGATGGAGAACGAATTTGGAAGTTATGGCCTTGAGGAAATAGCTGAGGATGTATTAAATAAAAATTTATCGGTAATTTTTCTCAACCGTTGTATATGTACAATTTATTTTACGGTTTGTTAGTGTTATTCCTTGAAATTCTTTTATTTAGTGTATATTTCTTACACTATTTGGAGTTCTTTGCAAGAGAACTTTTCTTATTTTGAGAGATTTTTGCATCTCTCTCAGTACTCTGAGAGAATGAGATAATTTCTGAATATTTTTGCAGTTTATTTTGCCTGGATGGAGAGAATATGGTCATTAAAAATAGGCCAAAGAAACAGCCTCCAAATTGTCCCTGATGGATTGTAATGAACATATTTTCTCCAAACAAGACAAAGAAACAAGAAAAAAATGACCAAAATGCTCTGTACTCTCATGAGAGTATAAAGAGTACAGATGCAGAAATCCCCCAGAAATCATCCAAGCATCCCTCCAAATTACTTTTAATGTAATGTAATGAACATAATCAACAAGGGCCAAAGCGAAAAAATGTTCACAAAATCGTACTCTTAAGAGTACTGAGTCTGAAAATAACAAAAACCAACCAAGCTCCAAATTTTTCCTGATGGATTGTAATGAGCATATTTCCTCCAAACATGCCAAAGAAATAGGAAAAAAATAATCAAAATGCTCTGTACTCTCATGAGAGTACTGAGAATGCAATCTGAAAATCTCAAAATCAAACATCCCAAATTGCTTCCAATATAATGTAATGAACATAATCCAACAGGGCCAAATAAAGCGAAAAAAAATGTCCATAAAATCGTCGTACTCTCGAGAGCGTGAGAATCTGAATGCAAAATAACACTAAAAAAGCAACCAAATAGCCTCCAATTTGTCCCTGATGGATTGTAATGAACATATTTCTTCCAAACAGGCCAAAGAAACAGGAAAAAAATAACCAAAATATTTCATACTCTCATGAAGTACTGAGAGATCTGGATGCAAAATCCTCGAAACCTTCCAAACATTCCTCCAAATTGCTTCCAATGTAATGTAATGAACATAATCTGAACAACCAGGCCAAAGAAACTGGAAAAAAATATTCACAAAATCATCTATACTCTCAAGAGAGTACAGAGAGTACAGATGCAAAATAACACTAAAAAACTAACCAAACAGTCTCCAAATTATCCCTGATGGATTGTAATGAACATATTTCCTCCAAATAGGCCAAAGAAACATGAAACAAAATGACCAAAATGCTATGTACTCTCATGAGAGTGAGAGTACAGATACAAAAAATCTCTAAACCATCCAAACATCCCTCCAAATTGCTTCCAAATGTAATGTAATGAACATAATCAACAACCGTGTCAAAGAAACTGAAAAATATCCATTAAAATCCTCACTCTCAAGAGAGTACAGAGAGCACATATGTAAAATAACACTAAAAATCTAACCAAACAGCCTCTAAATTGTCCCTGATGGATTGTCGTGAACATATTTCCTCCAAACAGGCCAAAAAAATAGGAAAAAAATGACCAAAATGCTCTGTACTCTCATGAGAGTACAAAGAGTACAGATGCAAAAATCTCCTAAACCATCCAAACATCCCTCCAAATTGCTTCCAATGTAATGTAATGAACATATTTTCTCCAACCAGCCAAAAAAATTTCCATAAAATCGTGATCTTAAGAGAGTATAGAGAGTATAAATGCAAAATAACACTAAAAAAATCAACCAATCCAAATTGTCCTAATGGATTATAATGAACATATTTCCTCCAAATAGCCAAAGAAACAGGAAAAAATGATTAAAATGCTCTACTCTCATGAGAGTATAAAGAGCAGATGAAATCTCCAAAACCATCCAAACATCCCTCCAAATTGCTTCCAATATAATGTAATGAACATAATCAACAACTGCAGAAACTGGAAAAAATGTCCATTAAATCGTCCATTTCAAGAGAGTGTATGCAAAATAACACTAAAAAACCAACCAAACAGTCTCCAAATTATCCTTGATGGATTGTAATGAACATATTTCCTCCAAACAAGCCAAACGAGCAAGAAATAAATGACCAAAATGCTTTGTACTCTCATGAGAGTATAGAGAGTACAGATGCAGAAATCAGGCCACATAATTTTAATGCCATCGACTGAACATACTATCATCCCTAATAAGGCCACATAATTCATCTTGAAACATGACCAAACATCCTACCATGTGATATACTAAATATTTCACAAGCCTAATCAATTCAAAAATTTAAAAATAATGGCGTGTACCATCTTGATAGTACATAGAGTACACATGCAAAATATCTCCAAAAACTACTAAAATACATCCTGTTCATTTAAAGAACTCAAATGTTTTAAAATGTTCACATATTGGATGGTGAGAGAAAGAGAGAAAATCCTAAATTCATTAACATTCAGGAACACAGGTGTAAATACCTCATGTAGTCACCTACAATACCTCAATAGAAGTTATTCGCAAGATTTGCTAAACCACTAAGCGACGGCCAAACGTTCGCCGATCGAGAGCGGGAGTTGAGCTAGCAGAGAAAGCCCTAAACTATCATACGCGGGAGGAATGTCAAACGACGCACGTCTCATTTTTCTTCTTCCACTGTTTGAACTACACGGGTCGACGGGCCAAGATAATGGGACGCGCCCATCCAGTTACGCTTAAGCACTAAAATGAAAAAAAACCACTTTGGACATCGTCGAGATTGAGTCCGCACGTAAAGCTACGTGTGGACTCCAGACGTGTAATATTTTCTCCAATTGGAGAAGGCACTGGAAGGAGCTTGTAAGCATCATGCGGAAGATTAGAAGTAGACCAAATTAGTGGATGTTGTTTCAATATTGATATCATGTTGATATCATGCATGTGTGATGCTTCCATGCGATACCCATTGTTGGCTCCTTTTCAAGTATAACATTGACAGATTTCTATGTACCCATGAATAAATGTAAACTCTATCACAAGATTCATGTCTAAATCACGTAAATTTATTATGTAAGAAGACTCTATCTGACAGGACACTTGCACTTAAATTTGAAGGCTCATCATCCACAACTAATCCTTGCCACGGTGCCTTCATATAACCAGTTCAAGGTATACAAGTGCTCCACCTCACCCCACCAGGATCAACCTTGATGGTAGGACACCTTGAAAATGACTCTTTGTCTCTTTTCAAGTAATTCCAACTGCCCCTCAAAATAAATAGAACTAGTGCACAATTCATGAATGAATCATCATATTCTAAGACCGTTATCTTATCTTAGCATCTTAGAATGACAACAGTATTGAATCTCTCCTTTTGTTACGTTCATCTCCTCTAGAAGATATTATCACCATGTATTTAATGTTTCCATGCAACCTGTAATGGCAAACAAGTTCCAAACGAGCACCATAGAGACCATCCATGATGCCTCCATTCCGAGAATCGTTGGAAAGCTATGAGGTCGTGTCATCGTCATCTTGAGCCCTAACGATGTAGAGCTCAAGGACATTCATGGTTGTAACAATGACATTAGGTAGAAGAAATTTTTAAAATAAGTATGGTTTAAAATATAATTAGTAATTTAAGTATCTTAAAAATAAAATTTAAATATAGGTATACGCTTAACTACTTATCTATACATGGAAGTCAAATTAAATGTAACTTTTTTTTTTTTTTAAAGAAGCCCTATGTAGGGGTATTTTATTGCCACAAAGAGAGGGTTACAAAGTCCTTAGAGGGGATAAACTCTAAAACTACTACTCAAAGAGCTACAATCAACCTAAGAAGTAAATCCCCTATCTAAGTACATCCAAAATCAAAAGAAGACCTTAAAGCAATCAAAAGATACAAGTAGATAAACATAATAAGCCAAAGGAAGGTTAGGGCCATTGCTCTGAAGAACTTGAGGATGCATGACAATATAGAGCAAAATTGCAAGAGGATATGAGAGAATCTCCTGCAAAATAGCAATAAGAAAGATATTAGAACAGTTAAGATAATACAGGCAAAAGGATGAATGAAAACAACATAATCGAGAATGATAGTAAGGAACCGAGATAGAGAAGGCTCACCACACCAAGTTAGATGCAAATATCGCATCCAAACTCGATAAGGGTTACTTCACAAGAGCTACTACTAAACCAAAAGAGAGTGAAATCTTCATAGCCATCATAGCCAACAAACCTGTGAGAAGATAACAACCAGTTGTTGAAAGTCTTGTGGGCTTTATTACCTGCAAACCTAAACAAAACTATAAAGAATATAAAGAGAAAATTGTTAAGGGCCGATAAATGAGTGGTCCCATGCCGAAAAATGATCCTCCATATAGCCACCCTGACATGAGGATACTTATACATATGAAATAGGTCGATAGAAACCATCCACGTGAAAACAATAAAGAGATAACTCAAATCTCATAAGCAAGTCAATGAGTCTATAAGTTACACCATTCCAATTATATGATATATAAATGAATCCGGGCGAAGTATGACCAGGTAGATGTAAAGTAAAATGAGCCCAATCAAGATAATGAATGGAACAAACTTATTAGTATCCATATCAATAGTTGGCAAAAAATAATTGTGGGGGAAGGCAAGAAAACCAAAATCAAAGAAAATACCCAATAAGGATAATCGAATCGTAAGAAGAAGACTAAAGACGAGAATTGATCAACAAAAAAATGAAGGCGAAGACAACAAAAAGACGACTCATAGTACCACCCCTTAATAATAGAGATTGTATTCCAAGGAGGAAAAGACAAACTTACCGATCCTGATTGGAAAAGCGGGAGTCCAAATAGGATCCACATTAGAATCAAAAAAATATGACAGATAACCAAGAGCAAAAAATAGCCTACAAAAGAAGAGCATAGTACCATAAATCAAAAGCCATACCACCAATGACAAAAAAAAATCAGAAACAGGATAATCGGAAAGTGCATACAACAGAAAAGGCAACATGTTGAAACCCTTATTCAGATCCAAAGCAAAGATAGCCAACAGGAAAAGGATCAACCAAAAAAGGCACCAAATGAATACAATCATAGGTACTTGCACCATTCGGACCAAATGATACAACCAAGGTAGAAGACAACAAAAGGCACAAATAATACCACCCAATCCGATAAACAGCATACCTGCAAAGACAAAACAAGTAATCAAGTGGAAATAAAGACAACAATAGGTAATGAAGAACATAACTAACGTGATGAACAAAGTGACGTGCAAGACAGTATTCGTGAGAGCCAACCCCAACAACAGAGAGGTTATTGCCACAATGGAACCCACCAGCAAAAAGATCAAAATTGGATTCAAATGAATATCATCATTAGAATCCAGCAAAAACAAAAGGTAACCAAGGCAAAACCAAAAGAACAACAATTAGAACAACAACATCCAAGCCTCTCAATCAGAGTAGACAATGCCATGGTTAATAACCAAGTAGATATAACATAATAATAGGTATCTTGAATGTAGCAATCCAGACAACAAACACCAAAATCCTCGTAACAAGAATGTCAAACAACTCGAGCATAGGACCAAATCTCCTACAGGATGGAGCCAACATAGAGTCCGAAAACCAAGACAAAGAAAACCAAGACAAGGAACAACCAAGACAACAAGAACCAGTTTGCTTGCCATAAAGCCACCCATCCAGGATAAATATTGCGATAAAAATAAGTTTAACTGCAAGAAGATGGAGTAAGCAATAGTAAATAAAGTAAAATAATGAATTAAGATGATAGGCATATAATAAACCATTAAGGGTGTTCAAAGAAAAATCCTCCCAAAGAATCAACAACGGGGAGATTCTTGAGCAAACCGGACCAAAGCCTCATAGACAGATGAAGTAATAATCCACCCAACAAACAGGCGGTTGATACAAACAAGTCCAAAGAGTCCACCCAAAAGCACCGAGCAACAAAAAGGAGAAAGAAATAAAAGGTACTCATGATTCCAAAATCAACAATGGAGACATTGTTACAATAAAAGAAAGAATAAGTTCAAGTAATTCCCAAGTTGAAACAAAATCATGTAAGCTAAATTCTAATATAAGGAAGCCCAGCCTCTTATCAAGGTTAACCAAACCTTGCAAATGTTTAGGGAGAGTAAGATGGTCAAAATTATTATGTCATTCAATCTAAGACCTAAATTAGATAATCAAAGACATGCATTGCCTTCCATACATGAGTGATTTTATAACAAAATTGAGAAAGAAGAGATCTAGTTTGCTTGAGTAAATAATATAAATCAATTTCTAGATTTATTGGAGTTCAAGAGGTCAATTAGCGGAGAGCATCCACCTCAATCCATATTGAGCCAACCTTTCTCGGAGGCAAATCGAAGAGCATTATACGCCATAAGTTCAAAGGGCACAAAGCGTATGAAGAGGATAAGCAAAAGCATAGAGGACATTTCAGATAGAGTTTCAAGATTCCACCACGCCCGTGAGGTATGAGATACTGAGCCATGATTGATTTTAATAACATTATTATGAGGTTTAGGCCAATAAACAATCTTGTCATGTTTAAAACTTGCTTGGGCCGGCAATTGAAAACCCAATTTAATAGCCACAAAGTTACACCCTTTGAAATGCTTATAATTAATAAGATTAGCAAAAGATCACGAATTTTGTATTTAGTTCTAGCAATTATCTTCATGTGATTCATAACAATACCGTTGTGTTTAGCATCATTTCTGGCCATCCATATAAACCAAATAATAATAATAGCGAATGACTTTAATGTGACCTTTACTATTGTTTTCAAAATAAATTTCAAGGAGCTGATATATTGTGAGAGAACCATTGAAATTGGCATTGTTAAAGAGATCATCATACCAAAGCCAAAGCTTAGATGCAATGGTCCCATTAACAAAAAGATGATTTACATTTTCGATATGAAAGCAACAATGACATTTTGAAGGTAAATGAAAACCTTTGCCCCACATCAAGGAGTCAACAGGTATAAAATTTTTTAAAATACGTCAAATTAGAATAGAGTAAGAAATAGGAATATTATTATGCCAAAGTTTAGCATACACTTTAGAAAATTCATGGGCTTCTTTAATGTGAAGCCAAACATTTCTCAAGTTGAAATCTCCATTATGAGAGAGCTTAAAGAGAATCGATCGATTGTTAGAGTATTAGATATATTATTAAGTTTGTCTAAAATAGATGGAGGGATATACTCAATGAGCTTAGAATTGTTCCACATATTATTCTCCCAGAATGATTTAACTTTAATGTTATCAATAGAATGGAAAGAAATTAATTCATCAATGGGCCCACTTCCAATCCAATTATCTTGCCAGAAGAAAGAGTTGCCAGAATTAATGCCCACTTCCAATCCAAAGGGCCTAATCCGCCACTCCTACTGAGATCACACTGGATGATGGATTTGAGTGGTTAACTCCACTGGGGGAGTGGGTAATGAATCCGGAGGCACCATTCTTACAGTTGAGAGGGGAAAATGAGCCATAAAGGAAACGAGGGAGAATAGAGGGATCTTCTTCGATTTTCGATTTTTCACCAGGGAAGTGGGAGGAGCGGGTAGTAGGGAGGATCCAGCGTCTGGGAGCAGTTTGAAGGGGGAACGTTTCATGCATGAAGGGAAGCGGGTTCAGCTCGAGTTAGGGCCATGAGGGAGGAGAAAATAATGAGTCAGTTTTACGCCCAAACTCCAATAACGCAACACGATCCATTATTAAAAATGTCATTTTTCACTTGCGGTGTTGTCACCGGAGTTGAACGACGCCGTCGTACTTCCCCCGGTTCAAAACAAGGAGAGGATCATCATTCCATATTCTTTGGCACAGACCTATTCAGGGATTTATTTTTGGGCAGAAATTATTCTCAGCTCAGTTCTCACTCTCTCCCGACGTGCTTCCGACCTTCCCTCGAAGATTTGCTAAATCTTGGGCATTAAAAATTGAGGTATTATAGGTGGTTATAATGAGGAATTTCTTACTGCATTCTTGAACTATAATAAATTTAGGATTTTCTCTGTTGTTCTCACCGTCAAATAGGAGAACATTAGTTCTTACACTAAATTATAGTAAGAGGGATTACCCTGGTCCTCACATACTATTAGATCTTTTGTGATTCATGCTTTTAATATAATTAATATAGTTGAAATTATAGTAAGAGTTTTAAAAATTCCAATTAATTATTTGCTTTCCAATTCTAACTAAAAAAATAATAGAAACAAGGTTGTATGTTTCTTTCTTACATGAAATTTAAAAAAAAATCACATTTTAAAAAATTCACTCATTTTCTCCTCAAAATTTTTTTAAAAACGTTGAAAACTAATTTCAGTATAATTTCTTTTATCACATTATTTTCTTTTTCGTTTCTTCTTTGTAAATTCCCATAAACCAAACAATGTTAATTAAGGGTTTCTATAATAATATATAATGCATGGTGTGCTATATAGTTTATCATGGAACAAAATAATTATTAGTTTATGACGATGAACAAACTCCTTTATAAGCATGCTGATAATCATAAAATGACAAATAAATAACAATTTTAACATAATAATTTACAACATATTGTAGTTAAACTGCTTTATAAAATAATAATATGAAATCTATTTAAACTATAATATAATTGATAGGCTACATAGTGATGGTGTAACCTATGCCCTCCATGGCACTAGCAATGGCCATTGCTAGGAACATTGTCTTCCATGGATATAGAAAATTCCTATTCGGAGGGATTGTGGGCTCCAAAAATTCGTCACCGACCTCTCGACAAAGTGAATTAAAGAGAGTGATTTAAATATCAATGTAATTTTCAGAAGGCAGATGAAATAGTAGATAAGACACTACCTAGAGATTTTGCCCTCATTTTAGTGAGGACTTTAGATCTAGTTTTAGGTTTCCATAAAGCAAGCCCCTATAGTTACCCCTCTCAATGTGAGAGAGAACTTTTGATTAAGGCTAGTCGTTGGGATCGCTTATGTAGAGCGTGTAGAAAGATATGGACGAATTTATATTATGAAATTCATCATTTCAGCTTAAACTAGATGGTTGGGGGAATGATGACATGCCCAATCTAGATCCCATGGTTCCATCATCTTGGGTCATTGTGGTCCCTAGTCTACTTAGTCAGAGGAGGTAGTAATCTAACCCAAGGGATCCTTATCGAACACATAAGTTACATCCAAGAAATCTCTGGTGGTATTTATCTAAGGAGACAGACTTAAGTCTACCTTAACTGACAGAGGGCATTTTGCCCTATTAAGTATATCATATGGCTCACAACTCAAAAGGAAGAGCCATTGGGGAGCATACGAGCTATGATCATAATTGTAATATAATGGAGCACCGCCAAACCACCGATGAGAACTCTAGGTGATCGTTTCATCATGGAGCCTCGGCTAAGCCATGTAGTTAGAGGATATGAGCCACATCCTTACTGGCAATAAATTGTTTGAGAGTGAACATAGTAGAACACTTGATTTAACATTGGCTCCATTGTGAGCTAAGTTTTCTTAATTTGTCACCCCAAATAAACAGTTGCAGAAGATGAATATATTGAGTTTATTTTAAGCTTTTAATGATAGAATTTCATTTAAGCAATTTTCTAGATTGATATTTGATTTGAAAAATTGATTAATTTGAATATGTTTAAGAGCTTTAGATCTATCTCATTAGTTACTTAATAATCCATTCATTGTTTGGTTTTGAGAATTTGTATCTAAGAATTTAGGCAATTTTATTTCATTATAAGATTATTTAGATTTTTAATTCCAACCAGCATGTCTATTTGATATTAAAATTTACACTTCAAATATCTATGTCCGAGCACATGCAGGTGTTTATAGCTTAGCTAATTTCACCTAATTAGTGATTTCATTGATTTTGAAATCCATAATTTAAAATGAAGTTCCCTAATTTTTGTATTGAAGGAAAGCTACTTCATTCGTACAATATTTAGTTTAGTGTCACTTTCTGTTTGCATTTCCAAATAATTATAGATCCGGTGGCGATGATTTCAATTTTATATTTTTAATTTCAAATATTAGCTTCAATTATATCTTTTTCAATTTAGCTTATTAAATGTAAACCTTGTTGCTTAATTCATGCTTGAACTGCATTTGTATTTGAATGCTAACTATCAAGCTTAATATACGTGTCTTGTGATCTTGATTATAATTCTATTTAGATTTTCACTTAGATCATTCAAAGTGACATATTGTAAGAATTATATTCATGGTTATTGACTATGAATCAAATTCTTTGTATGTCTCACTTAAACTTTCACGATACTTCTCAACTTGTTTAGTATGAATTAAACCATAATTCATTTGTTAATCAAGCAGCTTTTCTATGTTTATCACTGTTCACGAATATTTGGAATTATCAGTGGTAAATGTCGTTTATGTTAGTCGGTGAAATATCAAAATCCACATTTGCTCACAGGTAAGTTATCGAGTTTCACACTTGCTCTCCAAATTTGATTGTGTTCAATTGAAATCATTTTTAATTCGCTTGAAATACGTTATAATAACTTCAATGTTTATTGTGTGAGCCATTTAATATGGGCTTGCAAGTGGATTATCAATCCTTTTTTAATTATTTCAATACTTGAATGTTCATTGAAAGGTTGTATGATTGTGTTTTTAAGAAAACTATAAGACTCCCTATAAGTGTTTGTATTTATTTTATCCATTTGTACCTTCACATTTGTTATGCTCAAAATTTTTATTTAAGTCTTTCATTTTAATTCCATTTAGATTCTTTGATTATCTCTTTTTCATTTTATTTTCCAAGGCTAAAAAATCAACGAAATTTTGACGGCCTCCCGGTGCCATCTTCATGTAGGGGGCAGCATCGAGAGTGTTTTGGCTTTCTCGGTATGCCCTCATGAGCGTAGGGAGTGATATCTTATGACACCACAGCCGTCTTCACACCCATTCGCCCTAATGGGCATTAGCGGGGTCTTGAAACCTATAGAAAGAAATACAATACATGTGTATTCATTTCAATTTTTTCTAAGTCTAGAAATTAAACAAAATTTTGGCAGCTTTTCATTTAGAGGAATTGACATCTAATGGATGTTGGCTTACTCGGTATGCCCTCATGAGCATAGCGAGCAGTGTCTTGCGACACCGCAGTCAGTTTTTCATCTTGTCACACCCTCATGAGCATGACGAGGCCTCCAAACCTACGAAGAAACACAATCTTGTATATATCTACATTCACACATCCCACATGTTCTGAGTCATTTTCTACTGCGTTGCAATGATGTCGGGAAGCAGAATGGGTTGGGTATGCCAAAACAAAGAAGAACCAAAACCTATGGCGGTGTTCCTGTCGATTCTGGCCCGAAGAGAAGGTGAAAAGGGCGGAAATGGAGATGACAGAAAATCAAAGAAAAAAACTCATGCCGGTGTTCTTCTCGGTTGTGGCGGGCGAAATTGGAAAGGTGATGCAAGGAGGCGGCCAGCCGAAAAGAACTAATGGCGGTGTTCTTCTCCTTAACGAAGTGAAAATTGAAAATGTAATCTGAGAGGGCATCGAAACCGAAGAAGAACCCGCTCATGGCGTGTTCTTCTCGGTTGGCGAGAGTGAAAGCGATGTAGGAAATTCAGGTTTGAAAAAAAGGAGACATTTTGGATTGATAAATGCGAGGATAATGGAATTTGAGATTAGCTTTGTGAGGGAGAGAGAGAAGATATTTTCAGTTTTGATTTTTGAGGGAGAAAGAAAGAAAAAGTCGTTCAATTTTGCGCCTCTCCCTTGCGGTTGAGAAGAAGAAGAGTTGACGTCTAACGAATGGTTTCTCAGTCGCTCTTTGGCCTAGTTCAGTGTATTTAAAAGCCTATTCTTTAGCTTGTATGGATGTTGGTGACAAAGTTCCACTACTATATTGTACGAGAAGACTGTCTCCCAAACGACTGCCCAAAAAAAAGAATGAACACCCAACAGTTGCAATCGCCGAAGTCAACACTGAAGCTTTAGATTTCATAAGATCAAGCCTCATGTGACAGCCATGTGGCATTTGCAGCATCAAGCTCCACACTGAAATTTGATTTTGGCATGTTCATGTTATTTTCTAGATGAGTAGATAAACTATTGAGACCAAGCGAGCAAGATATGGACTGACTATGATAGTGAATGCTATTTGCACAAATCACTAGCACGCCACCAATTGGAGAAGGCACTGGAAGGAGCTTGTAAGCATCATGCGGAAGATTAGAAGCAGACCAAATTAGTGGATGTTGTTTCAATGTTGTGCTGATACTTAATGCCGATATCATGCATGTGTGATGCTTCCATGCGATACGCCCAGCCCATGTTGGCTCCTTTTCCTCAAGTATAACACTGACGGATTCTATGTACCCCTGAATAAATGTAAAATCTATCACATGCTTCATGTCTAAATCATGTAAATTTATTATGTAAGAAGACTCTATATGAACAGCAGCACTTGCACTTAAATTTGAAGGCTCATCATCCACAACTAATCCTTGCCCAGCCTGAGCAGCCTTCATAATAACCATCTGAAGTCCGTATACAAGTGCTCCACCACACCGACCTGCAGGATCAACCTTGATGGTAGGACACCTTGAAAACAACTCTCTGCGTCTTTTCAAGTAATGCCAATCTAGCCCCACAAAATAATGCATTGAACTAGTGCGCAATTCATGAGCTGAATCATCATATTCTAGCACCGTTATCTTCGTATCTTGGAATGACAGCAGTATTGAATCTCTCCTTTTGTTATGTTCATCTCCTCTAGAAGATAGTACCACCATGGATTCAATGTTTCAATGCAACCTGTAATGGAAAATAAGTTCCAAACGAGCACCATAGAGACCAACCATGACGCCTCCATTCCGAGGATCGTTGGAAAGCTATGAGGTCATGTCATCTTCTTGAGCCCTAACGGTGTAGAGCTCAAGGACGTTCACGGCTGTAACAATGACATTAGGTATTGGTCCGATCCGCCTTTGCTAGCCACTCCGACTCGAGATCGACGGCCTGGATGGGCGGATTTGAGCAGTTAACTCCGCTGGGGGACTGAGTAATGAATCTGGAGGCAATGTTCTTGCGGTTGAGTGGGGAAAATGAGCAGAGAGGAAACGATGGAGAATAGAGGGTTCTTCTTCAATTTTCAATTTTTCACCAGGGATGTGGGAGGAGCCGAAGCGGGAGTAGTTGAGGGAGGATCCGAGCATCTACCATGGGAACGGTTGAAGGAGGGGGAATGTTTCATGCATGAAGGGAAGTGGGTTCGGCTCGGGTTAGGGCCGAGAGGGAGGAGAAAATATTATGTCGGGAATGACGTACTTTACGCCTGACTAACAGCAATAACACTGTCCATTATTTAAAAATACCATTTTTTTCACTTAACAGCACTTGACGGAGGAACCATACGCACTTACCTACCCCTTCCGCTCAAACATGGAGGAGATAATATTACGCCCGTCGTTCCGTATTCTTTGGCATAGATCAATTTAGGGATTTCTTTTTGGCAGAAATTATTCTTAGCTCGCCTCCTCGCTCTCCGACATGCTTCCTCGACCTTCCCTGAGATTTGCTAAATTGGCATTAAAAAATTGAGGTATATAATGCATTTATGATTTCTTCTATATTCTTGAACTGTAATGATTTTAGGATTTTCTCTATTATTCTCACCATCGAATAGGAGAACATTTGTAACATTTGAGTTTTTTAAAGGAAAGGAGCATATTTTACTAGTATTTTGGAGATATTTTGTATGTGTACTCTCTATACTCTCATGATGGTTCACATCGTTATTTTAAAATTTTGAGCCATGGGGCTTATCATATATTTAGTATATCCCATTGTAGGGTGCTTAGTGCTGTTTCATGAAGAATTTGATGAAATCTATATTTGATATAATATGTTCAATATATTATTTATAATTTTGTTAGTTTTTGCTTTCATGTATGTAATTTCTGTACTCTCGAGAGTACAACCCATTTTGTCATATTTTAAAGATTTAAGTTTGGATATAATATGTTCGCATGGCATTACAAGTAGATTGAATGGTTATTGGTTAGTTTCTATGATTATTTTACATGTGTATTCTCTGTACTCTCTTGAGAGTACACCACATTTTCTATTTTTTTTCAGCTGTTAAACCATATTTGTAGAGAATATATTTATTACATTCCATTAGAAGCAATTTGGAGGCTGATTGGTTGGTTTTTAGGGGAGATTTACATATGTATTTTCTGTACTCTCATGAGAATACATATTATTTTTTCAATTTCTGTCAGATTATTTGGTCTGTTTGGAGAGAATATGTTTATTACATTCCATTAGAAGCATTGGAGGATGATTGATTGATTTTTAGTGGAGATTTGCATTTGTACTCTCTGTAAGAGTACAGAGCATTTTGTCATTTTTTTCAGTCTATTTGGCCTGTTTGGAGAGTATATATTTATTACATTCCATTAGAAAAAATTTGGAGGCTAATTGTTTTAGATATTTTGATATACTCTGTACTCATAAGAGTACATATTATTTTTTTCATTTTCTGTCAAATTTTTTGGCATGTTTGGAGAGAATATGTTTATTACATTATATTAGAAGTAATTTGGAGGTTGATTGGTTAATTTTTAAAGGTATTTTATATTTGTACTCTCTGTACTCTCATGAGAGTACATATTATTTTTCCATTTTCTATCAAATTTTTTGGCCTGTTTGGAGAGAATATGTTTATTACATTTCATTAGAAGTAATTTGGAGGCTGATTGGTTAGTTTTTAGGGGAGATTGACATCTGTACTCTCTATACTCTCATGAGAGTACATATCATTTTGTCATTTTTTCTAGTTTTTTTGGCCTGTTTGGAGAGAATATATTTATTACATTATATTAGAAGTAATTTGGAGGCTGATAAGTTAGTTTTTAGGGGTATTTTGTATTTATACTCTCTATACTCTCATGAGAGTATATAGCATTTTGTCATTTTTTTCCACTCTATTTGGCATGTTTGGAGAGTATATGTTTATTACATTCTATTAGAAGCAATTTGGAGATTGATTGGTTAATTTTAGAGTGTTTAGATCATTCTCCTCTCATGAGAGTACATATTATTTTTTATTTTCACAAATTTTTGGCCCTTTGGAGAGAATATATTTATTACATTCTATTAGAAGCAATTGGAGGTGATTGGTTGGTTTTTAGGAGAGATTGACATCTGCACTCTCATAAGAGTACATATTATTTTGTCATTTTTTTCTAGTTTCTTTGGCCTGTTTGGAGAGAATATATTTATTACATTCCATTAGAAGTAATTTAGAGGCTGATAGGTTAGTTTTTAGGGGTATTTTGTATCTGTATTCTTTGTACTCTCATGAGAGTACATAACATTTTATGATTTTTTTCTAGTCTATTTAGCCTATTTGGAGAGTATATAATTATTACATTCTATTAAAAGTAATTTGGAGGCTAATTGGTTAGTTCTTAGAGGTGTTTTGCATCGGTACTCTCTGTACTCTCATGAGAGTACAGATTATTTTTTTCATTTTTCCCAGTCTATTTGGCCTGTTTGGAGAGTATATGTTTACTACATTCTATTAAAAGTAATTTAGAGGTTGATTGATTAGTTTTAGGGTATGATCAGATTCTCGCACTCTCATAAGATTATTTTTTCATTTTCTGTTAGATTTTTTGTTCTGTTTGGAGAGAATATATTTAATGCATTCTATTCGAAGCAATTTGGAGGCTGATTGGTTGGTTTTAAGGGGAGATTATCATCTGTATTTTCTATACTCTCATGAGAGTACAGAGTATTTGTCAATTTTTTTCCAGTTTCTTTGGCATGTTTATAGAGTATATATTTATTACATTCCATTAAAAGCAATTTGGAAGCTGATTGGTTAGTTTTTATGGGAGATTGACATCTGTAGTCTCTGTACTCTCATGAGAGTACATAGCACTTTCTCATTTTTTTTCAGTTTCTTTGGCCTGTTTGGAGAGAATATGTTTATTACATTGCATTAGAAGTAATTTGGAGGCTGATTGGTTAGTTTTTCAGGGAGATTGACATCTGTACTCTCTGTACTCTCATGAGAGTTCAGAGCAATTTGTCATTTTCTATCATATTTTTGGGCATGTTTGGAGAGAATATGTTTATTACATTACATTAGAAGTAATTTGGAGGCTGATTGGATGGTTTTTAGTAGAGATTGATATCTGTACTCTCTGTACTCTCATGAGAGTGCAAAGCATTTTGATATTTTTTTTTCAATTTCTTTGGCTTGCTTGAGTATATTTATTATATTCCATTAGAATTTGGCGATTGGTTGATTTTAAGGGTGAGATCAGTACTTTTTTATACTCATGAGAGTACATATTATTTTTTCAATTTCTATCAGATTTGTTGGCCTGTTTGGAGGAATATATTTATTACATTCCAATAGAAGCAATTTGGAGGCTGATTGATTAGTTTTTAGGGGAGATTGACATATGTACTCTCTGTACTCTCATGAGAGTACAGAGTATTTACATATTTTTGTCCAGTGTTTTTGGCAAATTTGAAAAAGATATGTTTATTACATACCATTTGAAGCAATTTGGAGGCTGATGAATAGTTTTTTTGAGTAGATTTGTATGTGTACTCTCTGTGCTCTCTTGAGAGTACAGACTATTTTCATATTTTTTTCTGGATTTTTTGGCCTGTTTGGAGAAAGTATGTTTGCTATATAGCAGTTGAAGCAATTTGGAGGCTGATGGGTGGGTTTTTTGAGCAATTTGTCATGTGTAATCTATGTGCTCTCATGAGAGTATAGAGTATTTTCTCAAATTTTTTTTTCAGCTATTAGTCCCTACTTTTAGTGGCTGCTTTGCTTGTCTACTCTCTGGGCCTCCATTGTGCTCATAAAAATCTCATTAATTGAATTTCCATTTTGAAGTTTAACATGTTTAGGAAAAGGATAACTTTCAGATGCAGGCCTACCACCATTAAAGTGGTGTTCGATAATATCTCAGCACGCTTTACTGATGAAGTTATTGGCATTTTAAAGAGGCTTCATATGCATCAATTTATTAGTCTACATGAAATTCAACAAGATTCAGTTGCCATCACTTCAATCCTATCTTGCTGGGATATAGAGAAGCATACATTCTTTTTTGGTGGCCAATGCATTCTTTTCACCCCCAATGAAGTTGCATTAATTGTAGGGATGCCAAACAGAGGGGAGAAGGTCATATGGCAGAAATCCCCACCGTCGAAGTTCAGCTTAGTGGACTTTAAGAATAAACTTGAGGATTTGGATCACTTCTTAACTATGACACAATTTGTGCAATTGTACATACATTTTTTTCTTTCAAATCTTTTTTTTATATATCACAACTACAAAGTGGCATCAGAATCGACTGCCTATGCCGATGACATAGACAAATTTGTTGAGTACAACTCGGCAGAGGCCATTTGGGTCTTTCTGGTTTCATAATTTGATAGTATTACATCAAAGATTCAGACACAAAAGGCACCTGGGTACATGAGTGGCTTCGTCACTCTTCTAATGGTACGCTCTACATCTTCAGATATGTATTATTTAATGTATTGAAGTTAGCTTATATAAATATTCATTGCAGATCTGGGTGGCATAGCACATAGCCATCATAAGGCGCTTTCCTTCTAAACCAGTATGTTACGATGGCCAAAAATAAAGTTTGCAGATGACTCCTTCACTGATTTGGAAGGTCACCAAGTGACACAAAATAATTTTACTTTATTTATATTAGAATGTATTCATTCATATTATAAAGCATCACATTTTTTATCTGGTAATGCAAGTCTTTCATTTGAGGACATATCAAGAGGAGAGCCTGAAACATTGCCCTACCCAAGACAACCCATGTCAAGCGATAGCGCCTCATTCTTAGTCCAATGAGTGCACCATTGAATCTTCATATCTCTCCTCGATATTCTCCCCTACTGTATCTAGCCTCTACTAGTCCATTTAGAAAGCTCGATGAGAGGATACTGCGGTTTGGCATTGGGAGAGAAAGTATCATCTTTTGAAGCATCAATGATCGAGAGAATGATTGGAATTGATTTGCGGGTAGCTGCTATTGAGGTGGTGGTTGCGCAAGAGGTCCCATCACCCCATCATCATGGGGAAGCTCCGTGGAGGCACCACTGGGAATCAGGAAGCTAGGCAAGACTATGAGGCTACCACAGGAGCTTCCCCATGGAGGCTACCATAGTGGCTTCCCCTGTGGTAGAGGCTACCACAGGGGAGGCTCCTGTGGAGGCTACCAGAGGGGCTTCCCCTGTGGAGACTTCCACTGGAGAAGCCCCTGTGGAGGCTTCCACTGGGGAAACCCCTATGGAGGCCACTGTGGGGAAGCTCATGGAGGCTTCAACCGCACATAAAGATGTCGCCTTTACCGGCAAAGATTGAGCATGGTGTGAAGGCTAGATGAGGAAGAGGAAAGCTATATCTTCCCCTTCACACTAACATAGAAGTCATGGTGCAATTACCTTGTCCCTCACACGTGATGAGCAAACTGCAGAAGAGGTATTGCTTTAGTTTCTTTTTAATTTAACCTAATAGTAACTAATTTCACTAAAATTTTTTGTAGGTTTGCAAAGATGCTCCAATATCAGTGGCTGAACCACTGACTGCTGTCGTGGTGGTTGAGGAGCATCAGTTGGAGGTATGCATCAACTTAGTAGTTTGAGCCTTACTTCATAGTGAATTTAGCTCTTCATCATTAATTTCCTTACAGCCAGCTAAGGCACATCATATCGTGGAGTTCTCATCAAGAGATGTCCTACCCAAGCCAATGTTGTAGCTCATCGACACCTCTTGCTCCCGATTCAAGGAGAAGTAAGTCATTTTTCATTCAACTCTTTCTATATACATAAAATCACCTATTCATTTAATTAGGCTCACATTCCCATATTTCTCACATATAGGGATGATAACGTATTCACGGTTGGGAATATCATCATTGTGCGAGGCTAGATTGATGAGTTGCTGACAGATCAGTATCTTTCAGATGCACACGTCGATGCCTTCACCTTTCTTGAGAAGTACTGCTATGTCAGCTATATGTCCCCTATTTATATCATGTCAGACCGGGTAAGTTACTCCATAGAACTTTGGGTAATACGATCCTTTCCTAGTTTAGATTGTTAGAAGCCACTAATTATAATCTCACCCTTCACTTCTTGCAGAGTTATGCTAAATATGGCCTACAAAAGGAAAGTGAAATATTCATCCGATGTCACTAGATAATGTATCAAGGGTCGAGCTTTTATTTCCAAGATAAATAATCGACTGACACTCGTGCATATTAGGCAAAGGGCTTGGTATTTTTATGATTCATTGCCAAAACCAACTCATAAGGCCATTCTTCATGAGATTGTAAGAACTATTCTCATTTCGGTTTGCCTATTTTTTATATTTTGTGCCTACTTATTGACTATATTTCTTATTGCTTAAATCAAATTACTTGTCGACGATGCTGGCCAGTCTTTCTAGAGCGATCCCACAAAATGACCAATTGAAATGATGAGTGGGATATTCCAAGAAATAGTGTCATTGCAGGATGTTTGTTCAGAATACATGCAAAGAATCAAACCTCAGGTAAGGAACCACCGAGATTGGTCAAAGAAGATGAATTGCTTGATTTGAGTTCGCCACGCTATATCTTCTATATGGGTATGAAATAACTGATTTGACAAATGTACAATCGAAGTTTGATATGTTGGAAATCAATTGCTTTAGAAATGTATATGTTTGTTGTGTTTATGGATGCCATTAAAAGCTACTATTTTTGCTTTTTTAAGCTTTCTAGAGGTAACATGTCTAGTAGATGCCATGTTTAGTAGATAACATGTGTGGAGCTTTAGGACCCCATTAGTAGATAACTATTTTCTCATTTTTTTTTCTAGTTTTTTTAGCCTCTTCGGAGAGGAAATATTAACTGGATTTCATTACAAGTTGATTGGAGCCTTAATATTAGCCTTTTTAAGATATTTTGCATGTGTACTCTCTGTACTCTCTTGAGAGTACATAGCATTTTCTCAATTTTTTTCACTTAATCTGGCCTATTTGGAGAAAAAAAAGTATGACATACCATTTCAAGCAATTTGGTGGCTAAGGGGTTGCTTTTTTATCCTATTTTGTATTTGTACTCTCTATACTCCCATGAGAGTACAGACCAAATTCATAATTTTTTCTAGCTGTTGTGGCCTGTTTGGAAAGAATATGTTAACTACAAACCATTTAGAGCAATTTTGAGGCTATTAGATTATTTTTTTGAGTTATTTAGCATCTGTACTCTCTGAACTCTCATGAGAGTACATACCAATTTCACATCTGTACTCTCTGTATTTTTGGCCTATTTGAAAAGAAAATATTAAATAGATTCTATTACAGGTTTATTGGAGCTGTAATATTAGCCTTTTTGACCTATTTTGCAGGTGTACTCTCTGTACTCTCTTGAGGGTATAGACTTTTTTCTCAATTTTTTTTCCTTATTATGGTATGTTTGGAAAGAATGTGTTTACTACAAACTATTTGGAGTAATTTGGGAGCTATTGGGTTGCTTTTTTAAGCTATTTTACATCTGTACTCTCTGTACTCTTATGAGAGTACACACCAATTGCACATTTTTTTTCAGTTTTTTTGACCTATTTGGAAAGAAAATATTAATTAAATTCTATTACAGGTTTATTGGAGTCTTAATATTAGCCATTTTGGCCTATTTTGTAGGTGTATTCTCTGTACTCTCCTAAGAGTACAGACTTTTTTCTCAATTTTTTTTCCTTATTATGGAGCTGCTGGGTTACTTTTTAAGCACTTTTGCATCTATACTCTTTGTACTCTCATGAGAGTACAAACCAATTGCCTAATTTTTTCCCCTTTTGTTAGCCTGTTTGAAAAGAAAATATTTACTAGATTCCATTACAGGTTGATTGGAGCCTTAATATTACCTTTTTGGAGCTATTTTTCAGCTATACTCTCTGTACTCTCTTAAGAGTATAGACTATTTCCTCAATTTTTTTTACTTATTCTGGCCTGCCTAGGAAGAATGTGTTTACTACAAAATATTTGGAGGTCGCTAGCTTTTTTAAGCTATTTTGCATATTCTAGACTCTCATGAGAGTACAAATTTCAATTTTTCCACTTAGCTGTTTGAAAGGAAATATTTACTATATTCAATTACAGGTTGATTGGAGCATTAATATTAGCTTTTTGGAGCTGTTTCTCATTTGTACTCTTTGTACTCTCCTGAGAGTACAGACTATTTCCTCAATTTTTTTCACTTATTCTGGCCTGCTTGGGAAGAATGTCTTTAGTACAAATAATTTGAAGTAATTTGGAGGTTGTTGGATTACTTTTTTTTTTGAGCTTTGTATTACTCTCTGTACTCTGAGAGTACAATTTCATAATTTTTCCACTTCTATTGCTTGTTTGGAAAGGAAATATTTACTATATTTAATTACAGGTTGATCAGAGCCTTAATATTAGCTGTTTAGAGCTATTTTTTAGTTGTACTCTTTGTGCTCTCCTGAGAGTACAGACTATTTCCTCAAATTTTTCACTTATTCTGGCCTGTTTGGGAAGAATGTGTTTACTACAAACCATTTGGAGCAATTTGGAGGCTGTTGGATTATTTTTTTGAGCTATTTTATCTCAGACTCTCATGAGAGTACACAATTTCTACAATTTTTTCCACCTCATATTTGGAAAGAAAATATTTACTTTGGAACTATTTTTTAGTAATTCATTTCCTGAGAGTACATATTTCCTTTATTTTTGTTTAAATTTTTCATGTTTGGAGAATATGTTTTTACATTCCATCACAAGTGTAGAGCATGAATGTTAGCTTTTAATGTAAAATGCTTAAATTCATTTCAAATAAAATTTGGAAAGTGAATTAATAAAAAAACAATGATATTAAGCTCAATTTCAATTTTTTAAAATATTATTTCGATAAATTAAGATAAAAGGTTTATTAACTTAAATTTATTACAAAATGTTTAATAATTTTGAATAAATAATGCTAATAATAAAATTTATTTAAAAAAACTCATTATGGAATGTAGCCATTCGATTAACTTTAATTAACTTGAATTGCTCTAATTTTATGGCTTATTGCATATGGGGATTACTTTTATTTTCTTATTTCTTGTAAGTCATTTTATTTAATAAGTTTTAAAAACATTTTCTGTTTCACTTTTTAAAAATAAAAATATTATTTATAGAAATATTCGAAATAATTTTTATATATTTTGAATGGTTTTGAAATAATTATCATTATCGAATAAATTTTATTTTAAGTCAAAATATAAATAAAACAAAATATGGAAAATTAAAAATAAAAATAATTCCAAATGACCTTATATTATATTCAAAATATAGCTTTCTTGCTTATACCAACAAATAATAGTTTTCTTGCTTATAAGGAGTATTTATTGATCTTAATAGCTTTTTGTAATCTTTGGCTTAGTTTTAGTTTTCTTAAATTGCATATTTTGCACAATTAATTGCTTTGATATGCGGCTATTTTTGTATATGAGGATGTCAGTTCAATCTTAACGTAAGATTGACATAGTTCGAATATTGTTAACTCGAATCGAACCTATTTATTAAATCATTAGAACACCTCAAGTAGAATTTGAGAATCAACCACATCAAGAGATACATATTTTTTTTTATTATTTTGTACATCCGAGTGATCATGTAGCAAGCAATATCAACCAAAATCTAAAATAAAGGATCAAAGATCTATACAAAGTTACACAATTCAATATACTCTCTCTCTAAAAAAACGTTTAATGTGAGTTCAATTGACAGCTTGGATTCAACATCATCACTTACATAATTAAGCCTTCGTCATCATCTACCTAAAAATTGAAATAAAGGAACTACAAATTACCCAATTTATTACAAAAGAATGTGTAAGAATGAAGGATTAACACATTTTATTTTCATCGACATACCACATTGTTATAAACCCTTGAAAAAACATATTACATGTAGCATAAAAAAAGAAATTTGAAAAATAATGATTGGATATATTTGAAGAACATTTTTCATGAAAAGAATACCCAAATTGATTGAAATAATGCTTTCATCTCAGTATTTGGAACACATTGTACGACCTCCATGAAAAAATTAGCCAAACAATGTAAGGACCCTCAAGACCTTGCACCTTGCGCTTGATGTCTGTAAGCGGTCAAATATATAGATAATCAAATTGGAAAAAAAGATAAAAAAAATTTGCCTCTTGTAATTGATGATTTGTACAACCAGTTCTTTTTCCCCTCATCAACACCAACCAATGAGTAATCCATGACATCAATGGACTGTAAAGCAAAAAAAATAAACCAAAGTAAATAAATAATAAATGTTGAGGAAGAAACAAGCAAAAAAATGCATGGAATAACAAAATTGCTCATTAAGCAATTTATTTAACATGATTCTCATCTTCCTTGCTTCACAAATTAATGAACCTAATTATAATAATGCAAAATAATAGAAAAAAATCATCACACAAAATCATTACTAAATGATACTTTTTATATCAAACCGACACATTAATAAACCATTATTCTCATTCACATACATAATGCTACAAACTAAAGTAGAAAGGAGAAGCACAACATATTTACAGGAACAAACGGTTCGAAACCAAACAAACTTCAAAGCTAAAGGAAATATTATTACAAAGCGACAATGTCTTAACTTATTCATTTTGACATCAACATTATTACATCTACTTATTGCTCTAAATTTACCTTCATCAGCACAATAGGCTAATAACCACCTGTCTATGGGCATTGAAGTGCTTTAGCTCCTCTCTATGCTCTCTTTGCTTGCATCTCAAACTAATTGAGATCATTTAATTCGGTTCAAAAGCTTAATGATTATCTAGATTTTTTAGAAATCTTAAAAAGAGTGAGCAATTATCGATATAATGAGTCATTCATAAATTAATCTTCTTAAAGTTTAAAAAAAATAAATTGGACCGTTAATTCAAAGCTTAATACTACTGTTTGGACTTCGAGATAATTTCACGCGCAAAGAAAGTCTGACTCTAACAAAGTCTTCCTCAATGAATCCCTAGATATGAGTGTCTGTGTATGTTAAGTAAAAGAAACTCATCAAGGAATCTCTTTGTTCTTACAAATGATTGTAATGACGTAATTATGATTGTATTGACATTGCGTGTAATGTGTCGAAGAACACAAATAAATGATGTCATGCACTAAAATGTTTCCATGTAATGATATCATTAGCTTAGTGTACCCACCATTGATTGATTGTTGAGCTTGAGTTAAATTCCTAGAAATAGAACATCATATTATTAGTTAATGATATGTAATAGCATGATTGGAGTTTTCCATGCATACCTCGAAAAGCACTGGGGCATAATAGAAAAGGTGTTTGTTGACTCTACATGTTCTTCACCCCTCTCAGATTGTTCTTTGGACTTTGTAACAATAAAAGAAGGATGGTATAAAGTTTAAAAATAATATGTAAATACTATAACTTCAGAGGAAAATAGAAAATTACTCTTGGCTTTCTTGGTTCTCTCCCAATATCCCTTAAGCCTTGCATTTGAAACACCATTTGGCCGCTGTTTAACTGGATCCTTTAAAATGTCATTTTCCATATATGCTGTGGTTGACTTCTTTTCTTAGTCGTTCTGTCAGCTGGAGGAGAATTCCCACATAATATAGAGTTGATATTATCAGATAGTTTTTTAAGGACCCAAGCATATACTCCTCAGCTATCTTATTACCTTGTGCCATGGTGCTTATTTGATATGCATATCAACTGATATGGTTTTGAAAAATAATGCCAATTTCATTTCCATCATTGCCTTGCACATCTTTTAAGTTCTTGTGAGCACTGTCAAAGTAAATATCTCTATTTTCTCTGGTTGACCAGCATATGAGAAGGTACTTATCCAGAATGTGCACAATATCTTCGACTAAGAACTTCGGATCACGGTGGGCACAAAGCAATCTATTTCAAATTTTTACAACTACAAGTTACATTTAGGCTTGTCATGAAATATCCATATTTTGGAAGATATTTATTCTCTAAGTTTCTCACCAAATACTCCATGGGATTGTCATCGACACATTTCTTTGCTAATCCTCCAACTCCATGCAAAAATTCTTCTCAAATATTGTATAAAGCTTTCTTGTGTAAAATATAGCTTGTTTTCATAATTGGTTAGTCTTAACAATAACAATTGTTGGTGGCACTTGAAATCTTCATCATGTTCATTCGGCGCCATGTGATAACCTTTCTCCAATCCCAAGAAATAATCGTGATTGAACTTGTTGGTTTAGAGATTATGACATACATTATTGTGGACTCACTACGTTGACAAGATTCCCATCTGAGAATGAGTCTTTCTTGAGAATCATTGGTTGCTTAATTTTATAAAGCTCGGAGCATGATCGCAAATTGCCCTTCAGCATAGTAGACCAAGCTTGCTCAAACTCCTCTGTGAGTCACACTTGCTCATGCATATAGAATAGAATTTTACCTTGTCTTACTATTAAAGCGATTACCTTGAAGTTGCTTTTTTTTCAAAATATGCCATTGGCAATATGCGAGTATCGGTAATCTTTCGATAGCTCTTTGCGATCTTGATCGATGAATATTATAGGATGCTGTCACTCATTAATGAGAAATATTTTGAATAGCCATGTGAATGACTCAATTGTCTCTTCGATAGAAAGGCTACTCCAAATAAGACATTTTGCAGTGATGATTCACTCCAACGAAAGGGGGCACATACAAGATTATATTTATTGAGTCGATAGCTTATATCAAAAATTATGACACCCCCAAAATAATCATATTCTATCCTTGACATGTCATTGCCCCAAAAAAAATTAACCAAGCCATCTGACTCATCAACTTGGACATCCCATGCAAACATCCCATCTTCCGCTTGTCTTTCCTTGAACAGTTGCATTAATGCATTACTATCACCATTCGTAATCCTCAATCTTATCTCTTTTTGGATGAAATTGAATGCATCTCTTTTTGTGAAGCCAATATTCTCCACGCCACCAACTTCCTCACTTAGATAGTTGAACGCATCAGTTGCTTTAATTTTGACCTCTGTCATTGTTTTCAACACAGCTGTCTTCTCATCGATGTTACCTCTGTATGATCTAAGAAGATGTAGGTCACCCAGCTTTGCCAGTGAATGATTAAGACTTTCTATATATTTTTTAACCTTCCAATTCTCTAAATCAATAGAAAATCTAATCATGGTGGGACCACTCTTGTATCTATTTTTTTGGAATTTAACTGCGGTTTAGATTGGCGACTTTCTTTGACCTCTTTTGCACATAAAAATTCTTTGATTTTTAATTTATTGGATTTTGGCCAATAACTAGTATGATTCTTCCTAACACTGAACCTAGTTTAATGTGCATAATCACGCATTAGCATAGGCCTCATTTCATTATGCAGTGGTGCTAAGGAGTTTCCCACATTGACATCACTTCATTTATCTTTCATTTACGCATTCACCTGAAACACAAATATGTCACATGTGAGCTCAAAATGAAAAATAATATGTACTCTCATGAGGGTAGTCTGATCTAACACTCAAAAACTAACCAATCAACCTCAAATTGCTTAATGGAATATAATAAACATATTCTCTCCAAAGAAAGCTGGAAAAAAAAGAGAAAATAGGGTGTACTCTCATGAGAGTACAGAGAGTACAGTTGCAAATCTCTCCTAAAAACTAACCAATCATTCTCTAAATTACTTCTAATAGAATGTAATAAACATATTATCTCCAAAGAGGCCAAAAAATCTGATAGAAATTGAAAAAAAAATAATCTGTACTCTCATGAGAGTACAGATACAAATCTCCCATAAAAATTAACTATTCAACCTCCAAATTGCTTCTAATGGAATGTAATAAATATATTCTCTCCAACAGCCAAAAAATCTATGAAATTGAAAATAATATGTACTCTCATGAGTATGAGAGTACACATCAAATCTCATAAAAATTAACCCAACTCCAAATAACTTGTAATCTATACTCATGAGAGTATAGAGTCTGATACAAATCTCTCTTAAAATCTAACAAATCAGCCTCCAAATTGCTTCTAATAGAATGTAATAAATATATTCTCTCCAAAGCAGGAAAAAAAAATAAATTGAAAAAATAATTTGCTCTCATGAGAGTACAAAGTATATATAAATCAATAAAACCAACCAGCGACCTCCAAACAATGTAATTTATACTCTCATAAGAGTGCAGACTATGTAAATCTCTCAAAAACTAACCTCCAAAATTACTTTTAATACGTAATAAACATATTATCTCCAAACAGGTAAAAAATGATAGAAATAGAAAAATAATATGTACTCATGAGAGTAGTGCACATCAAATCTATCTCCAAAAACTTGTAATATACTAATCATATTCTCTCCAACAGTTAAAAATTTGACAAAAATGATAAAATGTATCTCGAGATGCAGTCTGATTCAAATCTCTCTAAACCAACCAATCTTCAAATTACTTCTAATGGAATGTAATAAACATATTCTCTCCAAATAGGCCAAAAAATCGATAATTGAAAAATAATATGTACTCTTATGAGTATAGAATATGCAAATCTCATAAAATCAACCAATCAGCCTCCAAATTGCTTCTAATAGAATGTAATAAATATATTCTCTCCAAACAGGCCAAAAAATCTGATATAAATTAAAAAAATAATCTGTATTCTCATGAGAGTACATAGAGCACACATAATCCTAAAACCAAGCGACCTCCAAAATGTCAGTACTCTCATGAGATGCAGATCTATATAAATCTCCAAAACTAACCAATCAGTACAATAGAATGTAATATATTCTCTCCAAACAAAGCCAACAAATGACAGAAATTGAAAAATGTCTCTCATGAGTACATAGAGTAATCTTGTCATAAAATCAATCAACAGTCTCCAAATAACTTATGATGTTGTATACTAATCATACTATATCCAAACAGGGTCAAAAATCTGACAGAAAAAAGACAAAATGGGATGTACTCTCATGAGAGTACAGAGAGCACACATGTAAAATAGTTTCTAAAACAAGCAAAATTCTCTTGCAAAGAACTCCTAACAGGGTAAGAAATATACATTAAATAAAAGATTTTCAAAGAATATCACTAATAAACCATAAAAAATTATGCATATAAAACGGTTCAAAAAATTTATTGATGTATTTTTATTTAATACATCATCTAAATTGGTCATGATATCAGGCCATAACTTTAATTCATTCTCCATCTTCCGCGGTTCTTCCGAAAAATGAAATGAGATTTTTTGTTCTCTCTCGGTTTCTATATTATGCCCTAAATCTATATATATATATATATATATATATTTAAATTTCTCTCATTGACGCCATTTCTCCCTGCTGACTGGCGGCACGTAACGCGGCTCGTTCAACTCCGTCAAGTGACAACGCTATTAAGTGAAAAAACATATTTTTTTTATAATGGACATTGCGTTTATTGAGTGGGACATAAAGCTACGTCCGACTAATATTTCTCATGAGGAGAACCGGTTTGGTGAATAAATAGGATTATATTAAATTTAGGAATTTAAATTGACTTTTAAAGTAATTGACTTTAATGTGAATTTTGCATCGACATGATTAGATAATCAATATATATGTCAATTCAAGGTTATTCTGATATTCCAAACGCAACGGTGCGGTCCGTTTCGCAATCGGAGGCTGTTTGGTTCCAGTCGACGTCAAATTGAGTTAATTTCAGCTCAGAATGTATGTCGCCACTTTTGATCACTCGATTTTCGTGCAGACTTATTCGAATTGAGTGTGAACAGTCTTACTTGACAGATTTCTATTTTTTGAAGCTATGAGGTAATCACTGGAGGTTGTTTGGCTGTACGACCTCGATATCGTGTGGCGCGTTCACTGCTTCGCTAATCATCAAGTTATGCAATATTTATATTCTGACTAGTTTCGATGTTCTGAATGTGACGGTGAAGTCCGTTTGTCGATCGGAGATCATTTGAGTTAATTTTGGCGATGTCCTGTGCATTTCAGACTCGATTTACGCGCTGTCACTTCAAATCATCCGACATTTATACAGACTCATCCGAATTAAGCGTGGACAATCTCATTTGATATTTTTTGACATTTTGAAGCCAACAACGTGATCAATTTCATGAATGGAGGTCATTCGGACATCGTAGCTTCCCGACTCTGATATACTTGCCGACATATTGATAGCTCGATCGCTTGATCAATGGATCTTTATATTATGCAATATTTATAGTCTTATCAATTTCGACATTTTGAATGCGACGAAAAAGTCCGTTAGTCGATTGAAGGTCATTTTGGTGACATCATGTATTTTGAGCGTTTGCGCAGTCGTTCTAAAAATTGACTTGTGCGAGACTTATGACACATATGTGGAGGTCAACAGGGATGAAGATCTACTCATCTTAAAGCTTTTCATTTTAATCTCAATGTAGGCTAACGTACTTATATATTGATTTGAATAAATTTCAATTCAAATAAGTATTAGCTTGTGAATTTTGATTTACACAATAAAAAATTGCTTTATTTATATATTTGATCTTTTTAAGTAAAAAAATAAAATACTTAACATAGATACATGCTTATACATTTCTAAACATATGCAAACATTGCACAAATACATCTCCATCTATAAACAAAATGAAATTCTCCCCTTGAATTAATATAAGTATAGCTACAGTGCAAAAATAGATCAACATACAATATTTCTTCACCTTACGGCAACAACAAAATTAGTTATCAAGTTGAGAGAAATAATATATCTCAAATTGAAATATTAAGTAATCAAACAATTTAAATATGAGGATCAAACATGTCAAGCATCTTTGTTTAGTATTTAAAATATTTTTAGGTAATAAATTTATAAAAAAATATATTTTTTTAACAAATTCAATATCAATATCTTTTTTTTATAAATATGATCGTTTATAAAATGATGCCTAATTTAATTAGCTTCATAAGTGAGAGTTGAATATGATTTTTGATTAAGTTGATAGTACTAAAATTATCATACTTAATTTAATTTTATAATATAAAAATTGTCTCTTTAATCAAAGAATTCGAGCAACAGAACATACTTGAAGCTAGCACTCAACTTCCGAAGTAAGCAAAACCATATAATTTTACTTGTTAGATGATCAAGCTGAGTGTTAATCACATAATTTGATATATTTCAAAGTTACTTTTTCGATGATCAATCGTATAGTAATCTTGCATCACAATATACAACAAAGCTATAAGACATTGCATTCTTAGGATCCACATATTTGTTACATAATAAAATTATTTTGGTAAGCCATTTTTTATTTTATATATATTTTTGAACGAAAACTTCTCTTTCTAGAAATTTTAAAACACATTTTAAATGTTCTTAAAATTTCAATATATCTTTCAAATTTTACACTAGATTATTTAAAACCGGAGCTACATATGAAAGTGTAATTGAATTTGAGCTAAGCAGTGGTAAAATACAGATGATGAGTAGTAAAACCGATTAAAATAATAAAATGTCATATATTTAAAATATAAAATTAATTAAATAATGATTATTAAAATTTAATCATTAGCGTGTATGACTCTTTTTCTTAAGAAAAGACGTGTTGCTTGTCAGAATACATTCTTCTTGAGAAGGGAGAATGAGATTACATCATAACCTCCATAACCTACATATAATTATGGAGGTCAACTCTATAGTCTAAAAGGTTTTCATTTAAATAGATCTAAAACTGAATCTATGGAGTGTAATTTTAGTTGTAGAAGTTTTAGTGACAGTGTTGTGACATTAGGTTAAGTCATTAAGTGAGTGTTTGGATATTTAGGCTCTATTGTTCAAAATGATGGTGAAATAGATGGAGATTATTAGTAGAATTCAAGTTGGATGGTTGAAGTGGAGGAAATCTGCCTATTATGTGATAGAAAAGTTTCATTTAAACTTAAGGAAAACTTTTATAAGATGGTAATAAGACTTGACTTATGGTGCAGAATGTTGCCAATAAAAGAAAGCATAAGACTAAGTTAAGTGTTAAGAGATGAGGATGTTAGGTGGATGAGTGGCTTTACTCTTATAGAATACAAAATGAGTATATTCGGAAAAAGTTAGAGTAGCTCCGGTGGTAGATAAGATTAGGAAGAGTCGCTGGTTTGGCCACATAAAGTGTCCAGATGCCGATTAAGAGTAGATGCATTAGATTTGTCTTATGTTAAGAAAGGTAGAGGTAGACCTAAAATACTTGGTTAAGATGTATAAAAATGATCTTAGTATACTTGATTTAAATGAGAATTTGACATAATGGACCCTGATAGTGAAGGATTCATAGCCATGTACACCTAGTGTTGTTGTTGTTGTTGCTCGCTTTCGACTCTGATTGTTGATAGAGTTACGCTCCTTTTACGGTGACGCGAGTTCGAGTCCACATCGTATGGGTGTCTGAGTTAGTTCAAAAAAAAAAAAAAAAAAAAATCTCTTGCACGCAAGCTATCAATCAAACAGTTAGCTCCTGACTAGAGTTAAGAGCATGCCATATTTATTATCTATTATAATTATATAAACACTAATTTTCTATTTGAATGATTAAAATTATATTTTCAAACAAAACCTTCTCATCTTAATTTCTTATACTTTTCAAGAATTATCATATTATAATTATCAAAATCAATTTGCCTTGTCCATGCATCATTGGGTTTACTAAAATTTTTTTGGGAAAATCGATTCCCAATAGAAATTATATTAGAAATTAGTGATTAGTGAGTGCTATGAATTTAAGACTATGCTGGGGAGAAGAATCTCGATCAACTCTTCTATAAGTCAAATATGATGCACTAAAAATTAATGTTCAATAAAAATATATATGCAAGTAAAACTCATACATAAATAATAGTATATTTAAATCATAATTATTTTAAGTTAATTTTATGTTTTGCTTTGTACATTGAGCTTATGTAGTATAATGATATCAACACTTAAGTTTACAATGTATTATTATCAATATAAAGTGATGGAGAGATGCATATATACTAAGGAAATAACAATTGAGACATGCTAAGTAATTGTAGAACAATTTCGGCCCAAGTAGGTATCTAAAACATTCTTCGCCCGAAAAAGGCCCAAATTTTGAAGTCCACAAACCGTTCATTAAAATAAAGGTCATTGTCCCCTATGTTATTAAGTATAATATCAGGGCCAATAGCTTAGTCTGTTTGAGATCAAATTTGTTATATATATTTTTTTCATATTTTTATATTTAAAAAAATGCATTTATTCAAAATATTTTAAAGTATTTTTATTTTGAAAATAATTTATATTATTTTTAAAAATATTCAAAATACTTTTTGATATTTTGAATTTTAAAAAAGTACTAATATTATCAAAGATATTTTATTTTAAATCAAAATATAAATAAAATAAAATAAATTAAAAAAATAAAAGTACTAATATTATCAAGCACAATTAAAGGTCACATAAATGAAACACCCAACTATCAAAACGAAGCACAAACACTCCATTGAAGAACCTAAATGAAACAATAGTAACAATAAAATATTACAACAAATAAAATATATGACAAATGAATAAAAGAAAGACTAAGATTGATGGACCTACCAAAAACTCTTAGAAACAATCAAACACAATTAAAGATCACATAAATGAAACACCCAACTATCAAATCAACGAAGCTCAAACACCCCATCGAAGAACCTAAATATGACAATATAAAAGATCCTTCCAAAGATGAATCAAAATCCTCCATTAAGCAAAAAGCTACGACTCAATCTTAAATAAGATAAAAAAAACTTTCTCTAAAGTTGCTATAAGGATGATCATTCAAATCAAAGTCAATGAGTAATAACATCCAAAAAAAGTGGATAAGCATAACCAAATAAAAATAAATAATAAAAAATAGTTATAGAGAATTTAAGAGACTCAAGCTTAAGAAGAGATTAATCAATACAAGAACATCTAAATAAAATCCCTAGATTTCATAACAAAATAACAATTTAATATAAAATCTTTTTACAAGAAAAGCCAATAAGAACCTAATAATAAAAGGAGAATGTTAGCCAATTGAAAAAAAAAATGAAAAATGGAAATAGATGACAACTTGAGAAAAAGATCACTAGGATGGCTACCAACAACTTCTAAGAGAAAAGAAATAAACATCAAGTTGTGAGCCTTAAAAAATGCCACCAAAATAAGTTTAGCCAAAAAAAAAAAAAAGATCAACAATGAAAAAAAATCATAGACTAAGATTTTATTCAAACATAAAATAAATAAACAACATGAATATCAACCCAACAAAAAAAGCATAAAAAAAAAAGATCATTGAGATAGCTATCAACAACTCACAAACATGATCAAGAAATAAGGCCAATTGCAATAAAATTTCAGAAAAAAAAAATCAGACCATCTTTCTCAAATAAAACCCTTAAAAAATAGAATTCATCAAATAAATGGATTATAATAATCAAACTTTGGGTATATCCAAGAATCCACCTTGAAATAGCCTAGAAGCTCAATTCTATGCTAGTTAACTTAAAAACGTAGTTCCATGAAAACTATATTTGGCAAGTCAATCAACAAGTTTAATCCCTTTTCAAAAAAAATATGATTGCTTGTGAAATCTTAAGAATATATAAGGTAGTAGAGCAATTTTAGGTCATAGAAATAATTATAACCAACACATTTATTACATTTATTGCAAGAGATAGTTTAACATTGGGATAAAACATCAAGTTTAATCCAAACCTTATAAAACCTTTAGCAATACAAAGTTCTAAGCCCATCAATAAATATTTCAATTTAGGCCAAAACATCAAGAATCTTAAGGTGGGCAGCATATGTAGAGGTAAGCTTGCGATTCAAATTTTTAATACAACCATCCTTATTAGAATCAAGAAAACATCAACCTGAATTAAATTTAACCTCACCAAAATGAGGTTTAAGCATTTACAAGTAGTCACAAGGATTTCCCATCTTAGATTTCCCATGCAAATATTAAAAAGATGAAAAAAAGTGGGCATAATGTAATATTCTAATTTGACACTTAACCTTCCCAATAACATGTTAAACGTGTTAATCCTCAATTCATTGAAATTATTGTTATTCCTCTTCAATTAAATTAACCAAAATATATAACCATAAAACAAAATCTTTGGCATGACTAGTCAATAACTTATCAATTACATGAATTTTTTTTATATAACATCTTTAATAGTAAGCACATTAGATAAAAAAAATGAAAAATTTGATGTCAAATCAATTCCAAATAGAAAAGCAATCAAACTATTAATAAAAGATAATGAATGGACAATTCCTAGAAATAAAATTGGCATTTGTAATATAAAAACTCAATAATAATATCAATAGAAATAAAAGTTCTGAATAATTTTTAATCTTAACTAGAAGCATTCATAGTAATATTTTATGTTGTAAAAAAAATTGTGTACTTTTAACCTTTTTATGACAAGCCATTTTCTAAAGAAAGTATAAGAGGGTATGTTTGGGGTGACGGTGAAAGTGCGGTGTGATGCCATACCGCTCCGCAGTGCCATTTGGGCACTGTAGTCTGCCTGCGTTTTAAAGAATATGTAGCCAAAAAAACGTGTTTTCTAATCAGACTTGGGTTCTTGAGGTGATGGTGGGAAAGCTGTGATTTGACTTTTTAAAAATAGAAAAAATTTGTAGGCATCACCATAGCTTCTTAAACAACAGATTCTTTTGCAACACCTATATCACTATTTTTTTTAGATAGATACAGTTATCCCAAACAGACCCTAAAATAGGAACTATTGACATCTTTAAAAAAGACATGATCGAAATTGAAGAATTAAATTGCGATGATAATAAATAGAATCATAGCAAAGGTGAAAACTATTCTTTAACTTGAAGTAATCCCAAGTAGCATTAAGATTAAAATCTTTGACATTAAAATAAAACATCAGAATTCGACAATAAAGAGTTAAAGCAACCCAAATATCATAAGTAATAGTAGTAAAAGAAAAGTATTTCAAAAAATATTACCAGTGAAAAAATGCAACACACCTTTATAAACATCATATTAAATAATATCTCAATAAAACTGAAAGAAAGCCATATAATGCCCATTAGGACCTAGAGTAGGCTCAACATCTATACTCATGAAAATAAGTTTAACTCAGCTAAAAAGATTAACCATGAATAAATTATCGATCTCATAAATAAAGGAAAATATACTAATATTATTAAACAAATTCAGATTGCCGACTTCTTAAAGGAGAAAATTAGAAATGAAATAAAAAAAAAAGATTTAATATCCTTAGGTTCTTCCAACCAAATATCATTAAACAACATTTATAATGGCCTTATGAAGAATCCACATATTTTGAAAGTTGAAAGTAGAAGGTCCTTGAAAAACAAAATTATTAATTTGAACTAAAAGATGAGCATGATCAAAAGAGGATATATTTGATTGTATAACCTTAATGTACTCAATGAAATTTAGCAAAGACAAAGAATACAAAATTCTATCTAGTATTTATCATATTTTATCATTGTATTAATGAGACCACGATTCAAAATCATGTTAGAAAAATTTTCCATGTTCGAAAGATTGGGAATCTTTTACGCTCCTCAAATAATCTTTAAGTCAATTCAACAACCCAAATATATAGCATATATCAGTATCAAAGATTTGAATACAATCACATTTTTCCTTATTGAATCAAAGCAATTAATACATAATAGGATACATGAATTGATACAAATAAGATACAATAATCTTACAACAACTTTATCAAATTAAACAAATATAATGTATATCAAATAATTATAAACACCATATACAAATAAAGAAACTAAATAAATGAAGACTACTAATATGCCTAAATGGGGATCCAGGCCAGCTTTTTCATTCAAGTTTGATAATCATGCATAATACAAATATGAAAAGAGTGTTACCGAACCATTGTTGTGGCCCGACTTATTCATTCATAATACTATCAAATTACACGAAGTCAAATCAACAAAACAAATTGAGTCATCATCCCCCAATCTTTTCCAATTCTCCTAAACAATTAAGGTATCCAAGATCTCAGTGCAGTGAATACTAATAATGTTGGTACACATGGAGCATGTACAGTTATTAATATTCACCTCCATATATATACAACTCAGAAGCAGACGTTATAGCTCTTGTCAGTGTCGAACGTAGATGCTGCAAATAAGAAATACGACAAGCAGAGAAACAAGACATTATTTTTGTATTCTTCAAACCGCATCAAATGCATGAGTTGGATGTGTAAATTATTCAGTACTACCTCTTCAACCATGCAGTTTTACTCTCTGTGTGTGCGTCAGTGTGTGCATATATATATATATAGTTTGCCGATAATGACGCAATAACCTTCCTGCGAGCTGTAGCGCACACTGTAAGTGAATGTCTTATATAGGCTTAACGTAGTTCTTGTCGATGCATGGCTTGTTGCTTCACTGTAACTTTTTATATATTTTTTGATAGATCAACTGAGAGACTGTAGATTGACGGGTTATTACTTTTGATACCTTTCACCAGCTCTATAAGTAAAAAAAAAAAATTTTTCTAACAATCTATGATCTACTTTTTTGACGGAAAAAAAGAAAGAAAATTTCTCAGAATGTTCTAAGAGTTTCAATTTGCTCAAAATAGTCGCAATACATTTTGGATGGTGTATGCTGTGTGGAATATAGCGTACGAGTTCACTTGCGTTGCATTCAGGCCATGTGCCGTACGAGTTTAGCTGAAGTTAACTTGAAACACCATTAGGATGAACTTAGTTTATATTAAGTTAGAAAAAAACTAACTCAAATCAAGACAGGCTTAGGGCTTTAAGCGGGTGTAAGTTATTTACTTGGTGAAAATGATGCAATATTGTATGGTTGAAAATTATTTGGTAGCAAAGGGCGGAACTAACTCATTATCTCAGGATTAACAAAATTTTAAATAATTAAAAAAATTAATAATTAGATAAATAAATAATACTTAAAATTAATATTTTGAAAAAAAATAATAATTAGTAAAATAATATCACTAAATTTATAAAAAAAAAATATATGTGAGCAAGATTATTAAATTTATGAAATTTTATTTTAATTAATTATATAGTCATTTGAGAGTAATATGTTAAATTAAATTTTATGAAGAGGAGTTGATTGCATAAAATATAAATTGAGATGATCAAAAGGTAAAAAATAAATTTTTTTTTTTTGAGAGAACAAAAATAATTTGAGGGTGGGCATGGCATTTTGGTCCGCCCTCAACTCAAGATAGGTCCACCCCTATTTGGCAGCATTTTGTTGATTTACTAATTTGTGGATTTAATTATAATTATTAATTTAATAATAGTGATTTTAATTTATTCTAACCTAAGTTAATTTAATTTTGCAATGATTTTCATTAATTATTTTAAGAAGGTCATTTTAAGTACTTTGAAAAATATTAGCTTACGAAAAGATTAAACTTAATTTCTTTTAAAGGAAATAAACTTATGAAAATATAAGTTTTAAAATGATAATAATTTAATGAAGATTAAATTTACTTTAATAAAGATTAAATTTATTTAATTATTAAGTACTTACTTGAAGCTCGCCATTCACCAAGTTTATCTTTTAGGCCACTTAAATTTTAGGTGAAATAAATCAGACTTAAAAATGCTTGACCTGAGGGATATCAATCATATTTCGCTGTTTGTTTGGACTTGTGGGATTAAGCTTAACTTTCACTAATTAGGCCCTAAGCATATTTTTTTGTTATTATGTTCATCATTCACTCATTTATCAGAGCATCTCTTCCATTAATTTATAATTCAACTCATTTGGTTGCTTGTAGATAGGAAGGATACTTCGGAATATGAGGAAATTTCTATCATTAATTTGATTGGATGCAATTAAAAATGAATTTAATTTTAAACCTACAACCTTCAAAATGATGGTTTCATTTTCGATCTAAAATATATGCATGAAGATAAATTCATATTTTGCAAAACTTACTTTTTATATATTTTATTATGATTTTGACATATATGAAGATTAAAATTTTTGATCTCTTTTATACAGATTAACATCAACGAATAATACTGTAACAAACAATCTTAAATAGACATAAAATTCTTGATGTATTTCTCTCCGGCCTTAGAAGATATAAATACATCAAAGCCTTATAAGACAAAAGTCTTGAAAAGTATAAATACGTCAAAACATTAAAAGGAGAATGCCTCAAAATGTATATGTACATCAAAATCTTAAAAGAAAAAAAAAACTTTAAAAAGTACAGGCATGTTAAAATCTCATAAGACAAAAGCCTCAAAAGGTATATGTATATTAAAATCTTAGAAGTCAAAACTTATAAAAAGTTTACGTATTTCAAAAACCTCAAAAGGAAAAATCTTCAAAAGGTATATATACATCAAAATCTCAAAAGACGAAGTCTTAGAAATACATGTATATCAAAAATGCGAGAAGGCTAAAGTTTCAGAAGGTATATGTAAATAAAAAATCTTAAAAAAAATCTTAAATAATAAAAAACTTAGAAGGTATAAAAACATTAAAAATCTCATAAGATAAAAAAAGCTTAAGAAAATTATATACAACATAATCCTTTTGGGAAGAATTCTAATAAAAATTTTATATTTCTTATAAAAAATAAACTCTTTATCTTCTTAAAAAAAGATGAAAGAAAAAAAGAAGAAAAACTTTTCATTTTCTAAAAAAATCTCCACATTTTTTTGTAGAAAAAACTCTTATCTTCTTTTAAAAAAAAAATGAAGAAAGAAGAAAAAACTATTTATATTCCTTATAAAAAAGAAAACTCTTCATTTTCCTTTAAAAAAAAAAAAAGAAGAAAACTTTTTATTCTTCTAAATTGGCTAAAGTTATTAAAATGCTTCTTTCAAAACTCTATACATAAGACTTCATTCTCATCATAAAAGAGGGAGCTTAAGGAGGCTTGGAAGAGAGGTAAAAAGCTAAGTTTGTAAGCTTAAAATCATCCAACCAACATCCACCTTCGACATCTTTTACCGACTACCACCACTGATGATCATCACCAATCTTTGGAAGTTGTCAAAGTCTGATTACTATCATACATTTGTTGTAATATTATTCAAAAGCTGTAATTTTCTAACTTCTGTATAGCCATAACTTTGTCACTCCTCTTTCAACCTGGGAGAAGAGTGAATTTTGTATCTAAAATATATAATGGCTTATTTGAATTGGGCTAGACCTCATGATTTTATCTCTTTGCTTGAGCTTTTTATATTAAAATTCTAATATTCCCCAAACTCTCTATAATTATATGTGTGCTAGATTTTCATGAAAGTTAAGACTCAAACTTTTTCACCGTATCGTTATCAATTTTCTAACATGCAACAATAATATACACAAATTTTAAAGTGAAATAACATAAAAGTAAATTGAGATATAAGAAAAGATTTGTATTTTAACCCCAAACCACTGTTATAATAATTTGTTGGCATGGCTAAAGTTCTTGTTTTATCTAAGAACTCGAGGTTGTTCTGAAAGGCATGCATTATTAGACGCAGCAACAAGTGTTTTTTTCTTTATCATTTTTTGTTGTCATAACGAGCGAATTATTTGCCAGTTATTTTTTTTTATGGATTTTGCACCTAAATAGATTAAGTACATATTTCTTATTTTGACGTAAAACTCATAGCTTTTTTTAAGAAAAAAATTTGTGTCATGGTACAAATTTATTGAGAGTGAAAATTGGTTTCATAGTATAACCTTGATAATAACTTTTAAGATCTTTATTGATTCAATTATGAAGTTATTATGTGAATTGATCAATTGAAATTCCTTAATTTGAAACTATTTGTATTTGAATACAATTTGAGGTGGTTATGTGTTCTCTTATGCAATGTATGAGAAATTAAGATATAGAACAACTGATGTCAATGTGTGATATTCATAATTTCGTATTGCGTGAGTTGATAATAGAAGATAAAAGACATTACGGGGCTATTTGGTTAGCGGTAAATGGAATGCACTGTAATTAGTTTACATATTTTTTCTCTTTTTTGTTGTTTGGATGGAAGTAAAATAAATTCAGTGTAATTTTTTGAGATAAACTCAAATCTCACAATACTCTTTGCGACTTCTAAATACCGAAAATGGCGTATTTGTCAAGTCGAGCGAGTGAACGCTGGGAAAAGAAAATTTTTTTTCTTTTTGGGAAAACGAGACTGCCAAACGATAGTTTTTTTCTTTTTGGGAAAACGAGACCCTAAAATAATTATTAAATTTTGGTTTATTTAGCAAAAAAATAATTAATGAGTAAGCTATTTATTAAAGAAAAATTATTTAATAAATAAATATTAAATCATAACTTGACGATTAATTTATTTAATAAAAATTCCTATTAATTAATTAATGTTTAATATAGTAATAAATTATATATATATATATATATATATATATATATATATATTTGGTCATTATGTTAATATAAAATGATAATATTCAAATTTTATTTATTTATAACTAATAATTAATATCTTAGAAAATTTGTAAATTAATTACTAATAATTAAATATTAAAATACATTGTATTTGTATTTGATTTTATTTATTTTTTAGTCCAGAAAAAAAAATTTATTTATAATTTATTTATATTTTAATATATATTTATTTTTTAATTGAATACGTTAATTAGTGAATAAATTCTATAATTAATTTACATATAATAAAGTATTTAGAATACAAATATTTACTTTACATTCAAATCCAAATAGAAAAATAATTTTCATTGTATTTACTTTCACGCCAAATAACAATAAAATATTCGATTTTTATTCATTTTTTTAATCGATTCTAAATGCGACAAACCACCCTGAAGTGTTGGAAAGAGAGACCAAAGGCAGAATCTGGAGAGGTACTTCGCCAGGATTTCTGCCAAAAATTACTCCAGATGTTTCAGGTGAAGTTTTTGCTAGTTAGTTCGCCACTTTAACAATTCTACGCGCGGTTGTTAACCGTGACTTCTGAATTCGCTCGATTTTGGGGGTATTTCATTTACACGGAGAATATGCTGGGAAAGGAATTTCAAATACCGTAAAATTTTACACGATAATTAAATTACTGCGTACCAAACACGGGAAAAGGAGAATTGCGTGTATTTAAATTACATTATACCTACTTTACACGGAACCAAACAGCCCCTTAATGATACTTTTTCAAATATTTTTAATAATTTTGTATTTAAATTATAAAATTTTACTAAAATTTAGTACATTTTATATTAATATGTTATTAAAAGAGCTGGCTGGTGAGCTAATAAGTAGAGTCAAAATTGGTTTGAGCTCGACAAACTAACTCATTAAGCTCTGCTTACGAATTATTTATTGAGCTCAGCATGAGTCAGCTCTATGATGTTTCTGTATATTTTCTTTGCTTATCCAAATGGCTGTGATGAGATCGAGTAGGATATGATATTCAACCAGGCAGCTATGCGACTGGTCCTTGGATTTATACTGCTACCTTCGAATCGAGTTTCATTGGTGTTTACTATCCTCGATCGGATGTGCTTAATTTGTTGTTGCCTTCAAAGGAGTCGTCGGCCGGATGTTTCCCTTTGAGCCTAATCTTTCTTTCGGCTTTTGAGAGCGGTCTTTTGGTTGAATTCACCTTCTTCCTTGTTTATTTTTAACAGTTTTTTTTTTCTTCTGAATTTGAATTTATCATATCATTGAGATGATTTGTAATTCAAATGTATTTAGACTTTGATTGATGAAATGTAATATCATAAATAATAGAATTTTTAGGTGATCATATTTTAATTTTGGGACTTTTAGGTACATATCATATAATTCTTATATATTTATATAGGTGATATCTAAATTTTGATATATATATATATATATATATATATATATATATATATATATATATATATATATATATATATATATATATATATATATATATATATATAATATTCAAATATTTAAAATTACATCAAAATGTTCTTATTATTATCTTTTAAAAGTTGAATAAATTTTATATAAATAAGAAAAATATTTAAAATGTAGCTATCAAATTTTAAATATTAGACAAATAAATACATATAATTATGAGCAAATTAATTTAATCTGTTGGTAGAAAGTAAAAGGTCTCAGTTATGGGTATAAATGAGTCGAGTGAATCAAATTTTGACTTAGTCGAGCTAAACTTATTTAATCCCTGTTGAGCTCGACTCGATCTGAATTACCAGGCTCGAGTTCGAGTCAATTTAAAGAAAGTCAAACTTGAGTTCTACTTGAATGCTCCAGCGCGTTTAAAAAACTCTATAAACTATTGAATCGATAATGTGATACACGATAGTTGCACTTCTCCATTATATAAATGAGCCGATTTAGTAAGCTTGGCTCGCGAGCTCATGGCTTAATAAGTTTGGCTTGCAGAGTGCTCAGTGTTGACCACTCACTTACACTCTTTAATCTCAGCCACTAGGGAGGATAATTGAGCAAACTAAATTACAAACTCAAGAACATAATATATATACAAGATTTTGAATTGAACTCAAAATATTTTAGTTAAATGTCAAAATTTTCCATTACTAAATTAAGATGACTTACATATTATATATTTTAGAATATTTAAACTATTATATTTTATTTTATACTGTAAAACTTTCGCATTAAAATGATTTCAACACTTTATATACCACCTATCAATGATAGTGAATAGTGAAGTGCTATAAAGATCAAATGTGGGGAGACAAATATAATCTTGGGAACAAAAAAATTGAGATGCGAACGTAAACAGGAAAGCAGCTCGCACTACAATAAGATATACCTCAGCCCAAGTTCTATTTTGCTTTCATCATCAATAATTAGATTATAGATTAACATTTCTATCAGCCATAAGAATGAAATTAGATGTAAACATGGTTGCTAAGTAAAGACTGTAATCAGCCGGTCCAGCCCAATTTTAAAGATAGAAGTCTTTGGGGCCCAATAATTTAGTTTTATGATGTTATAAACTAACTTTTATTAAAGCATACTGTTGGGCTCTTTGGTATGAAAGAAGCGAATGGAATATAAATGCTTTTTCTTCATAGAGAGCCTAGTTTTAATGTAATTAAAAAATAATTAGATTTATAGAGAAAATTTTAGCAAGGTATTATTGTGACGCATTTTTTTTTGTTACATAAAAAAATAGAAATTAAAATTTTAAATAATTAAAATAAAAAAATTACTCAGTTTTTCCTCAACAAAAAAAAAAATGAAAAAAAATTTCAGGTCAATTTCTTCATAATTTTTATTTTTTTATTTTTTTGTTTTTTCACCATGAATTCCTTCAATCAGAGCTTTAATTCTTTCTATAATAATATATAATGGATGTTGTGCTATATAATTTATCATGCAACAAAAAAAAATCAATAGTTTTATGGCAATCGACAGACTATTGTTTACTATCGTAATAAGTTATATGCGATATGACGTATTCTATTATTAATCTTTTTGCATAAATAAAATGTTTATTAAGATAAATTTAAACATAAAATAGCAAAAACAGAAAAAAAACATTTTAAAAATTATAATATGGAAATTATTTAAACTAAGAAATGTTTGAAACTATGATACTTGAGAATGTCTCATGCAGATAATTCTGTGAGGAGGGATAAAGCTCAAACTCAAATCATTCATTTTATCACTTGTTTAAGCCTATTTATAAATTGATTTGACTGAATCTCAAGTCAAATTAGGACTTGCTTATTAATTTTGATTATTTACAATAAAAGTAATAGCTTTTATATCAATGTCTTATCTTCTCGAAGAAAAAATAAACTAATAAAATATTATATATATATATATATATATATATATATATATATATATTATAAATTCAAGAAATTGATATGATCTTGGCCTTTTTTTGTTTAGTTTTTTTTTGGGAAGTTGAGCTTAAGGGCAAATTGCACGTACACACTTCGCATGCCCTTGAACCTGAGTTTTTTTTTTTGGAAGTTAAGCTTAAGGATAAATTATACGTACTCACCTCGCATGCACTCGAACCTGAGTCTCTGCCTTGGGAGCTTCGTTCCCATCCGACGACATGCGATATCTCACGCGTGATCTTGGCTTTTGATTCTCATATGATATGGGGTAGAACTGATATATATATTTGATATGGCTCTCAAAATATGACTAGTCAAAGCACAAATCTTGATGTCGAAAGCGATATGATTTTGAGTCAAAACCGATCGAGATCAAGCACTTAAAATATCATTGGAATCTTTGTGACATCAATTAAATCCCAAAACAGCTCTCAAATATGGTGTGTTTATAGTCAAATCGAAGCTCGACGAGGATCTAACGAGCCTAAGATCTCATAATTCGATTTCATTTGGGCATCCAAATGCTCAAAATACATCAAATGATCAAGGAATCATCCTGAGCTCATCGAGGGGAGTGGTATGGGCTTTACATGAATTTACAAGAATGCCCCTCCTCCCATCTATAAATAGGCCTTCATTCCTCACATGAGGGCCAAGCTAAGCCAAGTGAAGTGAAGTGAAGTGAAGAAGAGGAGCCACCGCCGTGTCCACCACCACGGCCACCGTTGCCCCGATCCTGCTGCCACACCGCCTCACAAGGAAGAAGAGGAAGAGTCCAAGAAGAGGAAGAGTCCAAGCAAGAAGAGGAAGAGTCCAAGCAAGGAAGAAGAGGAAGAGTCCAAGCAAGGAAGAAAAGGAAGAGTCCAAGCAAGGAAGAAAAGGAAGAGTCCGAGCGAAGAAGAAGAGGAAAAGCCCAAGTGAGGAGGAAGAGAGAGCTCAAGCTCAAGATCCTCCAAGCAAGATCGCACCCCAAGCAAGATCAGACTCGCCGTGGCCATCAACCACCGCCACCGCCATCATCGCCACTAATTGTACAGATTTTCACCGGTTACCCCGATCTCCACCATCAAGATACATTAACCCCGATCGTTGTCACACGCTTGTTATTCCTCTCATATGCACTCAGAATCCTTATCGAAGACTTTGTACTCAAATGATACATAGTGGAAACTTTTATCGGGCTACCTGGTTTTTCCCCTTTCGAGGTTTTCCACGTTAAAATTCCTGAGTGTCTCTGTCTTCTTTAATTACCTGTGTGTGCTTGACTAATCACAAGGCTAAGCGTAAACTTTCACTCTACCGCTGATTGGTTTTCTAGACGCAATGCTATTGCCCTGTGGAAGTCGATTCCATTATTTCATCTTGTATGACACCAAGTTTCCAACAAGATCAAAACCACCATCGAGGTGGAGCATCTGCTTTTAAAGAACGCAAGAAGAATGAAGATTCATCAAACTTTGTTCCTTCTGCCGAACTGGGGCAACTTTAATCTCAAAAGATAAGTGTCGCAACACCAATGAAAAGGCAAAAAGATCAATAGTCAACTCGCTACAAGCTCATACAACTATTCGACCTCTTCCATATGGGTTAACGTCATCGAGTAAACACTCTGACAAACAACCCAGGATAGGTCAAAACGTCCTTGGTGGACTTCCTGCGATATCTTCCATACGGGTTAATGTCATCGAGCAAAAGCTCTAACAAACAACTCAGGATAGGTCAAAACGTCCTTGGTGGACTTCCTGCGATCTCTTCCATACGGGTTAATGGCATCGAGCAAAAGCTCGACAATAACCCGTGAAAGGTCAAACTTTGTACCCACTTCAGGTTAATGTCGAGATAACACTCGACAAACAACCTGATAAAAAATCCCCATCCGCCGGTATCCGCGACTACGACGTCCGCTAATTGCCGACCATCGGCTGTCGCCGCGACACCCCGCGGCACAACCACTATCACTCGCATCCATCATACGCGCCGCCATCAAAACGCCCTTGGTGGACTTTTCAGATCTCTTCCATACGCAACGTCATCGCCAAAGCTCAAACAACCTGTGAGGTCAAACGCCTTATGGACTCCCATCTTTCCATACGTTAACGCCATCGAGTAAAACTCGACTAACAACCCAGATAGTCAAACGCCCCGGGATCTCCGCGATCTTCTTCCATACGCACGTCATCGAGCAAAACTCGATAAACAACCTAAGGTCAAAAGGTCGGTTTCACCGCTTCTTCCACAGTTAACGCCATCGTAACACCGACAAACAACCCGGATAGGTCAAAACTTTGTACCTACTCCACCAGTTAACGCCATCGTAACACTCGACAAACAACCTCGATAATCAAATATCCTCCGATAATTCACCTCTTCCATACGTTAACGCCATCGAGTAAACACTCGACAAACAACCCAGATAGGTCAAAACGCCCTGGACTTCGCGACCTCTTCCATACGGTTAACGCCATCGGCAAAAGCTCGACAAACAACCTGTGATAGGTCAAACGCCCTTGGTGGACTTCCCACGGCCTCTTCCATACGAGCACGTCATCGAGCACAAGCTCGACAAACAACCAAGATAGGTCAAAACGCCCTTGGTGGACTTCCCAGGCCTCTTCCATCTGTGTTAGCGTGAATGAATAATATTCACCAATAACCTAGAAAGGTCAAAACTTTGTACCCACTCCACAGCAATGTCATCGGTAACACGACAACAACTCGATGGGTCAAAAATCTCGCCGATTCTTATATCCATAACGCAAGTTAACAACATCAATTATCAATCGTTGAACCATCACCGACAATCTTCGCCGTCACCACCATATCGTTTATTCACGACTATCGGGTAATCCCGCCGGTCACCACTATCGCGCCGATCTTCATCTATCGCCACCGGACACCGCCGAATTATCACGCTTCTCCGTGCTGGCATTCGTTGACATCGCCGGAACCTCGACCGTACCGTGGCCTTGATTTAACCCCGACGGACGAGGTGTGAACCGGAACCACGACGTCTGGCCTTGATCGCTTCTAACCTGACGATCCGACGACGAACGGACGAGGTCGGAAACCGGAACCACGATATCGGCCTGACGCTTCCTAACTCGACGATCCGACGGACCCGAACCGGACGAGGTCGGAAACCTAACCACGACGATACCGGGCCTGATCACTCCTAACCCGTGACGGTCCGACGGCCGGAACCGACGAGGTCGGAAACCGAACCACGACGCATCTCCTGACGCTTCCTAACCCGACGATCCGATGGGACCAGAACCGACGAGGTCGGAAACCGGAACCACGACGCACCGCTTGACGCCTTAACCCGTGACGATCCGACGGACGAACGGACGAGGAAACCGGAACCACGACGATCAGCCTTGATCGCTTCCTAACCTGACGATCCAACGGGATGAACGACGAGGTCGGAAACCGGAACCACGACGCATCGCGGGACTTGATCGCTTCTAACCCGACGATCCGACGGACCGAACCGGACGAGGTCGGAAACCGAACCACGACGATCGCGGGCCTTGATCGCCTCTAACCCGTGACGATCCGACGGGACCGAACCGGACGAGGTCGGAAACCGGAATCACGACGCATGGAGCCTTGATCGCTTCTAACCCGGGTCCGACGGCCGAACCGGACGAGGTCGGAAACGGAACCACGACGCATCTGGCCTTGATCGCTTCTAACCCGGACGATCCGACGACGAACCGACGAGGCCGGAAACCGGAACCACGACGCATCGCGGCCTGATCGCTCTAACCTGAATCCGACGACAGACGAGCCGGAACGGAACCACGACGTACTCGGCCTTGATCGCTTCCTGACTCCGACGCCGAACGGACGGCCGGTAAACCGAACCACGACGCATCAGGCCTTGATTGCTCGACGCTCTTGATCGCCGCTTCCAAAGGACCTCACTCAAGAAGAAAGGGAGAAGAAAAATGTGCCTCTCCCTTCATCCTGGGGTATTTATAACCCCCACAAGGCAAAAGGGTAAAACCCTCAAAAATGGTTCAAACTCAAACCGCCAATTTCTGGCTCTGGGGTACAGCGGGCGCTACGCTGGCAGACGTTGCTACGGCAGACGCTACTGTCAGCGGGCGCTGAAGGCTGTTGCTCGCCCGCATTCAACCGCTGTCATCAGATGGTTCATGACCAACCGGCATGCTGAATGGCGAACTGCCACGATGAATGGCTCATGACAACCACGCATGGTTCGGGCACGTCTCGCGCTAATCATGCCGCTGCCAAGCGACTGCCAGCCATGCCCGCGACGCCGCTTGACCGCTGACATCGCCGCTGCCAACGGCCAGCTGCCAAGGCGCTAGCTTCCTCTCAGACGCTGCCGACGCCGACGGGCGAATGTGCGTCCCCTCAAAATGCCTCAAAACTTCGTAGTATCCAAAAGCTCCACTTAACCTCAAAATCTCATGCCAGCGGCTACATCTTCTTCCATAATCATAATTTGTATTTTATGATAATTTATTCTCTCAAAATGTGATTCATGGGCGCCGCGTTTAGTTGAAGAACTTCGTTATTTTCGAGCATTTGTATATTTTTGGATGATTAAGCTAATGTCATCCAAAAATAGAAGCGATATAGCTCTCAAAATATGACTAGTCAAAGCACAAATCTTGATGTCAGCGATATGATTTTGAGTCAAAACCAATCGAGATCAAGCACTTAAAATATCATTGGAATCTTTGGGACATCAATTAAATCCCAAAACAGCTCTCAAATATGGTGTGTTTATAGTCAAATCGAGCGTCTCGACGAGCCGGATCTAACGAGCCTAAGATCTCATAATTCCGACTTCATTTGGGCATCCAAATGCTCAAAATACATCAAATGATCGAAGGAATCATCACGAGCCGTCCGTCGAGGGAGTGTGCAGGGCTTTACATGAATTTACAAGAATGCCTCCTCCCATCTATAAATAGGCCTTCATTCCCATATGAGGGGCCAAGCAGTGAAGTGAAGTGAAGTGAAGAAGAGGAGCCACCGGTGTCAACCACCAGAGTGTTGATCCTTGATCAATGACAAGGAAGAAGAGGAAGAGTCCAAGCAGGGAAGAAGAGGAAGAGTCCAAGCAAGGAAGAAGAGGAAGAGTCCAAACAAGGAAGAAAAGGAAGAGTCTAAGCAAGGAAGAAAAGGAAGAGTCAGGCGAGGAAGAAGAGGAAAAGCAGTGAGGAGGAAGAGAGAGCTCTCAAGCTGAAGATCCTCCAAGCAAGATCGCACCCAAAAACATCGCTCACTCGGCCATCAACCCACCGATCATCGTCTAATTGTACCTGTATTTTCACCGGAGTTACCGCATCTCCCATGACAATTACAACGATCGTTGTTACGGTTGTTATTCCTCTCTCTATACAATTTAATCCGTTATCGGGGAAGACTTTGTACTCAAGCAGGATACATAGTGGAAACTTTTCTTGGGCTAGGCCTGGTTTTCCCTCTTTTGAGGTTTTCCGTTAAAAAATTAGGTGTCTCCTTCTCTTTAATTACGTGTGTCTTTGGACTAATCAGCAAGGCTAAAACTTTCACTCTAGATTTTCTAGCAACAATATTAAATTTTAAGTACTCTTTTTTTTTTTCACAACTATTGGTTTATTGAGTAAATCGAGGCCCGTTTTTTCATCCACATTTGTAAAGCACACATAATGATAATACCAATATGAAAATAGTGCTATCAAGGAACCATTCATACCCAAGTTATTTATTTAAATCTCACAAAGCAAAATCAGAAAAAAAAAAAATAATAATACATAAATTCATCAACCTAATCTTATCCAAATCACCTAATCAATTATAAAGGCATTCAAGATCTCAGCACAGTGGAAACTAATAAAGTTGCTTCACATGGAGCAGGTACGGTTGCAAAATATTCATCTCCATATATATACAACTCGAAAAGGGACGGAGGAGCTCATATCAGTGTAGAACGTGGATGCTGCAAATGAGTAATAGGACAAGCAGAGATGCCAGACATTATTTTTGTATTCATCAAACTGGAGCAAATGCTCGAGTCTGGAAGCATAAGTCATTCAGAACTAGCTCTTCAAACCTATGGTTTACTGACTATATTAATATATATAGGTTGATAATAATGATGCAATCATCTTTTTGCAGGCTGCAGAACACTGCCTTTTTTTTAATTGTCATATAGAGGCTTAACGTGGTTCTTCTTGTCGATGCATGGCTTATTGTTTCACTGTAACTTTTTATTTATATTTTAATCGATTGACTGAGAGACTGTAAGTGTACCGTCTGTTAATTGCTTTAGATACTCTTCGGCCACCTGTAAATACGCATATAGAATTTTTACTCTTCACCGGTCTTATGTATGCGGTAAGGTTAGCATGCCATGCACAACTTTTTGGATTTAAATAACAGATTAAATAGCTATCATGTACGATGAGTACAAAGTTAATGTTGATATTCTTAAGTGGTTTATTGAGTTTTAAGGGAATGATAAGATGCTGAGAAGAGTGAGATTTTAGAGATTTTCTATAGAACACTAGATAAGTTGAATGCTAAATGAAGATGATCTTTTGTAATAATTTAGAAAATAAATAAAAACAATTATAAGGTTTGACTTTTGATAGATGTTTGGATCTCTTTAACTTTCAAATATGATAGATCTTACTTTATATCATGATCATATTTCTTTCTATAATATTATACCTTTGCTTATAGTATTAGAATTGGCATGTAGATGCCATTAGTGGATGAACCCCCATCCAAACACCACTTCTAACTCATTATCATAGTCATATGTTCATGAATAGGAAATGGTAGCTCATCTATTGAAAAGATATTGCACCATTAAAATAGGTGTTTTAATAATTTCATATCTATTTACTTGAGGACTATCAAAATCTTAATTCACTAGAAGTTAATTATCTAAAGTTAGGAAAGTGAATGTACTACATCATTGTCATCAATAGTTAAGTTTTTCACATAGTTTAAATCTCAAGTACTTAAGTCATGTCTAGGTATATTTTTTATGTATATATATTTACCTTTTAGACCTAATGTTTTTGTGATTTATTTTATTATAATTTGGGCATGATAGTTCTTCGGGTTATTTTTTTATATTTGAATTATGTCATATGCTAAAACATGCGTTAAGTATTTGTGAATTTGAGCTTAAGCCAATCTAACCATTCAACATATTTTCATAGCCTAAATTATTTTATTTTGGCCTCTATTACCATTTTTGTTATTACTAACAAAGTTGACATCAATCTTAACATTTTGACTTATCATGTTAATTTTGACTTTCCATCTTATCATCCCCATCAACATTTCTAGCCCTAACCCTTCCTAATTCTCTATCTTGTGTCTGTTGACCTCATTTTTAGAATGAGCTCTCAACCCCTCCATCTTAGACATAGGAATTATCTTAGATTTTAAGAGTTCCTTAGTCTTAAGATATGTCTGGTGATTAGGTGGACAATCAACCTAGCCCTAGAGACTTAGAAGAGTTAGCCATAAGAATAGGTCATGCCTTAAGGGTGTTAGGAGATTTCATACCCTTAACTTAAACCATTCCTCACTTTCCTTCCTCCAGGTCAAACTCCAAATCAATCTTAACTGATATTCTCCAAACTAAAATCAACTCCATATGATTAAAAATCTATGATTGAAATCTACGATTGAAACTGATGATCACAATCCATCAAAATTCCTAAGTCCAAATTTTTCTAAGTCATTAATCCTCTCTTAAGGACTTAACCAAAATCTTGATCAAAACCAAGTCAAATCTTTGAGATTTTTCTCATAATCCATTTATATTCTCATTTATATTCATATATATAAATGAAATATAAATTCAAATCAATCAAACTAAACTCAAAATTCCAAATCAATTCATGAAATTTTTCTTAAGTCCTTAATTTCTCATTAATAGACTTAGCCAAAATCATAATCAAACCAATTCAAATTCATGAGATTTTCTCAAAACTCATTTATATTCTCATTTATATTCACATATATAAATGAAATATAAATATAAATCAATCAAATCAAACCCTCAAATTAAATTCCCAATTTAAAATCTTCTTAAGTCCTTAATGTTCCATTAAAGGACTTATCCTAAATTATCATCAAATCAATTCAAATTTATAAGATTTTCTCATAATTCGTTTATATTCTCATTTATATTCACATATATAAATGAAATATAAATTCAAATTAATCAAGCCAAATTCAAAAATTCAAATTTCAAACTCTAAAATTCTCTTAAGTCCTTTAAATCCTTCTTAATGGACTTAGCCCAAATCATGATTAAACCACTTCAAATCCTTGAAATTTTTTTATGATCAATTTATATTCTCATTTTTGTTCACATATATAAATGAAATATAAATTCAAACAATCAAAACCAATTCCAAAAATCAAACTCAAATCCACTCAAAATTCAATCTAAGCATTTCAAGTCAAAATCTTGAACTTAGCCAAATCAATTTGAAATCAAGCCAAACTCTTGATTTTCTCTCATGATTCAATCAACCCTACAATCATGAGCCCATATTTAAATACAAACTTCAATCAAACAATCAAAACCTAAGTCAAAAAGTAAAGCCAAAACCCTTTCATATTCTTCCTTTGAATATGAAATTGTCAAATGGATCAAAACCCATTTGACTTCAAACCACTTGTAAATGGATTTATATTTCAATCATAAGTCCATATGCAAGATCAATCAAGTTCAAATCAAGCTTTGACCAAGCCATTTGACCCACTTAGGCTCACTTGACCCAAAGTAACCTAAAGTACCATTATGAGCTAAATTCTAATCCTAATCAAATTGGATTGAACCAAACTCTTTCATGCCTCTCATCATGATCAACAATCCTCATGGGATGATCAATCAATCAAATTGGGTCAAACCAAGTCAAACCTAAGGGTTGACCAAGTCAAACCTAAGGATTTACTTGAACCAAATCAAAACATGAAATAAAATCAACCCAAAATAATTAAACAACTTAAATGAAACCCTCCTCTAAGTTGAACATATTTTCACATTTAAGAAATCTAAACCTAAAGCCATAGCTAAGCATACTACACAAACCTTCAAAGCACACATATTAGCCTAAGTCATCACTTCCAGCTTTAGGTTAAGTCGGTGCATGGTTTGATATTTATTTTATTTTGTGATATATATTTTAGGCTGGATGTTAGGGTGTATGCTTGTAGAATGAATGGTAGGATTATTAGTCTAACTATTCTTTTCTACAGGGGATTGTGCTTAAAGGGCGCTATAATAAATAAAAATATAAATGCTTTTGCTTGTAGGTGCTTTATACCCCTAAGCATAATTCAATATGTCAGGTGGACTTAATCACTCATGTGTGGGGTGATAAGCCTAATATACATGCTTGGGATTTGTGTGGTTTATTTTAGCTAACCTTTATTTTACTGGTGTTAGTTAGATTTTTACTTTTCCTTTTCATGTAAATTTGTGCAATTAGGATTTTAGAATGATTATTATGGGGATTAGGATGAGCATTAGTCATAAGATCCTATCTTATGTACCATGTGAAGCTTAGGAGCATCTACCTTTCAACCATTCAAAAGAAAGAACCAAAGAAGAAAGAAGAAGAAAGAAGAAAGAAGAAAAGAAGAAATGAAGCTTGAAGACCCCCATAACAATGAATTTCTTGCTTAATTATAATTTAATTCATTTGTAATCAGGGTTGTATAAGGGTAGATCTCGGCTACTCATATTTGATATTTTCGGGTTTGTGTGGTGGTGCCCGACCACAACGGTCATTTATTCTTTTTGTGATTAGCTTTATAAATCGATTGATGATTTGTTTAGCTTCTGCATTAACTATCATGATTGTTCTAGTTTCTTCCCTACTTTATGTATGACCTGTATGTGAATTAGGCTCTTTAGGAAAAAATAAATCTTTTATCTAATTTTACAACTCAAAATAAAAATTAAACAACTCATAATCTCACATAAAGCTTAGGTTTAAAATCAAGATAAAAGAATTAACAACCCCTTAGCTGGATGAGCATTTTTTTGTAATATCATGCACAAATGCATCTTATTTCACTCTTGATTGGAGGGATTCCACCTTTGCCAGATAAACTTGGCTTGACCTTTGAGAGCCCTAGTGGAAACTCATCTCCTCCCTTCTCGCTGACTTTGGCAAATTGCTATATTTCTCATGCATTAGTCATATGAATCATATTAACCTGAGTCAGAATAATTGTCTAAAATGAAAATAAAATGAAATTTGAATTGCATTAGATTTAGGTCATTTGAAGCATGTCTCTTTATATGATCTTATCTATTTAGGGAGTGAGTTTAAGGACTTAGTCTCTTTCTAAATAAATAACAGCCTAGTTATCTTACATAAGCATAAAGACTTGCCTACATATATTTAAAATCATAGGAGGAGTTAGTTGGCGGCCACCCCCAAGCGGTTGTAAGTCCAAGTTGTCGGGTGGTTTGTCCTCTCTTGTGGAGGTAAACTAATTACCCATTTTCGTCATAGATTTATGTTATGCTTTTGGTCCTCGCCAAAGCTCCCTAGATTTAGGTTCTGAGATTGCTTCTCCCCTTTGTGGGCCATAAGCATAATTCCTCACCTCTTAGGTATTTTCTTAATCTTGTGTTAAGGAATCACAAGTCCTAAATTTCTAATGAAAAATGTGACTCAAACAAACTAAATCAATTTCAAAAATGTAAAGCCCAACTATAGGATATTTTGAGATGCTCAGTTTCAAAGCATCATGGTGTCCCTACTTATCTTCTATGTTTGGCTTCGATAATAACTCTCTCTTTTGATCAATCTCATTTGATCTTCAAAAATGAATCAATCGATTAATAGTCCTTCTTATTGATATCTTCAAAGAGAACAATCATTTACCTTAATCGAGAGTTTTCTTAAGGGATTCCGTCCCTTAGGATGTAATTAACTATGGGGGCTTGCCCCTGTAGGGAACTTAACGAACTCGGTTTAAAATAAACCCTGCTTTACTTTTCTATAATGTAAGAATCTCTATATATGTAAACTCATGGTCCTGAGTCCTTATGAGATTAAGTCCATTAAAGGGTAGTGACTGCCTCGAGACACTATTTCCTTGATGCTTACTAATAAGTACATAAATCTACATGACATTCTAAAAAGATGAATTTTTATATGCTTGTCTCTATCTTTTCTCACCACAAATTTGAAAGGCGACTTCGTACATAGGATATTTTTTTAACCAACAATGTCGAATAACTTTGGAATCAACTTATATTAAATAGCTTTGCTTGGAATTTTATTTAGAATACTTGGAATTCATAAGCGATGCTTTAAAATACCTCCATTATTTCTCATTTTCCATTTTATAAGCCAAAAACACGTGCCTTCCCTTTTCCATCTCTTGGTTTGGTTCTTGCTCAATTTTTATATAAATCACATTATTTGGCTTGAAAAAGAAGTTATTTGTTGAATATAAGTTAGTTAAACTGCTCTTAACATTTATTACCATTGTGTGCTTTTAATTTCAAGATAAAGACATCTAAAGAATATGTCAAAGAATGAAGTAACAATTTATGGTAAAAGGCAACCCTTAAATGATAATTTAAGATAATCCTATGTAGCATATCTATTATCATTGTTCTCATAAGATTAACAAATTATTCTCATTTTTTCTTATTTTTATTAGATTTTTAGTCTTATTTCGGAGTTCATTTTATCACATGATATAGCTTAATATTTTTCATTAAGCACAGTAACTAGTTATATTAATCTACTAGTAACTTGTCATACTAATTCTATAATGAATTGGTAAAAGCCTATTGGAGAGTTCATTCTCATGGAATTCATATTATCTTTTATTATAATTACTTTTAGAAGATGATGACGAAGAGAACTATTGTCTTAATTTAATAAGGGGGATAACATTGCATGAATAAAATGACATACATGAGAAAAATGAGAGTAGAGGATGAACTATACAACTTGAAGATGGTATAAGAGGATATTTCTCCTGAAAGAATGGTGGAAAGAAGGAGGCAAGGGGGTGGCGATGGCATGGAATAACTAAAAGGTGATATCATAAGATCAATGATGGTACATAAAAATTAACCAACCAAAATTTTAATTATCAGAGTTATAAAAGCTTCTATAATCTCGAAGTTCAAAATGTTCTAAATGTTCATGATTGTGGGTTATTATAACATTTAATGGGGGCATTTCAATCATTATCAAAAATTATGTTGGAAATTTTTTACTCTTATTAATAATGAATAGATTATTAGTGTTTTGATAACCATTCGATTGATTCACACGAATGACTAATTTGAGGCCAAGGTTGACCTAAATAGCTTACTAGGCTTCTGGTTGATGGCCCAATGATTTTTTTTTAATTGGCAATCACCATCATTAAATGTTTTATCAACATATCAAATAGATAATAAATTATAGATTTTAATCTCATAAATCCAACAGATGAACTATTTTAAATTTTAATTATTAAATTGATAAGAATATCATTAGAGCTTCATGAAATAAATTTAAATTATTCAAAAAAAAATAATGATGACATGCCTCATTTTTACATCAAAATATTCTTCCACTCAAGAGCAATTCTTCATTGCAAAAATGGCTCCTAAAAGGAAATTACATTGAAGTTATAGAAACTCTAGTAAGTTAAATTTTATTAGACAAGTTATGCAAAATTGGATGCATCCCCTCACTTAAACAAATTAGAACTATTATTTGTAAATTGAACTTCACAGATAGTCTATCCCGTGACCTTTGATTGGTTGATAGACTGCGGCCGCTATCACTCCCTTTATTTCACTTGCATGGGATCTCTATACATGAGAATAAAAAATATAAGACCAATTTTGATTCTAATTTAGGTGATTTGAATGTCATTGAAAACATTCTAATGAGATGGGTTTTTTGGCAACAAATTTATGACATTCAAAGATTATTTAATATCAAAATAATTCCTAAAGTTAGAAAGTAAATGCTATGTACTTGATTATAATAAGCTCATAATTTAATTTTGAAATTGATCATTTATATTACAACTCCAATTTTAACTCAGCCAAGATCAAAATTTTGATTTAGAGTTGAGCTATATACTCAAACAAGACAACACATTGCCCTAGTTGAATACACAGTGTTATTTGGTGCAGCTCTCAAACCTCTTGGAGCGTTTAGTTTGCAAAAACCTCTAAAATAGGGATTATTTTTAAAATAGGCTTAGTACTAATGATAATTAGTTGTTTAGGCCGAAAAAATATAATTAACAATAAAAATTAAGTCGTCAACGGACGGGCTAGTAATCCGTTTGGCTATTTTTTTTTTTGGTGGTTTCACGGAGAGAGAGAGAGAGAGAGAGAGAGAGACAGAGATAGAGAGATTTTATTTTTTATTAATTTTTTTAAATAATAAAATTATTTAAAATATATAAATTTAAAATATTTTTATAAAATATTTAATAACTAAATATTTATATATTTAGTTATTAATTTTATTTATATATATAATTAAATATATAATTTAAAAATATTTTTAATTATATATATAAATTTATAAATTTATTTAATATTTTTTTATTAATTAATATAATTATGTATAATATATAATTGTTATTAATTTTTGTTAATATATAATATAAAAATATTTAAAATATATAAATAAATAAATAAAGAAAGGAATAAATTATATAAATATTTTATAAACTATATAAATAAGTAATTATATATATATATATATATATTTATAAAATATTTTTAATTATATATAAATAAATAAATATATATATATATATATATATATATATATATATATATATATATATATATATATATATATATAATATATATATATATAAAAAATATATATATATATATATATATATATATAAAATATATAATAATAATATAAAAAATATAAAAAATATAAAATATAAAAATAAATAAAATAAAATAATTTTTATAAATAAAATAAAAGATATAAATATATATATATATATATATATATATATATATATAAATAACTAAATATTTTATAAATATATAAATAACTAAATATTTATAATTTACAATTATTTATTTATTTATTTAACTAATTATATATTTTAAAGAAATAAATATTTTTAAAATAAATAAATAACTAATTATATGTATATATATATATATATATATATAACTATTTATTTATTTATATATTTTAAATATTTTTAAATTATTTATATAACTTAAAAATATTTATATAATTTAAATATATAAATAACTAAATAAATTTATAAATATATATATATATATATATATATATATATATATATATATGTATATATATATATATATATATATATATATATATATATATATATATATAATTACTTTATTTATATATTTTAAATATGTTTATATTATATATTAATAAAAATTAATAAAAATATATATTTTAAATATTATATTAATTAATAAAATATTAAATAAATTTATAAATATATATATAATTAAAATATTTAAATTATATATATTTAATTATATTAATAACTAAATATATAAATATTATTAAATTATATTTAATTTATACTTTAAATAATTATATTATTTAAAAAATTAATAAAATAAAATCTCCTCTCTCTCTCTCTCTCTCTCTCTCTCTCTCTCTCCGCCGACCAAAAAAAAAAAAAAAAAAAAAAAAAGTAGGAGTCGACGGACATCGTTTAAAATGTGACTTCTTTTTTTATTAATTATATTTTTTTATAATTAATTATCATTTAAAACTAAGCTATTTTAAAATAATCCTAAATATGATGGCTAATGTCAACCACCATTTTAAATTTACACAGATTTCGATCAAACAGTTTGATCAGATAAAAACAATCTTGACTTGAGCAAGATAGACTGCTTTACAATAAACAAATATGCGTTTTAATCAGCAGACCAGCATGCAATTTTTGTCGGTCAAAAATACTGACTCGCTTATATAAACATAACATTTTAATCAATCAACATTAATAGAAAAATATTATCTCAATCAATTAAATACTTACAAATCGAAAAAAAAATATTAATTTAATTAAACGGCATGACGTGAGGCTTTCCGAGCCTATATATTAATAAGAGCAAACCTTTTGTAAGTTACAGTGAAAATTTATGCCTTTAAACAGCTTATCGAGACAGCAAACCTACTTATTATTAAAAGTGAGGTTGAATATTTGAGATGATGCCCCATTCATGTCTCCGACAATTCTCGCTATCCTTTTCACATTGATCTCAACCTTTTGTAACAAAGAAAAAGGGGTATTAGCCTTTTAACCTAATGATGCCAGTTTTTATCTCCTTTTGTTTATCGTTTCATCATCAGCTTGAGAACGGTGTGGAAAGGTTAAAGATATATTACGTATGAGTACAGCCAAAAGTCTTGCCTTGAAACCTGCGAGTTATGGGCTCAAATATTATTTGTTTTCATGCAGAGAGACGTGAAGAGACAGAAAGAGAACGGGAGAACTCAAGTAAATAATTTATAATTTTTTTTTTTTTTTTTTTTGGAAATATTTTGAGGGCTTACACCCAATTCATTTAAAATGTAAATAATAGTTAGATATTTACAAAGAAATTTTCTGCAAGAAAGACACAATGGAGCTAAGAGATTACAGCCTTACAGAAAAAAAGACACATTATATCCAGATGGATCAAATAACAAAATCAATTAATTAAGATTCATAAATATATAAATCTATCATATAAAACCATACCAAATAAACAAAAGCATTTGGTTTTTCTAGATAATGGATAAATACACACATTAAAATCAACAAATTTGAACATAATTAAAAGAGGCATTCTCATCATTAACTGACCACAAATGTATTGGTCAAATTCTCACATTTAGTTTATTTTGATGTAAAAGAATAGAAAATCAGCACAAAATAATTTTTAGTTCCATTGGATGAAGATAATACATCTTATTAAAAGGCCTATGAATATTGAAAACAAATTAAGAACACAACATTATCATAATAAAAAGTCCATATAAAATCGAGAAGAATGAAAATTCTCAGTGTTAAAGCATCATTTTGATAAAAAAGTGAATAGAAATTCAAAAACTCTAATATAATGTGTATGGCAGATTCATAAACAAGATGAAATTGAATCAAAGACTAAAGAAATACATTACCATAAAATCTTTAATGTTAACATCATCAATAACAAATTCAAGAGGGTTAAATATCATCACCCAAAGACAAATGAACACATTTCCATTTTGAATCATTTTTAAAAGGAGGCCAAGAATGCTTAATTTTGTCTTTGTAATTTAGCCATATGTAATTAAGAAAATATATGTAAGAAAAGTCTATTGTTCTTTTATATTAAACCAAAACATTATAGATAATGCAATCTAATAATTCTTATGCATGTTATCATAAAATAAGTGTTTGAGGTAGAGAACAATGTAATACATTCTTTACCATTTTTTAACTAATGCTCTCAATTTCATTGAAAATGGGCATTAAGAATAATGATTTGTTTCATGGAGTATAAAAAAATTGATAAATCTATATTCTTAGAGAATGTAAGTTTTAAGGCCATTCTTAAATTATCCAACATATAAGAATTAATTGCATAACCTTTAAACCATATTTCTTTAAAACATTATAAATCAAAAAACTTCTTTAAAATCCAAGTTTGAAGGAGATCTTTGAAGATGAATTGCACTTTGATAGTATTATGCAACAAAGAGCATCTAAAAAAACATTAAAGAGGATAGAAGTTACAATACATGAATTAAGGGCAAATTATCTTTCTCACGAGATTTGTATTATGTATGTTATATAGGGATGAATACCATGGATCATAAAGGAGGGAAAATCTACCACTGTAACATAAGAAAATTTATGTTTATATTTTAGCATGGTAATGAGAGATTTCCACAAAGGAGAGCATTAAGGTAGGATTCAAATAGAATTGTTTTCTTTACTCGAATAAAAGCCTCAACATATTCCATAAACTTTGAGTTTACAAATCGATTTAGAAGAAGCAAATTAATCCAATTCTCCCTTATTTTTTTAAAGAGTAGTGTTTTCACAAGCGATAGTATGAAGTTTCTTATGCTCACAATGATAAAGAACTTTCTTTGTTAACAAATTCTCTTAATTATTCTATTAGAATTGCCATAGTAACCAATCGAAATTATTAAATCAAATTAATTGCATCCTTCTGAAAGTAGTTTGCTTTTCCATAATAAATCTAAAAGAGATTGAAATGAGTTAATTTAGTGCCTTTGGTAAGAATTAAAAATACACAAGCTTATGATTAATAATTGTTTAAGATGTTCACCTCGATTACCAAATTTAGAAACAAATTGAAGACTTTTTACCTCCAATATAGACCTTAAATCAAAGTGTTTAAAGGAGTTAAATGGATTGAAAGCTTCACTGAAAACCAATAAATCATCGATATAATAAATGGGATATCTCTATACGAAGGAATTATGATCTCGTTAACTTCCATATCATTATACATGAGAAGGTATCCATGGCAATAGTGAATAGAAAAGGGGAGCATCCTTGCCTTGCATTGGTAGAAGTAAAGTATCTTAGAGTTGCCATTCAACAATTGAGAAGGGACATTGATAATACAAGCCTCTACACAATGAATTTACCGGGAAAGCCTTTGCAAGGAATTATGAAGGGATTATGTGACTTTGTCAAATGCTTTTTTTAGATCAAATTTTGCTATGAAAAGATGATGTGAGTTTGAAGAGGAGAATTCTACAAACCTCAAATGCCATTTACCAAGTTATACGCATGTCCGTCCTTGATGAAAACGATTGAGCTTGATTAACAATTCAGAAGGTATTTCTTCAATCTAGAAGCCAATATTTTTCCACCACCTTATAAAGGTATTACAAGAGATCGATAATCCTCAATTCTATTGGAATGTTTGACTTTAGGAATGAGAGTGATCAATGTGTGCTTGAAACCAACAGGCATCTTCGAGGTAATAAAGAAGTGTTTGACCGCATTTAAGAATGTTTTGCTGATTTCCGATCTTTGTAAATTTTGAATTGAATCCATCACAGATTTGTTTTCAAAATACTATGTAAGCATTGAGTATTTCACGATCGTATTCACCTCAATTTGAACTTGATCCATGAAGACATGAGCCCAATGGAAGGTTTACATCGGGGATACAACTCGTTGAAAAGATTAGAAAAATACTACAATTCTTGAAATTAGATTTTTGATCATCCGAGGTTTCACTAAATTTCTCTAATCATATTAGCATTCTTTCTTTCCAGCGAGTTATGAACTTGAGATCATCGCCGATTTTGTGAGCAGCGACTTTTACCGCGTTGATCCATATATTTTCTTTGATAAAGCTCAATATATCTTTCTTTGATATCCATCATGTAATAAGGAGATATTAGAATCGACCAGCTTTTAGGATCAAAGCCCTTTATCCAAGAGCTAATTAAATTCTTAAGAGCTTTATCTCACATTTTCTTCCCCGAAACTTGGCTGATAACTTTTTAGATAGAATATGTGGATCCCATGATAGAAAGTACCCATCGGCAATGACATAAAACCAATTTCAACGGTCCATTAATTCTTAAAAGGAAGCTCGACAAAAATAGTATGAAGATGGTAACAATTTCATGATGATGCTAAGAACTTTATAAAAGCGAAGAATATCATTAAAGATTGCAGAAAACACGATCAAGCTTAGAAAATGCTCACTTGTTGGTTGACCATGTATCTTCTTATTAGAGATAAGGTTGCATTAATACATTCTTTGAACTTCGAATGAATTATTGAAAGCAGATTACCACCCTTTTTTATCAAGCTATTTAATGGAGCATTAAAGTCCCCATAATAATCAAGAGAGGAGGATGAGGAGGCAAGATCCTAAGAAATTCCAGGTTAATTCAAGTTTATCATCATTCTCGGAATCTGAGTAAGAAAAAAGGTCAAATACCTTGGAGGATCTTACCATGTATAAGCGAGCTCATTGATATGTGCTCAAAATGTCATCCATATCTGACCTCACAGGCGGTAAAGTTAAATACTTGATTGAACATAGAGATATTATGAGAGGAGGATATGAGCAATATTTAGTTTCAAAAGACATAGAAGGTCGGCGAGAATCCTTGATAAGCGACAATCAAGCTTCTACCTGAAAGCCCCAAATATCACATCAGATGGTGAATCATTGAGATGAAGAAGGAGTGGGCTTCTTGCCCTTTTTTGTTTTGAGGAGTTTGGGAGATAATGGAGGATTTAAGACACCTTCAACGAGCGCATCTTATTATTCTTCTCATAAATTTAAAGAATTCTCACGAGAGAGACATCGTCGATCTTAACTCAAAGAATATCCACTCAGAAGGAGGGAGACTTCTTGAGCAATAAAACAAATCATTCTTCAAGGAGTGATTGATAGGTAGATGATTGAGATCATTGTTAAGATGAAATCTCGAGTTAAATCTTCATGAGTCAATATTTCAGATAGATAATTAAATGTCTTCCACAGAACTTGATTAGAAGAGACAATTAGATTTTCGACCCTCTCTTCATGTTGATGCCGATTTAAAGAATGCATGTGTTAAGAAATGTTAAGACGAGCAAGGACTTCTTATACCTCTGGTGAACTCTTGCCATTAAGATGTTAATAAATGGGAGAAATGTATTGATTTGAACATATCTCAATGTGATTCTTGCTTTTTATGATTATTTATGAATCCCAATACTACTAAGAAGCTCTTGAACATGGGAAAAAATTTATCCAAAGAGGGAGATATTGATTGCTTTGAAGTATATTTTGAAGACAATACCTTAAGCATTCCATTATCAGACAAGCTATAGTCCAAGACAAGAAAATTTGAAGAGGAAAATCCCCTCAGTCAAAGATCAAGCTTTTAAACTTCCATCATGCACAGAGAAACATTGGATATGGCATGTCCATATCATTCCTTCTTAAAGACAATCTTCTTCAGAAGAGATCTCTGGAGAATCAGGAGGAATATAGGAGAGGGGAATAGATTGGCTCTTATCATTTTGAGCCAATAAGAGATCCTTCCAGATGCTTTGATTACAAGTGGAAGAGGGAGGAGAGCCAAGAATAGAAAGAGCAAGAAGTCAAGATAAAAAAAGGAGGAAGATGAAAGACTCCTACAGTAGCGATGGATTCATGGTTAGAATCAACGGAATTCAGACATGCGAAGATAGTTTTCCATTTTCCCTGGCTATAATTTTATTTTAAGTTTTAAAGGTTTTTTAGGAGTGTAAGACGAACACTAATAAGAGAATGATATTTTATTTATAATTTCAGATATTTACGTAAAAGGTGCATAATAAACATTTTATGCTACGACATGACGCTCAATTTTTTCTTCGTTTCAAAATAAAATTATGTTATTTCATATTTCTAATCAAATGTCACTTTTTTTATCATTAATCTTAAACACTCATTAAAAAGTATATAAGTTTACAATAAATGATCCAAAATGGGATAAAAGCTTGTTAAAATCACAGTATTTTAATTGGTATAGTAACAAAAAAAATCATTTAGTCAGTAACAAATCTTGGCATAAATTTTGGATTTTAAAGCATTCAGTGGTTGGGTGAACTCATTTAGCCAAACAAATTTTAGAAATAAATTATGGAATAATTTCTGGTGACATATTCAGAGTGCTCTCAATGATGAGATTCAAAGACATCAAGTTTGATAAATTACTTTCCTAAATTTGTTGAATATTTATGTATTTTTATATAAAATATTTTAAAATTTTAAAGCTTATTTGATAATATTTAATATATATTTAAAATATATATATATATATATATATATATATATATATATATATATATATATATATATAGCTTTTATATATATATATATATATATATATATAAGAAAATGTAATTAATCGAATCTTATGTTAAACAATCCGAATTATTATCCATCAAAATATTTACTTTATGTTAAATCCAAATACTCTCAAATATGAAGTGTTTATATCCTCATTCCATAGTTTAAATCAAGATCTTCATTACTTCATTTTACATTCAAATGAAAAAGTCATTGATCAGATCATTTTGTGGTATGAATTATTTTTGATTATCTAAAACCTCATAAATATAGCTCTTTATGGAGCATGAGAGAAGGACAAGCGAGAGAGGAGAGATACAAGATCCTCAAAACAATTTGATGAGCTTAAACCAATGGTGGATGGGATCTACCATTTGATTGCTTAGGTCATAATGCTCTTAATGAATTGACTCAAACTTGTGAGTGAAAGACTGTCTTGACTCTCTTGTACCTCCCAAGTTGAAACTTTAATCTCATAATCTCACCCATACCTCACTTGGTGAAGTCTTCTTGCCCATTTCAAGACACATCAAATCATTCACATACTGAGAGGAATACTTGTGACACTCTCTAAGCTTGCTTCATCTGCTTGATCTGTTTAAGAGAAGGCATGTTGAAGAAATACATTTTCCAGTATCCAAGGGTCATGGGTAATTCAAGCAATTGATGAGATAAAGGAACATTTGGATGGACCCCATCTTTTTTACAAGAAGGAACTCTTCACGAAGACCCAACTTACAATTCATCTTGAAGACAAGCTTCAAACTTTACTATTATTGAACTATACAAAGCGAGCTTTCTCACGGGATACCTCAAATGTCTCACCTTGAGGCGATTACGCATTAAGAGAGGTTCACTCGGGGATATGTGGAGAACACCTAGGAGGAAGAGCTGCCCTTAAAATTATAAGATAAGGTTATTGGCCTGATGAAACAAGATGCCTTGGAGTTCACAAAAAAATGTGCAAGTTGTCATTGCACTCTAACCTCCCTCACATGCATATAGCTCTCATCCATTCAAAGCGTGGCCTTTTTTGCTTGATGGGGGATTGATATCATGGGACCTTTTAGATAGCATCGGACAACGAAGTTCATCATTTTAGCGTCGACTACTTCCTAAATGGGTGGAAGCGAACCACTCGCTAAAATTATGGAGGCAAATGCTAAACAATTTGTTTGAAAAATATAGTATGTCGATTCGGTCTTCCAAGATCATCAGACATATTCTTGGAAAAGTCTTTACATCCTTTTGCAAAGATCTTCACATTCAATTCTGCATCTACGTAGCACATCCTCAAACTATAGTACCAACTATACTCAAGGACTAAAACACGTCTGAGAAGGCGGGGCAATGGGTTGATGAGCTTTCTAATGTTCTTTGGGCTTACGCTTTCAGTCGGTGAGATATAACTTGTGTTTGACACGAAGCTATTATACCAGTAGATATCGGGGTTCCAAGTACCAAAGTTCAATTATTTGATCATGATAGTAATGAAGAAAAACTCGGCACTGGACTACTCCCGACTTCGTGACATGGCCTGCTACTTCCATCGCAAAGGGTAGCTCATCACTTCAACAAAGAGTAAAACCTCATCCCATATCGTGGGTGACTTGGTCTTCTGTCAAAGGCTGCGGGCAAAGGCTCAGCGTAATAAACTCTCACCTCTTTGGGATGGTATATGTGGTTATAGTGGTGAAGCCGAACTTTCAAGCTCGATTGAGAGGAAAAACTTTACCTCGAACTTGGAACGAGAATCTCAAAATATTATCGGTAATTCTCTTTGCATAATTATTTTTATTTTGTCTCGTTTGTCATTTCCTCTTCATGTAGCCGACCCCACTTAATAGGATAAAGACTTGTTGTTATTGTCATCATTTTCTCTTGAAACTCATATCCGTGTTAAAATCATCTTATGATTGTATCAAATTTATCGAGTAATGAATTTATAGCTTTTTTCTTACAACTTGTTTCTTCTTCATTTAATCCTCCCACTTGAGAAATATGCAACTCACGTTGTATCTCAATGGGGCATAATCAATCCCAAAGGACTTGATGACCTCTTCCATGGGTAAAAAGTCAAGTAACACTTTGGATACAGGATAGGTCAAAAGGTCCTTGGTGGACATCCGACCTCTTCCATAGTTCGTCATCGAAGACTTTGACAAACAACAGGATAGGTCAAAATCCTGGTGGATTCAATTTGACCTCATACATTAACGTCATAGTAACAGACAACCTCGGATAGGTCAAAATCCCGGTGGATTCAATTGACTCCTCATACGTTGGTTCGTCGAATAATATTGACCAATTACCGATAGGTAAAAAAATAAAAGCGCATAATATATATATAAAAAAATATATATTATAGCATTAACATGATGATATAAGGATCAAGATTCGATACACCTAATACATAAAAAAAAGCATCTCAGTGATGCTACATCATATCGATTGGTGATATCAGCGTCCTCCTCACCACGGAGATGCTCCTTGGACTCACTCTCAACTCCTTCATCTCACGAATCGGCGAAGAGTCTTGGACACTTGGGCGGTGATAGATCCTCACAAGCTCCGTCTTGCGATCTAAGCGGATTCCTTTAGGAACCCTCGGATGAAGCCCTCCTCTAAACATTGGTGCTCCAAGTCCTTCACTTCAGCATCAGAATATGATTACGAGCTTCACGAACATGGTCTTCAATTATCGATAAGCGAGGAAAGCTTGTCTTCCAGGAGATTTCATTTGCTTCTCGACATCATATGTTCCTTCTCAAAAGACGATCCTGTAATGCTTTCTCTCTCCGTTCGAGAGCTCCCTTCTGCCTTGAGTCTCTTCCCTTTTGAGTCTCGGTCCTCACCTCAATCGACTCATCGCGAGTCGCTCCTCCTCGCTGGAGAGAAAGAGAAGTCGACATGTTCGCTAGCTCAGTTCTGCACTCGGTCAGCTGATCCTCCAAAGTCGCCACTTCTTTGGCTTTGATACTCATCTTTCGCTCATACTCGCCTTGCAGATATTTTATCTTCACAAATTCAGTATTCCACTCATCTAAAGCGACACTCAAATGAGCCATCTGCCCTAATGTTTGAGTTACCTATAAAGAAAAAAAATCATCACAAATATTACACGGAAGAAAAGAAGAAAGAAGGGGAAGACAACGTACCAATTCATCACGCTTTCGTTGGCATATGTGATTTAACACCTCTTGAGAATGTGCGCGGCGTACTCCCCATCATGAGTTGAAAGCTAAACTCTCATGCCAAGCGGGCAACATCTTCTTGGATATCGATATAGTCACTTGATGTCTTCTTTTTCTTTAAGGAAGAAACATTGCCACCACGATTTCGTGCTTCTTGAAAGAACCCTATGAATATGAAGAGGCCTCTCATCACCTTTACTTGATTTCTTTAATAAAAAAGAATGAGATCTCCCTACATGGATAGAAAGGCCAACCTTGAACATTCTATCTTCAACTATATAGTTGCTAATGTGACATAACTCATGTTGCAAGCTTCCTACATCAGGGATATTGAGAGTTGCCAGGATCTCATTCTCCTACATCAGCGATGGATCTGGAAGTTCATTCAATCTTCCTCATCTCTCGGGAAGGCCCCACTCATTTTTCACAAAAAGAATCCATTAAACTAATTTCTAGATTGATCCAAAATTCTATCCAATTCTTTATAGTCAGATAAGAAACACATCCCTGTATCACATGTAAATCGCACATTCGACAAGTATTTGATGTTCAAAGTAACACCAGCTCCACGAAGTGACAAAATAGCGATGACCATTAAAGCTCGAAATGAAAACTGTGACAAAGCTACACCACATATTTTGAATATCTCAATCAACTCAGGAGCCAAAAGGAATCGTAGTCCCGCACGAAGAATCATCTCAGAAATAGTAAAGTACCCTGGCGGAGGTGAACGGTCTTGATCAGACTTCTTGGCAACAATGGCCACCAACTCATTAGGGAAGATAAACTTTCTGCGGAACACCATTAAACTATCGATGTGATGGATGGTATATCGTCAGCGATCACTATGGGTTTTCTTCCCCATCACCGAAAATACATAATAAATAAAGAGGAGAAATGATAAAATCACGATTTTGTAAAAGCAACTCACTCACCAACGCCTCCTTTTTTGACTCTCTCTCTCACGGATAGCTTGCGATAAAATTTTTCGCCTACGATCTGACAAAAAGGATACACATACATATGAAAAAAAAGAGAGAGAAGATATTCCCCTCTGATGATGCTCATAAATTACCTGCCAAACTTTCTGAGTCATTTGAACGATAGTTCTTAGCTAACGCTCCATCGCCATCTTGGCGGTTATCAACTGCTGAATCATCCATTAAAGTCGCGAGAAATCAAATTTCCTAACAGAAAAAAGTTGGGTCTTGATCGCTCAAACCGGACGGTCCGGTCAGGCGGTTGGCGCTCTTTCGAGGGAAAACGAACAACGGCGTAAAGTCTGTGGGTCTTGATTGCCTCAAACTCGACGGTCGGTTAAGGCGGTTGCCTCTTCGAGGGAAAACCAACGTAGTACGTGGGTCTTGATCACCTCAAACCCGGACGGTGAGGTTGGCCTCTTCGAGGAAAGGAACAAACGGCATCTGCGGGCTTGATCGACTCAAACGAACCACTCAAGAAGAAGAAAGCAGGGCATTGAAGAAGTGTGCCTTCTCCCTTGGCCTGGGGTTTTATAGACCCTTCCTAGCAAAAGGGTCGCCAAAACCGGAGAAACCAACCGTCAAGCTCATTCCCGGCGAACCGAGCCCGTGCTGCAGCCTTGCCGGCCGCGAACGCTGATCAGTCGCCGCCGACCGGTCAGGTGAGCGCAAGCCGGCATCGCGCCGCGCGCCGCGTGGCACGGACATAACCGACCGGGTCGCCTCGGTCCAACGCAAACCGGCCGCCAAGCGCACAGCGTCTGGCTGCCGCCGTGCCATACATGTGCCAGCGGCCAACCACCATGGGTTGATCAGGCCGCTCACCACTCCGCCTGGCGCGCTTGCCGGCGCCTCTCTGACCATCGCCCGCCGATGGCCCGTGAGGCGCAACCGATGGCCAGCGCCATCGCGCCGCGTACCAGCCTCCGCCCAGCGTTCGACTCAGACTCGACCCGCCGACCCGTAGCTCCCGTTCAGCGATCAATATTCCGACCATGCATCCGCTTCGACCGCATTCGTTCGCGGACGTCAGACAAACCGCGGCAGCGGCTTATGCTCCGTTCGCACCAGATGGGTCTGTAACCTCGAAATCTCGCATATACACGCATTTGTGGCCTGCATCGACTTAGTAGTCATAATCTTGTGCTCTATGAAGATCGTTCTCTCAAAATGTGTAGTTAATGGACCTCAAATTTCATTAAAGAATTTCTATTTTCATTTGACATATATTTTTGGACGATTGAGATAATGTCATCTAAAAATAGGAGGGACCTCATATGACACTTAAAATTAGTAGTTAAACACTGATGTTAAAAGCAAGGCGATCCGTTGGCGGTCGAGATCAAGCTCTCAAAATATCCTTGGAAACTTTGGGATATAGTTAAATCCAAATAGCTCTCAAATGAATATTCAAATCGTCTCGGCGAGGTTCCAACAAGCCAAAGATCTTACAATTAGACTTCATTTGAGCATTCAAATGAACGAAATACATCATATGATCAAGGGGATCATTTTGGTCAGATGAAGTGAGTGAGTGCGGGTTTTGCATGTATTCTGAGACGCCACTCCCATAAAAACTCATTCCTCTTATGAGAGGGGCCAAGTGAAGGAGAAGGAGGTCAAGCAAGAGAGGAGAGCTCTAAAGATCCTCCAAGCACAATTGTCACTACGGTCATCAACCACATGCCATTGCCATTCGGCCGTGCGCCATGTCGGTCATTGTTGTTAAAATCGTGACTTCGTGTCAACTTGTCGTCGACATCATCTCAACTGTCAACTTATCAGATTATTACTTGTGTTGTCCCACATACCATTTCAGTGATCGCGAATATCTTGTACTCAAGATACATAGTGAAGCTTTTATTGCTAGGCCGTGATTTTCCCTCTTTTGAGGTTTTCCGTAAAATTCTGTTTTATTATTCTTTTAAATACCTGTGTGTGTCTTTGGACTCAAAGAAGTTAAATTAAACTTTACTCTCTAAGGTTTTCTAGTATATAATTTAAGAATTAAAAAAATTTAAATTTAAATTTTATTTTATTAATTTTTTATGTAATTTCTTACGTTGCATGAATTTTTTTTAATTAAACTACCTTTTTTAATTTAAAATTTAGCTATTTTAATTAAAAGATGGCTAACCGTTTGAGGTATACTTGAGGGTATTTGAGCTATTGAAACTTATTAGATTTATTTTTAAAGGCTATAAATAAAGATATTTTAGTAAGTTAAAGATGGAATGAAGAACTTGTGAAAATTTTCTCATATTTTTCTTTCTATCAAAATTTTTAAAAACTTGAGCTCATTAAAATGACATCATTTGCAAGCATTTTGATGTTGTTCAAGTGATCTCAAATTTATAAAATCACTATTAAAATTTTAGGTTTTCATCATATTTTTACTATATTAAATAATTAAAATTTAGATTTTTTTTTCTGTTGCTTATAAAGATCTATAAAATTCATAAGCAAGCTATAATTATTATTTTTATATAAATTTAGGTTTTAATAGGTCTTTTTGTTAATGAAAGGGAATAAACTGTAAGGTCTGTTTCTGCCACCGAAAAAAAAAATAAAAAAAAATAAATCATACTCTTCAAAAGTGATCAACGAAGTATTCCCAAGGTAAAATAAAATAAATATACTAAAATATCAAGCTAAAATGCATTTAAATACACCTTCATTGGGCTCTTGCTTGAGCTCCTATAATTAGACATCTTTTTTGGTCTCTTACTTTGGCTTTAGCTTGGACTTTTATAATTGGACCTCTTGTTTTGCCCTCCTCGTGTTCTATATCAACATGTTTGCAAGGTTTAGCCATTGATGCATTATGATACTCTGCAGATGTGAGAATTTTGAATTTTTAAAAAAGAGACCTCATTGTGATGTATTTGATGACAATAAGCCTACAACGTAAGTAAGTTTAGTGGCTTCTTTGATCATAATTCTATATTACAATAAAAATCATTATGTAGCATACACTAATATATTTTAAAATTAGGTAATATGCATTTTTCTTATCCTAAGTAAAAGACTAAAATTTAATTTTAGACTATTTAATCTCAAGCTTATATAATGGATAAATTTTGGAAACCATCATTAATTTGGTCTTTTTATGGATATTGAACATGTAGTTCATATTTTAAATATTTATATTTCATCACATCAAAAATATTAAGCTATGTTCATTATAAGTGATATGACATTCAAAATTCAGTCGGCGTGAATTTTGGGCAAAGCAAGGCGATCCCAAGTCGAAATCAATCAAGATCAAGCACACGAAACATCGTCGAAACTTTGGAACATGAATTAAACCTCCGAATGATCATCAAATATAGAGTATTTATAGTCAAATCGGCGTCTCGGAGCGAATCTAACAAGCCTAAGATCACAATTCGATCTTATTTGAGCATCCAAATGTTGAAATACATCAAATGATTAAAAGATCGTGAGGTCCAGATGGGAGGAGTGGTTTGGGTTTTCCATGTATTTACAAAGGCGCCACTCCTCCAATCTATAAATAGCCCTCATTCTCCATATGAGGGGACACTTTGGAGGCCAAGTGAAGAAGGAAGAAGCAAGAAGGAGGAGAGAGCTCAAGCTCGAAGATCCCAGCAGATCGCACGATTACCATCCCGCCGGCCAGCCCGTCACGACCCGTCAATCACCTAATCGTTCCTTGCATTTATGCCAGTTGTTCCTATATTTCGAAATTGTTCTCATTTCCACAAGTTCTACACGCATCCACCATCACGCCATTAAGAACTATTACAACCCGTTGTTACATAATTGTTCTTTTCTTGTATACCATCTTGTAATCCCGTTATCGGAAGATTACATATTGAGGCATATACATAGTGGAACATTTTTGCTGGGCCAGGCCCCGTGGTTTTTCCCTCTTTTTGAGGTTTTCCACGTTAAAATTTCTGGAGTTCTCTCGCTCACTCTTTAAATACATGTGTGTGTGCTGGACTAATCAACAAAGCTAAGGCGTAAAATTTCACTCTACATCGGTCTTAGGCATGCGGTTTGGCGTCACGTGGGATAAGACTCCCTCAATCATACTTTTGACACCTACATCATGGCCATAAAACATCTGCAGAGCCTCTCGCTCTAACTCCGTCACTCTGAAACCAATCCTTGAACGGGGGCGTCAAGCTTAGCCCCACTTCCCCTAATGGGCATGACCTTGTGGCACGACAGAATCTCTTTAGAAAGAGCGCGCCGAATGGAAGAGTCTCAAATGATGATCCACTTTTACGTAGAACACAACAACCTCCATCACGAAAACACACCGCCTCAAGATCGATTATTACCCGCAGAGGACAATATGCTTCTTAGACGCCAAGTTCCACCACCTCCAAACCGGATGTCAACTTCGACACCGCCGCTTCCACCCATCCATCACGCGTACCAACCACCGCCAATCACCATTATCGCGCTCGATTTCACTCACCCGCCGCCATGTTATACATGCAGAATTACAACGCTTGGTACGAGAAGAACTCCATCACAAAGACGGGAATCATATTTTCTCTCACCGCAGTTATCAAGAGTCTTCCCCTTTGGCTGAAGCTATTCTTCGACATCCCATCCCCGTAGGGTTTAAGCTTCCAAGCATTGACCCTTATGATGGAGTTATCAATTCTTATTTAACACATCGACCATTACAGACCATCATGCATATCCAAAGAAGCTCCTCGACATGCGCTTTGTCGTCTTTCCTATTACTCGCGGACAAGCCCGCACTTGGTTCTACTCTCTTCCAAGGGGATCTATCCATACCTTTGATGAACTCGCCAAAATCTTCGTGGAACAGCTTCATTGAAACCAAGGATCATCAAAGACTCCTCCCATCTCCCGATTCAAAATGAAGGTGAATCACTTAAGGAATACTTCCAAAGGTTTTCCTTAGAAGCTCGCCAAATCCTGTGGGTGTAATCAATTATTAAGAGGAGTTTTTGAGGCTCCCCGACCTTTTACTCATCACTGCAGACCCGCTCATATGCCGACTTGGTTCACCGTGGAAGCACAAATCTCGCCGATGAGGCTATACCCATCGCAAATGTGAGCAATCTACGAAAACGTAAGAGTGTCCCAGAATGCGACCATCCCACATCAAAAGAGGCAACAAGGCAACCGGATCTCCCTCCACTCCATACCAACGTGAACCACCACAGAAGGAATACTCACCGCTAAATTCATCTCATGTTAACATTCTAATGGCTATTCGAGATGAAGAAATCATCAAATGGCCACATCCATTGAAACCAAATGGGAAATCGAGCAATATTGCCACTTCCATCAAGCCGACATACCATCAAGCATGCAACTCAAAGAAGAAATTGAGAGGCTCATTCAAGGATATTCGATTTCTAAAAAAATCAACCAACTCAAACCAAACTCGCCCAACTGGGGCAAGACAATCATCACGTATCAAATGATCATCCAAATTGGGAGATTGACACATCACGAGAGGACCAACTATCTAATCAATCCTCATCACCGCTCAAGAGCCGAAGTTAAAGAAATCTCGATCGATCATTCCATCACTTTTAATGATTCGCACTTAGAAGGGGTCCATGTTCCTCATCAAGATCCACTTGTCATCGACGGGATGACCCATGCTATAATGTTAAAAGGATTTTGGTTGATAGTGGAGTTCGCCGATGTCCTATTTTACTCCACGCTCGAGCATGGGCCTCGTGAAAAGCTCCAACCTCGCAGACCATCAGACGGTTTGACAACCGCCTGCAGTAGAAGGGACGCATCACTCTTCCCGTTGTTCTGAGAATTCTCTGCAAGTGACTCATTCAATCCAATTTATGGTGGTCAAGTCACTACCTATAACGCTATATTTGGAAGGCCCTCCAATCAATCTTTGGTGCAATCACTTCAATATCTCATCTTAAGATGAAATTTCCAACCCCTCTGGAGTTGGAGTAGTCTGGAAATCAACAGGCAATCATGTTACCTCGACAAGCTCACCCACGCCTTCCGTGACCTTTAGCATTGAAGATTTTAATTTTCGGATGAAGGAGCACCCCACAAAGTATCACCAGAAGACTTACTCTCCATTACATTATCGATGACCAACCACTACGAAAAGCAGGATCCCCGCTTTCAAAGGAACAAAGAGAAAACTACGAGATTTCGTAGAAATCAAGACATCTTCATGGAGTCCGACCGATATGCCGGTTGACCCTGCAGATCATGCACTCTCAAGATTAATCCAACATCCAAACCGATCATCCGTAAGAGTTTTGCACCCGACGCTTCCAAGCTATTGAGCATGAAGTTAACAAGCTCCTTGAAGGGGATTCATAAAGTATATTACCCTATATGATAGCAAATGTTGTCATGGTTAAGAAAACAAATGGAACATGGAGGATGTGTATTGACTACACTAACCTTAAAGGCTTGCCCAAAAGATAGCTTCCCCTTCCCCGAATCAATTGGTCGACGCTACGTCTGGCCATCAAATGCTCGCTCGGACGCTTACTCCGGTTATAACCAAATAAGAATGGACCCAATGGATGAAGAAGCCACATTTTCAAACATATAAAGGTTTATACTGCTACCAAGTTATGTCGTTAAATGCGGCTACCTATCGCCTTATGAATATGGTTTTCAAAGGCCTAGCAAAGACGATGGAAGTATACGTGGACGACATGTTGGTAAAAGCCCGAAGAATCACAACATATCTCGACTTAGAACGTTTCAATCTTCAGCTATAACATACGGCTCAACCCCACCAAATGTGCCTTTGGGGTTACATCGGAAAATTTCTGGGTTTATGGTAACCCATCAATGAAGCCAACCCCGAGAAAATTAAGGCTCTCGAGATATGACCCTCCAAAGAATATCAAGGAAGTTCAACGCCTAAATGGACTGATCGCCGCCCCATCTCGCTTCTTAGCTCCTGGGACAAATACTTGCCATTCTTTAAAATATTAAAGGAGCAAAAATAATAATTTTCAATGGACCGAATGAATGTCAATCGCTTTGAACAACTAAGAGAGTACTTAAAGATCTCCCCTACCTGCCTAAGCCTATTCAAGGAGAAATATTATACTTATATCTTATGGCCTCTCCCCGAATAAGCTCTTGATACGGAAGTAAATGGGATACAACCAATTTACTACGCCAAAAATACTTTCGATATAGAAAGTCGTTATCCACTGCAGACAGATGGCATTAGCCCTCTCAAATAAAATTGCGTCCATACTTTCAAGCTCATACTATCGGTGTTTACACTAATCTACCATTAAGAGCTATCTTACAGAAACCGGAAGCATCTGGAAGATTAATTAAGTGGTCAGTGGAATTGGGAGAATTTGACATTCATTTTCTACCTCGACCTGACATAAAGTCTCAAATACTCGCAGACTTCATAGTGGAATGCACTGCCCCAACTCCAAATGATATGTCTATCACACGTCCTTTATTTCCTCAATGGACTCTCTATGTTGATGGAGCTTCAGAAATACCGAGTCGAGTCTTACTTATTTCCCCAGTAATACCTTAGAGTATGGACTTCTTAAAATTTCGCACTAACAATATGGTCACGAGGCCCTCATCGTGGTTGAGACTCGCCATCGACTGCCAAGTGCAAGACTTAACGATCCATACTGACTCTCAGCTTGTCGCCTCTCAAGTCAAGGGTAACTACGATACCCATAACCCTCACACAATACGCCGACTTGGTGAAGTCGCCTTGCCCATCTTAAGGCGATCAAATCACTCACATACCATGGAGAAAAATACTCGAAAGTGACGCCTCGCTAAGCTTGCTATCCGCTACCGGAGATCTATTCAAGAGAAAGCATATTGAAGAAATATATTTCCCAAGATTCAAGGACTGGGTAATACAAACGCATTGATGAGGTGAAGGAACCTCATGGATGGACCCCATCATGTCTTTCCCGCAAGAAGGAAGCCTCCCAAGACCCATCGACGCCACTCGCCTCAAGACAAGCGCAAACTTTGTTATTATTGAGGTGAACTATATAAACGAGCTTTGGGCCATACCTCAAGTGTCTTCCACCATCAGCTATGCGCTAAGAGAGGTTCACTCGGGAATATGTGGAGAACACCTAGGAGGAAGGGCGCTAGCCCTTAAAATTATAAGGCAAGGATTCTATTGGCCTACAGTGAAACAAGATGCCCTGGAGTTCACCAAAAAATGTGCTAGTTGTCAGTTGCATTCAAACCTTCCTCACATGCCGCACAGAGCTCTCATCTCTTCAAAGCCCGTGGCCTTTGCTCGCTGGGGAATTGATATAATGGGACCTTTTTCGATAGCATCGACAAAGAAAGTTCATCATTCTAGCCGAAACTACTAAATGGGTGGAACCACTCGCCAAAATCACGAGGCAAACGCTAAACAATTTGTTTGGAAAATATAGTGTGTCGATTCTTCCCGAAGATCATCACGACAACACTCAATCGGAAAAGTCTTTACCTTTTGCAAAGATCTTCACACCGTGATACTACCGTGGCACATCCACAAACTAACGCGCAAGCTACCAATAGGACTATACTCAAAGGATTAAAACACATCTCTTGAGAAGGTCGGGCAATGGGTTGATGAGCTTTCCAATGTTCTCTGGCTTACCGACTACATCGCGACCCCAACCGGTGAGACCATATAACTTGTGTTTCTAATGTAAGATCATACCTGGATATCGGGTTCCAAGTCCAAGAGTCCAATTTTTCGATCATGGTATAATGAAGAAAAACTGCAAAGACTAGACCTACTCCCAAACTCTGACATGGCCCTACCGCTCCTATCACCAAAGGGTAGCTCGCCACTTCAAATGTAAGAGTAAATCTCATCCAATATCTTGACTGTTCTACTAAGTCTCAAGTCGCAGTAAAGGCCCTCAACGCAATAAACTCTCACCTCTCTGGGATGGTCCATATGTGGTTATAGCTACAGTCAAGCCAGGAACATTCAAGCTCAAGGATCTAGAAGGAAAAACTCTGGCTCGAACTTGGAATGCTAAGAATCTCAAAATATTATCGAACTCTTATTGCATAATTATTGCAACTTTTAGTTTATCTCATCTATCACTTCATCCTCGTATACTCAACCCCACTTAATGGGATAGAGACTTGTTGTTGTTGTTGTTGTTGTTGTTGTTATTGTTGTTGTTGTTACTATCATTTTCTCTTGAAGCTCATATCCGTGTCTTATGATTGTATCGTCGAACTTATCAAAGTAAGTGAATTTGTAGCTTTGTTCTAACCAGATGTTTTTTCTCTTTTTTTCCTTTTTCCCCACTTGAGAAATATAGACTCAATGCTATATCTCAATCGAACATGATCAATCCCAAGGGACTTGATCGAACCTCTTCCATAGTTAATGTCATCGAGCAAAAACACAAACAACCTAGGAAAGGTTAAGAGGTCCTGGACTTCCCACACCTTTCTTCATACAACATCATCAGTAACACTATGATGAACAACCTTGATAGGTCAAAAATTCCGGATCCAATTGCATATACAGAACGCCAAATGATACCAATCACCCTGATGGGTAAGAACAAGACAAGGTGTATAAAAAATAATAATCATAATAAAAATATACATAGATATCATCAAACAGCATTAATACGATACTATAAGAGAGAATCAAGATCCTGATACACGCTAGTAACATTACATAGAACAAACAACAAAGAAAAAGACATCTACAAAACTACATGATATCAACGCCCTCCTCACTAATAGAGATCCTCCTGAGCCCACTCACAACTCTTCATCTTTGAATGGCAAGGATCTTCGATGCTTGGCTGGGAGATATATCCTCAATTCTAGCTCTAAAATGTACCATGGACTCTTTCAGAACCCTCTGATGAAGCCCTCCTCTAAACATTGGCTCCAAGTCCTTCACTTCAACATCAAGTATATGATTACGAAGCTTCCCAACATAGTCTTGACCACGATAAGCTGGGGAGTTCTTGAAGTCCTCCACCTTCAAGAGATTTCATTTGCTTCCGCTTCGACTCAGACGCTTTTCTCCAAAAGACGATCTTGTAATGCTTTTTCTCCACCGCAGTACCTTGAGCCTCTTCTCCATCTCAGCCTCGCCCTGTCTCCTCCTTTAGCTCATCATGCGCGCTTCCACCTCCGACATCAAGAGAAAGAGAAGTCGACATGTTCATAGCTCGCCCTACACCCGGCCAGATCCTCCAAAGTCGCGCACTTTTTGGCCTTAGCATTCATCTTTCGCCACACTCAGATACTTTACCTTCACAAATTCTCCACTGCTCCACTCATCTAAGGCAACACCTGGGATGAGCCATCAATCCTAACGATTGAGTTACCTAAAAAAAAAAAAAAATCAGCACCAATGTTACATAAAGAATGAGGGAAAAGAAGAAAGGAAGAAAGAAGTAAAAATAATGTACCATTCATCCGCTGACGTGGCATATGTGATTTAATACCTTCAGAATTTATGCTGAGTAACGAACTCCCCATCGTGAGTTAAAAGCTAAAACTCGAGGCCAACAGGGCAGCATCTTCTCCGATATATGACGTGGTCATTTTAAAGACAAGTCTTCTTTTCCGTAAAGAAGATGAATCATCATATCAACATGATTCGGACGGCTTCTCGAGAGAACCCTATGAGTAGAGGAAATATCTCATCACCTTTACTCGACCTCTTCAACGGAAGAGCGGAGATCTTCCCGGCGGATGGAAAGACCAACCTTGAACATCCTATCTTCATCTTCATATTTGCCAATGTGACGTAACTCATGTTGCAAGCTTCCTACGTGAATATTAAGAGTTGCTAAGATATCATTCTCCATATCAAGAATGGATCTGAAGATCATTCAATCTCCCCATCTCTCGTGAAGTCCCCACTCATTCTTCACAAAAAAATCCATTGGACCAATTTCGAGGATGGATCCCGTGCAAAAATTCTATCCAATTCTTTATAGTCCGATAAGAAACACGCCCCGAGCATCACATGTGAATCTACATTCGCACAAGTATATGTTCAAAGTAACACCACGCCTTCAAGAAGGTAGTCAAACCAACGATGACCATTAAAGCTAAACGAGAATTATGAAAAGCTACGCCACGCTTTTGAAGATCTCAATCAACTCGGGAGCCAAAGGGAATCGTAGCCCGCATAAGAGTCATCTCTAAATAGTAAAGTACCCTGGAGGTGAACGGCTCGATGACTTTTGGCAACAATGGCCACCAACTCATTTGGGAAGAAAAATTTTTTGCGGAACACCATTAAGCTATCTGATGTGATAGTGGATGATATATCATCCGTAGCCATCACACTATGAGTTTTCTTCTGGCCATCACCCTATAAGAATACATAATAAATAAAGAGGGAGAAATAATAAAAATCAAGAATTTTGTGACCACTCACCTCAATATGATCTTCTTATTTTGACCCTCACAAGACAGCTTGGGATAAAATTCTTCTCCTGAACCCACGAAAAGAAACACATACATATGAAGGGGAGGGGAAAGAGAAGAAGAAGGATATATATAGAGAGAAAGAGAAGCTATCCCCCCCTAATAAGGCTATGAAATTACCAAAACTTTCGAAGTCGTGACGATGGCTCCTAACGGTGTTCCCTCGCCATCTTGGCGTTTTCAACCGAACCGGCCCATCCAAGTTGAAAGAAAGCTAATTTTCTACAAGAAAAGTAGAACCGTGAGCTTTGATCACCTCCAACCGGACGGTCCGACGAGGTTGATACCTCTTCGAAAAACCTAACAACGACGTACGGGCCGGATCGCCTCCAACCCGGACGCCCGACGCAGAACCGAACCACGACGTATACCTTTGATCTTCCCTAACCGACGGTCGACGAGGAAAACCGGAACCACGACGATACCGGCCTTGACGCCTTGACCGCTTCCTAACCCGGACGGTCGACGAGCCGGTAACCGAACCACGACGATACCGTGGCCTTGATCGCTTCCAAATAATCTAACTCGAAGAAGAGGAGATGAGAAAGTGTGCCTTTCCTCTTACCTTGGGTTTTATAGACCCCATAGGGATAAAGGGTAAAACCCCAAAACCAAAACCCGCCAAAGCAAGACTCTCGCCTGGTAAGCAGCGCTGCTGCTCGCGGCTCACAAGACGCTGCATACGACGCTGCGCCATCGACGCTGCTCAAGCTGCCCGCTTTGCCCGCCTGCCCCCCAGACCGCCGCTGCCTCCTCGCTGGGTTGCGGGTTCGCGGACGTGGCCCGCGACACGCTGCCATGACGTTCGGCGGGCGAACCGCTCGCCAGATATTCTCGACGTACGGCGGGCGCCAACCGCTGGCATACGACCACGGGCAAACCGCTCGTCGACGTTCGCGACGCTGTTCGACGCGGACGCCGCCGATCATTTCAACCCGGCCGCTGCCCGCTTCGCTATTGCACGCAGCGGGCAAGAACGTCGGTGGCTCATGACACAAGGGAGGTACACGTAGGCGCATGCTGGCCATACGCTCTCAAGGCTGCACGGGCGCTCATGGCGCGCCTATAGTCCTCGAACACTGAAAACTTAGTGTCCAACAGTCCATAACCTCAAAATATCACGCCTACAACCTTACATCTACTTCCATAATCAGAATATTACTTTTATGAAGATTTATTCTCCCAAAATGTATGATTCATGGACCGCAAGTTTCATTAAAGAATTTGTTGTTTTCAAGATTTGACGATATATTTTGAATGATCAAGATGATGCCATCCAAAATATAGTAACCGATATGACATTCAAAATTCCCTAAGAAGCATGAATCTTAAGGCAAGTCGATCCCAAGTCGAAATCAATCAAGATCAAGCACCAAACATCGGAAACTTTGGAACATAAATTAAACCTCTCAATGATCATCAAATATAGAGTATAAATCAAAAGCTCGACGAGCCAAATCTAACAAGCCTAAGATCTACACTCGACCTCATTTGAGCATCCAAATGTTCAAATACATCAAATGATCAAAAGGAATCATCCGAGTCAGTCTGGGGGAGGAGTTTGTGTTTTCCATGTATTTACAAGACCGCCACTCCTCCAATCTATAAATAGCCCTCATTCTCCATATGAGGGACACTTTGGAGGCCAAGTGAAGAAGGAGAGGAGCCCAAGCAAGAAGGAGGAGAGAGCTCAAGCTCAAGATCCCCGAGCAAGATCGACCACCCCCGTCGGCCGCCAACCACCACCGCCGCCACCATCCCCTCGCCAATCAATCACCTAATCGCTCTATGCTAAGTTCCCTATATTTCTCGAAATTGTTCATTTCCACCGTTCCTACACGCAATTCACCATCTGCCGCCACTCAAGAACTATTACAACCTCGTTGTATAGTTGTTTTTTCTGTATACCATCTTGTAATCTATCGGAAGATCAGATTTCGAGGATATACATAGTGGAACATTTTGTCGGGCCAGCCCGATTTTTCCCTTTTCGAGGTTTTCCAAGTTAAAATTCTCTGAGTTCTCTCGCTCATTTTAAATACCGTGTGTCTTTGGACTAATCAACAAAGCTAAGGCGTAAACTTTCACTCTACCGTAACTGGTCTTCCGGCACGCAACAATAAGAACTAATTAAAAAGACAAAGAATAAAGTTCAAAAGCCTATTGTTTGAAAATTGTAATTTATATTCCATGTTCTTCATTCTTCATGTAACAAATCTTTGTGTGCTAAGACATCTTAATTTGTGCATTTTTTTTTCTTGTTTTCTCTTATTATAATATTTTGATAAGTCTTTTGGAGAAAATTAAAGAATGTCCCTTTTGTTATTACAATGATGAGGGTACTCTTCCTTAGAGAAGAAGATGATACACATGATTTTCTCTGCTTGTAAGGAATTAAGGAGATACTCTGGAATAGTCTAAATACACAAAATACTTAAAATTATTATAAGTTAATTAGAGGCAAGATGCATAAAAATTGACCTATGTCATAATTTTCTTTTCAACAAATTATTTTTAAGATTCACTTATTTATTGCTTATATTTGGTTAATTAGTTTTAAAAATTTAATATAAATTATTCATAAAAATATTTAAGATCCAACCCAAATCAACACAAATTTTTTAGTCACGTGGTTAGCCATCAATCAATACATAAATCTAAGTTTTTGAATTGGCATCATATCCAAGAGTTTATCCTTAAGTATACACAATCAAAATTTTGAGTAATATAAATTTTAGTTTTGACTTTAAAGGTCAATCAACCTTCATATAACCTATATTTTACAACATTTTATTTGATATTTGGAAAAAAAAATTGAATGATTATTTTTTACATTATAGTGATATAAAAACTTACAAGTTAATCCTCAAAAATTACAAAATTATCATAAAATTTATGAATGGTCAAATACCCTTTAAACCCATAAATGAGCTAACCCAAATTGATTAGGTGTTTTGTCAATGTAATACACTGAAAATTCAATGTTTTATTATGTAAATGCTTCATAGCTTAATAACTATGTGAAATTATGTATATCAAGAATAGAAAATATGATATGAGATAAGCTCACAATCATATATCAGGAATCAATGAAATGAAGGACACTCATATATATTCACTTAATTAGGAAGACAAACTCTTGAGAATAAAAGTTTGAGATTGTGCTTATTTATGAGGGTTTTAATAAGTTCCCAATGATCATAAATATATTCCACACAAAGAAAAAAACAACATATTTGAAGACAAATGGTAAGTAATGTCATAGGCTCCTAACAAAAGGGGTTTAAAGATACTTATTATCAAACAAGCTTATTATTTATTGTTATATTAATCAACCTATAACTCTTTAGTAGTACATGATCAAAAGATGTCACCTAGGAAAGAAGAAAAGGATATGACAAGTAGAAAGTCATCAGACAAGCACTTAAAAAGAATGACATTTTGATGACAATGACATTTCAATGTGAGGGATCAGATTACAAGATGTGGCTTTACAAAATTATCAACTTGGAGAGAAGATATGGAAGAATCATTGCAAATATAATGGTGAAAAAAATAGAATTCTTTTTTCAAAGAAAAGTAAGATTTTTGTTTTAATTGCATGAAAAAGAAAAATAAATAAAAAAATTCGATCATTTCATAAAGGAGTTTCTTCTTGCAAAAGAGAAGAAAGAAACATAATTTCACTGTGGAAAAGGAGATGCTCAAGATTATTTAGAGATTCAGTAAAGAAAAAAAGCACATTAAGATTATGTAAATATATTAGCGTAAAAATTATGTGGCGCCTATATATATATATATATATATATATATATATATATATATATATATATATATATATATATATATATATATATATATATATATGCAATCGATCAAAAAATGTGTAGGAGAAGCACTGCGACGAGCGCTAACACGCAGCGAAAACAATGGCGACCCGTAGTATGGTCCACGTGTCAGAATGGTCACGTGCAAACGTAAGAGGTCGGGCGGGCTTTCCAACACGCGTGGCCAGCTTCCAGCAAGGGCGGGGCCCGCCGCTGATGACGGCGATTACAGCAAAAAACGAAATCCCAGAAAGGCCCCTCCCTCCGCGAAGTGGTAATTAATATTTAATAATGCAAATTTGAAATTAGTAAGAAAATGTAAAATAATCTTGTTGGAGGAAGCGAAGGATTAAAGGGAGAAAGGTGGTGGGGTTGGTTGCAAAATGTCAAACGCTACGCTGCCATTCTGGGAAATGGGTTCGCTGACACGATCGACGTGATGGATTGTCGCTCAGAATACCGTCATCTGCTTCTCATCTGTATATTGATTTTAATTCAAAAGTATTGGCGAAAGAATCTGTGTGTCTCTGCGGTCGAGATATTTAAGATAATTTAATTATAAATCTATATCAATTATATGTCTAAGATGAAAGAAGTAATTGAAGACTCAATATATATATATATATGAATAATAAATGTGATAATAAATTTACATTAATATAATGATATCCTATTATATAAATGTATATTATTAATATATTAAAAAAAAATATATATATATATATATAAATTTAAACTTAAAAATTTTTGATTGAAAGTCAAAACTTATAATTACTATACTAAGATGACTTGCATCTTAATATAATTTTTGAAGACAAAAAATTTAATGAGTATTAATTGCAAGACTACGATGCCAGGATATAGCTAAGAAATAAAATTTTTAAAATAAGTATGATTTAAAATATAATTAGTAATTTAAGATCTTAAAATAAAATTTAAATATACGAGAATACCGCTTAGCATTTATCTACCACTTATACGAAAGAGTTAAACACTTTGACGTAACTTATTCTAACTTTAGATAAAATAATTTAAAATAATAGATATAAAGTCAGCTTAATGGCGACTTATTTAGATAAAACCGATAAATATACCTATATTTAAATTTTATTTTTACGATATATAAATTACTAATTATACTTTAAATTATACTTATTTTAAAAATTTTTTCAGCTCCGAATGTTTGGTTGCGCATCTATTTACATATATTTTTCACCACTAACAAAATATTTAATGTGTCGCTGTAAAATATATAAGTAGTGTGATTCATATTTTTTGATTAATCTAATTTTAAGTCAAGTAGGCATTTATGTGATATATATATATATATATATATATATATATCACATAAATAAAATTATATTCTTCTATTATATGATCTAGTGATTTTCAAATTGAGTATTATGACACTTGAATTCGGCTTATTCTAACCTTTTTAATCTATAATTGGTTTATTAATTTGAAATAATTGACCAATGTGAAACCTAAGATAAGCTTGTGATATATCAACTCAGCACTTATGTGATAACAATACTACTTAACATATCTTTTGCTTACAATACACATATGTTTATTATGATTTCGCATATTCCAATTAAAAATATGAATATGACATGATGATAGAAAATAATAGCTCCACTTTAATTATTATACTTTATTATATTATTATTATTATTATTATTTATATTTGCATTAAATTTTATAATAGTTTCTACTAGTCTTAATCACCATCAAATTATTGAATCACTTTTAAAAAATCATTCAAGAGAACTTACTAAACATTGGCTTAGAAGTGATGCTTTTACTCATAACTAGGGTGAGAATATGCTTTTAAAAATCATCCAAGAGAACTTACTTAACGTTGGCTTAGGGGTGATGTTTTTACTCATAACTATGTGAGAATATATTTATTTTAGAAGAAGTTATGAGAGTTTGTCTACCTATAACAGACGAATAGGAGATTACCATAAAACTAAGTTTTGAAAGTGGTCTGTCATTGCCATAAGACATTGAGTTAGTTGAGCTACATAAATATCAGTAACGGTTTATGGATTTCAGAATATAAGAAACCCATAAATAACGGTTTATTTGATTTGTCCTAAATAAAACTAAATCTTACTATCAAGAAGCCTTGTAGTTCTCCACCCTTATATTAGCAAGTGGGCTTAATTAAGTCATCCAACTAGGAACTATTCGACCCGAAAATTGATATTGAAGCAACATCACTTATCATTCATGTTGGAACTCTTGTTCTTTTCAGTTCTCATCTTTAAGCTCATACACATTGTATTAAATATTTCTCCTGATGTATTCCTCATGATGAGAGCGTACTTATCTTTTTTTTCTTATTTATGTGCGCACGAGAAAAGAGTGGAACAAAAGATGATCCCATTCTGAACACTCGTCTTCTTAGTCGTTAAGTTTTGCATTTTTCAGTGGCATCGTTCTCTCATTTCTCAATCTCTCTCCCTCTCCATCTTCAACGCACCTCATCAGCAACTACTTAAAATATATTTAATTATTTTTTTCAGAAGAAAATATTTAATTTTGTTGTAGCAGTCTAACCAATCAAATAATTAAGCTCGAGTGCCACAATGATAAAAATTCGAATGATATTACTTTCCCTTAGAACTAACTTCATTACCACTTTCTCCCCTTTTAAAAAAAATCTGTTCGTTATAATTTCTATATATCCACAGTAAAGGCGTACCAAACAAAATCTAGCAAACCCAACTTAAAATCCAAAAAAAAAAAAAAAAACAAAACTAGTGGAGAAAGAAGACTACCTTTTTCATGCTTAGAAATAATTTTGCCGACCAGTCTCTTTCAGCTTGTTTCCATCATATGTACATGCATGTGATGACGGCAAAGGGAAATGGGAGGTCGATTTCCTAACCTTACACGTGCTTTAAACTTTATACAAACAAAGGGAAGGAAAGGAAACGTGGGCGGGATGGTAATGGAAACATAGCTTTCATTGGATCATTAATGCTCCTCGCTTAATTATTTTTTTCTTTTTTTCAAAGCTCGCATTGCATGATACGTCTCTTTCCTTGTTCTTTAATGTATGAAGTTATGCTATCTTTTTGTTTGTTCGGTTGGCCTATCCATATTTACTTGAGAATTCGGTGCAAGTTTATGTGATTAATTTGAATTTCACAATATTATTTGTTTTGTTTTTCTTAGTTACAACCTTGCATCAAAATGCTATTTTGCTGTATATTTAACGCTCGAACATGGTGTATTGGATTAACAGCAGAAAAGTATTGTCCGTTAGTTTGTTGTGATATCTGAATTTAAAAAATCATCGGTCTTTGCAATTATACTAGTCTAGGAGAAAATTTTGGTTGGTATTGCAACTTAATTATTATTATTAGAATGAATTTTTAAATTCTTAGGATCACGCGCACACACACACTATATATATATATATATATATATATATATATATATATATATATATATATATATATATATATATATATATATATATATATATATATATATATGTATATATATATATGACCTATACGCAGTCATAAGGCAGTAACACCAATAGTGGTAGGATTTCAAAGTGACAATGCACAAATCTCAAAAATGCCGGATGTCATCGAAATCAGTCCAAATGACCTCCGATCAACGAACGGACTTCGCCATTTAGAACATCAAAATTGATCAGAATATAAATAGTGCACAATCTAATGATTAACCGAGCGATCGAGCTACGCATATTCGGGAAGTTGACAATATCCAAACGACCGCCAATTGATCATGTTAGCAAATCGAAAACTACCAAATGAGACTGTCCACGCTCAATTCGGACCAGTCTGTGCAAATGTAGAATGATCTGAAGCGACAACGCGCAAATCGAGGTTAAAATGCACTGGACGTCGCCAAATCAACCCAAATGGCCTCCGATCGACGAATGAACTTTGCCATCGCGTTCAGAATGTCAAAACTAGTCAGAATATAAATATTGCACAACTTGATGATCAACGGATCAAGCAATAAAGTCGCTAACTGCCGCATATATCGAGTAGGGCGACCGACACAAACCAAACCTCCGCCGAAATTGATTGAGCCGTTAGTTTTGAAACATCAAAATATATCAAGTAAGACTATTTGTACTCAATTCGGACAAGTTTGCACAAAAATCGGCAAAATGATTTATTTTGAAATGACATAATTTGACGCCGACCAAACCAAATGACATTGCAAAACCAAACGGATTGATCGTAAAGCTATCGAAGCTAAGATTGATATAGATTGATATATATATATATATATATATATATATATATATATATATATATATATATATATATATATATATATATATATATATATATATATATATATATATTAATATGAGATTTTGTCGACGTGAAATTCATATTAAGATTGATTAGACATTTAAAAAAATACATTTAAAAGCCCTAATCTAATCCTAATGCCCTAAATCCCACTCAAATGACTTGACGCCTTCTCTTCATGCAGACGCCGACGACTTTCCTCGCCATCGTCATCTCTCCATGCCACCCTCGCCTCCCTCACATCAACTTTAGTCGCCGCCCTCCTTTCGACGATCGCTTCTCCGAGCCCAACGAAAGTTTCTCGTAAACGCTCCCCTTTCCTTGAACAAAATCACACAAAGTTATTATCTCCCATTTTCTGATTCAACAAGCTCTGATTTCCCTTTCTTTATTCTTCTTTCTTCTTTTTCCAAACAATTTCTTTTCTTCCCATTTTTCTTTCTAAACTAATGAATTTATCTTTCTCCCCCTCTTCTTCCATCCTTTTTTTTTCCTTTCACTAAACTTTCCTTTCATTTTTCCTAATATGAAATTCCCATTTTTCCTTTGTCATAACCGGAGGAGAACACCATCATTAGGAGGGTTCTTCTCTTTTCAGCATCTCCCTTTCCATCACCCTTTCCAATTATATTTTTCCACAACCGGAGAGGAACACCACCATTAGGCAGATTCTTTACTTGGTTTCTGGCATCTCCCTTTCTATCTCCCTTTCCGACCTTTCCTTTCTGAGAGAGAAACACTATTAGTGAGTTTTCTCTCTGGTTTTCAGCATCTCCTCCTCCTCTTGATCATCGCAAGTGTAAAAATGAGTCCGAACATGTGTGATAAATATGTGAATGTGTATATGTATATGTTGTTTCTCATGAAGGCCTCATTAGAGCGATGAGATGTTGGTGGTCAAGACACCACCACTATGCTCTCATTATGACTTGAGTAAGCCAACATTAGATGTCACTCCCTCTAACCGAAATGCTGCCAAAATTTTGTCGAATTTTCAGATTTAGAAAAAAGGGGAAAAAAAGAAAGAATCAAAATTCATTAAAAAGGAAGAAACACATAAACAATGAAATAATATGAAAGTGCAAAGTCCCAAAATTAAAATTAATGTGCAAAAAAAAAATCAAACTTAGAATGATATTCATAAAGGATTTAATGATGCTGCCATTTTAAGAATTGAGAATTACTTGAGGAAACTAATTATAACTATAACACACTACAAGATTCATACCAAGAACTGAATAAAGCCTATATGAACATTGAAGGAAGACATGTTCTTGTGAAATAGTTATTAGTTTTTTGCATAAGCTATTGAGTGAACGGATTCTCTTTTCTTCAAACTTCACAAACTAAACAAGCTTTAGTTGAAACCTAGAGAGGCTGATAACAAACATATAAGAGAACTAATTGAATAATTGCAAATTAGAGAATATCGAAAGAAATAAGAATCTTAATTGAACATCAAATCAAAACATAAGAGAACCTCTTAGAATTAAGATACATTCTTCAAACATATTAAAATAAATTGAAGAAAATTAAAGAATTCATCAGAGACTTTCCATGAGATCATATGATAAGCATGTTTATGAATCCTTGGAAAATGTTTGAAGTATATTCGTCGCTTTATCAAATACTCGAATTAGATCAAGAAGAAATTGACTATAGTTGGCAATGAATTTGAGAATTATCATAAGCGAAAATCTATTGAATATTCAAAGAATAATCAACTTGGAATCAATTAAATATTAATTTGAAAAATCTAATAAGATGTTAGACCAATTTACAACACCTACGCTGCTGAATTCACAACACTTTGAATAAACGAACATAAGGCATTAACTAAGGCATTCTTAAATAAACTCGCATGGGCCTAGACACTACGCTGATTGTTTAGATTCAAGTGTCTGAGGATGTTGCGCTGGTTGCTTCCTAGTTTAGTCTTAAGACTGAATCTGGGTTAACAAAACCTAAAAATCTATCTTAAGAATTTCAACTTAGTGAAATATCTAAGAGGCTAATTCTATCATGTGATAGTAGATCTAATTTTATGTTAGGAGCTAAACAGAGTTGACAGGATTTAAAGTTCTCAAATATATTCGATTCAATCAGTTAACTACCTCGATGATGGCTATGTTGAATGGTGATTTCAATTGGAGGGAATACTTCCATCAAAATGTGATTCTAATTTCAAATAAAATTAATTTAAATCAAGTATCAATCTAAAAAACTGCTTAAATGAAATTCAATCATTAAAAGCTTAAAGTAAAACTCAATTTATCCACCTTTCATAACTGTTTATCGGATGTGACAAATTAAGAAAACTCTAGCTCAAAGGAGCCAATGTCAAATCAAGTATTCTGCTATGTTCACTCTCAATTAATCTCATGTCAGTAAGGATGTGGTCCGCTCCTCCGACCGCTTGGCTCCAGTGATTATGTGACGATCCTGATCGACGGTGGTTTCAATAAAATAAGGCTCCATTATATTACAATCATGACCGTGATGTTCTCAATGTCGCCATTGAGGGTGTGAATCATGTGGGTACACGATGGGCAAAAAAGCCCTCTATTAGCTATGGTAAACTTAAGATTGTCTCATTAGACAAACATCACCCCAAGTCTACAAGAATTTCTTGGACGACGTAACCCATGTGTCTTGAGCAAGGATCCTTGATCAAGTTGGGAGCCTCCTCGACTAAGTAGACTAGACCACGACTGGGATGACTAACCATGAGATCTAGATCGGGCACGTCATCAGTCCCCCAACCATCTGCTTAAAGTAAAAATTGATGAATTTCATAAATTTAAATTCTGAAACTCCATATACTACTATTATATGCTACACATTAAGAGACCTAACGACTAAGCCTTAATCAAAAGTTCTCTCTCTGCATTGAGATGGATAATTAACTATAGGGGCTTGTGCCTATAGAAAACCTAGAACCAGATCTAAAGTCCTCAACAAATGAGGGCAAAATCTCTCACATGTCTCATATTCTCATTCCATTCCTCTAAAAAACAACATCGAATAAAATATTTCTTCAATCAATATGATTTATTTCTTTAAGACTATATTATAATGAATATTTTAGGTGTATTCACATTATGAAATAATAATAATTACATCTTTCACTTTTAATATCTTTTCAATGCTCAGAGGGACAAAATCTGCCTAGCCAACACCCACATCAACATAGGAGATGTTGGCTACAATTCAATTTGGTAGCTTGAATTTCGCTATCGAATAACTCCGTAAGTACCCACCCATGGTACACGTCGAGGCCATGTTGGAAGACCTCGGGTTTCTTGTCAACTCCAATCCTGTGAGCAATCCAAGGAGTTCTCCAGACAGAGAACTTTAGTTTTTAAAAGACTAGGTCAATCTGAAGCCCTCGTGATGAAAAGAATCGTCAGTGGGAAAAATGTGTTTAATGCCTCATGGTACAACTGCTTTGCCGATTGAACCTTTTGTACCAGGAAAGCTTGATCATGAAGCTTCCTCATCAGGAAGCAAATTAACTAGAAGGTAGAGACGAAGAACAAATGTTGAGCTGAGGGCTCAACTGATCCCATTTGAACGAATTAATGAATAAACAATACTGACGCTAGAACCGAGTATTCCTACCCATAACAACTTTGACAATCTAAAGTGGGTAAAAAAGAATAGATCTACTAGTGAAGTAAAACAGTCTTTCTGGACCCAACAACGTCAAGTTCCATCAACCACAGAGGAGACAGCTTGAAATATTATCCTATAGAATACAAAAAGTTCTTAAAGAAGCCAAGGAAAAAGTCTTGATGAAAAGAAAATTTCAGAGGCCTATAGTGATTGAAAATACTGAAGCTCCACCAAGGAGGTTTCCATCTCTTATGGTAACCATCGAAGTATGCTTCATGCATGAGTATTAGAGCATTAACACGGTCCAAAAATCCCGCCAAAAGGTCCCTGTAATGATAAGTGAGAGAGGCCCGTGATGAAATCTTGAAGAATGGAAGAGGTGTGACATCTGATACATATACTCAAAAATCCACCTCAAAGATAACTCATCAGAAGTGGATACCTAAAAGAAGGGATATCACTGATGGAAGACATGATGGTTGACACTCTGGAGAATCCTATAGGGGTTCCCATCATTGAGCAGATTCAGCCCCATAAGAGAAGGTTGACTTTGATCGCAGTCCTTTAATAGAAGAATTATTCTACACATTGAACCAAAGATCCAATGGAAACGTCGATTAGAAATTCATGTGCAAAAAGAAGGTAATGAAGAACACACTATGAAAGTAGAAGTCGTTTATATGGTCAGAGATATAGATGAACTTTTCGCTCAGCATCATCAGCAACATGAATCTAGGGAGCTTGAACCTGAATTCAATGTTTATGAAGAAGAGCCTTCACAGAAGTAAATAGAAGATGAATCTTCAATCTTTACTGAAGAGGAAGGAGAAGAAAATCAAAATGAGAAAGCGATCATGGGTGTTGAAGTTGCTTATATGGTTGAACTAGAAAATGATCACTTTTATAATCACGTCATTCATTTTAGAATGAGTTCTCAACCCTCCGTCTAGACATAGCACTTCTCTTAGACTTTAAGAGTTCCTTAGTCTTAAGACATATCTAGTGATTAAGTGGACACTCAACATAGCCTAGAGACTTAGAAGAGATAGGAATAGGTCATGCCTTAGGGTGTCGAGAAAATTTGCTTAACCACTCCTCACCTTCCTTCCTTCAAGTCAAACTCCAAATCAATCTTATTTGATTTTATCCAAACTCAAATCAATGCTCCATGATTGAAATCCATGATTGAAACCCATGAATTAAATTCCAAATTTAAAATCCTTCTTAAGTCCTTAATTTCCTTCTTAAGGACTTAGCCCAAATCATGATCAAACTAATTCAAATTGATGGGACTTTCTCATAACTCATTTATATTCTCATTTATATTCACATATATAAATGAAATATAAATATAAATAAATCAAATCAAAATTCAAAATTCAAGCTTCAAACTCCAAAAATTTCCTAAGTCCTTTAAATCCTTCTTAAAAGACTTAGCCTAGATCAAATCATTCCAAATTCAAGAAATTTTCTCATGATCCATTTATATTCTCATTTATATTCACATATATAAATGAAATATAAATTCAAACAATCAAAATTACTTCCAAAAATCAAACTCAAATCCATTCAAAATCCAACCTAAGCCTTTCAAGTCAAAACTTGAACTTAGCCAAATCAACATCAAATCAAGCCAAACTCTTGATTTTCCTTTATGATTCAATCAACCCTACAATGATGAACCCAAATATAAATACAAACTTTAATCACTTAACCAAAATCCAATTCAAAAATCAAACCCTAAATCCATTCATATTCTTTCTTTGAATATGAAATTATCAAGTGAATCAAAACCCATTTGACTTCAAACCACTTGCAAATGGATTTATATTTCAATCATAAATCCATACAAGATCAATCAAACTCAAATCAAGCTTTGACCAAGCCATTTGACCCACTTAGGCTCACTTGACCCAAAGTGACCTAAAATACCCTTATGTGCCAAATTTTAATACTAACTAAATTGGATTGAACCAAACTCACCTATGCCTCTCATCATGAGATGATCAATCAATCAAATTAGGTCAAACCAAGTCAACACTTAGCCAAAATGAAACCTAACATTGCCAAAATCCACCACTAAATTGATTGAAACCATTGATCTAAGTTCATCCATGACCTATGTTTGAACTTGACCAAGTCAACATTTGAGCCTAACCTAGCCCAATTGTCCGCTTGACCCAAGTTGACCCATTTTGACAAAATATGTCAAAACTTGATCTAAGACAAATTGATTGAAACCAATGGGTCAAGTTCATTCCAAATCACTTGTTGAACTTGACCAAAGCCTCAATTGGCCAACTAGACCTAACCTAGCCCAAATGACCTTGAATCCAACTTGACCCTAAATGGTCATGTTGAGCCAAATTCAAATTTAATGAAAATTGATTGAAAGCAAAGATACCAATCTACTTCATATGACTAACCAAACTTAAACCTACCCATGACCTAGCTCAAATAGGTCAAATGGGTCAAATTGGTCAATTTGACCCATTTGACCTAAATGAAGTCATATGAGCCAAACTCAAAACTAAACCAAATTGAATCAAACCAAAGCCACCAAAATATTTTAAATGGTCATATGAACTTGACCCAACCCTTGGTTTGACCCAATTTGATCAACTGGTCAACTTGACCCATTTTGACCTAAATGGGTCAACATGAGTCAAACCATATCAAATGAACTCCAAATTCAATGAAACTTGGCCAAACTTATTTTCTCAACATACCTAACATATTCAAATTCAAATATCAGCCAAATGACCATTCTACCCCTAAGAAATAGAACAAATTTTGGTCAAATCCATGGGAAATTTGGTCAAGTCCTCTTCATACCAACTTGATACCCTCTAATAGGTCAAGTAGACTCTATGGAGGGTGGTGCTCCCAACCCAATGGATTTGGGTCAGTACAAATAGACCCAAGGCCAGCACTTGGCTCAAATTGGCCATGTGTGAAACCTCCCTCCACTCAATTTGAGGCACATGGGAGGTTACCACTCCACCAGCCCAAACCAACCATGTGCCAACCACAACTCAAACAACCCCTTTCAATCTTAGATTGGATCAAAATGGAAAACAATCCTTTGATCCATAATGGGGAGATATACTAATTCCACTTGAATTCAACTGTCATTGAGTGGAGGAGAGTCATAGGAATCCCAAGCTTCTAGAAGTGGATTTGAATTCTGACATTTCTCGATTTTCATCTTTTGAAAATGGGGAGGTCCATTGAATCCTAAACTTCCTCTACACTCACCAAACTCCAAACCACTGCATACCCACCGTGAGGATTAAGTTGAGCTTACCAAACATCTTTCCCAACCTCCAAAGGCAAGAGGGGATCCAATTCCATCAAAATCGTGAAGGAGCTAAAGAGGGGTTGGTCCATAGAGCAAGCTACTCAATCTCTGGAGCTAATACTTTCACCATAGCTTCGTCTCAACTAGACGAAGCTCCTCCAAGGGAATCGAGCATCGGTGATCACCTTTGGCGAGGTTAGATATTTTTTGACCACTAAACTCTCTAGGTGTTGGTCCTTTATGAAAGAAAGTTTAATGGCATGAGAATTTGACCGTTGGATGGGCTTGCCATTAGTGTTAGATGGTGTGCGCAAAGCTTGATCCCAATCCAAGCTCGATCAAGCTCGGATCTTCCCTTTGAAAGTGGACGGTCTCCATTACTCCTTAGGGAAGAACAGGGATGATCCCGACCATCCATCCGAGCATTTTGAATGGATGATCGAGATTAAACACATTTTAAATCCTATTTCACCTTTTAAAACTGCTAGTTAATTCCTTCCATTCGATCCTTGATCGAACGGTGGATATAAAATTGCATAGTGCCGCCACCACGCATGCTGTGATAGGATGTTTAAGTGGCTACTCACAGGTTGACATGTGGAAAGTGCCTCTGACTCAGCCGCCTGCATGTCATGCCATGGATTAAGGGATTAATTAGTGTTTAAATAATTCTAATTAATCCTCTAAACTTCAAAAGTTCATATCTCTTTAAAGAAAAATCAAAAAAATATGGGGTAAATTTTCACTAAAAGATAATTCAATCAAGAATATTCTAAAATTAGTTTTAATAGATTTTGAATTGTATCTTTATCTGATTTGGGTGTTATTAGAAATATAAATTTGCTAATTACTCCATAATTAATCTACTAATTAATCTCAAACTTCTTGGGTATATTTTGGGGGATGACTTCTACCTCCCCTAATTTTTTTGAGATTTATTAGTGACTTAATTGGGGGAATTGCATATTCATTTCCTATTTACCCCCTAATGTAATTAGGCTTATGGATAGGATAATTGAATACGCCTATTGGTGAAAATTTTGTGGTGAAATCAGCATCCGAGCCTTCAGATTGCTTGATGCGATTTAGGCCATTCGATCGCGTGGTTCATGTGATCGGATGGCTCAGATCGCGCGTTGATCGTGGAATGCAGGTCTCTAGATCACGCGATATGATATGGACCATCCAATCGGTGATCCGAAGGCTTCACATGGTACATAAGGCATGACCTTATAATCAATGCTCATTCTAATCCTCATAACAATCATTCTAAAATCCTAATTACAAAATTACATGGAAAAAAAAAAAAAATAAATCTAACTAAAACCTGCAAAATAGAGATTAGCTAAACATACCACACATTCCTAAGCATGTATATACAAAAACTAGACTTAGCACCCCACACATGGGTAACCAAGCTCACCTAGCCTATTTTGGATTATGCATAAGGGTATAACCAACCTGCACAACAAAAGCAGTTATATTTTAATTACAACACCTCTTAAGCACAATCTCCTGTAGAAGATAATGGTTAGCCTAAATCGTCCAACCATTCATTCTATGCACATACATCCTAACATCCAGACTAAAACAAAACATCACAAAATAAAAATAAACATCAAACCATGCACCTCCCTAACATAGGACTAGAAGTGGTGACTTAGCCTAATGTGTGTACCATGTAAAGTTTTTATGGTATGCTTAGCTTGGCTTTAAGGTTAGGATTTTTTTTAATTTGAAAAGGTTCAACTTAGAAGGGTGGTCTCATTTAAGTTGTTTAGTTGATATGGGTTAATTTTATATGATGATTTTCTTTGGTTTGAATAAACCTACTTAATTAATAAAGATTGTAAAGAGATGAAAAGAGAGAGAACTTCTCTTTCCTCCCTACCTTAAGAAATTTCTAAGGTATATTCGTTAAGGATTTTTTTAGTGAATGCTTTATTATGTATTTTAATTAATCCTAAGTTTATATTTTTCTCTAAACAAACCTATTCAAAAAGAAAGGTATTTCTTTCACATGTATCTAACATGTATGAATGGATCATAAGCATATCTATACATACAAATGGGAATGTTTAGCATACTTTATGATGAATGCTAAGTGAGGTTACTTAAAGAAATTTGGAATGTTTCATGTATGCATGATTTTGTTAAATAGAAGAGAGTGACTCTTTTATCCATTTTTCATATGCACATTTACAAGTATAAAAGACATAAGGGAGTATGATGCCATTATTAACCAGGGGTGTAAGGTACAAGACCTGCTTAGGGTTACTTAAAGCCTCATAACTGTGGAGTTATCTAGACTAATATTCTGTTTTTCTTAAATACATGTGCATGTACAGAAAGAAATGCATGGAAAGAGAATGCTAAGTGAGTTACTTAAGAAAATTTGAATGTTTTATGATGCATGATTTTCATTAAGTAGAAAAGAGATTTTCTTATCCACTTTTCATATGCACACATGTATGTATGAAAGGCATAAGTGAGTACGACATCATTGTTAACCAGGGGTGTAAGGTATAAGACTTACTTAGGGCTACTTAAAGCCTCACAACTCTGGGGTTGTCCAACTAATATACCACTTTCCTTAAATGCAAGCATGTGTACAAAATAAATGAATGGAAAAGAAAGATGCAAAAATTTGTACTTATGTTTGGACTTGGTTATGTAATTTATAAGTGTATGTGTAAGGATCTTTCTTAAGTCATAACATGGAAGAGGATAAGAATAGATTTAAGAAAGTGTTATGTTCTTTTAAAAGAACTATACACTTTGCAAATCTTATTCAAATCCATATTAAGAGGAAAGAAAGAAAGCAAACATAAGACACATTTTTATATCCACGTGCAAGCTTATAAATAAACTATAAGTAACACACTTTCAATTTTAGGTATTTGATTTATAAATTTTGAAAATAGTTTTGAATTTAATAGTGATAATAGCCACTCATATTTTTTACTTTAGCCAAAACATGCAATTTGACATAAAGAAAATATTTCATTTTAAATTTGATTTTAGAAAAGCATATATGTATGAAACTCATATGACATACACATTTAGTATATTAAGAAAGAAATAAAGTAATGTAAGCATGTAATTTCATTCACTCTAATTAATTCTTAAAGACAATCTTATGAAGTAAGATCATTTAAAGAGAATCAAAAGTTATTTACAGAGACTTTCTTTTTATTTTGAGTTTGATTTGAATTAGGAAAGTGTGAGAAGGTTTGATGGTCCTTATCCATTCTGACATGTGTTTATTATTTTAATTTAATTTTTAGGTGATTAGATTAATTTTATGCTTTGGTTAGGTTAAGGTGTAGATTAAGTTCATTAATTACCCCTTACCTATACCACTTAAGATATTTAATCAAATAATTATGAGCCAATGTATGACATAAAAACACAATGAATTTAAATTAGCAATACATCCTAGGAAAGAAAGGTACCTAATGCAATTGGCTCACAATTAATGATTAATTAAACTAAAGGGTTTAATTTAAGTACTTTCATAACCTTTCCCACACATATGGGTTATGTATGATTTTCTTATGTTTACTTAGGTTATTGAACACCTAAGTATTTACCCAAGAATGATTAATTAAGTTTCTGGATTAATTTTGAATTTGAGAATTTGACTTGATTAATTAAGTAGATCATTAGTGGATTAACCCTTAATTAGATTTAGATTTAAGGAAGAAAGGGGGTTTAGGGAATAGCTTAAGAAAATATCTTAAAATCATTCTATAAATCTCCTGATCACTTAAACAAAGTTTAATTATCTCAATCAAGGAATTAAACCACTGTTCACATGCTTAATTAACCTTAATTACATTAAGAGGGTGTTAGGGTTCATTAATTAATTTTCCTAACTAACTAATTAATAAATTCCAAGAAAATTAGGGGAGGTAGAAGTCATCCCCCTAAACATGCTTGAGAAGTTTGAAATTAATTAATGAAGCCATTAAGGAGTAATTAAAGTTATTAAGTTTTTAAATAAACCCTAATTAAGAAAAATTTATTATTCAAATTCAATTAGAAATAATTTTATTAGATTCTCCTCTAAATTATCTTTAAAATGAGCCATTATTCATATTTTTTTGATTTTTCTATACTTAGTTAAGTATTTGAAGTTTCAATTGATTTAAGTGATTTTTAAGAATCCTGCTAATTTATTTTATTAAAACAAACCATTTGATACTCAAAAATCAATATCTTTTAATCCAAAGGTCATTTTAATTTGAAATTTTATGGTAGGTGTATAATAACATCAATCTTAATTTTTGAAAATTTCAACTTAATCTAACATAAATTTTTGGTTTAATTAAGGAAATTTAATGTTTACTAAAATTTAAATTAAGCTCAAAATACTCATTGAAATTTGGGGATTTTAGGTTTATTGGATTTCTTTGGAAATACAAATCCAATGAGCCATTGTTTGTAATTTTTGGTTAAGTATTTTAGTTTCTTTGAATTTTTGAAATTTTAGGTAATTTAAATTAATTTTTTAAATCAGAAAATCTGTACGAAGCTCACATGGCAAAGTGGTCATTTGACATTGAATTTGTGGGTAGATTTGAAATGAGTCAAAAGTAAGTTGGACCAAATTTCATGTCATTTGAAGTTTTATTTGGGTTAATTTGACCCATTTGGGTCAAATCAGGTCAAAATGGGTTAGGTTAACCAATTGGTCAAATTGGATCAAACCAAGAGTTGGGTTAAGTTCAAATGATTATTTGGAGCATATTGGTTCAATTGATTACAATTAATTTGGTTTAATTTAGATTTAATTTGGGTTTTGGCCAATTTGATCCTTTAGGTCAATTTGGGCTAACTTGACCAATTGACCAAATTGACCAAATTGGCTTGAATTATGGCTTGGTTTGGGTTTGGTTGATCATTTGAAATGGATTGGTATCTTTGTTTCTAATCAATTTGGTTTATATTTGATTTTGGCTTGATTTGACCTTTTAGGTCAAGTTGGGTTCATGGTCAATTGGGTTAGGTTGGGTCTAGTTGGCCAATTGGTCAAATTGGGTTTAATTGAGATATTGGTCAAGTTCAATAATCAATTTAGAGTGAACTTGAGCCATTGGTCGCAATCAATTTGGTTTAGGTTGCAATTTGGCTAGTTTAGGTTCATGTGGGTTAAAGGGTTGACTTGGTTTGACCCAATTCATGATAATTGATTAATATATTATAATCAAGAAATATGACATGAAGTTTAGATTGGATTATATCACTTTGATTTGGATTGAATTGAATTTTGGTTCATGCAGGTCAAATTGGCCACTTTGGGTCAAGTGAGCCAATTGGGTTTAGTTGGTTTGATCAAGGCTTGATTCAAGTTTGGTTGAACTCACATATAGATTTGTGATTGAAATATAAATATATTTGCAAGAGATTTGGAGTCAAATGGGTTTTGATTCATTTGATAATTTCAAGTCAAAGGGTGAACATGAGTTTGACTTGAGTTTGATTTTTGAATTTAGTTTTGGTTTGATGATTGAAGTTTATGTTTATATTTAGATTCATGATTATAGGATTGATTGAATCATGAAGAAAAATAAAGGGTTCAACTTGATTTGAGTTTGATTTAATAAGTTCAAGATTTTGTCTTGAAGGCTTAGGTTGGATTTTTGATTAAATTTGGATTTGATTTTTTAATTGATTCTTGGATATTTGAATTTATAATTCATTTATATTTATGAATATAAATGAGAATATAAATGGGTTATGAGAAAATTTCTTGAATTTGAATTGATTTGGATTTGATTTGAGCTAAGTCCATAAGATAGAATCAAAGGGCTTAGAAAAGATTTGGAATTTGGAATTTCAATCATGAGCTTCAATCATTTGGAGTTGATCATGGATTTCAATCATTTGGAATTGATTTGAGTTTAGGGAAAATCAATTAGGCTGGAATTGATTGTTGATTTGATTTAGAGTTTGACTTGAAGGAAGGAAGTGAATGTGGTTCAAGCGATAGGGTAAACAAATTTTTCTAATGCCCATAAGGAATGACCTATTCCTATAGCTAACTCTTCTAAGTCTTTAGGGCTAGGTTAAGTGTCCACCTAATCACTAGATGTGTCTTAAGACTAAAGAATTCTTAAAGCTTAAGAGAAGTCCTATGTCTAAGATGGAGGGTTGAGAGCTCATTCCAAAAATGAGGTCAACACCCCCATAATATAATTAAGGATAATAAAGGATTTGATTAGTATTTTAATCCCTTATTGAAGTTGATTAAGGTTTCATCCAGTGAATAGGAGGTTTAGAGCTAATTTTGGGGCATTATCCCTAAGCTATTCCCTAAACCCTCATTTCTTTCCTAATCTTCTCTTAATTAAGGGATAATTCATTAAGTACCCTCTTAATTAATTTTTAAAAATTCTAAAACTCTCCAAAACTTAATTAATCTACTTTGGGTAAATGGTTAGGTGTTCAAGAGCCTAAGTTCAATTAAGGAAATCAAGACTCAACTCATATGTGTGAGGGGTGTTTTGAAATTACTTAAGTTAAATCCTTTGGCTTAATTAACTATTTATCATGAATCAAATTGCATTAGGCTCTTTTCTTCCTAGGTGCATTGCAAATTTAAATTCCTTGTGAGGTTTTATGTCATCTCATTGGCACATAATTATTTGGTTAACTATGCTAAGGTGGTGTAGGTAAGGGTTAATTAACATATTTAATTCATACCTTAACCTAATCAAAATATAAAATGAATCTAATCATCTAAAAATTAAACAAAAATATCAAACACATGTGAGAATGAGTTAGGAATAGCAAACTCAACTCATATTTTTAAAATTAAATCAAGTTCAAAATCAAACAAAAATCATATTAAATAAAGTTTGATTTACTTTAAGCTTTCTTATTTCATAAGATTGTGTTTAGGATTTAATTAAAGTGAATGTGTTTACATGCTTTGATTACTTTAGTTCTTTCTCGACATGTTAAATATGTGCGTCATATGGTCTCATGCATCCATACTTTTCAAAAATAAAATTTAAAATGAAAATATTTCCTTTATGTCAAACTTGCATGTGTTGGTTAATGTAAGAATATGAGCGGCTATTATCACTACTAAATCCAAATTATTTTCAAAATATATAAATCAATTATCAAAATTGAAAGTGTGTTACTTATATCTTACTTATAAGTTTGCATGTGAGTAGAATATAAGGATATGCTTAGTGTAGGTTTTCCTTCTATTCTCTTTCCCTCTCTTTATAACTTAGTAATTAATTGTAGGATTCACTTGAACCTAATCAAAATATGAAATAAAATCAACCTGAAATAACTAAACCACTTAAATGAAACCCTCCTCTAAGTTGAACATGCTTCACACTTAGAAAATTCTAACTTAAAGCCATAACTAAGTATATTGTACAAACCTCCAAAGTACACACATTAGGCTAAGTTACCACTTCTAACTTTAGGTTAGGGCGGTGCATGGTTTAATGGTTGCTTTTGTTTTGTGATATATATATTTTAGTCTAGATGTTAAAATGTATGTGTGTAGAATGAATGGTAGGATGATCTTAGTCTAACCATTATCTTCTGTAGGGGATTGTGCTTAAGGGGCACTATAATAAATAAAAATATAAATATTTTTGTTGTGCAGGTGCTTATACCCCTAAGCATAATCCAATAGGCTAGGTGGACTTAGTCACCCATGTGTGGGGCGATAAGTTCAATATACAAGCTTGGGATTTGTGTGATTTGTTTTAGCCAATCTCTATTTTACAAGTGTTAATTAGATTTTTATTCTTTTCCTTTCATGTAAATTTTTGCAATTAGGATTTTGGAATGATTATTATGGGGATTAGGATGAGCATTGGCCATAAGATCTCATCTTATGCACCATGTGAAGCCTTTGGAGCATCTATCTTTCAACCATCTAAAAGAAGAAAAGAAGAAGAAAGAAGAAAAGAAGAATGAAGAAATGAAGCTTGAAGACCTCCATAATAATGAATTCCTTGCTTAATTGTACTTAATTCATTTGTAATTTGGGTTGTATAAGTGCACTCAATTTACTAATTTGTTTTTGGGTTTGTGCAATGGTGCCCGACCATAATGGCCTCTTATTCTTCTGCGTTAGCTTTATAAATTGATTGACGATTTGTTTAGCTTGTGCATTAAGTGACATCCTTTTCCTAGTTTCTTCCTTATTTTATGTATGGCCTGTATGTGGATTAGGCTTTTAGGGAAAGATAAATCTTTTACTAAATTTAATAATTCAAAACTAAAATAAAGAACTAATAGCCTCACCTAAAGCTTAGGTTTAAAATCAAGATAAAAGAATTAGTAACCCCTTAGCTGGATGAGCATTTGTTTTGTAACATCATGCACAAATGCATATTATTTTCACTCTTGATTGGAGGGCTTTCACATTTGCCAGAGAAACTTGGCTTGACATTTGAGAGCCATGGTGGAAACAAACCTCATCCTTTCTCGTTGATTTTGGCCAATAATCTCATTTCTCATGCATTAGGCATATGAATCTTATTAGCCTGAGTCAAAATAATTGTCGAGAAATACAAATAAAATGAAATCTAAATTGTATTAGATTTAGGTCATTTGAAGCATACCCTTACATGATCTAGTCTCTTTAGGGAGTGAGTTTAAAGACTTAATCTCTTTCTAAATAAATAACAACCTAGCTATCTTGTATAAAGCATATGACTTGCCTACATGAATTTAAAATAGTAGGAGGAGTTAGTTGGCAGCCACCCCCAGACAGTTGTAAGTCCAAACAGTCGGGTGGTTTGTCCTCTCTTGTGAAGGCAAACCAAATAACTATTTAGCCTTAGATTTAGGTCGTGCTTTTGGCCCTCACCAAAGCTCTATAGATTTAGGTTTTGAGGTTGCTTCTCCATTCCAAAGACCATAAGCATAAATCCTCACCTCTTAGGCATTTTCATGATATTGTGTTATGGAATCATAAGCCCTAAATTTCTAATGAAAAATTAAACTCAAATAAATTAAATGAACTTCAAAAATATAAAGCCCAACCATATGATAGTTTGAGATGCTCGTTAGGTTTCCTAGCATCATGGGAATCTCCTACTTGCCTTCATTTGGTTTTGTTAATAACTCCCTCTCTTTGATCAATCCCATTTGATCTTCCAAAATAAGCTAATCGATTGATAGTCGTAGCTATTAAAATCTTTAGAGATAATGATCATTTGCCTTAATCAAGAGTTAATCTAATTCCTTAGGATGTAATTAACTATGAGGGCTTGCCCTTGTAGGGGACTTAATGAACCTGGTTTAAAATAAACCCTACTTTACTTTTCTATGTAAAGTAGGGAAAGAATCTCTAGTACATCATCCTGCAGACCCATAAGTCCTTAGAAGTCTTTATTTAGGTGACTAGGTCCATCGTAGGGTGGTGACTTTTATCTTTCGAGATAGTACACCTTTCCCTTGATATCGCAATTGATCACCCTAATAAGTACACTTGCGATTCTATGTGGTGTCCATCTAAAGAAAGAAGCAATCATCATCATATTGAATTTTCTCTCTCTTATTTCCTTTCCTTTCTCTCTTTTGTCTTCATCTTTCTTTCTGGGAGGGATGAAGATAAAAAGAAGAGAATTCAAAGAAGGAAGAAGGGGAGATTGATTGATGATGGTGATCGCATTCTCCATAATAAAATTTTCACCCACAAGCGTCGTCGTTCAGCCTTAGCAATAGCTGCCCCTGCAAATGCACAAGGAGAAGGACAGTCAAGCTCTTCCCCTGAAGATGAGCAATGAGCAGAACAATAACAAGAAAGAGGAAGAAGAAGATGACTTATTGATGCCGTGGCACTAGCTAGAGAGTAGAGAGAAATGCAGCGTCAAATGGAAGTCAAAGATAAAGAAATTGCACAGCTTGGTATCAAGATGAATCATATGATGGTACAAATGAATATCATGATAGATATGTTGCAAAAAAAAATATGACATCAACTGTAGCACCTATTTTATCTGCTAATCAATAAGTAGCTAATAATACAATTTCTATACCACTAGTCACTCTCATACCTCAAGCTCCTACAATACATGCTACACCTGAAGCTAGGAATGAAGTTAACCAACTATCTATTTAGTCGATAAATCAAAATATGGCTAGCAAACCTGGAACGGTAATAACTGCTCAACTAGAAATAATAATTAATGAAAAGATAAAAGCAATTGTAGCTTCAGAGCAAACTGAAAAGTTAGTGAGTAAAGGTCACCCTTACTCAGTTGAATATGATCAAGTGTCATGCAAAGGTTTCAAAATTTAATAATTTTCTTTGGGCTTGGTAACCCAAAGTAACATCTAGCCCAATTTAAGGCTACTTATGATAACATAGGAGGGAATTATGTCTTTTCATCAGTTATCGGCTCTGACCTGTTGCTTTAGTGGTATGCAAAATTATGAATGATTCGGTTAAAACCTTTGCTTTGAGTTAGAGATAATATTTGTAAAGAGGTTCGCCGTGAGAAAATAATAATCGACCTTGCTAAAAGGAGAAAAGATGAGTCGAGTGACAAAATTCATAAGTCATTATAACTAGGCATGAAATGTGAGCAATAATTGGAAGAAGAACATGCGATCCAATTGCTAATGGTCAATATAGATGATAAAATGGCACCATTTTTATGTTTGATGTCAATTACAACATTCCAAGACTTGCTTAATAGGGTGCCCAAATTTTAAAAGCTGAATCGCCCTAAGTCTAAAATATATACAGATAAGCTAAAGAGAAACAAACCTTCAGACTCAAGAAGAAATGAAACTCATGTTGCTTCCTATAGCTCAAATGGTGAAAAGTGGGTGATATATAAAGTGGATAAAGGAAAACAACCGATATACAATGATGATAAGGGAAAGAAGCCTATCTATTCTAATCCACAGCTAAAATTGGTATTAAGATTCAATGATAAATCTTAGACTTTTTCAAGTGGTGGGGAGCATCTAAAATAAGCATCAAGAGATGATGAGAGAATGTGGCTATCTTAAGAAAAAGATGAACAAAGAATGACAGTGTGGCTAAATTATTTTGGAAACTCAAAGCTGGTCTACAACTACCATAAATTAAAAGGCCTGAAGAAGCTGATCAAGTTAGTAATCCAAATTAATGTCCCTATTTTTGGATGATCAGTCATCCTATTGAAGATTATTATGTCTTCAAAGATTGGCTAGAAAGGAAGTATCGATGAGATGAATTTACATTATCTAATAGTGTTCTAGTCAACCCAAAAAGAGAGTCTACAAGGATAATTATGTCCTCTTCCATATCATCCATCCAAGATAAAAAGAAGGAGAAATTAGTTCAGACTGAAGAATAAGAAACAATAAGCTCTAAGAAGACCATAAAAATGCTGAAATAGTTGAAGGGCGTCCCTAGTGTTAAGTGAAAATCACCACTTAAACCTATATTAAACTTAAGAGAGATGCCTAAACCAAATATTTGAGCTTCTCAATGATATTTTGATAAGGCTACTTCATCACAGTATAAAGAGCAGTCTACTAAACATAGACCTCATAAATCAAAGAATCTAGCTAAGAAAAGAAGATCAAGAAGAGAACTTCAACTCAAAAGATTATTAATAATTAGAGGAGTATCACCAGCCAGCAAGATAATTATTTAGGCTTGCTGATTTTATGCCTAGACTTCACATTGTTAAATCAGAAGAAGAAGATAATGGTGAATCTTATTCAGCAGAGATATGCCAAATTATTTATGTGATATCAGATATTCTTCAGCATGAGTTACTCCAAAATGATAAGGGTAGTCAGACAGACTCAACCAACCTATCAAAATTCTTATCACAAAAGCAAGAAGAGCCTGAAGAGTTAACATCTAAATTTTATTTTATGACTCAACAAGAAGATAATAATTTAGATAAAGATTTATATTTTTCTGATGGAGAAGAGTCAGACTCATCGATATCATCACATATGAAATGTATGAAATTGAAAAATGAGTCTAGCCCTTTTGGTCAATCCTCCAAAATAAGAAGTGAATTTAAAGAAACTACCTCTTCACAGGAATCTGAGCAAGATAAGGTGATTCAAGTTTAGTTGAGAAATGGAAAAGTCCTAACTTCATCAAAAAAGGAAAATGCAAATAAAGACAAAGGCAAACAAATCGAAGTCAACAAAGATATCATTCCCAAAAATCCTAGAATAAAGCCTAAATCAAGCGAAAAGATAGATTATAATATTCTATCATATCTGAGAAAGATCCCTGCACAATTGAGTTTGTATGAGGCTCTCTTGATGTCAAAAGACCTCCAAGAAACTTTGTTACATGATCTTAAAGATCTAGAGAGTTATGAAGCTTACTTTCTGAAAAATGTATGACTGAATCATTGCAAACTGAAGATCTCCTAGTAATCACATTTTCTAAAGAAGATCTTATGTTGGGAACAACGGATCACAACCGTCCTCTATATGTTATCATAGAGAGTGATGGCATCTCGATTAGTTGAATATTGATTAATCCATGTTCTTCTATCAATCTTATGAGTTTAAAGATATTAAGAGGATTATCACTTGATATCCAACATCTTGGGAGAGATAAGTTGATGGTTCATGGTTTCAATGAGAAATGATAGAATATCCTAAGTTATTTTATTCTCTCGCTCAAGTTTTTGGATTTATACACAGAAGCCAAATTTCATGTAATCGATGTTGATACATCATTTAGAGCTCTTTTGGGTTGGCTGTGGCTGCATAAGTATGGCATGATCCCATCAACTATGTATGAGTGTATGAAGTACCTAAAATATGGAGAAGTGTTCATAATTCCTGACAACCTATGACCATTCTCCATCCATGAAGCAAAGATTTATGAAGATCAAAATACTTCATCCCTAAAGAGCCTAAGCCAACAAAGCCTCTTGATGCGGTAGCATCCACTTCAGGAACTAAAAATCAACTTCATAAGGTGAAGGAGTAGAAGCAAAGAGGAAGAAAGAAGGTCATGCCTACTTTCCCTAAAACACTTGATTCTACATCTAAATCAAGAAGATCAATTTCTCATTTGGGAAGTGACACACAAGAAGAAGAAGATATTTCTATCGAACCCAAAAGAACTTATAAACTTTCAAGAAAGACAAAGTATGAAATAAGTGATTCTAATTCAAACTATGACTTAGAATCTAATTATGGAAATAGAGTTTAGAGGGTCACATCAAGAAGGATAGCTCATTTGGTAGAGTCAGATGACTCACTCAAAGTCATACTCATCCCTCAATAGTACTTCAAAGAAATCACTCCGGAGGTTCATAACATTGAAGAATTGATAACATTCTATGTGCCGCCATTGAGTGAGAGTGGTGGAACAGGAACTCTATTTTACAAATGTGAAAAGTCTCAGTCTCACAATTTTGAGCAGCCTACTCAACATGACAATTCTGATGAGATAGTGCCAATAAGAAGACCAATATGCTATCCAAAAAAATTATGAAGAATGATGCATAAGCTTGGAATTCATATTGAAACTACTAAATATAGAACTCAAAACTTTAACAGGATGTGGAGCCAAAGAAGTATTCAAGAATAATGAAGAAGTGATAAGTTTATCACTAAAGGTCTTGGGTTCATCCATAAATCTCATCAAAATAAAATTTGTTGTAGTCTAATAGAAGCTGAGATCGAAACTAATAGTGACGAATAAGATGATCTCCATGAAATTCTTCTTACAAATGATGAAGAAGTGGAAGCCAAACTTGCACCTAAAGAACTCGAAGATGGTGGACAAATAGCTACTATGGACGAACTCAAAGAAATCAACCTAGGAGCTGAGGATGATCCCCATCCAACTTTCGTTAGTGCCCTTCTACATGATGAGAAAGTTGAAGAGCTAAAAATACTACTTTCTGAATTTAGGAATTGCTTTGCCTGGACATATTCTGAAATGCTGGGCTTATTCCCTAATGTAGCTATTCATAAACTTATTTTTAAACCAGATGCGATGCCTGTTAAGCAAGCTTGAGGAGAATGAGATTGGAGATTGAAGAATAGGTAATTGCAGAAACTAAGAAGTTGATCAAAGCAGGCTTCATCCGGAAGGAAAAGTATGTAGATTGGATAGCTAATATTATCCTAGTTAGGATAAAGAACGGTCAAATCCGTGTCTTCATTGACTTCTTGTACCTAAATAAGGTATGCCCAAAAGATGACTTTCCACTTACAATATCAGAACTGCTAGTAGACAATACTTCCAACTGTGACATGTTCTTATTCATGGACGGATCATCGGGATACAATCAAATCAAGATGGCTCCTGAAGATGAGAAGCACACATCGTTCAGAACACCTATTGACATCTATTGCTACACAGTCATGCCTTTCAGATTGAAAAATGTTAGAGTTATACCAAAGAGTCATGACATGTATTTTTGATGAGTTGATTCACCAGAAGGTGGAATGTTATGCTGACGATTTGGTGGTGAAGAGCTTAAATCAGAAAATCACTTTGAAGACTTGAGAATTGTATTGAAGAGAATAAAAAAATACGATCTCAAGATGAATCCTCTAAAATGTGCATTCGGGGTATGCTCCGAAAAATTCCTTGGGTATATTGTACGTCATAGAGGAATTGAAATAGATTCTTCTAAAATCAAGGCAATTATGGAGATGCCTCCACCGAAGAGTTTGTGTCAGCTCCGTTCTTTACAAGGATAGCTTGTATTCATCCATCGATTATATTAAACCTATCAAGATACTGTCAACCATTTGTAAAGTTGATGAAGAAGGATGCTCCATTCAAATGGGACAAGGAGTGTCAAGAAGCCTTCAATAGCATTAAAAACTACCTGTTAAATCCACCAATCCTTGCAATGCCTACTCCTGGGAAGCCCCTCATTCTAAACACAGTTGCATAAGAAGAATCCCTTGGAGCATTATTGGCATAACACAATGAAGAAAGCAAAGAGAATGCTCTTTATTATATAAGTTGAAGATTAATAGGAGCAGATAATCACTGTTTGACATTGATCTTTGCAGTCCAAAAGCTCCGTCATTATATGTTATCTCACAAGATTACCCTCATCTCAAGGATCGATCCACTGAAGTACTTGATGATAAGACCAACATTGACAGGTCGATTGGAAAGATGGGCAGTATTGCTTTTATAATTTGATATTACATACGTTCTGCAGAATGCAGTGAAGGGACAAGTCTTAGCAGATCTTCTAGCTGAACATCCCATCCCTGTGGACTCTTCTCTTAATGATGATTTCCTGATAAGAAAATTATGCTCATTCATAAAAGGGAGAAATCACAAATTTGGGAAATGTAGTTTGATGGAGCCTCATCAATCAAACAAGTCCAACATCTAAATTTCCCTAGGGCAAGAGCAAGAATCGACATCGTCTTCATAACACCCGAGGGAGGAATGATGAGATGATCATATGGGTTTACCGAGCTAAGAACTAACAACGAAGTCGAGCATGAAGCATTAGTAGAAAGTCTTGAAGAAGCTATTTTCATAGACATTCAAAACTTGTATATTTTTGGTGATTCTCAGCTTATTATAAATCAAGTACTTGACATTTATAAAATTAACAAGCCTGAGTTAGCTTTCTACCATAAGCGAGCTCTTGAGCTTATGAAGAAGATACCAAATGTCACACTAAGTCGAGTCTCTCGATCCGATAATATCAAAGCAGATTGCTTAGCAAAATTAGTTAAGAAAATGGCAAGTATGAAAGGCGATAACATCATGATTGACATATTTACTTGATGAATTCTAGAGCTAACAAAGTACAAATCCCCACAGGTAGAGGGGTTATCAAATTTGATCCAGCAGAAAGCGAATCAGGTTGCTCCACATACTCCCCAAAATTAACAAGAAGTTGTACCGAGAAGAGCTAAGCCTGACATTACTTAAAAAAAGTAATGGGAAGCCTTTATTATAGAAGAGCTATATGATTAGAGGCAACCCTTCATTGACTACTTTAAAGAAGGCAAATTGCTAAATAAATAATCACTGGTGGCTCAAATCGAGAAGAGAATGTTGCGCTATGCTTTCGTCAACAACACTTTGTATCGTAGATCATTTGAACAAATGTGGCTACGATACCTAAATGCAGATGAAGCTACCAAAATGATGATTGTAGTTCATGAAGGACTGTGGTGCACATTAATCAATTCCCAAGATGACAGTAAAGATTAATAGGATGGGCTATTATTGGCCATCTATGGTGAGAGACTGCATCAATCATACCAAGAGGTGTCATGAATATCAAGTACATGAAAATATAATTCATCAACCTCCAAATCAACTATACCCAACAATATCATGGTCGTTTGAATGTTGGGGTATAGATGTAATTGAACTAATTGTTCTGCCATCCTCAGCTAGATACCGTTTCATCTTAGCAGCGACTGATTATTTCTCTAAGTGGCTAAAGCTACCCCATTTAAAGAAGTTACTACTGATCGAGTGATTAACTTCTTTACACATAATGTGGTATATATATTAAGAGTGCTACATCAAATAATTTTTGATAATGACACAGCTTTCAAAAGTGCAAAGATTTATAGATTCATCGATCAACATAAAATTGATTGGCGATACTCTTCAATATATAATCCAAGAGCAAATAGTTTGGTGGAGGCCTTCAACAATACATTAGTAAAGCTGCTCAAGAAAATCCTTACTAAAATTAAAAGAGAATGACATACCAAACTAATAGATGCATTATGGGCGTATCGAACCACCTACAAGATGTCGACTAAAGCCACTCCCTATTCATTGGTATTTGAAATCGAGGCATTTCTTCTACTTGAAGTTGAGTTACCGTCACTTCGAATAGCCATCCAATACAATCTAACTCAAGATCAAAATGTTCATCTGAGAATGAGGAACTTAACGTGCTTGATGAAATTAGATTGCAAGCTCATCAAAATCTGGAGGTTTATCGAGGAAAGATGTCTTGGGCTTTTGACCATACGGAGTAGCCTCAAACATTCCAAAAAGGAGAATTGGTCTTGGTACTGAGAAGACCAATTATTCTCAATCGAAAATTTGGTGATAAATTTGAACCTAATTGTGAAGGCCCTTTTATCATTAAAAAAGTGTACCAAGGAACGACATACCAACTCATTTACCTAAAGGGTGAAAGACCAATGCCACAAATTAATGGTTGATACTTGAAAAAAAATATTATACATGATGAATACATCCTCGAGGTATAATAGAAATCTCCTTGCAAGATAGGGGGCATCTTTTTTAGTATATCTATTTAGGCCGACATTGTGCTTCATGCTGAGATACATGGATAAATATACTTATCCAAGATGGTAAAACTTTTTCATGAAAATTTCCCTGTTACATAAGGGGAATTTTAGGTTTCTATACATAGATGAAATCAATGTTACATGTTAAAACCTCTTAAGATCAAATGTATCAACTCATACATCGATATATTTTCTTGACTTATTTTAGAACTTTTTGAAAGTGCTTTAGAATTTCCTCTACAAGACAGGGGGCATTTTTTTTTTAGTTTATGTCAAATTTATTTGAGTTGACATCGTGCTATAAGACGAGTTCCTCGAATATATTCTAATTCAGGTTGACATCGAGCTTTACACCAAAATCCTTAAATATTTCTATAATTATTATTGTTAAGTTACAGGTTCTTGTAAGAGTGAAAAGAATCTATTTTTACGCATGAAAAGACAACCCTAAATGTCAAAAAATTTCTCTCCAAGATTCGTCAAATGTCAGAGATCAAGCCAGAAGAACTCCTAATCTTGGAAGCTTAAATCAACTGAGTTGGATAAACATCAACCTCAACATCTTGGAGTATAGGACACAGATAGGTTCTAAAGGTCGAACTCAATAAGCCTACAAATGGCTGAGTTGCTAATGCTCTCCTCACTCAATAAGCTGTAATAAAAGGCCGCAGTGAAAGAGCCCCTGTTCATCAGTCTGATGACAAAATTACTAACTCATCACAACCTAAGTCAAAAGACTCGAGTATGTTCTAAAGGTTGAACTCAACAAGCCTATAAATTGCCAAGTTGTTGACACTCTCCTCACTGAACAAACCATAAGAAAAGACCGTAGTGAAAGAGCACCTGCTCGTCAGTCCAATGAAGATAACTATTAAATCTCCGGACTTAGTGACTACAAGCAGAATCTAAGAGATCTTTTCTACTTGATTGATAGACAAGATAATATGAAAACTCTCAATTCAGCTACCCCAAGTCAATCTTTATATTTCGCAGGTGATATTTCAATTTATTCTCAAATGATCGGTAGCATAGATCAAAGCCAATCTCCTCATCAAGTCCATCAAAGTAGAAAGCACAGGACCGAGGGAATAATTCCATAGTTCATATAAAGTTGATGACTGAACTAATAGAATTTTATAGTTATTCAATCTGTTAAAGTACACATTGTTAGGTTGATAATTCGACATTATAGACATAATATAAGCCAAAAGGCTAGATCATCTGTATGTACCCTTCAACGAGTCTATCATGGCAGCAAGCACATGACTTATGGTGTACATACACTTCTTGACAAGTCAATGTGGACAAATCAGGTCAATTCTCTATCAAGTCCTTCAAGCTTAAAGCTAGGACAGAAGGAATTTCAAATCTCAAAATAAGCAGACTAATTCCTCCATCAAACTCAACCAAGCACGAAGCTAGGGTTGGAGGAAACTCAAATCTGCAATGACATAAAAGAAAGATATCTTCAGTGAAGCCATTGAAGTAGAGAGTAGATGGTGTAAGAACTCTTATCTATCTGACAAGTTGATTCTAACAAATCAGTCAATCCTGTTACTTAGCATGTCCAAAATGATGCATCATACTAATAAAAAATCCTATCAAAGCTCTGTAAGCTATTGTAATCAAAGTTGAAATGATCCATGTTCTGTGGCTAGCCCAAAGGGTCAATTAGTTTTCAACAAATGCGACTTGCTCCATGCATGAATCATATTTATTGGGGGGCATTTGTTGACATCCATATATGTGTCATAAGGTGAGTCAAGCCCACAAGGCGAATTCAACAGACTTTGGCAGTGATAGTGCGTAAATCGGGGCTTAAAATGCACTAGATGTCATCAAAATCAATTCAAATGAACTTCGATCAATGAATGGACTTTTCCATCACATTTAGAATGTTAAAATTGATCAGAATATAAATATTGCACAATCTAATGATTAACCGAGCAAGCGATTGAGCCGTCAATGCGCTTACACGCATATCAGAGTCGAGAAGCTACGGTGATATCCAAATGACCTCCATTCATGAAATTAATCATGTTGTTAGTTTTGAAATGTTAAAAACTATCAAATGAGACTGTCCACGCTTAATTCGGGTGAGTTTGTGCAAATGTCGAATGATCGGAAGTGACAATGCGCAAATTGAGGTTGAAATGCACTGGACATTGCCAAAATCAATCTAAATGATCTCTGATCGATGAACGAACTTTGCCATCATGTTCAGAACATCAAAACTAATTAGAATATAAATATTACATAACTTGATGATCAACCGATCAAGTGATCGAGTCAATATTGCTATCTTTACACATATCAATCGACCGACACAAACAAACAATTGTGAAATTGATTGTCTTTGTTTATTTTGGAACATAGAAATATATCAAGTAAGACTATTCACACTCAATTCAAACAAGTCTATGCAAAAATCAAGTGGTCGAAAATGATAACATGTATTTTGAGCTGAAATCGACACAATTTGATGTCAATTTGAACCAAATGGCATTCGATCATGAAACGTGAAATCGCATCCAAACATTGGAATAAGCTAAGATTGATATATATATATATATATATATATATATATATATATATATATATATATATATATATATATATATATGTGTGTGTGTGTGTGTGTGTGTGTGTGTGTGTGTGTGTGTGTGTGTGTGATTTTTTTGGCATGAAATTCATATTAAGATTGATTAGATATTTTAAAAATACATTTAAAAGCCCTAATCTAATCCTAATGCCCTAAATCCCATTTAAATGACTCGATTGGGCTTCTCTTCATGCATGGACGCTCGATCGGCTCTCCCTTGCACGATCAATTTTCTCTCCATGCAAGCCCTCGACTACCTCACGCGACAGAACTCCATTTGCTCGACTCCTCCTTTGGACGTGATCACACCCAAGCCCGAATGAAAGTTTCTCTCAGCTGCATCTGTTCCTCCATTTTGTTTGAGAAACCATAAGGTCTGTTGATACTCATACCCGCTTTGATCCTGCTCAAATCGTAAGCCTCTCTTCCCCCTTTCGAATTTCTTCCTTTAAGCGAGCCTTCCATTTCTCACTTAGGCATTCCCCACTTCCCTCATCCAAAAAATTGAGCCTTCCTCCCACTTCCTCCTCTCTCCAAATCGAAAATGGCAAGAACTCTCCTCCCACTTCTCTTGTCCAAACCAAAAATGCAAGATCTATCTCTCTCATTTTCCTCTCCTCTCCAACCACAAGCAAGGTAGGTTTCCTCCTTCTTCTTCACATTCCTTTTCTTCTTCTTCCTTCTCCATTTCTTCTCTCATTTCCACTAAACCAAAAATATCTTCTCAATTTCTTTCTTCCCTCATCTTCTTACAATCCGAAAATTCCCCTCTCCCTCTTCTTCATCTTCTTCCATCTTCTTCTATTTCCTTTTCTTTCTTCCCTTCTCTTCACCAAACCAAAAATACCCATTCATTTTCCCTCATTTTCTCCCAATCAAAAATTTCCATTTTTCCTTTGCTGCAATCGGAGAGGAACACTGTCATTAGACAGGTTCTTCTCTTTGTTTCCATCCTCTCCCTCTCCATCGCCCTTTCTAATTCCATTTTTTTGCAACCGGAGAGGAACACCATCATTAGGCAGGTTCTTCTCTTAGTTTTCAGCATCTCCCTTTCTATCTTCCTTTTTGACATTTCCTTTTATTGCGGCAGAGAAAAACCATCATTAGGTAGGTTCTTCTCTTGGTTTTCGGCATCTCCATCTCTGTCTCATTGCCGATTATTGCAAGCACAGAGTCCAAACATGTGTGATAAATATGTGAATGTGTATATGTATATGCTTATTTCTTTGTAGGTTTGAAGGGCTCGTCACGCTCATTAGGGCGCGATGAGATGAAAAATTGGCTATGGTGTTACAAGACACCACTCGCTATGCTCATTAGGGCATACTGAGTAAGCCAAATATGTTAGATGTCCCTCCCCTAGCCAAAATACTGCCCAAATTTCGTCGAAGTTTGGACTTGAAAAAAAAGGCGGAAAGAAAAAGAAAGAATCAAAATTCATTAAAAAAGGAGAAAACACATAAACAATGAAACAATATGAAATTGCATAGTCCCAAAATTAAAATTAATGTGCAAAAACAAATCAAACTTGGAATGATATTCATAAATGATTTAATGATGCTACCATTTTAAGAATTGAGAATTACTCGAAGAACTAATCATAACTATAATGTACTACAAGATTCATACCAAGAACTGAATAAAGCCTTCACGAACATTGAAGGAAGGCATGTTCTTGTGAAATAGCTATCAATTATTTGCATAAGCTGTTGAGTGAGCTGATTCTCTTTTCTTCAAACTTCACAAAACTAAACAAGCTTTAGTTGAAACCTGGAGAGGCTGATAACAAATTATTAAGAGAACTAATTGAACAATTGCAAATTAGAGGATATTGAAAGAAATAAGAATCTTGATTGAACATTAAATCAAATCATAAGAGTGCCTCTTAGAATTAAGATACATTCTTCAAACATATTCAAATAAATTGAAGAAAGTTAAAGAATTCGTCAGAGACTTTCCATGAGGTCGTATGATTGTTGATAAGCATAAGCGACGAATCCTTGGAAAATGTTTGAAGTATATTCCGCTTTATCAAATACTCAAACTAGATCAAGAAAAAATTGAGTATAGTTGGCGATGAATTTGAGAATTGTCATAAGCAAAAATCTATTGAATATTCAAATACTAATCAACTTGGAATTAATTAAATATTAATCTAAAAAATCTAATAAGATGTTAGACCAATTTACAACACCTTCTATACTACCAGATTCACAACACTTTGTACAAGAGAACATAAGACATTAACTAAATAATTCTTAAATAAACTCGCATTGTCCTCGATACTACGCTGAATGTTTAGATTCAAGTGTCTGAGGATGTTGTGTGGATTGCTTCCCAATTTAGTCTTAAGACTGGGTCTGGGTTAACAAAACCAAAAAATCTATTATAAGAATTTCAACTTAGTGAAATATTTGAGAGGCTAATTTTGTCATGTGATAGTAGATCTAATCCTTTATTATGAGCTAAACAGAGTTGACAGGATCTAAAGTTCTCAAATATATTCAATTCAATCAATTAACTATCCTAATGATGACTGCGTTGAATAGTGATTTCAATCGGAGGGGATACTTCCATCAAAATGTGATTTTAATTTCAAATCAAATTAACTTAAATCAAGTATCAATCTAAAAAACTGCTTAAATAAGATTCAATCATTAAAAGCTTAAAGCAAAACTCAATCTATCCACCTTTTGTAACTATTTGTCAGAGGTAACAAATTAAAAAACTCAAGCTCATGAAGGAGACAATGTCAAATCAAGTATTATGTTATGTTCATTCTCAATCAATCTCATGCCAGTAAGGACGTGGCCCATGTCCTCTGACTGCGTGGCTTAGCTAGTAGGCTTTATAGATGATGCAGTTATGACCAGAGTCCTATGATCAGGTGGTTTGGCCAGTAAGACTCCATTATATTACGATCACGATCGTAGCCCGTATGCTCCTTAACTGCTTTGCCCTTTGAATTATGAATCATATGGTACACTTGATAGAGCAAAAATCCCTCTGCCAGCTAAAGTAGACTTAAGATTATCTCCTTAGATAAGCATCACTACATGTCTACAAGGATCTCTTGGATGACGTAACCCATGTGTTGCTGATAAGGATCCTTCAGTCAGGTTGGGTCGACTACCTCTTTTGACTAAGTAGACTAGGGACCACAATAGCCCGGGATGATGGAACCATGGGATCTAGATTGGGCATGCCATCATTCTCTCAACCATTTGCTTTAAGCTAAAAAATGATGAATTTCATAAATCTAAATTCTGAAACTCCATATACTGCTACTATATGATACACATTAAGCGACCTAATGACTAGTCTTAATCGAAAGTTCTCTCTCTGTATTGAGAGGGGTAATTAACTACAGAGGCTTGCGCCTATAGGAAACCTGGAACCAGATCTAAAGTCCTCACCAAATAAGGGCAAAATATATGGGTAGTGTCTTATCTACTATTCCATCTACCTTCTGAAAATTACATCGATACTTAAATCACTATCTTCAATTCTAATTGTCGAGAGGTCTGTAGCAAATTCTTGGAGCCCACAATATATATATATATATATATATATATATATATGTGTGTATATATATATAAATTTATTTTGATATAATCATTCTAATAATATATATTATATGAATTTTAAATTCTTAGGATCTATATATATTATTAGAATGAAATTTTAAATTTTACACATCACACACACACACACACACACACACATATATATATATATATATATATATATATATATATATATATATATATATATATATATATATATATATGCATTAATTTTCTCATAAGAATGATTTTTAATATTATTGGATTTATCCTGTAATTAAAATAAATCTATCTTTTTTAGAAGAATAAGTTTCCCCATCATGATCTTGAAGTTCTTAGTGTCTTAGTTGGCCCTTTTGATATCATTTTTGTTAAGAGATTAATTAGGCTTAAGTCATGATGAATTTTTTTGAAATCTCAAATCTCTTTCCCTAGCTTTAGTAGATTGACACCTTCTTAGGCCTCACTTGGTGGACACCTAATTGAGATCTAATTAAATCCTAAATATCTTTATCACTCCTTTAAGCCCTAGTGGACCAATGCCCTACTAAACCATAACCAATGATCTAGTAATACATGGCCTTAAAATAACATCACCCTTAGAATTATCCTAATACTTTTTAGTATCCTTAGACCCCAATGGATTAATCATACACCTCTTGGCTTAGTGGTTTACCATATTGACCTATGACTTATCCTTATGTTAATTAGAAATATAAATATAAATTGGTCTAATCCAAACTTAGAATTTAATCACTTAATGAGCTAAGACCTATTGAGTTATAGTTTTCCTAGGCTATATTTTTGCTAATATAGGATACTTCTAAGTAGGACTACTAACAAGATGATATAATAGGGACAAATATCACATAAGTGATTATAGTTCCCGAAATATGCCCAGTATGCTCATTATACCCTAAGCTCTATCATAGAAGGATATTGACTTTCCAATTGATCCTTATGATCAATACTATTTTCAATTTAAGTTAACTTGTGCATAGGTTATCTTACCTTAGAATGACTCATTTTAATAGAAATCAAACCAATGAAAAACCTGCTTAGCAACTAGGATCCAAATGAATCTAGATAAACCCATTAAATCCTTTACCACCCTAGATAAGTTTAGATAATTTTTTGAGCTAACCTAATAAAATCCTAAGTAATTTTTGCTCCCTCATTATCTTTATTAAAAAAAGGCTCTAGATTAGACTTCTTTGGATTAATTGATCAAGAATTAAGAAAAGTTAAACTAAAACCAAACTCAACCACTCTTTAAGGATCCATTAGTCTAACTTAATTATTAAGCTGATTCAATTTATATTGCCCTAGGCGAGCCACATCATATATTATTATCTTCTTTATTTGGATCAAAATGCATTTTAAGCCACTCTAACACTAGATCAATACAACTTAATGGCCAATCCACATCCCAAAATCCATTATTTTGAACCTAATCATAACTCAACCCCAGGTTAGTTTTAATAAAATCAAATTGGCCCAACTAATTAAGCTTTTATCTTAGCCCAGCTTACCTAAGCTTAGCTTTTGCTAATAGTGGATCACTCTAGCTTTATTGGTTCTTTTAAGATACAATTAGACCCATTTCCAAGTTGGTTAACCCTAATTTCAAATAGTTAATATTTAAAATATCGATAGTACTTGACCTCATTTCTTCCTTGAAGACCAAAGCCTAACTTAATCTAGCTAATTAGGTTGAACTTAGTGAAGCCTTAGTAGAAACCATTATAGGAGGTTCTTTTCCTTCCCACATCATTGGATTGATTTGAGACAACTCTAAGGTAGTCTCCTTGACTATTCAAGTTTAATAATTTCTTAATGGACATAAATATAAGATTGAAATTATTAATCTATCTCTATAATTCATTTATTTATATAATGGATCACAAGATTTTTAGAATTGGTTTGACCACCTTAAAATCAATTTTAGAAATTTAACCTATGGCTATAAAAAAAGTATCCATTTATCATTATTTTATTCAAGTCATTAAGTTATTACCCCACTTAACAAAATTGGTCAATCATCTTATATATTGAACCTTGAGATGTTCCTAGTATTATCATATATAAATTAACCACTAACTTTCTTGATATATGCCCAATCATCTTTATGACCAGGACAGTCAATTAGGCATAATTTTGGTCATTTCAAAACTCAAATTAAGTTTAAATCATATGGATAACAAATTGATCAACTAAATTGGTAAATAAATAATTTCATACAATAAAATTATCTTAATTTGGATATTTGATATATTGATAGGACTAATGCACTTAAGTTAACCCAATTGAATAAATTGGGCTAATTTTACTAAATTAATCTTAACCATTGACTAATTGGACTAATTGGAGATATGAAATCCTCTAAGTGTCTTAAACATTATCTAAACCTCGTTAAGGCAACTTATCCCATAATCTAAGTTTAATTGACCAAATATTATTTTTACACTCATAAAGGCTAACTCCTTTATTTAGTGGTTGATTGAACTATGCTAATTATGATATATAATCAATTTTTTAAGAGTAACATCAAAGTATAATATTAATAAATGCTTAATTTAATCTATATTGATTTCACCAATTTAAGGTGATTAAATTGACCAAATTAGTTAACATAGTCCCTTTTAAGTCCAAATAGGGACAACCATATTTATAATGAAATCATCAAATGATTGAGTCGCATTAACCCCTTAAAATGGTTTTTTTTTTCCATGGATCTTTGGAATAATTCATTAGTTCAGCCTAAGTCACTTTGATTGCTCTAAGTGGGTCAAATTGTTTAAATGAATCATGTGCACTATTGGATAAAATGAGATGAAGTGGGAATTAGTCGTTGAGAATTATCAAAAGTTTGGAAATTATTTTTTTAATAATTATTCACAAATGCCATCTATGGTCCCCTCACATAATGAGCTAAGATATATGCTAATTAGCATGGATAAGATCACATTAAAAGGAAATTTATGAAAGTTAGCAATAGATAACAAACTCAAGCAATTTCTCTACATATACTCTCATATACCCTACTCCCCAACTTTCTATAACAACTCTAAGAACTCCACCTTATTGGAGAATTAAATAACTATGGTCTAGCCATGGTTATGCCATGGAAGATCTCAACCATATGATCATTTAATATCATACTTGCTTCTATTGCAAGGATAGAGAGAGAGAGAGAGAGAGAGAGAGAGAGAGAGAGAGAGAGAGTCAATTCATCAGTCTTGAACTAAGAGAAAAAGATTCAATCATTTTTCATCCTCCCAGAGCCTTCAAACAAGCACAATCATCAACGACATCTCAATGGTGGCTAAGGCATGGTTAATCGATTGATCTAGACCACCTCAGGCTAATTCCATAGAGTATTCTTTTCCATTCTACATATTGAAGGTGTTCCAGTCAAGTGATCCGGTTCCACGCCTTAGACAATGGAAATTTCAAATCTTCTCTCCCTCTTATTAGCTTCAATTTTCTTGGTGAAGTAAGTTATAATGGCTAGAGTTAAATCCATAAGCTCATAGCCATCAACCTTTTGAAACTTTTTCGATGGAGTTTACTTCAATTGATGCACTATGGAGAGAGAAATAAGCACTAGTTCACATGGATTTCTTAAGATTTTGAAGAGAAAAGTTTAAATCAGAGCCCTTGATCTAAGATCAATAGCTCTGATTCCATCAAACCAAAGTTTGGTTCAAGCTCTTCAATTTTTAGGCATTTTTCTTTATTTTTTTTAGCTATGGTCAAACCATTATGTTAAATTAACTAAAATTTTAAGCTTAGATAAGATTTAAATAAAAAATTAGGTAAGATATTATTTTTTAACAAATTATGTATTTCCTATTTTTTAAAAAATTAAGCTTTAACTATTTTAATTACTTAATTTCTTGAATGAAGTTAAAAATTCTCTTATTCATTTAGAAGATTTTAGTAACCTTTGAAACATCCTTTAAAAATTTTAAGTCTATTATATTCAAATATAATGTTTTCATTTTTCTAAAATAAATAAATTATAATTTAACAACAATACTTCTTCCCTAACCAGCCCACAATATGCCTGCAACTCAAAGAGTCTAGCACGTTGTCAACTAACATTGATAATTATCACTGACTATCATCATATGATTATTGAGGCTTAACTTCTATATTATAGAAAGACAAAAAATATTTTAAACTTTGTAACCCATGTTCTCTAATCAAGGAGAATAATGAAATTTTGTAAGTTCAATATATATTGGATTGATACATCCTGTGGACGCTAATGCCACGCTATGTAACCGCCACGTAACTCAGCGCGTTCAGGGCAGGCCAGCTGGCGTGGTTCATGGCGCCCATGCGTGGTCCGGGCTAACCGCCATCGCGTGACCCGTGCGTATGATGGCGCGTGAACCGCCTGCTGCAGCTGACGCCCCCGTTCCGCTTCCTCGACCCGGAGCTGCTCATCCGGCATGTCGCTATCGCATTCAGATACCCACGGCCGCTCCTCAGCTTCACGCCGAACCCCGACCAGATCCGCTCCAGCTCGACACTGGACCAGAAGGCGGCCCAGTGGCAGCCGTGGCGCAGACGCCATGAGGCGGCGCTACAGCGCCATGCGCCAATGAACCCTTCGCACCGGATCAATCCGTAACCTCAAAATATCGCAACCACGCATCGCGCATTGCACCAGACGCCTTCCACAATTATAATTTTGTGCTGTTATGAAGATCTGTTCTTCAAAATGCGCAGTTGATGGACTCTCAAATTTTATTGAAGCATTTGCTATTTTCAAGTATTTGACATATATTTGTACGTGAGATAACGCTACCCAAAAAATAAACCGATACATCCTCAAAATTAATCGATCAAGACGAATCTCAAGGCATTTTAAATGCTTGATCTAATCACCGATGTCGCAAACTTACAAGAAGACGTCTCGATGAGACGAACATAAGAATATCATATAGTCATCCGAGCTGAATCGATCGCCGAGAGACGTGAAAATGGATTCGATCCCAAATGGTCACCAAACGACATATTTATAGTCAAATCGAGCATCTCGACAATCTAACAATCCTAAGATCTCACAATTCACCTCATTTGAGCATCCAAATGTTCAAATACATCAAATGATCAAAAGGAATCGCCCGAATCAGATGGGAGGAGTGGTTTGGATTTTCCATATATTTACAAGACCGCCACTCTTCCAAATCTATAAATACCCATACTCATATGAGAGGGACTTTTTTGGAGCCCAAGTGAAGGAGAGGAGCCCAAGCAAGAAGGAGGAGAGCTCAAGATCAAGATCCCAGAAGATCGCCCACCGCCTGACGGTCCAACCACCACACGGCCACCCATCGCCATTGTCAATCACCTAATCGTTGCATTTTAAGTTGTTCCATATTTCGCAGAATTGTTCCCCGCCTTTCCACTCTTTCTGCACGCACCCATTATCACTGCCACCAAAGAACTATTACAACCCACGTTGTTGTTGTTCCTTTCTTGTATACCATCTTGTAATCCGATCTGGAAGATTCTGTGTATATACATAGTGGAACATTTTTTGGCCAGTCTGGTTTTTTCCCTCTTTTGAGGTTTTCCACGTTAAAATTTCTGAGTTCTATCACCATTCTTTAAATAATTGGTGGCTAATCAACAAAACTAAGGCGTAAACTTTCACTCTACCGCTACTGGTCTTCCGGCACGCAACATGGATTATTCTAACTAAGTTAAGCAAAGTGATTTTTTCCCTCAAGTTTTTTCACATAAAAATCTTACTGTCTCATAATACTTTTAACTATATATATTTGATATTACTATTGAACTAAAATTTGATTTATACTTACTACCAGCACACAACAATCATAAAAAAAATATATTCAAAGCTTTTTCATACATCATGTTCATATTATATATATAATATAGTGTATCACACCCTTTTATTATATATAACACCCCCTGTAATAATAGATATAAAAATATGCTTATTTTAACGGTATAAAAACATACTAGCGTTCGTTGGGCTGAATTCGGTGGAAGAAACTCTCGTAGAATTTTTTATTTTATTTTACTTAGAAAATGACTTCTTCTCCATTATTCTACTTAATATTATTCAAGAAAATGAGGCATTTTTAAATTTGCTTCATCTAGTTGTTTGTCTCAATACAAATCCCCCGTTCGTTTCCAAAGCAATATTCTATGTTAAACTATCTCTTTCAAGGCATATTTAGTATAAAAAAAACTAGAATGGTTTAGGTTCACCAAATCCACTTGCTGCATGCATCAGTCTTACAGCTTAATTAAATATTCCCTGAATTACGCTTTATGAGTTGATTATCTTAAGACCATTTGACCACTGATAACCTCAGCCCGTGTCGAAGAATCTGTTCCATTATTTTAATGGCGTAATCTGCCAAAAATTCATCAAAATCGAGGTTAGCTTCGAAGAGGAAACCTGTAAAGCGCAACCTGCATAAAGTATAGGATTTCGGTAAAAGGAGTCGAGGAAAATTATTCTTCAAAATTATGATGCAATGTTATAAATTCTAAACACTTGATTTTTTGTGAGGCTGTAATTTTTATGTTTAAACTCTAATAGTATAATATGATGTGATGCTTAATAAATATAGAGTTATTTTATATTAGTTATGAAGTATTGTATATTCATGTTTGATATGGCTCTCAAAATACCACTAATTCAAAGACAAATCACTTAAACCGAGCAATATTTTTGAGTAATACCGATCAAGACTTCAAATATCATTAATCTTTGGGACATCAATTAAATCTCAAAACAACTCTCAAATATAGAGTGTTTATAGTCAAATCGAAGGCCTCGACGTGGATCTAACGAGCCTAAGATCTCATAATTCCGACTTCATTTGAGCATCCAAATGCTCAAAATACATCAAATGATCAAGGAATTATCCCGATTGGGAGTGGTATGGCTTTACATGAATTTACAAGAGTGCCCTCCTCCCATCTATAAATAGCCTTCATTCCTCACACCAAAGGGAGGCTGCCAAGGAGGAGTCAAAAAGAAGAGGAGGGAGCCACCGCCGACGATCGTCAAACCACCACCACAGCCGATCCTTGCCACACCGCCCAAGCAAGGAAGAAGAGGAAGAGTCCAGTAAGGAAGAAGAGGAAGAGTCCAGCAAGGAAGAAGAGGAAGAGTCCAAACAAGGAAGAAGAGAGAACCCAAGCAAGAAGAAGAGGAAAAGCCCAAGCAAGGAGGAAGAAGCTCAAGCTTGAAGATCCTCCAAAGGTCGCACCGCCGACGGCCATCAACCACCATCACCGCCACCTTCATCGCTAATTGTCCCTCAGATCTCCACCTACTACCAACAACTATTACAACCATCACTTACATTTTTCCTCATATGCATATTCTCAGAATCCTTATCGTGAAGACTTTGTACTCAAAGATATATAGTGGAAGCTTTTATTCTGGATTTTTCCCCTCTTTCGAGGTTTTCCACGTTAAAAACCTGTCTCTTGTTCGCTTTTAATTACCTGTGTGTCGGATTTCACAAGGCTAAGGCGAAACTTTCACTCTACTGATCGGTTTTCTAGCACGCTCAGCTTTGGCCTCGTGGATGTTGATTCCCATTATTTCATCTTGTATGACAATCAAGTTTTCCAACAAGATCAAAACCACCATCAGGTGGAGCATTCAAGCTTTTAAAGAACGCAGTAAGAATGAAGATTCATCAAACTTTGTTCCTTCGATTCGCCGGAACTGGGGCAACTCTTAATCTCAAAGATGTCGCAACACCATGAAAAGGCAAAGATCAATAGTCAACTATGGCTACAAGCTCATACAACTATTCGACCTTCTTCCATACGTTAACGCCATCTCGAGTAAACACTGACAACAACCCAGATAGTCAAACGCCCCAGGGACTTCCCACTCTTCCATACGGGTTAACGTCATCGAAACACTCGACTAACAACCCAGATAGGTCAAAACGCCCCAGGGACTTCGCGATCTTCCATATGGTTAATGTCATCGAGCAAAAGCTCCAAAACAACCCGTGAAAGGTCAAAACTTTGTACTCCACAGTTAATGCCATCGATAACACTGATAAACAACCTCGATGTCAAAATCCTCATCGCCGCCACCACCATCGACTACCATCGGTCGCCATCGGCCATCAGTAATCTTCGCCGGCTATCACCATTGTTTATCCATGCTGACTACTGACGCTGCCGCTAATTGTTGACTACTCGCCGCCGCTGACCACCCTGCGACCGCCAACCTTAGAATTGGTCACCGCTTACTAGACCATCGCTGCTAACTATGTGAATCTTCGCCGGCCATCACCATTGTCGCTATCCAGCACTACGGCCATGAAACGCTTGGGACTTCACATCTCTTCCATACAACGCCATCGGGTAAACACTCAAAACAACCAGATAGGTCAAACGCCCCAGGATTCGCGACCTCTTCCATAAGCACGCCATCGAGTAAAACTCGACAAACAACCCAGAAAGGTCAAAACGCCCCAGGGACTCCCCGCGACCTCTTCCATAGGTAAACACTCAAACAACTCAGATAGGTCAAACGCCCTTGGTGGACTCGCGACTTCCATACGTTAATGTCATCGAGCAAAAACTCGACAAACAACCGAAAGGTCAAAACGCCCTGTGGACTCGCGACCTCTTCCATAGGTTAACGCCATCGAGTAAACACTCGACAAACAACTCGTGATAGTCAAACGCTTGGTGGACTCCGCGACCTTCCATACGTTAATGTCATCGAGCAAAAGCTCGACAAACAACCCAGATAGGTCAAAACGCCCTTGGTGGACTTCACGCCTCTTCCATACGAAGGCCGACTAACAATATTCACCAATAACCTAGAAAGGTCAAAACTTTGTACCCACTCTACATAAGTGCCATCGCAACACTCGACAAACAACCTGATGGTCAAAATCCTCCGATTCAATTATATCCATAACGCGTAAGAAACATCAATTATCAATCTGCCATCGCGACAATCTCCGTCACACCACCATCAGACTACGACACTCCGAATCATTACTCGGACATTCGGCTGACCATCGCCACTAGCATAAATCATTCCGCCGGCTACCGCTGGCCATATCGCTACATCATCGTCATCCCGGCTGACTATCTCACCGCCATCGCTGTTATCATCGCCGCCATTGTTGACCCGCTGGCCACAACCATCGCGGTTACCGGCTACTACCACTCACTCCCGACTGGTTGCTGGCTATCACCCACTATCGCCGATCCCGCCGGCACTAATCGTTGCCTGGTTATCCGCTGGCTACTACGCATGAAGCTTCGCCCGCATTGATCGCCGCTACCGGACCACGATGGGAAACTGGAACACGACGATGTAATCGGCTTGATCGCCTCATAACGACGGTCGATGGTCGAAACCTAACGATACCGGGGCCTTGATCGCCTTCTAACCTGACGCCCGACGCGGGCCGAACCGGAACCACGACGTATGTACCGTGGGCCTTGATCACCTCCTAACCCGGGCGGTCCGACGTGGCCGGTAAACCGGAACCACGACGTATGCACCGTGGGCCTTGATCGCCGCCTAACCCGGACGGTCCGACGTGGCCGGTAAACCGGAACCACGACGTATGTACCGTGGGCCTTGATCACCTCCTAACCCGGCCGACGCCGAAACCAACCAATCGACGCACCGCGGCCTTGATCGCCCTAACCCGACGATCCGACGCTCGAACCGGAACCACGACGATACGGCCTTGATCGCTAACCCGGACGGTTCGACGGGTCGGAACCGGAACCACGACGATGTACCGCGGCCTCGACGCTAACCCGGACGGTCCGACGGCCGCAGAAACCGAACCACGACGACGCACCGGGCCTTGATCGCCTTCTAACCCGGACGGTCCGACGGTCGAACCGAACCACGACGAGCATCGGCCTTGATCACCTCTAACCCGGGGTCCGACGGGTCGAATCGGAACCACGACGATGCACCGTGATGGCCAACCCGGACGGTCGACGCGGGTCGGAAACCGAACCACACGACGTACCGCGCCTTGATCGCCTTAACCCGGACGGTCCGACGTTCGAACCGGAACCACGACGCACCGTGGCCTTGATCGCCTAACCCGGACGGCCCGACGTCCAGAACCGGAACCACGACGATCCACCGCGGGCCTTGATCCTCTAACCCGGACGGCCCGACGTTGAACCGGAACCACGAGATGCACCGTGCCTTGATCGCCCTTGATCGCTCTCAACTCTTGATCGCTTCCAAAGGACCCTCACTCAAGAAGGGGAGGGAAAGTGTGCCTCCTCCTCATCCGGGGTATTTATAACCCCACATGGGCAAAAGTGGTAAAACCCCTCAAAATGGTTCAAACTCAAACCGCCTCTACGGCGGGCAAACGCTCATGGCGGCTCAAATGTTCAGGCTGCGGCTCATAAGGCACAGGCTTAGACCACATGCGGCTAAGATGAAGCTGAGCTGACAAGGCAGACGCTACATGCCTACAACGCTCACAACGAACGGCCCTCCATTCAACCCGGTCGTCACTGACGTCATAATCTGACCGCATCTGGAATGGCCGCATGACCCGCTGAATGGCTCACAATCTGAACTGACTGAATGGCCCAGACGCTGCCACGCGAATGGCTCATGACGACCGTCATGACGGCCTGACGATCAACCGACCCGCGAATTCGACCCGCCAAAACTGCGGCACGACCTGCTGAACGCATGACATCGCCACTGGTATGATACGCTGGGCCGACGGCGGCGTTCACGGCCATCCCCGGCGCGTCCCTAAATGCCTGAAAACTTCTGTTAGTATCCAAATAGCTCCATAACCTCAAAATCTCGCCTACACATCTACTTCTACAATCATAATTTATTTTTTATGACAATTTATTCTCTCAAAATATATGATTCATGTCTGCGACGCTTGAAGAATTTATTTTCGAAAGATTTGACATATATTTTTGGATGATTAAGCTAATGTCATCCAAAAATAAAACGATATGGCTCTCAAAATACCACTAAAAGCACAAATCTTGATGTCGAAACCGATGATTTTGAGTCAAACCGATCGAGATCAAGCACTTAAAATATCATTGGAATCTTTGGGACATCAATTAAATCTTAAAACAGCTCTCAAATATAGAGTGTTTATAGTCAAATCGAAGGCTCTCGAGGGATCTAACGAGCCTAAGATCTCATAATTCCGACTTCATTTGAGCATCCAAATGCTCAAAATACATCAAATGATCAAGGAATTATCCTGAGCCGTCCGATCGAGGGGAGTGGTACGGGCTTTACATGAATTTACAAGAGTGCCCCTCCTCCCATCTATAAATAGGCCTTCATTCCTCACACCAAAGGGAGGCTAGGCCAAGTGAAGAGGAGCTGAAACAAGTGAAGAGGAGGAGCCACCGCTCGACGATCGTCAACCACCACCGCCACCGCCAGCCATCCTTGCCACACAATCCAAGCAAGGAAGAAGAGGAAGAGTCCGAGTAAGGAAGAAGAGGAAGAGTCCGAGCAAGGAAGAAGAGGAAGAGTCCAAACAAGGAAGAAGAGGAGGAACCCAAGCAAGGAAGAAGAGGAAAAGCCCAAGCAAGGAGGAAGAAGAAGCTCTGAAGCTTGAAGATCCTCCAAGCAAGGTCGCACCCCTGCTCGACGGTCATCAACCACCATCACCGGCCACCTTCATCGCTAATTGTCCTCGTGATCTCCACCTACTACCAGCAACTATTACAACCTCGATTGTTACATAGCTCTTTTCCTCCCTCATATGCACTCAGAATCCCTTATCGAAGACTTTGTACTCAAACAGACATATAGTGGAAGCTTTTATCTAGCCCCGTGGTTTTCCCCTCTTCGAGGTTTTCCACGTTAAAAATTCTGGAGTGTCTCTTGTTCGCTCTTTAATTACCTGTGTGTGTGTGCTGGATTTCACAACAAGGCTAAGACGTAAACTTTCACTCTACCGCGACTGGTTTTCTAGCACGCAACAATGTTATTTATTATTGTACATTTAGTATTATATCAATGCACAATACTTCATAGGTAATACCTACCAGGTGGGTAATGGTAAGCTTTTCTCTCTTTTGGAAGACCCCTGGATTGAGGGTGCTTCCTTATTGGATTTGCTAGGCTCTCACGGGCAACATGTACTAACTCCTCTGGTTGGATCTAAACTAGAATCCATAATTGCCAATGGGCAATGGCATCTCCCTATGCATTTTATTAATAGTTATCCTAATCTTTCGAATAGGATTTCCACTTTATTGATCATGGGAGGTGCTGATGAAATCCTATGGTGCAGACAGAGAACACCTTCAAATATAGATTATAAAAAAGCTATCTTTGAACATCTTCCAGACACGGGTTGGAGTAAAGAAATCTGGTTTAAGGGGTATGCCATTAATCCTGCACTTTACTGTTGGTTAGCATATCTTGGAGGGTTAAAAACATCTGATGTTCTTGCCAGGAGGGGCCTAGGAACTACATGTACTTGCTGTTTTTGCAATTCTTATACTGAAACACATGCTCATCTCTTTTTTGAGTGCCCTTTCTCTATGAAATTAATTAGAGCTGTATTACCTCATGGACATTTCTTCCTCCTGCAGTCCACACTCCAACAGGTTTTAGGGAATGTGGAGGATTTCACTAACAAATTTTATAGTCGAATACATTATTTGATTACAGCTATTACTGTTTACTCTATTTGGAGGGAGCGAAATAACCGTCTCTTTTCATCCGTCTATTCCTCTTTTTTCTCTGTTGCTTCTCTGATTCAAGACAGAGTTATTGCAAAAATTGTTAGATGGAAAAATAAAAATGTATGGGACACTCTCTTGCAAGAATTTGAATCAAGAATAATCGTAACATAGGCATACATGTTTGACCGGTTTTTTCTATTATTCCGTGATGGCCTGGGCGTTCATGGTATCTGTTGGAGGGTTTTTGTATGTGCAGTTTATGTTGTTTTGCAGGGGGGTCCCTCGTTTTCTTCTGGTGTTGGCAGGCTTCTAATATGTTTTTGGTGTTATCTGGGTTACGGGTGCTGGAATTGGTTTTATGGTTGGTGCGGTTTATGTTGTTTTTGGTGTTATACCGTGGTGGTATGGGCGTTTATGGTATCTGCAGGAAGTTTTTTGTTTGTGCTGTTATGTCGCATTGTAGGGAGGGTCTCTCGTTCCTTTTGGTGATAGCACGATTCTAATATGTTTTCTTTGGTGTTATATTGGGATACAGGTGCTGGAATTGGTTTTATGATGCGGTTATATGCTGTTTTGGTGTTCATACTGTGGTGGCATGGGCGGTCATGGTAACTGCAGAATGGTTTTTGTATATGCAGCTTATGATGTTTTGCAGGGAGGGTCTCTCGTACCTTCTGGTGGTAGCATGCTTCTATTTTGTTTTTGGTGTTATATTGGGATACGGGTGCTGGAATTGGTTATATGGTTGGTGCGGTTTATGTTGTTTTGGTGTAATACTGTGGAATGGTTATATACTACGGCTTGTTATCGCCGTAAGGAGGAAATCGATGGTTTATGGCTTGTGCTGGAGGGAAGTGTTTCTGAATTTTTGACAGGGAAGACTGGATGGTTCTCAATTGTGTTTATTCAGGGAAAAAGGGTTTTGGAATGGACAATGATGAGATTCATGCTGCTGGTTTCTATACCTGTTGCAGCTGCGCACACCTTCAGGAGGGACTGCATCTGCAACCGCTTTTTGCTGAGGGGTTTATACCCGTTATATTCGGTTTTTGATCTGCGATCGCTTGGATGGCAGAAGGAGTCAACCGAAGGCTGTGCCTTTGTCATATGATAGTAGGCGATCTTTGCTCTGAGTCCATTGTTTCCTTATTTTGAATCATAGTAAAGGCTGCCCGCTAAACTCTAATAGTATAATATGATGTGACACTTAATAAATATAGAGTTATTTTGTATTAGCTAGGAAGTATTGTATATTCATGTTTATATAGATGTTATTTATTATTACATGTAGTATATCAATACATAATACTTCATAAGTAATACCTAATACTTTTATAAATAATATAACATCTTGTATTGGTGATCACATTTATATAATATTATTAGAGTTCATATGTAGAGCTACATTCAGACTTTACATATAATAATGTATCTTTTCATATACATTTATAAACAACATTACTTAAAAGATAATAGGTATTTATATACATACCACATAATTTTATATATATATACTTATTTAACACATCAATTTTAATATTTATATGCATAATAATCAAAACTTTGACGACATATAAAAAATACTATTATTATTTTCTTTTAAAAATAAATACATCCTTTCATGCATAGGTAAAATATTAAAATTTTAAATACTAAACTGTAGGTGCTAGATATATAAAACAAAAGCGTTCATGTGAAATTAAATTTTGCACTATTGGAAAAGACGGCATTATGCAAGAGCTGAACTTATAGGAAAAAATGGTCACAAATGGCCATTTACGATTATTCTTTTATCTCAAAACAAAGTGCTAAAACATATGTCTAATTGCGACCAGATTACGCAATAGAGAACATCTCTATGGAGCCAAGCATTTCTCGCAACAACTGTTCACAAACACATGGGACTCCATCTGACCTTTTGAGACCAAAATTGATTGTAATGTGCTAATATATGATTATTTTTTTACTGCATTTATCATTATACAACATACTATATCAGTTCCACGTCCTAATATATGACCATACAAACTATAATGTTAGTTCTATATCCAAATATATAGTCTTGCAATTTCAACTACAAACATTCCGTACAAATTCTCAAGCATATAATTTAGTTCAAGATTCAGATCATGCAAGTTCCAAACTGTAACTAACGATGCATGTCCAATTTTCATTTAACTACCAAGTTAATGCAAATGTAGAGTCGGTTCAATTACATAGATAAATATAGTTTAGCTTAGGAGTCATATATGTTAATAGTCTAATCAAAGTGATACTCATTAATTTTCTTAGCTCACCCAAGTTCGTAATGTGGAGTTTTATTTTTGTGTAGGTAGAATTTGATCCTAACATCTTGGCAATAGCTTTGAAGAGCCTTACCAACTGGAGTAATTGACAATCATAGATGCCTCTCAATGATAATATATGCAAATGACACTATAAAGTTAAAAATCTTCTACTCATCACCATCATTGTTATTATCATTGTCATCATTATGATATCCACATAGAGCATCCTGTTATTGTAGCTTTATTAACATTCACCACATCATTTTCTTGACCATCTATTTTATGGCCAATTGCACTTGATATTGGCATCCTTTTGATCATTGTGATGTCGATATGTATTAGCTTTTGTTATAAGAATGCCCTCCAAACTCATACATGCGGCCCATAGAATGCACCCCTTCTCGCTACAGCTTCAATCAATGCATCATGGTCGAAGTCATGTTGACTAGCATCTTCCTTTATCTTAAGATTATAGCCGTCTCATATTATTCCTACATAGAATTCAATACATGCAATATACATTAATGTTTATGATTCATTTAACTTAGCAAAAAAATAATGATAATTAGTATCTTTACTTCATGCAAGTAAGTCTCTTGAGTGATTTGTGACTATCCTTTTCTTGAGAGTAAGTTTTTAGAACCCACCCTTGAGTTTTTATTTACAAGTCTCCATTGGCCTAATATAGGTGAGGCCATCTCACATGACATCATTTATCCATTGAAGGTTACAACTTTTGAGTAACTAGAATGATCACTATTGACTATATGACCTCCTATGGTGCATTAACTTGTTAATGTGTGATCTAATATAAAAATATATTTTAGGATAATAATCTTATGTCACTTAAAGGGTCTTTTTTAATAATCTCTATCTCTCCCTCTTTAATGTCTCTTAATTTGATTTAAACAACTAGATTATCTCTAAAAAAAAGTGACATATACCCCATTATAGTAATATGCTTGTCACATTTCTAGTTGATAAAAATTCAATTCAACTTGTAATGTTGTTCTTGTATTTTGGATGACACTTTAACTCCATTGTTAATATAAAAAATCTAAACTATCTAGTTGAATAAAATTTAGCTAAGCCTTAATTATATTGTTTCAAATAGCTTCAAAAATAGGCTTGAGTCTAAGTTTATTAGTTTAAATTTTATCATTAGTCAATTTCATACAAAGTTATATCAAATCTCTATTATGAAAATCTATGAATATTTAAAGAATTGAGTTTTAAAAAAATTTAAAGATGGAAGTTATAAATAATTTTTATGATAAAGCTTATCATGATGTGGTTTAATACAATATTAAGTAAATTAATTAAAAGAGCTATTGTGATGTTTTCAAATACACTATGAATAATAAAAATTAGAAGAGTTAACATGATATGATATATGATTAAATTGACATAGTTAACATTTATTTAATGGTGTTACTTTTAAGCTAAATAAATACGATGGTAAAAAATCAAAGTCAATTCATACAACAATTTAAAAAATTCTTTTGGTTAAGTCCGAATCGCAATATAATATTTGACTTAGAATTTCTAAAATTAAATTTAGAATCATTTGAAATCTAACTTTTGCAAATTTATGGTTGAAGTAAAAGTTTTAATGAGATGAATCCAATGACATAATAATGATCTAATTCAAGTCCAGATGCAAATAAAGCATGTGAAGTTAGATTAGGAATATTGGGACAATAATTAAAGAGCCAAATAATCTTTGAATCTTAAATACTTACTATTAAATTTAACATCTCTATGAAGAAAATTAGATGAGCTTAAAATTATCAATTTTGCAATTATTTATGCACTTAAGTGTTAAAATAAATTATCTATAATGAAGGAATCAATACATGGGCCATCCTATAGAAGATGAGTCAAAATCACAAAAATGCTATTTTACAAAAAAAATTAATTAGACTTCCATTCTCCACACGAGCTAGCTTAGAGTTTGGATTTGTACTTGAGAATAGAGAGAGTTTAGCAGTTTGAACAACTATAGAACCATGCTTAATGATCAAAATTGATCACCACCACGATTATTCAATCATTATCTCTCAATTATTATTGTTTGATCACTATTTCTCAATTATTATCACCAAATTATCATCTCCCAATCGGTATCACTCAGCAATTATGTTTCGATTATCATCATCCAATCATTTTAACTTGATTGATACCATCTGATCGTCATCACTTGATCAATATCTCTTGATTATAACCTCATGACTATAATAACTCGACCATCATAACATGATCCCTCTCCACTACATCTGTTCCACAATATCTATTATTGTTGCGTGAAAATCGCCGGTAGAGTAAAGTTTTCGCCTTAGCTTTTAAATCTAGCAACACACAAGTATTTAAAGAGTGAACAATAAACCTCCGAATTTTACGTGAAAACCTCAAAAGAGGGAAAACCACGGGCTAGCCCAATAAAAGCTTCCACTATATCTGTTTGAGTACAAGATCTTCCGATCTTGGGATTAATCAGATATGAGAGGGACAATAAGTAATGTGAAATAAATGACGATGGTGGTGGACGATATGATGTCGACGAATGATTGATGATGATGTCAACGATAGTGGATGATGATGATGACGACGTGGCGATGGAGGATCGATGGCGCGGCGGCGGCGTGGTTGATACCGTCAGTGGTGGCACGTTGTGCTTGGAGGATCTTTAAAGCTCTCCTCTCTTGCTTGGCCTCCCTCATATGAGGAATAAAGTATTTATAGTGGAGGCCTTAAATACATGCAAAATCCGAACCACTCCTTTAATCGGACGGCTCATGATGATTCCCTCCATCATATGATATATTTTGTGTATTTGAATGCACAAATGAAGATCTTTTGGAACCGGCCGAGACGCCGATTTCGATTTATTATAAACACTCCATATTTGAGAGCTTTTAGAATTTAGAATGTCTCAAAGTTTTCAATGATATTTTAAGTCTTGATCTCGAAGTTTCAATTTGACAATTACTTTCGATCAAGATTCGTATTAGAGGAATTTTATCATATCAATTATAGTTATAGTAAATCAAATAAATGCTTTAATCATATAATATTGTTTTCTCTGTTAATATATATAAACAAATTTTTATAACCTCAAATGGGTAAAAAGATTATTCATCTAAACTAGCCCTCATAAATTTCTTCCATTTTAAAATTTCAAGATGAAACTCTATATTTTTTTATTTAATTATAGACAAAATTTTTATATGAAATTAGTATGTTAATCTCTCTCTTATCAATATGAATATTCTACTACATAATATTTATAAACATAATAAATGGCATTTTATTTGAACCTCACATGTATACACAACATGCTCTTTTAGGGGATATTTGGTTGGTTAAAAATAGAGTGTAGTGTAAAGTTAATGTAATATTTTTGGTTTATTTTAAATTATTTGAATGAAAATTCTGCAAATGCTGAATTTATTTTTTCATGTTTAATAGAATGTATTTAATGTAAAGTGTTTTTTTTTTTTTCAGATTATGGGTGGTGGTAATGGTGTATATTATCACCAGTCAAAACAATTAAAATAAAAATGAAATTAATAAAACCAGTTAATGACAGTAATGACTAATGGCGGTAGGTGATAGCGGGCAACATCGGAGACAGGCAGCGAGTAGTGCGGTTGGCGGATGACGTACTGTTATTTCTCACTTTCATACGGATCAATATATTTGAAATTCAATCAAATTGTATGAAATTTAAATACATCATAAATCACCTTCCAATTAATTTCAGATACATTATAAATATTTTTTATTTTTACTTTACAATATATCAAATATTTAAAAATTTAAAATTCAATATTTAATTTAATTTACACTCTAAATACATCAAATCAAACGCCTCTTAATCAATGGAATTTCAACATATGGCAGTAATTATAGGGCATGCTTCTTTGCATTGGACCCGTACACATTGAATTGATTATGTTTGTACGCTTTATCCATATATCTTGACAAACACACAGACAATTATTTATCAAACATTGCAGCTAAGAAAAAGAATTGCCACCTCAATCCAGACTTCGTTTGAACGTCAAAGATAACTCACTTTATACTTAGATAGCAGTGATGATATTTGAGAACTTGATGATAGAAATTTTTTTTATTATTCTTGAAGCTGTCATGCAGAAGTGATTATCAATAATAATAATGGGAGTGATATCATATATATATATATATATATATATATTCTTTTAAGTCTTATCAGCATCTTCTTCATATAAATATTCTACTCTCAAATAATACTAACATAATCTAAAATTATTCAGCTTAAAAGAACTAATATCAATTTTATTGCGGATAGATGAACCAATTTACAGTACGCTCACAGGCAATCCACATGCACACGGAATGCAGTACGTACGTCGGCATTAATGGAAAACACCTTTATCTGTGGACCGAAGTAATTGATGCTGTATACGTGAAGTCGTTCAAACATCAAATCTTTTTCCACGCATTAAAATCTGCCATCAAACGTTAATTTGACAACATGATTCATGCATAAGAGTGCTGTAATCTTTTTTTCTCGGTGGGCCAACGTTACAGCCGATGCTTTCAACGTCATTGTTGCATTTTACTGTGCAAAACTTTATTGCCTCAATTATATGCTACTCCCCAAATGCAAAGATCCATACTTCGGTGTTTTCATGGGCCTTTCTTGCGTTGGTTTGTAAACACTGTATAGGAAGAGAGTAAGGAGGGGAAAGAGAGAGAGAGAGAGAGTTAGGAGAAAGAAATAGAGAATAAAATCATCTTTCTTAATTCATATTGAGTTAATTTATTCGTAATTAAGTTATACTCAACATATTATTGGTAATATATATGGGGTTGCGTTTTTAATAGGCAAATTAATTTATTATAATTTAAAAAACCAACGAAAAAACTAAAATCAACAGTTTACTGTCTTTAGTCAGTAAGACTTAACTACATTAATCAATTAAATCATTAACAAATAGATAAGCATTAATTTATTTGGATATACTTAGGTTTCGAATCAACAATTTATCGCTGCAATTATTATTAATTTTCGTTTTTCATACCATCATAAAATTAAGCCTTATCAGCTAAAAGCTGAGTTATTCACCAAACTAGTTTTAGAAACCACAGTCCCATCTTCTGACTTGTCGACCATTAAATTGCCGATCAGAGGAGAGGAAACATAGTAAAGAAAAATAAATAAATAAATTGTTAAATTTTTTTGAAATATCGTGCAAGGGGTTGCTGTTTATAATGTCAGTTTATTTAACAATAAGAAATTAATTTCAAAAGTAATTGAAATTATTTTTAAGCATTTTCAGCACTTCGTAAATAAAAAAGGAGACTACAATTGAGGTCTTTTTTTTTTATATAAAAAAAACTTACATTTATAGGATTAAAAAATAAGTTTTATTCATAAAAGCTTAAAAAATGTTATTACCACACTTTTAACACAAAATAAGAATTAAAATATAAATTTAAAATTAGAATTGCCCTATGATTTCTCCTCATACTAGTAATTAAGTAATCTAAAATTAACAGATAAAACTTCAAATTTTCAGCCCAAATAAATTTTAAATTTTAATTCAATACAAATAAATTCACATAATATAAATAAAATTATTAGATTTATCATGATGAAAAATATTTATGAAGACTAATTAAAAACTAATAAATACTTGAGATTTACACACACACACACACACACACACACACACACACATATATATATATATATATATATATATATATATATATATATATATATATATATATATATATATATATATATATATATATATATATATATAATGTATTTATTAAGTATGTGAAAACGGGACTAGATATTGAATCCGGAGAAGATGTTCAAAATTTAATGATTCTTGGAGTTGAATGGGATGATATAATAAATATTAAAATGATAAAATATTATTCTAATTAAATAATAAAATAATATAAATATATGATAAAAAGAAATAAATAATATTTATAATAATTATGAATTTTAAGATCAATATAAAGTTGAATAAGATATAATTATATGTATTATAAAATCCAAATATGTGTATATTAAATAATTTAAAATTTTTTAAAAAAATCATAATATAAACATAAGTATAATTTATAATTAGAATATAATTTTAAAAAAATCTCATTTATAATAAAAGTAAAAAAAATCATTATAGAAAATTTATTTTAATGCCTTGTAAATTATTGTTAATATAAAAAATATTATATAAAATATTTAAAAATATTATTAAAAATCTATCTATATGTATATTAAAAATATTTAAAAATTTAAAATAAAATTATATCTGTATTTATGAATATAATTATAAATTATAAATTTAAATTATAATATTATAATATTAAAAACTATTCTTAAAATGTTATAAAATATAATATATAAAATATTTATAAAATAGTATTATAAATTTACTATTTTTAAAAGACTCTTTTATATTATAAAATACAATTTATAATAAAAAACATAAAGTTAAAATTTAAAATATTATTTTTATATTCTTATATTAAAGCTCATTCCATAATAGTAAATCTCATATCATATGATTCAAAATTTTCAATATTAAAGCCCAACTCAATAAGCTTCGGTATATTACTTTTTTAGTCTTATATTATAAGAGAAAGAGTTTTAAAGCATGAACTTTGTAACATATTTGAGTGATGATTTGATGGATATGTTATATTTAACTTAATTTAAGCTTATTATAATAATATTTTTTTTAAAAAAATTTAAATAATATATATTATTAAGTAAAATATTTAAATAATATCTTAAATTAATTTAATATAATTATTATTGCAACAAGCTGATTTTTCAAAAATTGGAACTAGTTCTTGGATTCATCAAGTTTTGATCAGTTCAACGTGAAGGGCAATTTTTAAAATAATGATATTTATGTATCTAATATCTAAATAAGCATATTTTCTTATATAATATTTAAATTCTAAAATTACATCTAAATATTAATAATAGTACTTTTTTAAATAATATTTATCTATATATATATATTATATAAATATTAAATAACTATTAAAATTTAAATATTAAATATATGTATATGAAAATATAAAACAAGTGAAATATGTATGTAAATTAACCTAAATATTTATATCGAAATAAATTATCTCAGATAAAAAATGGGCCCACGGCATGGTAACTTGGTGCTTGACGTGGGCGGGCAGTTGCACATTCAAAGTTATGATGATGGGCCAATTTGTTTGCACGACCTCATTAAAGAACCCACCCACCAATTGAAAGCACCAATATTAGGAACGTTACAAATCTATGAAATTTGAATTTCTGGCTGTCGCTGTTGACTCAGATCACTGCAAATAAGCTGTCCTTTTGATCATTTACGTGTAAAGTTAGGATGATGCATCGAGTAGGATAAATTTATTAATTGTACGAGTGTTAAATGTAATTATTGTTGATGATGGATATAATTAGAGTCAAATATGTTCATGAAAATAAGCATGATATCAATAAAAAAATGTGATGATGATACACACCACTTTCTTGTAAGAATAAGTTATAAGATAACTAAAGTTAAATAGATGAGTCAAAAAATATGAGATGAGAAGATCATGAGAAATATCCCATGATGTATGATTAATTTCTTATTCTTGACTAGTAAATAAGAATTTATTGAAAAAAAATATGAAAGTGTTGACATTATTAACTTTTTATTTGACAAAGTAATATATTTGATGCTTGATATTATTGAACTTGGCCATTGATTAGTCTCTTACTAGCATCTTTTGTAGAATAGACTAGTCATTGATGTGTCGATGACTTTTCATGAAATTTACTTGATAACTTCCTCATTGATCCCATCATTGTAGTTTCTAGCACCCTAGTCTACATCGTTCACCAAGGCTACCTCATGTCTTAGATGAAAGCAAAAATCATAATAGTAATCCAGATAGGTTTGGATCATGTTCTTATAAATACTCTAGGGTTGGAGGTGATGGAAGCATCCTCAAATTCAATTATTTGAATGCAACCGAAAATTGCAAGAGCACTAGTCTCCACCTCAATGTTAGAAGAAACAAGCTAGCTATCTAAATAGCAACAAAGTATTCACTCCACATCCTTGAAAATTGAGAAGAGGAAGTCATAGATGACAAACATATTCTTTAAAAAGATTTCTAAGATAAAGCCACCAACAAAGTTTAAAGTATTATACCATACCTTTGTCACAATCCAATTCAATGTAAACCTTCATATCAAGGTGGCTCACATTGCGTCGAGATCAAAACAATTAATTAATTATGCAAGATCTATTTGAAAGATTTTTTTTCCTTTAATTTTACAAGCATAGAGCCACTAATATCATCAAAATATCATAAAATAAAAGTAGTTAATATCTGATCATATCACAACTATATAATCAAAAGAATATACACAACAATTATGGTATAATTTTTTCATCAACAACACATGTATATTATCATGACTATCAAAAGAAAATATCTAAAATAGAAACATACCTAAGATCAGGCAATAGGAACCAAAAGCCTTTACTCAACCTAAGTCTTACCCTTTCATGAAATAACACATGTGAATACAACAATGGTGAACAACATAGCTTAGTAGGCTATTTGAAATATACTTTAATTTTCAATACATAAAACATAAAATAATAGATATTTGCTATAAGAAAAATATCATTTTATAAATAATAAAATGTACCTTAAATAAATTAAAATAACATTTCAATATATCACATAATGTGTCTATCAAGAGTTTTAGTATAAAAAAATAATATCTATCTTAAGCATACGTCAAGCAACCATGTAGTCAACATGATGCAGAAATAAAATAAAATAATATGAAATAATAATTTATTTCTTTATTTAGATTATTTTATAGTTTTTCCTTCACCTCTTATAACTTCATTTGTTCATATTTCCCTTTGCCCCTTATATCTTTACTTCTACTTATACTTCAACTTGTTCACATCTATTCAGACATATAAAATACACTGATGGATAATTTTATAAATTTACAAGCTCTTATAACTCTATTTGAATGTTATAAAATACAACCATCTAGACACCTACACTTTCTCCACTTTTTTTCTCCTTTTTGCATATATATTTTCATACTTAAGTACTGATCATTACCATTTTTAATATATATATATATATATATATATATATATATATATATATATATATATATAATTAAATATGTTATAGAAATATATAATTATCAGTTGGTATAACTAATTGAAGGAATTATATGTAAATTTGTGTAAATACATCAACATTCACAATTTACAGAATCATTTATATGTATTGCCTAGAACAATATTTTGAAGCTTTTTCTTTTTTATAATAATTTTTGTCAGGCGCAATATACTCACAAAAATATACAAAATACTATATAGCATAAAATGCTTGATGAAAAATTAATTTGTTTATATTAATATGTCCAACACAATTCATTCTACAACAAATCGAATGTTACACGGTGAAAAATTTATAAATCTTCGTAGATCTAAGCTTGAACAAAATTCAATCAGATAAAATATTAAAATTACTCACACAGGCGATGAAACTGAAATCTGAAGTAGATAAATAATGGCCTACATAAAGTAGGATAAATTTTCAACTGACCTAACGGATGAAATTGGCTATAAGACCACCAAACCCAAGTTTCTCACTTTTTCCTCTCTTTCCTCTCCCTTTCTCCCTCTAAAATGATTCTCTATTTGGGAGAAAATGAAAAACGAGAGTGGTGAAGTGGCTTTAGATATTTTATAAGAAAAAAATATTAATTAATTAAAAAGGGTATAATGGTAATTCTTAAAATTAATTTATTTTAATTATAATTTGACATAAATTTATTTATAAATTGAATAATAAGAATTTAAAAAATTGTATAATCAACAAATCTAAGATCATGCCTATGATACTCTAGTGAAAACAGTTTGGAATACAAACATGAGATGGTAGCAAAAAGCCAGCTTTTATGAAAAGGTACAAATTTTTTTAAGAAATATAATTATAATAAGAAACTTTTTATTTTCGTACTTATGATGCTCATAAGAATAGATAAAAATATGCTTAAAAATCAGAGTTATATGGAATGTGGTAAATATGGCTTGTGAATGAGACACAAAATACATCCCCAAAAATTAATTAAATATAATCACATAGAATTCGATGAAATCAACTTCTATCAAGTTCTGTCCAATGAAAATTATGAAAATTTACAAATGAACTAAACATAAAATCAACTTCAAAACTCAAAGAAAATTAGTGGACACAAAATAAAGATGCAAGTTTTATTTGGTCCAATTATTGTATGTCCAGTTAACACAACCTTGAATCTAATAAAAAAAATAGATTCCATTAACCACATAGCCTACTTTGAGTCAATTACTTCTCTATTAGATATCAACAATGCATTGAAGCAACACTTCTTTTTATTAATATCATGAAATCTCCTCTCAAGTGTCTTTTACACCTTATGCTAGGGATAATATATATTTCACCAAATTTAAGAAGCCAGTCATCACATAATTTACAAGTACTAAAAAATCATTCAAGAATTTACATTCCTTGTTAATGAGGTCAATATCATCAAGAAATAATTACTAGATTTTAAAAATAGATGCTACAAGTTAAAGATTTATAGCCAACAATGGCTTTGATAAGTCTTACTCAAGAGTCCAATGGGAGAGACCTTTCAGAAACACTCTCAACCTATAGCATCCATGGACATTAGTTGAGTTGATTAAGCTTGCAAACTACCATACCAATATGAGAAGTGTAATTGTTCACCCACTACTTCATCTTCATTAGTATAATTATCGTTATCATAGTCTTAATCACTAATTAACATATTAAAAGTACTTTTATGACATAAGGAGCTTTATTAATATCATCTCCAAAAATATTTTTAGAGCATTAATTTAGGTGCTTCTCACCTAACACCAATTGGTAGCTTAACATTAAGATTATTTAGTTAAAAGAGAAAGAATAAAGGAATGATATTTTACTAATCACTAGGGGAGAAAGAGAACATAAATACATAGTTATGGCCAACTTTATAATAATAGATGCCCAACAACCTATCATCTTATAATTTAGTTTTCCACTACCATGTGTTCATTGTGAGGGGAGACTTGTTGCAATCAAGGGATTTCTAATCAAAGGCTATGGGAAGCATGCAAATGGAAGTGATATAATTAAAAAGTTGAAAGAGGAATAATTTTAAAGAATTCTGAAGTAGTAAAAAATTTCTATCATTAAAGGAACCCGAAGGCAAATTCTCTACTTCAACACCACATTTAGCACTAAGCATGTAGAGAAATTGATTTATGTGTTTGATAACCTCGCTTTTGGAGTGAGGTTAATCGTCCCCTCCTTAGACCTAGGGTTTATCTATGCACTAAGATATTCCTAGTACTATGACACTTCTAGTGATCAGAAGAACGTTTTCCCGAAGCTTAGAGATTTATAGGGTTCAACCCCAAGGTTAGCAAGCTTAAGATAGGTAGGGCCCATCAATCCTGAACTTAATTTAGTCACACATCAAACAAATTTCTCAAACTCAAACCGATGGATCACAAACCAGCACCAATTAGTCTTACACCTAATCTAACCTCAACAAAGTGGCTAAGTTGACCAAACTAAACCCATTTAGGCTTAAGAGGACTAAACCCTAAATTAATCCAATTAAATTAAAATTGAACTCACCTAAACTCATTTAAACTTCAATTTAATTTTTTGAATCTTGATTGCAATCCAATTGAATCAAACCAAGCTAAATTGACCCTTAACCCAAGTTGATCCATTCGAACCATATATGGAAAAAAATTTAATTCAATTTGATTTAACAAAAATTGAATCAATACAAAACTCATGATCATTATAAAGACTTGATTCAACATTCTAATTCACTCTAACCCATTCAATTCAATCAATTGATTTAATTAACTCAACTTGACCCATTGACCTAAAAGGTCCAAATGAGTCAAAATCCAATCTAATTCAAATTGATTGCAATCAAAGTCATCAATCAACCCCAAATACATTATTGAAAATCTTAAAACACTCACATGACCCTAATGGAACCTAATTAAGTTAATTGGCTCACTTGACCTAATTTGGCCTAAAGATCAAATTGAGTCAAACCTTAATCCAATCAAAATTAAACCAAATCAACTCATCTAATCATTTTAAAAATGATCATTGATCATGAAGAATCACTTAATTGCAATCAATTAAACTTAACTAAGCAAATTTGACCATTTGACCCAAGTTGACCAAATTCAACCTAAACGATCAAATTTTGCCAAAACGATTCTATATCAAATTAGTTTAAACCAATATCTCCAATCAATAACAAATTGATTATTAAATACTCTCCAACAATCAATTGAAATTAATTTGATCAAACCGACCCAATTAAGTCATTTAGCTCAATTTGACCTAAAAGAATAAATTGAGCTAAAACCTATTCAAACCTAAATCAATTCAAATAAAAATCTACAATCATTCTCAAGTGATCAATCAAACAAAACTCAATCCTTCATCCAATCCAATTTGGCCAAATTGGCCAAATTTACCAAATTGATCAACTTAGCCCATTTAACGCAAGTGAACCCATATGAATCTAACCAACTTCCCATAACTCAACTTCCCTGATAATTTTCCATTCATTTTCATCGTCGAACGAGCTCCGACGAGCTGAATTGAGGGGTGTAAGGTAGACGGTGTCCGTCTCTCACTGCAGGTTGACAATAAATCATTGACCGTCCATTCAACGTGATTAGAATGGATGGATGTGATTAATCATGCTAAAAAACTCAATTTAAATCACACGATTAATCTTTGTCATCCGATTCATGATCGGACGGCTAAAAGAAAGTGCATACCCCACCATTGAGTTAGCAGTCATGTGAGATGTTTTAAAAAACTAATCACATGACGTCACGTGGAAAGCACTATCGCGTTAGCCCCAACGCTGCGCCGACTATGTAAATGAATTAATTAGGATTTAAAATCTGATTTAATTATTCCAAACTTTAAAAAATTATAACTGATTATAAAAAAATCTAAAAAATATAAATAAACTCATTTTGAAAGCTTAGACAAAGGAGAATCTAAGAAAAATAAAAGCCCTAACTCTTATTAAATGAAGAGTGATTAATTAGGATTTGAATTTTTATTTAATTTAACTTAATTAGGCTTTAATTACTTGGTTAGTTAACAAAGTGGTTTCCAATGAAATCAAAATCCTCAATTGGTTTGTGGTATTTTGAGTGTAATTGATAATTTTGAAATTTTCTCATTTATTTAATTAACTCTTATTTATAAACCTAATTTCATTAGAACTATTAGGGCATGTTTACTTTATGTTTATACATTTCTAGTAATTTTTTTCATAATTTTTGGGATTATATTTAAGATTTAATTGAATTTTTGGACCTCTTTAGCCTTAATTTGATTAAATATTTAATTAACCATAGTTAAATAATAAAAATCACCTAAATAACTTTTAAACCACTCAATTAATAGAGATGAGCAAAAGAATAATTTTAATTATTTTCTCTTCTCTTTAGGATCAAATAACTCAAAATTTAAAATTAATCCTTAATGAGTTTGATTAGGCTTAAAGGTGTTTATTTAATGTGAATGTACTTAGGGATTAGTGAAGCCAAATGTGTTATTTAGTAATGCTTAATTTACCTTATTTTAATTATTCCTAAATTTGTATTCCATTTTTTTCATGCACTCATAATTTAAATTTAAAATTGAAAGGTTGCATTTGATTGTATGATTTTGAATTAAATAATATGGCTATTATCACTAGTAAATATTAAATTATTTTCTTGATTAATCAAAAGATATTTATTAATCTAAATATAAACTAATATGAATAACTAAAAATTAAATTTGATCCTTGTATGTATAAACCTCAATTTGAAAGATATACAATATGAAAACCCAAGGTCACAGGGCTATTGATTTGAAGGAGGTCTTGATACCTCATATTTTTGGTATAACATGACACATATCTTGAAATTTGTGGTGAAATACATATTAAGGTTGAAATTATTTTGCACATATGTGTTTGAAATATCTTGAAAATTTTATAATTTCATCACCATGTCCATATAAGTAAGCATATGCATATGAATTAACAAGTATATAGTTTGGACATCATAGAAGTATAAGACTTTAAGTTGTCCCAAGGGGATCTTTGATCACCTCACTTTCACGGTTCAACAATAGCACGTGCTTATATAAATCTGATTTACTGATGATATGTATACATATAAGGTATAACTAAATTAAATTCTTCTACAAAATCTATGCATCATATTCTATATGTTCATTAATGTGTATAAATCCATTCATCCGTCAAGTGTGGGGTACTTAAAATATTATATATATTAATTAATTAATTATTTAATTAGCATGTTTACTTAATTGAATGAGTATCAAAGAATGATGAAGTAAAGTCAAAAGAGTAGTATTAAATTAATCATAGTTTGACATCATTAATCATAAGATGCCTTTTCATATTTAAATAAAATCTCTTAAGTCAAATCCAAATATAAGATTTAATAAAATTTATAAATCATTCATCGAGAGAATTAAAATATATAAAATTTAATTCTTAAAATTAAACTAAGGGTGGGGATTAAGGAGGATTCATTCTTCCTTCCTCTCTTCATAATTTTAATTAAAAAAAATAAAATCAAAACTTGAGCCTAAAAATCATTTAAAATCATTAATCACATAAAGTGTAATCATCCTTAATAAGGAATTTAAATATTCATTAACAAAAAATTCTAAACATTAAAGTCTAATCATGACATACCACACCAAACCTAGCACACATATTAAAATACTAAGTAACCAATCTTAGTTCAATGTTAGGTCAGTGATTATTGTGGATTGATATTTTATTTTGTAATATAATATTTTAGACTGGAGCTAGGATTGTATGTGCATAGTCTAAATGTTAGGATGACATTAAACTAATGATATTTTTATAAAAAGAGAATTATGTTTAAGGGACTGTTGTAATAAAAATTATAAATGCTTCTTGCTTGTAGGTGCTGCTTAAGTCTCTAAGCATAATCCATTAAGTTAGGTGGGCTTAATGACCTAAGGGGTGCTAAGCCCAAATGTATGAAATATAATTGCTTGATGTGAGTATGTGTTAAGCTAACTTATATTTTATAGATATAATTAAATTTATATTTTTATAAAATATGTTTTTTTATAATAGGCTTAGGATTAGAGCTATGAGATTTAGGATGAGTAGTGGATAGAAGGCTTAGACCTAGAGGTATGGGTGTAAACGAGCCGAGCTTGAGCGAATAGAACTCTTGTTCGTGTTCGGCTCGTTTGAAATTTGTTTTGTTCATGTTCGGTTCGTTTCTATATCGAACTTGAAATATCTGTTCGTGTTCGGCTCGTTTAACTAAACGAGCTAACGAGCTGAACATGAGTTGTTCGCGAACAACAAGCTTTTTTGACAGAGGTTCGAGCCTCGAAAAATCTTTTGCATAACAAAAGTTTTAACCACTAAGTCATGCTTGCATTTATGATATATAAATGTGTTCGTATGTATATATAATAATAATAATAATAATAATAATAATAATAATAATATGATAATAAATAAAAATAATAGTAATAAAATAATAATAATAATAAAATAATAATAGTAATAAATAATAATAATAGTAATACAATAATAATAATAATAATAATAATAATAATAATAGTAATAATAATAATAATAATATATAATATAATATAATATAATATAATTTTTTATTTCAAGCTAAATCGAATAACACGATCGAACAAATGATTGTTCATGTTCACTGCTTTATATATCGAAATGCTGTATGTCGCTCGTTTAGTTAACTAAAGCCAAACACTTTACATAACGAGCCGAACACGAGCTATTCGCGAACAACGAGCTTTTTTGACAGCCCTACCTAGAAGGCCATATAATGCTTAGAGTAATCAAATCCAAAAAGTGAAGATGAAGATAAAGAAGTTTAAATCCAAAAAGTGGAGATAAAGATAAAGAATTGAAGACCCCCATAGCTTTATCTTCATTTATAAATTAATTGTAATCCGAGTTGTATAAGAGTAGAGCTCGACTGTCCATCTCTTTTCTTTTCCAAGTTGTACAGTGGTAGTCGGCTGCACCAGCCACTTGTTCATTTAATTGAATAATGTTTGTTTGACTTATTTACTTTGATTATGTAATAAAAAATCCATATATTTATAAATTTTTTTAAAGCTTGATTGTTTGATCTGTCGCTTGGATGTGATAGGCTCATTATGAAATTTAAATTTTCTTTAAACTAAATAGCTTCAATTAAATTTAAGAACTCACAACCTCACTCTAAAGATTAAGAATTTTACCAAGAAAAATAAAAGATTTAATAACCCCTTAGCTATATAGTTGAATGTTATAACAATATGCATACATATCATCTTCTCTCTTATAAATAGGGGGTGTCCACTCTTGCACGACAAGGGACAAGACTTGACCAGTGAGAGCAGTCCCTAGTAGTGGATAACACCTATTCTCGTTAATTTAATCAATGATCAAATTTCTCTTAGGAAGTAAGTTTAGGGCTCTAGATATCTTTTTAATAAATAATAACCTAGCTATGTTGCATCTACATAAGATTAGCTCACATGATTTTGAATTATAGGATGTGTTAACTGGCAGACTTCAAGTTGTTGTAAGTCCATAAGAGTTGGGATTAGTTCACTTTCTTTAGTGGAAGTAAATTAACATATCCCAATTTTCTCAAGTAGAATTAGGTTGAGCTCTTAGTTTGTGCTAGAACACTCTAGATATAGTTTCAGAGATTATTTGTTTCTCTTTTACTATGATTATAAGTCATCACCTCTTAGGCATTTTTACAATCTTGTATTGTTAGAATCTAAGTTTTAATATTATAATGAAATATCAACTCAAATAATTATAATTTTGCTCCTCTAAAAGTATAAAGCCTCACTATAGTATAGATTGAAGAAATCACTAAAATTCATAGTATCTTGAGTGCTTCCTACTTATTCTTATTTGGAATCCATAAGGAAGTCTTCCCATTTAAAGTCATCCTAATTGATCTCCAATAACCACCAATTCTTTGATTATTAATCTTTGAAATTTTTAGAGACATTAGTTGATTAGTTAAGTGAAAGTATTCTTAGAAAATTCCTATTTATTAGGGTGTAATTAACTATGGGAGCTTGCCTCAATAGGAAACTAAAAAACTTAGCATAAAATAAACTACACTTTACTTCGTCCATGCAAAGTTGGGGAAAGATATTTGGTATATGTAGACTCATATGTCTTAGGAGTCCTTATTAGATGATTGATTCTTTTGTAGAGTGATATTCCTATATTTTGAGGTAGTATATCATTCCTTAATGTTGTACTCGACCATTTTAATAAGTACACCCTAAGATCTGCATGGTGTCCCTGCAACATCCAAAAAAAGAAAAAAAAAACCACAATGTTATAAGAGAACAATAAGATTTTCTTACTTGGTTAATAGTTGAAATGCTTGAAGTAGATATCATTTCACTTGTCCTATGAATAATGTTAAAAAAAGTGGGAAACCTACTATGCAAAAAATAAAAAGTTACTTTCTTCTTAATTAAGAATGAGGTTTTTCATAGAAGTTCAATATCTCGACTATATATTAAATATAGTGATGATACAAAAGCTACATGACAAATTGATTATGTGTGTACTTCACTTGTTTTTCTTTGGGTTACCGAAAAGATGATTATTAACTTTCCAAAATTGATGTACTAGTTGAATCATCAATCAACTTTCTTATATGAGTTTTCTTGATGTCCTTAATAACAATTGCTAATTAAAAAGTGTGCTTAATAAAATGTGAAAGGATAACTTTCATTATTAGAGATCGGTTATATTATAATGAAGTGTCACACTTCGGTGTGAGAAATATAATAGAAACTTTTCAAAGATGATGAATTATATATTCAAGCAACAAATGGTTAGAAACATAGGAGTTTGTATTGACAACTTACTAAAGAATAGTATGACACTAAAGCAACACATCTTTAATTTGAATAAGACCTTTGCCACATTAAAAATATTTAATATTTGTATCACCCAACAAAAATGAACATTTAAAATATGATCTAAAAAATTTTATACTTTTATCTCACTGCATAAGGAATCAAAATAAATCCAAATAAGGTGAAAGAAATACTAGGCATACCCTTCTCAAAAATAGCTAAGAAATCATAGTGACTAACTAAGAGAGTTATTGGGATTAGTCACTTCATCTGCAAGTTAGAAGATAATTCTCAGTTTTATTTAAAATTTTGGAAAGCATAAAGATATTTTACATGAAGTGAAGAGCATGAAACTGCCTTTCAACAAGTGAAGTTTTTCTCTCCCCGCCACCATTATTATGTTGTCCACAACTAATAGAGGATTTGCCCTTTTATCTTTGAGTGGGGGAGAAAGTTGTAAATTTTATTTTAATTTCAAAAATGTTAAAAAGTAGTAATTAATCTATAATTTGTGTGAAATCTAATTGGCATTAAGCTACAATATTTTATAATGGAGAAGTTGGTAAGAGAATTAATCATCATTGCATGATTACTTAGGTTATACTTATAGGCACATTCAACAAAGTCATTATTGATCATCCACTAAAAGCTACGTTTACCAAGCTTGATCATTTAGGAAGATTGTTGGAATGGGCAATAGAGTTGAGTAAGTTCATCATTTCTTACACGCTGATACCCATGATCAATGTGCAAGCATCATCAAATTTTCTTATTGACTTTACTCTTTCAAAGTAAGAATATAAATAATGAAGATGTGGTGAATGCGCATAAATCATGAAGATGTGGTGAAGTAACAAGGCTAAAATAGTGTATGCAAGTGCACATGCCATTCAAGTAATATAATGATGAGAGAAAGTATCATTTATAGGAAGAACTGTTAGAAAGTTTTACTAAGTACTAATCAAGTATTAACCATTATTTTTATTTAACAAAACTAAAAATTAACTTAGGTTAAAATTTACTTAAAATTATAAAGGATAATTTTAAAAACAAAAAATATACCTAATTAGAGAAAATATTATCTTAATTTATAGTTGCTTGAAATTTTCTATGAATTTTATATCAGAAAAGTCTTTTATATGTTATTGTCAAAAATGAACAATTTTTTTATTTTATCTCTATTGAGATCAAAAAGACCTAATCATTAAAATTAAATAGTCATATTCTTATACTATTGAAAACAAGTGATTGTTTTATTATCATCTCCTTATATGATTATAAGTCCTCAAATGTTCAATGCTAATGTATATTTGAATGACTTGTTTATTTCTCCATAATTATTTTTATAGGGCTCTTCTAATATCACTAAATCACACTTGATTTAATAATTATAATTACCTAGATTACAACTAAATTAAGTAGAAAAAGAAGAAGTAATATTAAAAAATCATAACACAATACTTTAAACTTAACAATAATTATCCACAAAAAATAATACAAACTTCTACAAATCTAGAGTACAACACACTTAGTTGCTCATTTGAGAAGAGAGAACAATAACATGTCATAATTGTAGAAGGACACCTAAAATAATCAAGAGTAACAAAAGATAAAATAATAAAAAATGCAATCTTTTAGATCCATGCTTTTATCCCTTGCATTTCTATATGAATTTTCCCCTTTTGGATATACTCTTTCTCCATGTAATACACTCAAACTCTTAAACTCTTAACAAAAAAAAAAAACATACTCATTGAAATCCTATCTCAATGTAAATAAAAGTGCATTCATACATGCCACATCATTCTCTCATTTATACCTACATATTCTTATAGAAGTTCCCTAAATGTCCTTAAAACACCCAAATTTGATCGCTAAAATTGTCTAAAACTAAATTTAATGGAATGTAGCATCGCAGCGTCCGATTATAATACCACGACGCTAGACTTTCTATCTTTCTAACTTAAATTTGAAGGGATCTGGCATTGTGACACTGATTCTTTAGTGCCATGGCACTTTGGTTATTGTCGTGCATTTTTAGGCTTTTAATTTGAGACCATGATGCTTGATTCTCCGAGACACTGCTTTGCTCAATAGCTAGGTGATACCCTTGAAACTCTTTTTTTTTTTAAAAAAAAAATTTAAAAGAGAAGTTCATGCTAAAAATACAGAAAATATCAAAAATAAATTTAACATTAATTAAATATAAAAAATATAAATAAAATTACATAAAACTAACTAAATTTTTGTGCTTATCAAGTACTCTCAAGCTTAAATCATTACTTATTCTTAAGTCATCATATGTATTTTCATGAATCTTTAAACTTATTTGTAAAAAATTTTTAGAATTTAAAATTATTAAATATTGATTTAAATTGAATCATAGTATTACATATTTCATTATTAAACTAAAAAAAAACTAAATTGTAATAGCCTAAATTTTTTTACTTAAATTAATATTTCTTTTTAGTTAAGTCACTTTTGTGTTAAATAATAACATAGTTGATTCCTATGAAATTTAGTCAATTGATTATCACAAATAGCCATCACTTATTATTGAAATAACCATATCATGATTTCTCTCTTGAATTCAATTGATTTAGTTTAAGTTAATAAATTTATTAAATTGCTTAGGTTGTAAGAGAATATCAATTTCTACTATTATACATAGCTAGCCTCAAGTGTTTTCTTCTCTCATACTTTTTTCCTCTTTTTTAGTAGAGGATCATTTTATTAGTCAAGTATCTTTAATGTTATTTTTTTTATACTTTTCAATCTCCTTATACATCTAATGATAATTCAAATCATTATTAATTTTTAATATATGTGCCAATCTCCAATTGATACTAGTCATTATCATATTACAAAAATAAAAATGAGATTAATTTATAATATAATAATGAACTAGATTTATAAATAATCATCTACATGTGGCATGTATTATGAAAATTCTTAACTCATTAGAAATTATTAATTTTTATAAGAGATTTTAGTTATTGATATTTTACATTATAATTCATTGTTTAATAATTTTAATATAAGACCTATTTTCCAAATTAAAATATGATTTAATTACTTTTAATTTTATTTTTCTTAACCAAATATAACTTTATGTTTTAAAAAATAAAATACAATTAAATAAAGACGAGCAATACTAAGAGTTGTACATTTACTAAATATGAAGATTTACAAAACAACCTATAATGCTTTGGCGCTGTACATAGAGATCGTCAAAATAAATCACAATTCTTTCAACCTCCCCCTCCCCCAAACTCATTTCATTCAATACATTTAAGCTAAATAGAACAAAAAAAAAGCAATGTAAGAATACTATTGTTATTATTGTTGCTCCATATAGTGATCGAATTTTCTTGCCATCGCTTGCTATCACCTATTGCTCTTATCACCCCAATGCTATAACTCTTAAACCTGGTCACTTAATTAAGTCAAGTAGCTATTTGGATGATCGAGGTTTTGAGGGTGATGTGCATTATAAGGAACCCTCACCATGCTCATACCTAGTTCCATAAGATAAAACCTTTTCTCTAATAAGAGGAGCCTTAAGAACTAATTCCTCCTCGAGCAATTAGTTTTTAAGGCTCCTCTTATTAGATCTTCTAGAGCTCAAACCAAAATACAAAGTTGGTAAATGAGAGTGGGGTGCCCATAACCTACTATTGTACTACCCTTGATTATGTTAAAAATAAAATTATGATTTATCTTACCTACATCTATAGATAACCCTTTATGAATGCCAAAACTAAGGATGACCCTATCCATTGTGACCTCATTGACATAGCCGCTCATCATTAACTTGGTAGATAGAAAATATTACCAAACCATTGCATTAGTAGTCATGCCAGTAGCACAAAAAATTATTAGTTTCTTATTCCTCTTCTTTCACTATTTTTGTGACTCTTTAATTATGAGAAATGTAATAATCTCATTGAAATCAAGGTGCCCATTGTAGTAGGCAGCACTATTAAAAAACACTCAATCCTCCCTCTAAAAAACTATAAAGTATTGGTGTTTCTTAATATTTACAAAGGACTATCTAATTATAAAAACAATGCATGAATGAGTCTTATAGCCCTTGTGTTATTATGCTATCTATTTTCCACCTAGAACTTGAAAACCCCTCTCATGAATTAAATTCTTATGGATAAGGGTAGTGGTATACCTTTCTTACACATCCCCACTCACAAACTTCTTGGAATCATATGATGTAGACTTATTTCACTTATCAATGATCTTGATTGACATTTTTCTAAGAAGAGGTTACTACAAAGTGTTGGAAACTCTTAAGGGTTTTGAGTGAATGGAGAATGGACAATGAAATTTCTACCCAAGGAGTCTATTTATAGATTTCTAGCGCTGCAACACTACCCTCATTGTCTTGCAATCTAAATGCAAGTATCATAGAATTAGTCAATAATGCTTAGGCATAGGATCAAATTGTCAAAATGGTGAAAGTTTAAGTCAAAAGATAATAAATACATCATCAAATATGAATTGACAATCATACTTATAGTACAAAAACTAAGATTAATCATTGAATACATTTATGGAGCACCTAGGTTCTCTACCTAATTATATCCTTATACTAATAATAATGTTAATTAGTTGCTCAAATTTGAATTGATTGTTAATTAACACTACATCAATCCAACAACATGATGCTTTAACACAGTAAAGGACACATGGAAATTTTACAAAATATTAAAAAAAGGCAATTTAATTAAGTTATTATAATACCAAAACACAATGATGTAAACCTAATCCATTTGTGCCTAAACACACTTGAAAAATTTTCAACATTTTTTAAACATCACACAACATTCAATCAAATATAACATAAAACATGTGGATAAACCTTGGGTTACCACTCAAGTAGTGCTTGGTTTATAGTTATCAATCTAACTAAGTCATTTTTTAGCTATCCTCAATACTAATGAAGCTAATTTACTCTTTAAGGCAATTTACCTCAACCACAACGTAGTGCTTAAGTCTTTGATAATTTATCATAAAAATATTTTGACTTTTCAAATCTTGGATATCAATAATACCATATGAATAAGCTTTAATAACAAGAAACAACTCTAGTCATTTATATTTCAAATTTTAAATAAATAATTTTACCTGGAAATAAATAATAACACTTATTGTTCAAGCTCAAATTGCTTCTTAAAGAGCTTTCTTGACCTCACTTTGGGTGAGGTTGACAATCACCTTTCTTGGCCTAAGTTTAGATCTAGACACTAAGGCCTCCTAGAACTAATACACTTCTAGTGGCTAAGTGAACACCAATCCTAAGCTTAGAAGACTCATAGGGCTCAACCCAAGGACATACCCCAACTTAAGCTAGGTAGGACCCACCTCCCCTAAATCCAAACCAACTCATATTCGCAAACAAGTCCTTTAAACCAAAATCAACTTATTACAAACTAAACTTTAACTAAGGCCAACTAATTTTCAACCATATTTAACCCCATTAGGGTCAATTTGACCAATTGGTTAAGTTGACTTAATTACACCCATTTGGGGCTTAAAAGGCTAAATCTAAAATTTGAAATTTAGCTCATATAAATTCTCTTAAGCCTTAATATAACTTGATTGAAGCCTAATTACAATCCAATCAATATAATTGATCCACTTAGCCAACTTGACCAAAATTGGCCTAAAAGTCTAATTTGAGCCAAAACATAATTCAATCTAAATCAAATCTAATCAAGGCTATAAATCAGCTCAAAATTAATGATTGATCATATTCCAACCTTCAATTGACTCACTTAACCTAATTTGACCTAAAAATTTAAATTAAGTCAAATATTAATCCAACCCAAATTAGAACATATCAATCACAATCACTTTCGAAAAGATTATTTATCATGAACAATCACCTAATTGCAAATAATTGAATCCAATTGAACCAATTTGGCCCTTTGACCAAAGTTAACCTAAATTGACCTAAAAGGTTAAATTGAGTCAAAACTTGATATAAGTCAAATTGGATTAAATCAATGCCTACAATCATTCTTAACTTTATAATTAAACACTTTTTAGTCATCAATTAAAGCCAATTTGACCAACCCAACTCAATTGACATATTTAGCCCAATTTGACCTATAGGTCAAATTGAACTAAAACTCAATTTAAAGCAAATCAATTAAAATAAAAGCCTACAATCATCTTCAAATGATCAATCAAACATGATTAAACCTCTCATTCAACATAGTTTGGCCAATTTGACCAAATTAGTCAATTTAATCTATTTAGTCTATATGAAATCATATGAGTCAAATTCAAATCTAATCTAAATTAAATCAAATAAATTGCATCAATGAGTTTTAATTTATCATTTGAACATTAATCTAATAGCCTCTTTGACTCAATTTAATCAATTGATCAACTTAACATAATTTGACCTAAATTAATCTATATGGGCTCAATTTAGCCAAACTCAATCAAACTAAGTCCAAACCCAATCAAACTTAGCATGACTAATTCTTTGGCTCCCCTTGACTTGCCCAAGTGGACCCAACCAAAGTTGAACACAATTTGGATGAAGCTAAGTGAATTAAGGGTTCCAAATTAAATAAAAATCATAAAATAGAATAATCCAAACCCTCCTTTTAGCTTATGCAGTCACCTTAGCATGCCTTGAGCTCAACTATATTGACTAGACCTGACCCAAAGTTGTTGGGCTTAGCTATTAACCAATGAGAGGTTGCCCTCACCTCGATGAAATCTTGGTTCAACCACCATGGGTTGTCCAGTTCACTTCTGGCCACCAAACTTTCTTAGTTAGTAGAGGAGGTCCAACTCACCAGTCCTAAGCACCAAATGGCCTTGTCCATTATGGGAATTTATTTATTTATTTTGAACACGATGCAGATCTTGGGGGTTCTTATTTAGGTAATCAAATATTTCATTAGGAGATAAATATATTATCTTGAAAGATAAACATAATACATTATAATGTATTCAATTACTTAATAAGGACTCCTAAGGCTGATGGGCCTTCAATATACCATTGATTTTTTCTAAACAACATGGAGAAATAGAACATGACTTATTTTAATGTAGGGTTTGCAGTTCCTTATAATGGCAAGCACCTATAATTAATTACATCTTAGAAGAAAAGGGATTCCCCTTAAGAATACTCTCAATTAAAGAAATTGACTTTCATCTTCATGTATTTAAAAGCTTATCTTAATAGGATGGTTAATTTGGAAATTCAAAAGGAAATGCTCAAAGGAGGAAGAGTTCTTTTCGAAATAGAGAAGAGATTAAATAGTAAATGCTTTAGATACTGAGATGCCAAGTAAGCATTTTAACTATCCTACTATTGAGCTTTAAATTTTTTGAGATTAAATTTATTAGAGTTGTGAGTTTAACATTTTATTAAAATTTTAGGACTTAGATTCTAAAAGCACAAGACTGTAGAAATACCTAGTTGTTAAAGACTTATTCTAGTAGGTTGCTTTAGAACTTAAGTCTAAAGTGCTTTTGACATAAGTTAGAGGCACAACTTATTTTAAGTTTTGAGAATTATTGATTTATTTTCTTACATAAATAAGTGAAACTATCTGTGAATCTTCTAGTTTTATTTTTTGCTTGGAAGGTTTCCTATCTAACACCACCTAAGTGATTTTAAAATCATGACTTGAGTCTTATAAATGCTAGATAGTTGGACTATTATATTTAAGAAAGAAAGTTAAGAGCTCAAGCTTACTCCCTAACTCTAAGATACTGTTTGGTATGTTATGCACCTAGCTAATGCAATAATTTCATCTTATATATATTTTAACTTATAATATATTTTAAAGCTTTAGGTATGCAATTCATGCATAAAATGAGATGCAATTAGAAAATGATTATATACCAAATCAATAAGAGAAAACACACTTCCCAAGAAGGGTGGTCATCCTCATAGGTTAGATTCCCCCTTATGTATAATGGGTGAACCGTCCAATTCAAGGAGTACAAATAATATGCTCCCATTATTCATAAAGTTTAATTATTTCTAGTTGATTTTAAGTTATGCCTAAGACTTTAATTATAGTGAGGTTATGAATTTTTCATTTATGTTTGAGTTAATTTTTAAATTTAATGGGATAGAAAAATTATTTTTTTCTAAGAGCCTAACATTTTTAAGCTTCATCATAAAACACAATAACCACAAAAGAAAACATATAAAAAGTATGTAGTTATATTGCACACTACAAAATAAATGAAGCCAAATGTAAATAAATAAAACCGATCAATGCGACCATTTACCACTATACACCCCAAAAAAAGAAAAGTGGGTAATCGAGCTCTGCCCTTACACAACCCAATCTTGAATTAAAAGTTTGATCTATTTAACTTCAGGATTGTCACCTTCTTCAGGGCCTCTTTAGGCTCCACCAGGAACCATCAAATAGGTATAGTCAGCTCTTGTTAATCCTAAACCCCATAAATTCTAACCTAATTTTAGGCTCAAATAAAATTTTAAAATTCCAAAATAAAATCCTAAACTCTATAAAATACACATTATAAAAAAGCATGTAGTACACCAATATTTTATATTTCAAATATGCAGACTTAACATTAGTGATTTCCAAGCCTACTTATCTTATCGGGCATTGCTTAGGGACTTTAAAAAGAATGCCATAACATCTAGATTAGCGAGAAAATAATCCTAGCCGTACAGTCTAAAATAATACATCACAAAAATAAGAAAAAATATCACATCACATCACAAACCATCATAGATCATCGACCTAACCTAAATCTAGGGTTTATGACCTAGTATTCTAGTGTGTGCAAAGAGGGACTTGTATGGTATGACTGCACTAGGCCTCGTTTTAGTTGAAGTTTGATTTAAGTTCAAAGTTTATTCAATTTACCACTAGATGGTTTCCATTTAAGTGATTTATAATTTTATTTCAATTTTAAGTTTATTTTTTATATTAAAGTTCACTTTAGATTTTATAGAATAAAGAATAAAATAAATTCTGCTTAAAGTAGAATCTATCATATCCAACATCCTAATCTTAGTAGAATGAAATCCCCACCTTGAGGTGAAGATTCATTCTAGTAATCAACCTAAGAACCTATGTATCTTAATTAACCCATTTGAATTTATTGGAATGATTTAATTAAATTAGATTTGATTTGATTAATTTTTGTTTGATTTAGTTAAAATTTTAAGGTTTGAATTTGAAATTTTGATTATTTATATTAATTTTGGATTTATTAAGTTTTAGTTTAATTTAATCTAATATTTTAATTAATGTTTAGTTCTTTTGATATATATATATATATATATATATATATATATATATATATATATATATATATATATATATATATATATATATAATCTTAAAGATTTTACCATATTTTCTTGATTAATTAGATCTAAATGTTATTTGAATTTAATGCTTTTAAATTTTTCAGCTAAGTTTGATTTGATTTCGTTAGTATATTTTAATTCGATTAATTTATGGCTTACTTGAAGTTTACTTAAATGGTTTGGTAAAGGATTAATTAATTTTTTTATGATTAGTTTAATCAAAATTTAATCATGATTTGATCATGGTCTTTTTATGAAATCAGAGTTTGAATTGATTTAGGTTATTTGGTTGTTAAAGCTTTTAATTTGATTTTATGTGTTTAGATTAATAATATTCATAATAATTTTATTATTTAGGTTTATTTAGTTAAGTTTAATTTGAAATTTAATTAATATTTAATTGAATTTCATTAATGTAGTTAGGTTCAAGTTTATGTTTAATTGGATCCAGGTTTGATTTGGTTTAAATTGAAGACTATGTGACATTTGCTTGATTTAATTTAGTGTTTGGTTAATGAGGGTTTAAATATTATTATATTTATGATTTTGGCTTGATATTTGAATTCATTAGAGTTTAGCTTTCATAAATTCAATTAATGTTGATTTTAATGATTCATTAAATCCTAATTTTAAATGATATTTCAGATTAATATAACTTCAGTGGGGTATATTATTTTTCTTTGTTTATTTGATGTTAAGATGATATTTATAATTTTTTAGATTTTTAAATTAATTATTGCAAGAAATTAGGCATTTAAATTTTGAAATTTGATAACTTATAATTCATCTATTATTTTGGCTTGAAATTTTTATGGTAAATGTGTTTTAACCTCAATTTCTCTCTATAAAAGTTTCATATCATTTTAATTAATATTTTTAGTTTAATTAAAGCAATTTAATTTTTATTTAAATTATAATTAAGCCCAAAATAACTAGTTAAAATTATAGATTTTAGATTCGTTGGATTCCTCTAAAAAAGATAAATCCAACGAGACCTTATTTGCAATTTTTGGTTGAGTATTTTCATTTTTGTGATTTTTTTTAAAGTTTTTAAGTATTTTAAAATAAATTTTAAAATAAAAAATCCTTAATTTCCTACTTATCCACATTATCTACTAATGGGGAGGAGTCTTTCCATTTTACACGGGGGATTCTCGTGGATCCACCTCAGATGACAGAGGAAATGCATCTTTGATTAAAGATCAGGTGTCCTAAATTTGGGCCACTATTTTAGTGGGTTTTAAGCCTATTTCATCTAGCGCAATCATGTCCATCCATTCCAAATACAAAAAATAGATGGCTTTGATTGCATTCCTATTCTCACCGGAGGAGCGAGGGCCTTCCGCCTAAAAGAGGAAAAATTTGACGATCTAAGCTATACTTTCATGTGATGCTTGCAAAATGATCAAGGCTCATTCCATAATAGATCATACGGTTGGATCTCAAAGTAAAGTAAATTTTCTTCACAAAGTTCCAAACCACTTAAGATGGGTGGCGGGTTTGAGGGAATACCTTGTCAAAGAAATGTCTGGCGGTTTCGCTAGTTTGGGCACCTTCGCCACATTGAGACAAATCTAAGAACACAATTTGGTGACTTGCATCTCTCAAGATCAATGTGGAGACCAAGGCTCTGCCCCTTATCGTCGGTCTTGGTCATTTTTTGGTTCGTTGGTGACGGGAAAGTTGGGTGGATGGTCGGTTGTGCTTGACTTCACTTCTGTGGGAGAAGGCTTAATTTGGGGGGGGGGGGGGGGGTGGAGGTGGTGAGGAATGGTCCTCTCTAATTTCCACATTTGGATGAGAGCCTACCAGCTATCTTTGGCCGATTTCGAGCACGTCAACTACGAGGAGTTGGATGAAGAGATCAATTTTTCTTCTCTTTCGTTCAAGAGTATGTTGGTGGGGTTGGACTAAGGAGAGGAAGTCTCTCCTCTTCTCTCCATTCTTGGCCAAGAACAATAACCATGGAAGAAGTTTGAGGTGGTTGGAATTCGGCTGGTGGTGACGAGAGCTAAGGATGGGTTGGGAACACACCTGTGTGTGTGTGTGGGTGTGTGGAATGTATAGGAATGGGTCTTGTCCCCCTTGCAACTCTCACTCCCCATCTTTTCTTCTTGGCTGAGAGCTTCTCTCATGGAGAAGTCAAAAGTGGTTGGCTATCCATGATGATTGGATTCCTTGTCCTCTTGCTCCCAACAGTCACATTCTTGGTTGTAAGATCAGCTCCATAAAATGGAGGAGTGGGGAGAAGTTGGGTTTTTTTTTTTTAAACTTTTTGCATTACTGTTGGATTTTAATCTATGGCATCATTTCATCTTCCATGGCTGCCCACCCTCTTTAAATTCACTTCACCATGTTATGGGTTGCTTCCACTTACTTAAGTCAAGCCCAAAATGGGTTAGGGGTTATAGGGAGTTCACTTGATTCAATTTTGATTTGCTTAAAATATTATTTGAACCTGTGGTGTCTTAATTTGGAATCATTGAGACACCACACATATCTTATAGGATACTTATTGAAGTGATCAGGTACAACATTAAGGTATAGTGTACCGTCTCGAAGGATAGAAACATCATCTAACAATGGACCTAATCACCTAATAAGGAATCCTAAGATAGATGAGTCTTCGTATATACCAGAGATCTTTCCCCTACTTTACATGAAAAAGTAAAATAGAGTTTATTTTATGTTGGGTTCTTTAGCTCCCTATGGAAGCTAGTTTCCATAGTTAATTACATCATAAAAAATAAATTTTTTTTGAGAATTCTCTCAATTAAAGTAGTCAATAAATATCTCCAAAGACTTCAAAGTTAGATTATCAAAGGATTGGGTATTTTTGGAAATCAAGTGGGAAGGTTCAATTTGGAAGACTTATTTTTGGATTCCAAATGAAGATAAATATGGAGCATTCATGATACTAGGAAGCCTAGTGAGTACTCCAATCTACCTATAGTGAGAATTTATATATTTGAAAGAGAGTGTTTATTTTAGTTTGAGTTGAAATTTTGTTAGAATGTTAGGGTTTATAATCCATCAACACAAGATTGTGAAAATTCTTAAAAGGTGAGGACATATACTTGTAGCCTGAAGAAAATAAGTAGCCTTAGATCCTAAATCTAAGATGCTTTAGCACATGCTAAAAGCACGATAAAAATCTAATCAAAAAATGGGACATGATGGTTTATCTCCACAAGAGAGGATAAACCTATACTAACTTTTTTGGACTTACAACCGTCTAGAGTGACCGCCAGTTAACACCTCATACGATTCAAACTATGTCGGTCAGTCTCATGTATATCCAAGATAGTTAGGCTATTATTTAACTAGAAAGGAAACTAGAGTCCTAAACTCACTCCTTAAGAGACTAGATCATGACTGGCATAAAGACATTTCTTGGGCTCAATGCAAAATTTTATAATCTTTTATATCATTTTTGACACATTCATTTGGACAAAGGCTTGGGATAATTATACCTAAATGCATGATGAAATTAGATTATGGGATAAATTAGCGAGAGGAAATGTTCTCCACTACAATGGGTGCCCTTATAGGTCAAGCAATTCCCTATCATACAAGAATGGAGACCCTCCCTATTCAAGAGTGAAGCAAGATGTTATGCGTGATTGTTATCATATACATCATTTAGCTAGGGGGTTGCTACATCTTTTATTTATCTTATTTATAATTTAAGCTTTAAAGTAAGGTTATGAGTTATTTTAAAATTTAATTATGAGTTGTTAAATGGGGGTAGAAAATTTAATTTTATCCTAAAGAGCCTACCACATCGAGGGCACACATTCAATCATCAAGCTTAAAAAAACTATGAAAATCGCCATTTCTATTGGACAAGCTAAACATAACAATCCAAATTCATAGATTTTATAAAATAATAAAAAGCTGGTGCGGCCGGGTATTTCCATATACCCTGTAAAAGAGAGAAATTGGGTAGCCGAGCTCTACCCTTATACAACCTAGATTATAAAAGAATGTTACATTTATAACTAATTGAATGCTATAGTGGTCTTCACTCTTTCCTTTTCTTTCTTCCTTTTTATTTGGTTTTTCTCTAGGCTTCATAGGGCCACCCAGGTCTTTACCTTCTAGCCACTGCTCATCCTAATCCATATAGCACTAATCTTAATCCTTATTGCAAATTTACGTATTTGAAAAAATAAAATCTAACTACACCTATAAAATAGATGTTAGCTAAACAACCATAAAACTAAATAAGTATATTTTATAAGTTTGGATTTAGCACCCTACACATGGATAATCAAGCCCACCTGTCATATTGTGGATTATGCAAAAGGGGATAAGAAACTTGCAAGCAAAAGCATTTATATTTATTTTTATTTCAGTGACCCCTTTAACATAATCCCCTGTAAAAATATTATTAGGATAATAACAACCTAGCATCTATTCTACGCATAAGTGATCCTAACATCCAGTCTTTACATGAAAAAATAAAACACAATATCACAACACACACCATTCTAACTTAGAGCTAGAAGTGGTGACTTAATATATTAGTGTGTGTGCTAAGGCTTAGTGTGGTATGTCTTAACTAGGCTTTAGAATTATGATCATCTAAGTTTGGAATTATTTAAGTTAAACATTAAGGGTGGTTTTATTTTAAGTTATTAATAGAGTTGGTGAATTTTAATGTGTGTTTTCTTTTATTTCACTCAATACGTACTTAACATCTAATGGTTGTAAAGAGAGGAAAGGGGTTTAACCCCATTCATCCCTATCTTAAGTTACTTTCTAAAGTATGTTGTTATAATTTGGTTTCATTTAGTGAATGATTTATTAAATATTTTATTAATCCTAAGTTTGGGTTAATCTTAAAGAGTCCTATTCAATCATGAAAGGCATCATAAGATTAATGAGATTGAATTACTATCACATGACTAACATTCCATCACTCCTTTTTGACATCAATAGCATGCATATGATTTTTAACTTAAATACCTATACATGCAATGTATTTTTGGCACTCTTAAATGATTGTGAATGCATATATTTTTTAGTAGAAAAGAAGGATTGCATTCCTTAGCTAAGTATGCATACACATGTATTAGAGATTTAAACAAGTATGTGCCATTGTTAAACTAGGGAAGTGAGGTAATATAAGACCTCCTTAGGGATACTTAAAGCCTCGTGTTCCTGGGATATCCAGACTATATACTTGCTATCCTAAACACATAAAAATATATACATAAACATAAGGATGAACATCCAAAAAGGTTACATATTAGAAAATTATTTACTCATGTAAAGTAAAGCTCTCTCTAAATTTGAATGCATGCATACATATGAATGAAATTAAGCAAGTACATGTCATTGTTAAATCAGGGAAGTGAGGTGATCTAAGACCTCATTGGGGCTACTTAAATCTTTGTTTTCCGAGATGTCCAAACTATATACTTACTAACATTCAAACACATGTAAACATACATATAAACTATGAAAATAGAACAATGCTTTAACATGTTTAAATTATAAGCAAATGTAATCACATAGAATATTCATAGGCAACATCACTTTAACTTTTCATTATCAATTTATAATTTTGAAAAATAATTTTAGATTTATTAGTGATACTAGCCACACCATATTATAAGATTAATCCAATACATGCAACTTATACATATATAACCATATTCATTTAATTCTTTTTATTTGAAAATATGAATACATGGTACAAGTGACATACAGATTTATAATGATTGAAAATAAATGATTAAATATTTCTACATAATACATTCAACCACATTACTTCCGAAGGACAATCAAGCCAAATAAAATTCTTTAAGACTAATTAAAGTTATTTATGAAGTTTAATTTTTGGATTTGGATTATTAAAATTTAAAGAGGAGAAATAGTATTTGATGTTTTGCCCCATCCCATGTTAGTGTCTTAATGTGTTTAAGGAAAGATAATTATGTAAATTTAATAGATTTATTAAGTTCAAATCATTAAGAAATTAATTTAATTTCCCTTCCCTAGGCTTCTTTAATTTAATTAACTACTTAATCATGAGCCTTAAATGATATGCAAATGAGTAATTAAAATTTACAATGCACTTAACAAGACCTAATGCAATGAAGCTCATGTTTAAGAGTTACTTAGATTCATGAATAATCTAATTAAGTACTTATATGATTTTCCCACACATATGAGTTAATCATATGTTCCTTAAGGTTCTTTATATTATTGGACACATAAAGAGGAACCCATGAATTCAATTTAAATTATCTAAAATATTAATCATTTTAGTTTGATTTAATTTTGCCATTAAATTACTTAATTAATCCTTAATTAACACATGCATTAATTACCCCTCGTATGGAAATGTAATTAGAAAAATAACTATGAAAGATGTCCTAATTATTTTTCTTCACCATTGCACTATTAATAGTAGTTAATTATTTAACCTTTGCTAATTAGTAATTTTAATAATTATTAATTAATTAATGAGGATAATTATAATTGGAATTTCAAATTCTTTAAATTAAATGGTCAATAAATCCCAAGAATATTATGGGAGGCACAAGACATCCCATAGAATTAACCCATCCATTTTGAGATTAATTGACCAAGTAATTAAGCCTTAATTAGGGTAATTAAGCTAAACTTCAAACCCTAACTAAGCATTATTCATTAATCAAACCTTAGATATTTTAATTTTATTAAATTATCTTATGTTTACCCTTTCCAAAATAGGTTTACTTATATTTTTTAGAATTTTTTATATTTAGTTATGAATTTTTAAAATTTTAGCTATTTAATTACATTTTAATCACCTAATTAATCTCCTAACCCGTTGGCACCATGTGGGAGCGGATGTGGCAACACTTTTCATGTGGATCATGGGATAGTTTATTTAAAACGTCGATGCGACAGCTTAGTCAGTGGTGGTGGATGCGATTTAGTTCCCACCGTCTGATCTTAAATCTGACGGTAGAGATTAATCCTGTGGTTCCTATTGCATTAAATTGAAAAATCTAACAAACTAAATCATGACGATCCATTTTAGTCATGTAGAATGGACGACTGATGATCCTTCATCTCCCGAGTGTTGGAAGACGGACATCATCTGCCTTCCACCATTTGATTCGAGCTCGTAGGACATACGATAGACTCCAAAATGTGCAGGGAGAAGATTTAACAGGATCTTATGGTGGAAATTGCATGCAATCACACTTTTCCTTACAAAATACCAACCTAGGGGATTTTCTATAGTTTTCTAGAGTTTACCTCACCGGAGCTAAAGACCGACGGTCGATTGATTAAGGTATCTTCATCTTAAAGAGACAACGCCCTGCTGAGAAGATCTCGAGTTGCCTCCCCGTCGATGCCTTTGTGGACCAAGCGCTACCGCCAAACTCACTGGAGTTGGTCTTAGAGTGGCTTCCGTGATCAAATCGATTGGGGAATGATTCATTTTGACTTGTTGGAGCTAAGGGAAGGTGTGGGAAGAGTTAATTTAGGATTGGTAGAGTTTGTAAGGTTGGATGGATGGGGCTCTTGATTTTGAATAGGAGTTGGTCTCACCGGAGATGGAGAACACGAGGGGATCGAGAGAAGCTCTAGAACAGCTCTGAATCTTCTCTAGAAGCTCTATCTCCAAGTTTGAATGGATAGGGAGGAGTATACTCTATTCCCCAAGTGAACCAAGAGCTGATATTGGCTTAGTTTGTGAGTCATCCGATCGGGGTAGGTGGCTGGAGATGGTAGTGAACTGCTGAGGTGGAGGTGTTTGAGAGGCTAAGGTAGTGGCATGGGATGGCATGGGGTGCACCTCCTCCTCCAAGTGAACCAATGGGATGCCTTAGGTGATTTAACCCTCTCATGACCCAAGGCTAAACCCAACAATCTTGGGTCAAGTTGGGTCAGTGGTCCTAGTGTCCAAAAGAGCTAAAGGTGGTTGCCAAGGCTTTGGGGGGGATTTATTTTTCCTATTTTCAATGTGATTTTGCATTAGGAATTAGGATTGGTGCAATGGAGAATTAGGACGAGCATTGGCTAGAACGCTTTGCCCTGGGGTGCCATGCGATGCCTTGAAGCACATCCAAATCAAAGAAGAAAGAGTTAAATCAAGAAAATAAAAGAATGAAGAATGAGGACCCCCATAACATTTAATAAAATTATAGTTATTCTTTCATATATCAGATTGTATATGGGTAGAGCTCCACTACCCATCTTTTCTTTGAGTTATACAACAGAGCCCGACCGCACTGACCTTTTATTCTTTTATGATAGTTTATAAAATTAATTGATGTTATGTTTAAATTGTGCATTATGATGACATGCTTTTCATAGTTTCTTATGATTGATGCTTTAATGTGTGGCCTAGATATGATTAGGCTCTTAGAAAAAAATTAAATTTTCTATCCCAACTAATTACTCAACTAAATTTTAAACAACTCATAAACCATAAAGCCTAGGATGTAAACCAAGATTTTTAAAAGATTTAACAACCTCTTAGCTAAATGTTTTATGTCTCACATCATGCATGCATATTTCTTCTTCCTTAAAATTGGGGACCTCCATCCTTGCACAATAAGAGAATGCTTGACCTGTGAGGGCACCCCTTGTGGTGGAGAACTCCTTCGTCTCTCTGATTTGACCAATAATCCATTTCATCATGTATTTAGGCATATAAAAATCCCAAAGCTTTTTTCAAATTGATGTGTCTAAAATAAAATAAAATTTGAAAAGATTTTGCATTAAATTAAGTCATGTGCTCATACCACTCATGCTCTAATCTCTTAGGGAGTGTGTTTAGGACTTAGTTTCTTTCCAATTAAATAACTACCTTAGCTATCTTATAATTCACAAGACTAGACTAAATATTTTTAAAATCGTAGGAGGAGTTAGCTGGCAGCCACTCTAGGCAGTTGTAAGCCCAGAAGTTGAACGATTTATTTTCTCTTGTGGAGATAAACCCTTATAATCACCTCTCTTAGATTTAGGTGCTTTAGCTCATACTAAAGCTCCCTAGATTTAAGATCTGAGGTTGCTATTTTCTTTGGGCTACAAGCATAAATCCTCACCTCTTAGGCATTTTTACAATCTTGTGTTGGTGGAATATAAACCCTAGCAATCTAATAAAATTCAACTCAAACATATAATTCTTTTCAATTTCAAATATATAAAGCCTAATTAGAGGATAGATTGGAATGCTCACCAGGATTCCTAATATTATGAGCATTCCCTACTTCCTTCTCTTAGATTCCAAAAATAAGTCTCTCCATTTGATCTATCCACTTGATTTCCAAAATAGCTAATCCTTTGATATTCTAGCCATGAAGTCTTCGGAGATGATAATTGTCTACTTTAATCATGAGTATTTTTGGAGAATTGCATTTCCTAAGATGTAATTAACTATGGAGGCTTGACTCCATAGGAAACTTTAGAACCTCGTTTAATATGCTTTATTCATCCATGTAAAGCAGGGGAAATATCTCTGGTATATTAGAAGACCCATCATGTCTTAGGAGTCATTATTAGTTGATTAGGTCCATTGAAGGGTGATGTCTCTATCTTTCGAGATAGTACATCATACCTCAATTTCATACCAGATCATCCTCAATAAGTACCCACTACTATTTGCGTGGTGTCCCCCCCACATCCAAAAGTAAACACCATATCCATTCTTAATTTAGATATATATTGACGAAAAATATATAATCTTTAAGCCACAAATTGGTTTAATTCAAGAGATGCAAGAAATTCTTCAAATTCAAAATTTTCAATCAAATTTGGAAAGCTAAAGTTATTGGACTTGAACTAGTTAAAAATTTTCTAGGACTTACAATACTAAGGTAAAGAAGAGCTCAAATAAAATAAAGTTAATTGGATTAATCATTCCTAAATATATTATTTAAATTTATCCATATTTTTCTACATTTAAAATTGCATTATTCTTTAACTATTTCTTATATTACCAATTTTGGAAAATATAAATTACTTGTATGAATTTAATTACCATTTAGTGTGCTTTCAAGTAAGATGAATTTATTTCATATTTTATTTAGTTATTTTCATGATTAATTACATTAATTACCCATATCTTTTTGCATGAAAATAAACCTATTCGAGATTTATCCAACCTATTCTTTTTCTCTCTCATATCCTTTTATTTTCTCTCACCTTATCTTTATAATTTTGGTAATATTTTGGAAGACATTTTTGATGATTTTTGAATTATAAATCATGTAAGATTTATTTAAATTATTTTCATAATGTTTTTTTTCATTTATTCAAATTTCAGAAGTCCATTTATTTGAATTTTGAGTTGAAATTATTTTGAATCCAAATTGAATATTCATTGCCATATTAATGTAAAATTGGATTTTTTTTTTCATTTATGGAGTGAATTGGCCGACCCTATCATGATCTATTTCAGCTAATTCAATTTTAATTGAATTAATTTAAATTAATTCAAATTTAAATTCAAATGAGTCATGTATTTGTACACTTTCCTAATTTATATATATTTATTTTTTCGAAATACCATGACTGACCCATAGTTTCTTTATTTAAAGTAATTTCAATTATGTTTAAATTTCAAAACCTTTCTCATTTAATCTCTCTTGATTGAATTTAAATTGATTTGCATTTATTTGGATTTATTCCATACATGGAAAGTCTTGGCCAAATTTATGTTAGGTTTATTTTTATTTTTTTTTGTTAAATTTGAATATTGCACTTATTCATTTCCAAAATCAATTTTGACTTTATGGAATGATTATGGTTTGCCCCAATGTGTTTAATTTAAGTTATTATAATATTTTTTGAATTAATTGTGCTTATATGAAATTTAAATTTAAGGAGCCATGTATTATGGCACTTTCCAAAAATTAAATCTCTTTTTTAGAAATTTTTGGCCGACCCCTTCTTTTCGTTATTTAATTAATTTATTTTCATTTAATAATTTAAATCTATTCTTTATTAATCTTTTTGATTATTAATTAACTCATTAACATTTATTAAAAATTACTTCATGCATGGAAATCTTTGACTAACCCTTGCATTATGGCTAAATTAAATTATTTTTAGTTTAAATTATTTTGAAACTTGATATATTCATTATTTAAAACCTGTTCATTTATGTAGATGGAATTTAATCTCATTCCCTCAGATGCATTGGTCAACCACGTATTCTTTAGGTTAATTTTAGTTTGAAATTTTTACATCTTGTGCTTTAATTTTCAATAATTAAATTATTTCTTTAAAAATAATTTCCTCTCTTTCTAACATGCCTTGGCCGGAATTCACTTGGCTTAAACTCTATTTAAAAGTGGATTTCATGACTTAATCTCTCTTATTTTTCTCCACCTTGTTTGAACCTATGCTAGTGAATTTTTTGTAGTTAAAGTGCTAAAGCTCATCTCTCTTCTTCACTCTTTCAACTACATTCAAGTACAGGCCTTCCTCAACTCTTTCAAGCCTCTTTTATTCCTTGGAAAGTTCACATCAAGTAAATTGATTTCATTGCTTACATACAAAGTCTTGAGTAAGAGAATTTATTATATTTCAATCTTTTGAATGACTGATTTTTTTGGTTTGATTTAGATTAAAAGATTTATGTGCATTATAGTTAAGATGCCTATCCCAAGTCCGGATGTGAAAAGTGGAGGGTTACATTAGGTAGTCAACAGCCAGCATAAAACTTGTCAAAATAATCATGACTTGAATCCTTTAAATCATTGTGTTAATGCTAGGTTGTCCCCTGGAAGCGATGCATTATATGGGTTGAATACAAAATAAAATGCTGAGTCGCATCTACCGGTGCAATGTTAAATAAGCAAGGGTTCTCACATTATGGATGGATGTGGGCAAAGAAGTTAGTCCATGAAACTAGAATTAGGTTAGGATCTTGGAATATAGGTACTCTTATAGGTAAATTAATGGAATTAATAGATATTATGGTTCATAGAAAGATAAATATTTTATGTGTTCAAGAAACTAAATGGGTTGGGGAGAAGGCCAAGGAGATTGATAGCTTAGGTTTTAAACTTAGGTATTCTGGTAAAAGTCATACTAGAAATGGTGTAGGTGTGATTATAGATAAAAGTTTGAAGGATAATGGTATAAATATTAATAGATGTGGAGATAGAATTATAGCTTTAAAGATTATTATTAATACTAAGGTTATCAATGTTATAAGTGTCTATGCTCCTCAAGTAGGTTTGGAGGTAAGCGCAAAATAAAAATTTTGGAATGAATTAGAGGGATTAATACAAAAGATACCACTTGAAGAAAAAGTATTTATTGGAGGAGATTTAAATGAACATGTTGGTAGAGTGGTATATATTTTAAAAGTTTTCATGGTGGTTATGGATTTGGAGTGACTAATAAAGAAGGTAGGATTATATTAGATTTTGCTTTAGCTTATGATTTTGTAGTTCCTAACACTTTATTTAAGAAAAGAGATGAACATATTATTACTTATAAAAATGGATCTAGTAAAACGAAGATTGATTATTTTAGATAAGAAAAACAGATCATTTAGATTGTAAAGATTGTAAGGTCATTCCAAGTGAAAATCTAAGTACCCAATATCAATTGTTAGTTTTAGATTTTAAGATGAAATGTTGTAAGAGAAAAAATAAATCAAATTATTATCCTAGAGTTAGATGGGGACACTTAAAGAACACAAATAAAAATATTTTTAAGAGCAAGCTATAAGAGATTAGAACTTGGGATGTTGTTGAGGAAGTTAACATTATGTGGGAAAAAATAGCAGTGAAATTAAGAAAGTTGCTAAAGATGTGCTTGGAGAATCAAAAGGAAAAGCTTCTTTTAATAAGAATAGTTGGTGGTGGAGTCAGAGTGTGCAAGAAAAGATAAAAACTAAGAAGTATTATTATAAAACTTTGTTTAGATGTAAAAACTTAAAGAATTGGGAAAGATATAAAGTGGCCTGTAGAGATTCTAAGAAAGCAGTATATGATGCAAAAAATTTAGCTTTTAGTGATTTATACAATAGATTAGATACCAAAGAAGGTGGAAGATGTATATATAAGTTAGCCAACTGGAGAGATAGGTGAAGTAAATGCATAGTTCAAGTGAGGTGTATTAAGGATGAAAATAATAAAATACTTTTTTTTAGAAAAGGATATTGAAAATAGGTGGATGAGTATTTTGATAAACTTTTCAATGAAGGATTTGAAAGTACAATTGATTTTATCAACCTTAATACCCTAAACAAAAATAGAGGATTTTATTTTCATCATCGTATTAGAAAATCTGAAGTTAGTAAAGCTTTAAAGAAAATGAAATGTGAAAAAGCAGTAGGACCGGATAATATTCCAATAGAAGTGTGGAAATGTTTAGGCGATCAAGGAATTTCTTGGCTTACAAATCTTTTAAATGTCATTTTAAAGACTAAAAAGATGTCAGATGAGTGGAGAAAGAGTTTGTTGGTTCCTATATTTAAGAATAAAGGTGATGCACAAGAGTGTGCAAATTATAGAGGAATTAAGTTAATGTGCCATACATTAAAATTATGGGAGAGAGTAATTGAGCATAGGCTACGATGTGATACAGAAGTTTCTCATAATCAGTTTGGTTTCATGCCAGGTAGATCTACTATGGATGCTATACATTTATTAAGGGGTTTGATGGAGAAGCATAGAGAAAGTATGGAGGATCTACATATGATATTTATTGATTTAGAGAAAGCTTATGATAAAGTTTCAAGAGATGTTCTTTGGAGAGTTCTAGAATAGAAAGGAGTTAATATTGGTTATATTCAAGTCATTAAGGATATGTATACTAGAGCTATTACTTGTGTCCAAACATAAGGAAGATTGACAAAATATTTTCCTATTTTAGTTAGTTTACATCAAGGATTAGCTTTAAGCCCTTATCTTTTTTACTTTAGTTATGGATGTTCTTACTAGGTATCTATAAGAAGATGTACCTTGGTGTATGCTTTTTACTGATGACATTCTTCTTGTTGATAAGACTAGAGAGGGAGTCCAACAGAAACTTGAATTATGGAGGTCAACTCTAGGGTCTAAAGGTTTTCGTTTAAGTAGATCTAAAACTGAATATAGGGAGTGTAATTTTAGTTGTAGAAGTTCTAGTGGTAGTGTTGTGACATTAGGTGAACAAGTCATTAAAAAGAGTGAATGTTTCAGATATTTAGGCTCTATTGTTCAAAATGATGGTGAAATAGATGGAGATGTTATTAGTAGAATTCAAGTTGGATGGTTGAAGTGAAGGAATGCATCTGGCCTATTATGTGATAGTAAAGTTCCACTTAAACTTAAGAAAAATTTTATAAGATAGTGGTAAGACCTGCGAAGACTTATGGTGCAGAATGTTGGTCAATAAAAGAGAAGAATAAGACTAAGTTAAGTGTTACAGAGATTAGGATGCTTAGGTGGATGAGTGGCTTTACTCTTAGAGATATAATGCAAAATGAGTATATTCGGGAACAAGTTGGAGTAGCTCCAGTGGTAGATAAGATCAAGGAGAGTTGCTTTAGATGATTTGGCCACATAAAGCGTCGACCGTCCGATGACTTGATTAGGAGAGTAGATGCATTAGATTTGCCTTATGTTAAGAAAGCTAGAGGTAGACCAAAAAAGACTTGGTTAAGATGTCAAAAAATGATCTTAATATACTTGATTTAAATGAGGATTTGACAGATAATAGGACACAATGGAGATGAAGGATTCATGTAGCCGACCCCACCTAGTAGGATTAAGGCTTGTTGTTGTTGTTGTATAGTTAAGATTTTTCTATAATATCTTTTTATTCATCTTCAAGTAATTTCTTTTGGTTTGATTGTTTTGAAATAATCTCTTTAGAACTTCTTCTATTTATCATCTTTCATAAATTTTAATATTCAAAATATTTGACATTCATGTTGTGTTAACTAAAAAGGATTTTCTTTAACATTGGTAAATGTTTTCTAAAGTCCTTTTTAAATTTATCTTTCAAGAAACTTTAAATTCATAGATCTCTTTGCATACACATAAAGGACTTTAGTAAGAAAAGTGCATTGAATTATTCTCTCAATTATTTAAGTTCATTAGTTTGATTTAAATAAAAATTTTTATGTGCTTTATTGTTAAAATATTTCACTTGACTTCTTTTCATTCTTCTTTCAAAAGATTTGAAAGATTTTCTCTCTAGTTTGATTAAATTAATTTTACAAATAAGAAGCCAATATTAGATTATTTCTTTGAAAGTATTTATTGCATAACTGTGGTGTTTATTTTTGGTTTCATGTGTATGTGTGTGTATATGGGGGGACACTACACAAATTTGAGGGTGTACTTATTAAGATGATCGGGTATGACATCAAGGAATAGTGTACTATCTCAAAAGATAGAAATCAGTTCCCTACGATGGACTAATCTCCTAATAAGGTCTCCTAAGGCATGATGGGTCTTTGAAGGTACTAGAGATTCTTCCCCTACTTTACATGGATAGTTAAAGTAGGGTTTATTTAAACTAAGTTCTAAAGATCCTTATGAGGGAAATCCCCCATAATTAATTACATCCTAAGAAAGGTGAATTCCTTAAGAATACTCTCGATTAAAGTAGACAATTATTATCTCCAAAGAATTCAAAGATAGGACTATTAATAATTTATTTATATTTAGAAGATCAAATGGGATAGATCGAAAGGACAGACTTATTATCAAAGTTAAAGGAGATGAGTAGGGGATGCTCATGGTACTAGGAAATCTAGTGAGCATCCTAAACTATCCTATGGTTGGGCTTTATATGTTTGAAATTAAGGAGAATTAAATATTTGATTTGAAATTTTATTTGAAATCTAAGACCTATAATGCCACAATATAAGATTGTGGAAAGGCCTAAGAGGTGAGGATTTATTCTTGTAGTCCCAAAGGAAAATAGGAACCTCAGATCCCAAATCTAGGGAGGTTTGGCGAGGGTCAACGCATGACCTAAATCTATGGCGAAAGTGGGCATATTATTTACCTCCACAAGAGAGGGTAAACCACTCGATTGCTGGACTTATAACTTCCTGGACTGGTAGCCAGCAAACTCCTCCAATGATTTAAAATCATGTGATCAAGTCTTATGTTTTTACAATATAGTTAGGATACTATTATTTAGAAAGAAACTAAAGTCCTTAAACCCACTCCCTAAGAGTGTAGAGCATGAGTGGTATGAATAATGACTTAGTCTAACGCAAACTTTATCAAATTTTATTTGATTTTGGACTCATTATTTTGACACAGGCTATAAGATTTTTATATGCCTAAATATATGATGAAGTTGATTATGGGCTAAATCAAAAGAGAAAAAAGGTATTTTTCTATCATAGGCTCTCAAAGGTTAAGCCTTTTACTATCTGGAAAAGATGGAAACCCTCTCTTAGCAAGAGTGAAACAAAATAATATGTATGATATTAAGCATACATCATCTAGCTAAAGGGTTGCTAAATATTTTATTATCTTGATTTAATTCCTACGCTTTATGTGAGGTTATGAGTTGTTTAAGGAAATTTAGTTGTGAGTTATTATTGGGGTAGAAAATTTATTTTCATCCTAATAGCCTAATCACATCCAGGCTATACAACAATCACCAATCATGAAGAAACTAGAAAAATTCATGCAATTTCTATTGCATAATATAAGCAAATCATCAAACAATTTATATATCTACCGTAAAAGAATAAGAGGCCATTACGGTCGGGTACCGCCGTATAACTCGAAAAAGAAATGGGTAGCCAAGCTCTACCCTTATACAACCCGATATGAAAGAATACTTACAATTTAATTACAACAAATGAATGAGAGTTATGGGGGATCTTCAAATCTTCAAAGCTCCTTCTTTCCTTCATTTCCTTGTTTCATTTAGTTGGGCAAGCTCCATAGGATCACACAGTATATAAGACTTGGTCTTGTAACTAACGTTTATCCTAAGTCCCCATAACACTAATCCTAATTTCTAGTGCACAATTATATTAATTTGATTCAAAAAGTAAAAAAGAAAACTTAGGAAATGAATTAGGAAAATATCCCAGTCACATTCCCTAAGCTCCCTTACTGTTCAACAGAAGTAATTAAGCTTAAATAATTAATTAAGTCATTATTCATTCACTAATTCTCACTAATTAAATTAAGAGAGTGATTAAGGCTTAATCAATTAATTTTCTTAATTAAGCAACCAATAAAATCCCAAAAAAATAGAGGAGGTAGAGGCCATCCCCCTAAACATTCACAAAAAATTTGAGATTAATTGGATGATTAATTAAGAAATAATTAAGTTAATTAGATTTCCAGGTAAACTTTAATTAAGCTAAAATCGCAATTCAAATTAATTAAAAATAATTTTCTTAGATTCTACTCTGAAATATCTTCAAAATGAGCCTAAGTTTGTATTTTTTGGATTTTTCTAGGATTAGTTATGATTTTTAAAAGTTTCAGCCATAAAAATAGATTATTTAAGCTTAATTAAAGCCTTAATCTTATCGGGCCACACAATGACTAATGCGGCACCCTTTTCACATGGTGCGATGAGATTGGATATTTAAGTTGTCACATCCTCCATTGACTCGAATTACGGTGGACGCGCTAACTACATGGACCTTCCGATCTAAGATCGAACGGCACAACTCAATCCACGATCTAGGAAAGGAATCAGGGGATCTAATGTGGGATTAGATCATGACCGTCTATTCTGATCATGTTGAACAGACAGTCCGTGATATATCCCATTTGTGAGCCGTGAAAGATTGATGTCGTCCGTCTTTTGCCTTTTGACCCGAGCTCATCTGAGCTCGGATTGCCTCCTAATTGATCCCACACCTTTGAGGAGGGGAGGCACACACATCCAACAGCTACAAAGACATGAAATTCAAATTTTCTTCATAAAAGACCAAATAATGTTTCATACAAGGCTCAGTTTTACAAAATTATCTCATCGAGCTAATGTTTGGCAGTGGGATTGATGAGGTAGCTTCGCCTAGTTGAGGTGAGGCCCTATTGAGAAGCTTAGTGTTTGATTTGGTGCAGAATGCTCGGTTGACCAATCCACATGCGTAAAGGCTTCGGCTCTAATCAAACTTTGATCTCCGGTGGTCTGGAAGGTTCGGGGATGGTCCGGTTGGCTTCGATGAAGTAAGAGAATGGCATGGGTGCAAGGAATATGTATTTCATCAAGTAGAGGAGGAGTATTGATCGGGAAGGTGGTGTCCTATTCAACTTTGTTCAGGGAGGAGGAATGTCGATCGAGGGAGGCTTGGGATGCTTTAGGGAGTTCTGAGGGATTTTGAAATGGCCTTAGGGACTCACACAAAATAATGAGTGTCTTTTTTTGCTCGAATTGAGGGGGTATACTCCTTAATTGCACTTGATGGATGGACGGGATTGATCCCTAAAAATATGGTGATTGGCCATCGTTGAGTCATCGGAGGGGTCATTGTCAGCTCCATGCGGCATGCCAAGAGTGGAGGAAGTGGTGGCAGGAGTCTCAAGGCTTGATTTAGGAGTATTGTGTGTTGTTGGTTCTTCGCCTTTGCCCATGGGGTTCGGCCATGAGAAGAAGTGGCTGGCTTGCTTCCCTTGATCCATGGAAACGGCTAGGATGGCTTAAGGTGGCCTACAATGGCCTAGAGTTCCTTATTAGGAGGTTTGATGGCTGCCGTGGAGATGGGAGAGTGGACTTTGCTCTTAAGGCAAGAATCCTATGTAAAGAGAGGGTGTCCATTGGTTAATCCCCTTGGATTAGAACTCATATGGACTTGGGCTAGTTTGGAGGTCACCTAGGGTTCATTTGGATCGAGTTAGGTCTACCACCAAGGTTCTATAAGTTGGTTATGGGTGATTTAGCTTCATTTGGTTAAAATAGGCTCATTTGGGTTCGGTTGGGTTGGGTTGACCAATTGGTCAAATAAGATCAAACCAAGACTTGGGTTAGGTTCATATGATGATTTGGGATGTTTTGGTTCAATTGGTTTTGATTAATTTGACCTAGGTTTGAATTTGACTCATTTGGATTCAAATAGGTCAAATGGGCTAATTTGACCAATTTTACTAATTTTACCAATTTTACCAAATTAGGTTAGGTTAGGTGTTGAGTCAAGTTCAATTGGTTGATTGAAAGTAATTGTAGGCTTTGGTTTAGTTTAAATTATATTTAATTTGGATTTTGACCAATTTGACCCTTTAGGTCAATTTGGGCTAGGTTGAGCCAAGTTGATCAATTGGTCAAATTAGGCTTAATCATGGCTTTGATCAAGTTCAATAAGTGATTTGTAATATACTTGAGCCATTGGATGCAATCGATTTGGATCAAATCATGATTTGACCCATTTTGGCTTTTTAGGCTAATTTAGGTCAACTTAGGTTAAATGACCAATTGGACTTGGTTTGGCTTAATTGAGGGTTTGGTCATATTCAATCATTGATTATGAGTGGGTTTGAGTTAATGGTTTCAATCAATTTGATATATATTGGGTTTTGGCTAGTTTGGGTTTCATTTAGGCTAAAGGTTGACTTGGTCAATGAGCTAGGTTGACTTGGTTTGACCCAATTCAAGATAATTGATTAATCTAGGATGATTATTGATCATGATATGGGATTTGGATGGGCTTAGTTTAATCCAATTTGGGTTGAATTAGAACTTGGCTTAAAAAGGCCTTTTAGGTCACTTTGGGTCAAGTGGACCTAAATGGGTCAATTGGCTTGATCATGGATTGCTTCAAGTTTAATTGAATTCACATATGGACTTAGAATGGAAATATAAATCCAATTGTAAGTGTTTCATAGTCAAATGAATTTTGGTTCATATGATAATTTCAAGTCAAAAGGGGTCAACATGGGCTTGACTTGGGTTGACTTGGGTTTGGATTAATAATTATAATTTGTGTTTATATTTAAAATAATGATTGAAGGAGTGATTGAATCATGAAGAAATCCATGGGTTTTGAGTTGACTTGGATATCATTTAGCCGAGTTCAAGAAATTAGCTACAAGGGCTAAAATTTGGAATTTGATTTGATTTGGGTTTGGTTTTGGCCATTTGGATTTATATTTCATTTATATTTATGAATATAAATGAATATATAAATGATTCATGAGAAAATTACTTGAGTTTGGAGTGATTTGGAAGCAAATTTGACCAAATTGAGGGATGTAGGTCAAAAGGGCTTAAGTAGGAAATTGATTTGGTTTGGCTTAGTTTGATTTGATTGGTTTGAATTTAGATTTCATTTATATTTATGAATATAAATGAAGGAATGCTTGATTTATAAATAAATCAACTAAATTTGATTTGGCTTGAAGGACGTTTTAGCTAAGCATATGAAGATGGTTCATATGGCTTAGAAAGGGGTTTTGGAGTTGAATTCAATCATGGGTTTCAATCATTTGATTTGGGATTGGATTTATGATATGGGTTGTGATTTGAGATTTTGTTTGGAAGAAGGAAGCAAGGATTGGGTTTAAGGTTATGGAGTAGACAAGTCTTCATAAATCCTTAAGGCATAATCTCTTCCTATGACTAACTCTTCTAAGTCTCTAGGATTAGGTTAAGTGTTCACCTAATCACTAGAAGTGTCTTAAGACTAAGGAACTCTTAGTGTCTACAAGAGTCCTAGATCTATGATGAGGAAGTTGAGAGCTCACTCCCAAAAGACAGGTCAATAATAACTTATTTGAATTACACTTTCATTCAAATATTTTGATCATATATGTGACGTGATTTGCTATAGCTCTTCAAGTTCTTTCATTTCAAGTCTTCATTTATTTTAAGGTAAAATAATTTCTTTTAAGACTTGTTTACTTCAATTGTTTCATATAAAGTCCATATTAGTACTTTAATTTTGATTAAATAAGAAATTTAATCACCTTGAGTTCTCTTTACTATTTGTCTTAATGTTGTGTTTGATGGATTTTGAGTGCAAAATCTTTTTAAATTGAGAGTTAGATATTTTGTATTTTTTTTCTTTTTTTATTCTCTTATGCTTTATTGGGGTTGCATTTGCTCGTATAGAAAAATATGGTGTTGGGTTGTACTTACTGTGTAAAAAAGTATGTGTTAGGATTGTACTTGCCCAATGTAGGAGTGTATAGAAGATTAGTTGTAATCGCATTTAATTAGTGAATTCCTAGTCACAGTGACTAGGCGTAAACATAGGCTGGCTTTTGGGTTTGATTGTACCACATGAAAATCCTCATGCGTCTTGTCTCTTTACTTTTCTATATTTAGTTTGATTATTGTTTTAATCTCTTAATATAAATAATGATATATATTATGTAACTAACTTTTCTACAAAGTTTTAAAAATTAAGTCTTAATGTGCTAATCGTTTAAAATACCCACTCTTGGGTGCCATGGTCTCTTAACATTTGGTATTAGAGCCTCATATCATTTAGTTGCTTAACATCCTTGAGTTGATCACTTCAAATGGTTCCTTGCTATTTTGATGATAAAATTTATTATTCACCTATTTTTTAATAAAACTAATTTTGATATATGGAAAGTTAGATTCTTATGGCTTTTATAAATTGTTGATTCTAAAATATGGTATATTTGCTTAAATGGGTGCCATAGCCTCTTAACACTTTTAGGGTATGCTTATTTTATGCTCCCTTATGTTTGAAATTTTTCTCTTAATTTTTGGGCTTATATTTAAGGCATAATTAAATTTTTGGGTCTATTTTGGGCTTAATTGACAAAAATTATTAATTAGCCTTAACTAATTCATAAAATTCAGTTAAATCAACTTTAAATCACTTAGTAAAAATAAATGGGCTAATGTACAATTTAAGACTCTCTGTCAACTCGTTAGCTTTATATCATTCAAATTTCAAAGTTAATATTAGCTTAATAAATTGATTAGGCTTAAGTGTGATTTTCTTCATTTGAATGACATTAAGACTTAATGATTTTAAATAGGTAGTTTAATGATGTTTAATTGCTTTGCTTCAATCATTTTATAAATCTATTTTCTATATATTTCATTCATTCATATTTCAAAAATAAATAAAAATATCTTATTTAATTACATGCTTTTGATTAATAGTGTGATTATTATCACTAATAAATCTTAAATTATATTCATTAATGAACCTAAGTATTTATGAGTATAAATTTAAATTAATCTTACTAACTAAAATATGAATCTAATCCTATATGTACAATCTACATTCATTAAAGTTATATAGTTTGGTCATCCCGAGAGCACGATAAGTAGTCCTAAGAGTGTCTTTGATTTCCTCACTTCCCTAGTTTAACAATGGCACATATCTTAAAGTTTGTGGTAAAATACATGATAAAGTTAAATTATTTTTAAATATTTAAATATCTTAAAATATTTATAATTCATCTTTATATTTATATACATATACATGTGTATGTGAATTAACAAGTATATAATTTGGACATCTTGGGAGCGCAAGACTTTAAGCAATCCCAAGAGGTTCTTTGATTACCTCACTTCTCTGATATATATAAGAGATTGCTAAATTATATTTTCTATAAAATTCATGCATGCAATGCACGTATTTATTTCTTTAAATCCTAAATTAGATATTAACAAGTAAAGATACATCAATCTATTTATGCATCAATATGTATAGTATTTAAGTGATATGTGTGTGTGTGTGTGTGTGTGTGTGTAAAATTAAATCACTCATTTAAGTTAATAATAAGAAGTGATGAAGCAAAGCTAAGAAAATATTATCTAATTAATTATAGTTTAAATCCATTAGTCATTGTGGTAAAATTTTCATATGATATTTCTAAAAGAATAAGATATATACTTCCATCTTCACTCTATGCGGGATAAGATGAGGATGGAAATATACATCTACTTCTCTTTATACATTTTCGACACCACGTAGATCCGCAAATGTTCCTATTGAGGGTGATCAGGTACAACATTGAGGAAAGGTGTACTATCTCGAAAGATAGAAGTCAACACTCTACAATGGACCTAATCACCTCAAGAAGGACTCCTAAGGACAATGGGTCTGCATGTGTACCATAGATTCTTCCTCTACTTTACATGGAAAATTAAAGTAAGGTTTATTTAAAATCGGGTTCGTTAAGTTCCCTACAAGGGCAAGCCCGCATAGTTAATTACATCTTAAGGAATGAGATCCCTTAGGAATACTCTTGATTAAGGTAAATGGTCATTATCTCCAAAGATTTCTATAAGTAGGACTATCAATCAATTAGTTTATTTTGGAAGATCATATGGGATTGATCAAAGAGAGGGAGTTATTATTGAAGCCAAAGGAACATAAGTAGGAGATACCCAAGATGTTAGGAAACTTAGCAAGGCTTTACTTTTTTGAAATTGATTTGATTTATTTGAATTGAATTTTTCATTAGAAATTTAGGACTTATGATTCCATAACACAAAATTATGGAAATCTAGGGAGCTTTGGCGAGGACCAAAAGCATAACATAAATCTAAGGAAAAAATGAGTATTTGGTTTGCCTCTATAAGAGAGGACAAACCACCCAGCTGTTTGGACTTACAACCGCCTAGGGGTGGCCGACAACTAATTCCTCCTATGATTTTAAATTCATGTAGGCAAGTCATATGCTTTATGCAGAGCTATTATTTATTTAGAAAGAGACTAAGTCCTTAAACTCACTCCTTAAAGAGACTAGATCATGTAAGAGTATGCTTAAAATGACCTAAATCTAATGCAATTCAAATTTCATTTTATTTTAATTTTTGAACAATCATTTTGACTCAGCTAATAGGATTCATATGCCTAATGCATGAGAAATGAGATTATTGGCCAAAATCAGCGAGAAGGGAGGAGGTGTGTTTCCATCATGGCTCTCAAAGGTCAAGCCAAGTTTCTCAGGAAAAGGTGAAAGCACTCCAATTTAGAGTGAAAATAATATGCATTTGTGCATGATGTTATTAAAGAAGTACTCATCCAGCTAAGGGGTTACGAATTCTTTTATCTTGATTTCTAGCCTAAGCTTTATGTGAGGTTATGAGTTCTTTATTTTTAGTTTTGAATTATTAAATTTGGTAGAAGATTTATTTTTTCTAAGAGCCTAATCCACATTTAGGACATACATAAAACAAGAAAGAAACTAGAAAAAGGATGCCACTTAATACACAAGCTAAACAAATCATCAATCAATTTATAAAACTAATCATAAAAGAATAAGAGGCCATTATGGCAAAGTACCACCGCACAAACCAAAAAACAAATTGGGTAGCCTAGCTGTAGCCTTATACAACCCGGATTACAAATGAATTTAATATAATTATGCAAGGAACTCACTATTTTGGGGGTCTTCAAGCTTCATTTCTTCATTCTTCTTTTCTTCTTTCTTCTTCTTTTCTTCTTTCATTCCTTTTTTTTTAAATGGTTGGAAGGTGGATGCTCTAAAGGCTTCACATGGTATATAAGATGAGTTCTTATGACCAATGCTCATCCTAATCCCCATAACAATCATTCCAAAATCCTAACTGCAAAAATTACACGAAGAGGAAAAGTAGATCTAGCTAACACTTATAAAACAGAGATTAGCTAAACAAATCGCCAAATCCCAAGCATATATATTGGACTTATCACCCCAGAAATGGATGACTAAGTCCACCTGGCCTATTGGATTATTCTTAGGGGTATAAGCACCTGCACAACAAAAGTATTTATATTTTTATTTATTATAGTGCCCCTTAAGAACAATCCCCTGCAAAAGATAATGGTTAGACTAAGATCGTCCTACCATTCATTCTACGTATATACATTGTAACATTCAAACTAAAACATATATCATAAAATAAAAGCAAGCATCAAACCATGCACCACCCTAACCTAAAGCTAGAAGTGGTGACTTAGCCTAATGTGTGTGCTTTAGAGGTTTTTGTAGTATGCTTAGTTATAGATTTAAGTTAGAATTTTTCTAAGTATGAAGAATGTTCAACTTAGAGGAGGGTTTCCTTTAAATAATTTAGTTATTTTGAGTTTATTTTATTTTATATTTTAATTAAGTTCAAGTTAATCCTACAATTAATTACTAAGTTATAAAGAGACTGAAAGAGAAGCGAACTTCTCTTTCCTTCCCTAACCTAAGTAATTTCTAAAGTGGATTCGTATTTTAGTTTTGTTTAGTGAATATTTTATTTAAGTGTTTTAATTAATCCTAAGTTTAGATGAACTCTAAACAAACATATTCAAAAGAAAGGCATTTTAAGATTAAGTAAAATGAACTTAATTTACAAAACATACATCACTTCATTTATTTCTCAACATGTATGACATGCATATGACTGAGTCTTAAGCATATATGTGCATACAAATGAGAATGTTTAACACACTTTATGATGCCTGCTAAGTAATTCATTTAAGAAAAATTTGAAAGTTTATGATGCATGATTTCCATTAAGTAGCAAAGGGGTTTCTTTTACAACTTTCACATGCACATATAAATGTATGAAAGGAATAAGTAAGTACGACGCCATTGTTAACCAGCGATGTAAGGTACAAGTCCTACTTAGGGCTACTTAAAGCCTCGCAACCCCGGGGTTGTCCAGACTAATGTACCATTTTCCTTAAATACAAGCATGTGCACAAAAAGAAATGAATGGAAAAGAAAGATTGCAAAAGTTGGAGTTTGTTGATTTATTTTTGTTTATGTGATTTATATGTGCAAGCATAGGTATCCTTCTTAAGTGATAGTAGGAATGAATAGGATATAGAATTAGCCAAGTGTTAGGTTCTTTTCAAATGAACCATACACCTTGCCAAATCCTATTCAAAACTATATTAAAAGAGAAGAGATGGAAAACCTACACTAAGCACATCCTTATATTTTACTCACATGCAAACTTATAAATAAGATATAAGTAACACACTTTCAATTTTGATAATTGATTCATATATTTTGAAAATAATTTTAATTTAATAGTGATAATAGCCACTCATATTCTTACTTTAGCCAACATATTCAATTTTACATAAAGGAAACATTTTCATTTTAAATTTGATTTTTGAAAAGCATGGATGCATGAAACCATATGACACACATATTTAGCATGTTGGGGAAGAACTAAAGCAATGAAAACATGTAAACACATCCACTTTAATTAAATCATAAAGATGATCTTATGAAATAAGAAATCTTAAAGTAAATCAATGTTTATTTAATATGATTTTTATTTGATTTTGAAATTGATTTAATTCTGAAAATATGAAGCTATTTTGCTATTCCTAACCCATTCTCGCATGTGTTTAATATTTTTGTTTAATATTTAGATGATTAGATTTATTTTATATTTTGATTAGGTTAAGGTATGAATTAAGCATGTTAATTACCACTTACCTACACCACCTTAGCATAGTTTATCAAATAATTATGAGCCAATGAGATGACATAAAACCTCACAAGGAATTTAAATTTACAATGCACCTAGGAAGAATGGGGCCTTATGCAATTTTACTCATGATTAATGATTAATTAAGCTAAAGGGTTTAACTTAAGTAATTCCAAAACACCCCTCACACCTATGAATTGAATTTTGATTTCCTTAATTTCTTAGGCTCTTGAACACCTCAACATCTACCCCAAGTAGATTAATTTAGTTTTGGATCATTTTAAAATTTTAAGAAATTAATTAAGAGGGTAATTAGTGAATTAGCCCTTAATTAAGAGAGGATTAAGAAAGAAAATGGAGTTTAAGGAATAGCTTAGGGGAAATGCCCCAAAAATTATTCCCTAAACCTCCTATTCACTGAAATAGACTTTAATCAACTTCAACAAAGGATTAAACCACTAATCAAACCCTTAATTATCCTTAATTATATTAAGGGGATAATTAGGAAATGAAATAGCAATTTTCTCAATTAAGCCACCAATAAATGTCAAGAAAATTTTGGGAGACATAAGTCATCCCCCAAAATACAGTCAAGAAGTTTGAGATTAATCAGTGATTAATTATGGAGTAATTAGCAAATTAAAATTCCCAATAAAATCCAAGATTTCCAATTTTCCTCATATTTTTTTTCTGATTTTTCTTTATAGAGATATGAATTTTAAAAGTTTAGGTAATTAATTAGAATTAATTAAACCTTAATTAATTCCATAATCCTATAGCATGACACGCATGCGGCTGACACGGCTGCACTTTACACATGTCACTACCTGAGAGGCCACTTAAATGCATCGTAGCACCGCGTGTGGCGACACTATGCACTTTTTCCTCAGTCGTCTGATCAAGGATTGGAAGGCTGAGATTAAAGCCACCATTCAGGGGGGTTAAATTAATTCTAAAACGTGATTTAATCTTGGTTGTCCATCCAAAACATGTTGATGGATGGCCAGAGATCATCCCTATTCTTTTGGAAAAATTGAGACTGTCCACTTTCAATGGGAAGATCTGAGCCTGATCGAGCTCAGATTGGATTAAAACTCAACCCACACCATTTAAACCTAATGGCAACCACATCTAATGGTCAAAATTCCATGGGATCAAAATTTCTTTCACAAAGCTCCACACCACATTGAGTTTAATGTTTGAAAAATGTCATACCTCACCGGAGGTGATCACCGATGCTCGATTCCCTTGGAGAAGCTTCGTTTGGTTGAGACAAAGCTTTGGTGAAAGTTTTAGGCCTTGGGGTTGAGTAGTTCTCTCTATGGACCAACTCCTCCTTGGAGTCCTTATGACTTTCCTCGAACTAGCACTCCTCTTGCCTTTGGAGCTTGGGGAAGAGTATGGGTGCGCTCGACTTAGTGCTCTGATGGAGCTTGAGGAAGGAATTTGATTGGTTTCAAGTGTTAGCTCAATTGGAAATCCTTTGGAGCTCCCCTATTTTTATTATGTAAAAATTGAGAATGGGAATTTCTAAATCTCTCTAAGAAGCTTGGGAAGGCTCTCAAATAGCTCTTCTGGCTTCCTTGCTTCAATCGAGAGAGTGTGTTTGTGAATTGAAATGAATTAGGGGGAGTGTATCTCCCCCTTTGGAAATCGGATGGTGAGCATAGCTTTCTATTTTGATCCAATTTCCCTCGTGCAATGGGCTATTTGATCTGTTAGAGGCTTGCACATGATCGATTTGGCCAGAGGAGTGGGAAAATGAACTCCCCATGTGCTTAAATCAAGTGCAGCAGGAATGCCATGTAGCCATTTCAATCCATGTGCTCGGTTCGGTCCTATGGTCCAGTTGGGCTAACCCAAACCCATTGGGTTGGGTGTACCACCCTCCTTAGGGTTTACTTGACCTAGTAGGAAAGTATCAACTAGGTATGAAGAGAGTTTGACCAAATTCCAAGTGGAATTGACCAAAATTTGTTCTATGGCCTATGGGTAAAAAGGTCATTTGGTTGACTTTTAAAATTTGAATATATTGGGTATGTTGGGAAAATAGGTTTGGCCAAGTTTATTAGATTTGGAATTCATTTGGTATGGTTTGGCTAATGTTGACCCATTTAGGTCAAAATGGGTCAACTTTGGTCAAGTTGACTAATTGGTCAAATTAGGTCAATCCAAGGGTTGGGTCAAGTTTATATGACCATTTGAAATGTTTTGGTGGCTTTGGTTTCATTCAATTTGGTTTAGGTTTGAATTAGGCTCATATGACTTCATTTAGGTCAAATGGGTCAAGTTGATCGATTTCACCCATTTGACCTATTTGAGCTAGGTCATGGGTGGGTTTAGGTTTGGTTAGTCATATGTAGTGGATTAGCATCTTTATTTTAATCAATTTTGGTTAAGTTTGAATATGTCTCAATATGATCCTTTAGGTGAAGTTGGGTTCAAGATCAATTAGGCTAGGTTAGGTCTAGTTGGCCAATTGAGGCTTGGTCAAGTTCAACAAGTGATTTGGAATGAACTTGACCCATTGGTTTCAATCAATTTGGCTTAGATCAAGTTTTGACACATTTTGACTTTTTAGGTCAAGTTGGGTCAAGTTGGGTCAAGTGGCCAATTGGGCTAGGTTTGGCTCAAATATTGACCTGGTCAAGTTCAAACATTGGTCATGAATGAACTTACATCAATGGTTTCAATCAAGTTGGCATATGGTGGATTTTGGCTATGTTGGGTTTCATTTTAGGTACGTGTTGACTTGGTCAACCCCTAGGTTTGACTTGGTTTGACCCAATTTGGATGATTGATCATCTTAGGAAATTTTGGAATTTGAAATTTCATTAATGTGTTTCAATCATGGATTTCAATCATGTGGCATTGATTTGAGTTTGGAGAAAATCAAATAAGATTGATTTGGAGTTTGACTTGAAGGAAGGAAGGTGAGAATTGGTTCTAGCTAAAGGTAGGCAAATTTTTCTAAGATCCCTAAGGCATGACTTATTCCTATGGCTAACTCTTCTAAGTCTCTAGGGCTAGGTTGAGTGTCACCTAATCACTAGATGTGTCTTAAGACTAAGGAACTCTTAAAGTCTAAGAGAAGCCCTATGTCTAAGATGAAAGAGTTGAGAGCTCATTCTAAAAATGTGGTCAACAGTCTTGAGATGACTTATGTATTTTGACAAGAACATTTAAGTCAAATTTAAATATAAGACTTAGTAAAAAATCCCATAACACCTCTTTAAGATGATTAAAAATTACAAACTTCAACTTTAGGTTTAACTTAATTTAAATTGGACATCATTCCTCTTTTCACACTTTAAAAGTCTAAATTCTTGTAAAATCAAAAGAAATAAATTGAAACTTAAAATCCATATTAGGAAATTACTAGTCACTTGAATTATAATCATCCCTTAATGGTAAAAAAAATTAAACATATATTCCTCATTATAATTCAAATCTTAAAGCCTAGTTTTGTCATACCACACCAACTCTAACACACACTTAGAATACTAAGTCACCGATCTTAGACTTAGGTTAGGACAATGCTTTATTGTGATGTATTATTTTTTTATTTTGTGATGTAATATTTTAGATTAGATGTTATGATGTATGTGCATAGACTAGATGGTAGGACTATATGATACTAATATTATTTATACATGAAATTATTCTTTAGGGACTATTATAATAAAAAAAGATTATAAATTTCTTTTCTTTTATGTGATGCTTAAGTCCCTGTGCATGATCTATTAGGATAGTGGGCTTGGTAACCCGAGGTGAGTGCTAAGCCCAAATGTATAGAATATAACTACTTTGTGTGTATGTATGTTCGTCCGATCTCTATTTTGCAGGTGTAGTTATATTTCAATTTTCATAAAAAAAATATTTTTTACAATAAGCTTAGGATTAAAACTATGGGGTTTTAGATGAACAGTTGCTAGATGGTTTGGACCTAGGAGGCCCAATAATTCCTAGAGTGTAAAATTCATGAAAATGAAGATGAAGATTGAAGACCCCCATAGTTTTATTTTCATTGTAAATTAATTGTAATCCAGGTTGTATAAGGGTAAAACTTGGCTACCCATCTTTTTCTCTTTCTTGTAGTTTGCTCTGACCTTTTATTCTTTTAATTAATGATGATTGTTTAGTTTATTTTTTTGATTGTGCAATAAAAATGGCATACTTTTCTTAGGTTTATTACACTTTAAATGTTTGTTGTTTGGCCTGGATACAGTTGGGCTCTTTAAGGATTTAAATTTTCTACTCCATTAATCAACTTTAATTAAAATTTTAATAACTCATAATCTCATTTTAAAGCATTAGTATTTAATAAAAGAAATACATAATTTAGTAACCTCTTAGCTATATAATGTATGATATAACATCATGCATGCTTATTATCTTTAATCTCATAAATATATGATCTCCACTCTTGCACTATAAGGGACAAGTTTGACCTATGAGGGTAGTTTTCATGTAGTGGATAACGCCCCTTCTCTTTAATTTAACCTATAACTCTATTTCATCATGCATGTAGGCATAAACCTTCTCAAACATGAGACAAAAATGTCAAGTCAAAATTAAATAAAATTTATAAATTTTATTGATTCAGTTAAAATGCATAATTTTCTACTAGCCATGATATAGTCTCTCAGGGAGTGAGTTTAGGATTCTAGATTTATTCATAATAAATAATAACCTAATCATCTTGCATATACATAAGACTGGTCTACATGAATTTAAATCATAGGAGATGTTACCTGGCAGCCACTCTAAATAATTGTAAGTCTAGAAAAGTCAGGATTTATTTATTCTTTGTGGTATTTTAATTTAGAGTCGTAGGGACACCATACAGATTTTATAGGTACTTATTGAAGTGATCGAGTGCAACATTAAGGTATGATCTCGAAAGATAGAAATATCACCCTAGAATGGACTCAATCACCTAATAAGCACTCTTAAGGAAAATGAGTCTATATGTATACCAGAGATCTTTCCCCTACTTTATATTGTTAAAGTAAAGTATGATTTATTTTAAGCTAAGTTATTTAATCACATCCTAGGGAATGGGAATTCTCTAAGAATACTCTTGATTAAAGTATTTAACTAATATCTCCAAGGATTACAAAGCTAGACTATCAAAGGATTGGTTGTTATTGGAAATCAAGTGGGATTGTTCGAATAGAAAAACTTCTTCATGGATTCCAAAGGAGAATAAGTAAGAAGCTATGACGATACTAGGAATCCTAATGGATGCTTCAGTCTACCCTATGGTGAGGCTTTATATTTTTGAAAGAGAGGATTTAATTTCATTTGAGTTAAAATTTTATTAGAAAGCTAGGGTTCATATTCCAATAATATAAGATTATAGAAATTCCTAAGAGACAATGACTTATACTCATAGCAAGAGAAGAACAAGCTACCTCATGACCTAGAACTTGAGTGCTCTTGCATAAGCTAAGAGCCCGACCTAAATCTATTCAAGGAAAGTGGGATATGATGGTTCAGTTCTATAAGAGAGAATGAACCGATCCCAACTCTTCTAGGCTTAAAATTGCTTGGGATGGCCACTAGCTAACACTTCTTATATTTTAAAACCATGAGGCTAGTCATATGTAAATGCAATATGGCTCGATTATTATTAATTTGGAAAGAATCTAAAGCCTTAAACTCACTCCTTAAGAGACTAGATCATGATTTGTAAACATAACTTAAAATAATGCAAATTTTAAAATGTTTAAATCATTTTGACTCATTAATTTGGACTAGTGCTTGGGATAATTATGCCAAAATGCATCATTAAATTGAGTTGTAGACTAAATTAGTAGGAAGAGGTGTTCTCCATTACAAGGGACTGCTCTCACAGGTTAAGCATATCCTTTATCAAGTAAGAGTGGATATCCCCTATTTTTGAGAGTGAAATAATATAATATGCATGATGTGATAACATATAACATTTAACTAAGGGGTTGTTAAATCTTATTTATCTTGCTTATAAACCTAACCTTTAAAGTAAGCTTATGAGTTGATTAATATTTTAGTTATAAGTTATTAATGAGAGTAAAAAAATTAATTTTATCCCAAAGAGCTTACCACATCTAGGCCACACATCAAATCATCACACTTTAAGAAACTTATGAAAATCATGTGATTTCTATTGTGTAATGTAAACACAACAATCACACAATTCAAATTACGTGAAATAATAAAAGGTCGGTGCTGGTGGGTACCATCATACACCCCAAAAAAGAGAAGAAATTGGGTAGTTGAGTTCTACCCTTGTAATACCCATATTACAATTAGGTTTTACAAATAAAATAAATGTTATTATGATCTTCAATTCTTGTTCTTCTTTCATTCTTTGGATTAGCTTGCTCCAAGCTTCATAGGGCTTCTCAGGTCTTTGCCTTCTAATCTTGATAGCACTAATCCTATTCTTATTGGAAAAATTATATTTTTATAAGAAAAGTAACTCTAACTAAACCTACAAAATAGATGTTAATTAAATAAACTTATAAGCCAATCAATTATATTTCGCACATTTAGACTTAACACTCTGCACTTGAGTAACTAAGTCCACCTGTACTAATTGGATTATGCTTAGGGACTTAAGAAGCACCTACATGCAAAAAGCATTTTTTATATTTTATTATTAGAGTGTACCCTTAAGCACAATCCCCTACAAAAAAAATATCATTAGGCTAATAAAGGCATAATATCTAGTCTACATACAAGCAATATTAACATCTAGTCTAAAAATATTATATCACAAAATAAAATCTATCACCACAACAATCACCGACCTAGCCTGATACTAAGATCGGTGACTTGGTATTCTAATGTGTGTTATAGCCAAAGTGTGGCATGTCTTGCATAGGCATTAAGATTGAGATTTTTACTGTTTGAATTTTTTAAGTCTCATTGTTGACCTGACTTTTGAAGTGAGGTTGGTTACCTTTCCCCTAGATTTAGGTCTCTTCTAGACACTAAGAATTCCCTAGTGCTAAACCACTTCTAGTGATTAATGGAAAACGCAAACTCAAGCCTAGAGACTCAAGGGTACAACCCTAGGACTAGAACTCACCCTAGGAGAAGTACAACCTCACCTACCCAAAGACTCAACCAAAGCCCATGATCAATTAACAAACTTAATCCAAATCAATTGATTACAATCCAAGCTCCAAACTAAAATATCAATTTAATCTAGGCTCAATTTGATCCATTTTGGTTCAACCTAGCTAAAGAGGTTAAGGTGAGTCATCCTACCCTTTTTGAGCTTAGGAAGACTAAATCCAATACCAAACTACCATGATTGAAACCTAATATACCCAAACCCATTTGAATCCTATTGAACTTGATTGAGCCCTAATTTCAACCCAAGCTAAAAGCCAAACCAACTTAAGTCATAACTCAAGTTAATCCATTTGAACTTCATAAGACCAAATTCTTATCCAACTTGATTCTAGCTAATCAAACCTAACTTAAGCCTCTTGATCATTCCAAACATTCAATTTAGCATCAAAACCTATCACGATCAATTCAATCAAACCAATCAACCCAATTGAATCAAGTTAACACAAGTTGATCCATCTGACCTAGAGGGTTCAAATGAGTCAGAATCTACTCTAAATCAAATCAATTACAATCAAATCTATAAATCAACTTCAAATTCATCATTGGACGCATTCTAACCTTTATACAACGTCAATTGAACCCAAATACATTCAATCAAATCACTTGACCGAAGTGGCCTAAATAGCCCAATTGGATCAAACTTCAATCAAACCCTAATTAAATAAAATTAATTTATCCAATACATTCCTTGATTATTATAGATAATCATTGATCAATTAATTGTAATTCATTGGACTAAGCTAGGAAAATTTGGCCTTTTTACTCAAGTTGACCCAATTTTACCTAAAGTGCCAAATTGGGCCAAATCATATCCTAACCCAAATTGATTACAACCAATAGTCTCATCCATCACCAATTAAGTATTAAACATGATCCAGTCACCAATTAAAGCCAATTTGGTCGAACCAAGCTAATTGACCCAATTTAACCTAAAGGATCAAATTATGCCAAATCACATTCTAATCTAAATCAACTCAAACTAACACCTCTAACCAATCTCAAATGATCAACTAAACATGAACCAACCCCTCACTCAAACCAATTTGACCAATTTGACTAAATTGATCAACTTAGCCCATTTGATCCAATTGAACTCACATGAACCAAATCCAAATCCAATCTAAATTGAACCAAATCAATTATACTAACTCATTCCAAATGACTAATGGAACATAACCCAAGTCCACTCTTAACCCAATTTGGTTAGATGGTCAACCTAGCCCAAATGAACCTAATTTGACCTATATTGATCAAATTATGCCAAACCCTACTGAACTAAGTTAAAATCCAACCAAACTTGGCATGGCTCATTCCTAGGTCCACATTGATCTGCCCAAGTGGACCCAACCCATGGTGAACCCGGGTTGGATCAAACTAATTGAACCAAGTCCTCCAAATAGGATAAAATTCCCATTTAGAAGGGCTCTCCACTCCCCTACCCTTGGCAGCTACCTTTAGCCTTATGTGGACATAAGCCCACTGACTCAACTTAACCCAAAGCTATTGGGTTTAGTCTTTGGCCAAGAGAAGGTAGCCTTATCCTTGGTTAGCTATTGATCCACCTAAGGATGAAGTGAACACTCCATGGCAACCCACCAAACTCTCTTGGTCACTCATACACCACCACCTCACCAACATATTGCCACCTCTGGCCACCAACTACAACAGGATAGCTGCTAAAGGTTGAGCCAATCCTAAGCCTTAGTTCAATGGGGGAGGAGGATATATTCCTCCCCATCCATCAAACTCATCAGAGACCTTTCATAGAAGATTTCACATAGTCTTTAACCAATATGACCAAGCTCAGCTCACACCCAAGACCTTCATCAGTCAAAGCTCACCAAAACCTCACCAAACCCAATTTAACTCCTTCCACGCCTTTCTATAGCCTCAACCAATGAAAATGAATTGATTCCCGATCAATTCAATCACCAAAAATTATCTTATGACCAATACAGGCGAGTCTCATGGAGGCAATTTGTCTATAGAGCAATTGGCGGGGAGGCAGCTCATGGGCATCTCAACAAGGCTTCGTCTCTTCAAGACGAAGCTACCTCAGTCATTGGATCGTCGATCTTGAGCTCCAGCTAGGTAAAATCTGGCAAACATTAGAAAATCATAGGATTGTTGGTTTTCTTTGAAAGAATTATTGTTCTGGTGTGAATCCTACCATAGGATTTCTTAGATTTTCTATCTGATCATTTTGGAATTGAACCTACCATCGAACGAGCTTCAGCGAGCTTGAATCGTCGAAGGTGAACGGTGTCCATCTTTCGATGCTTGTGGGGTGATAAGTCATTGGCCAAGATGAAACCACATCCGCTGCCACTGAGTTAGTTACCACTTATGCTATTTTAAATAGCAAATCTTGTGGCACCACATGGAAAGTGTAATGGCATCAATGTCCATGTGCTGCCGACTATGAAAATTATTTAAATAGGGTTAAAATGTGATTAATTTGCCAGAACTTCAAAAATTCATAAATAATTATAGAAAAATAAAAAAGTATTAATAAACCTTCTATGGAAAGTTTAGACAAACAAGAATCCAAGAAAAGTAAAATCCTTAGGCTTCATCCAATGAATAGTGATAAATTAGTGTTCAAAATTTAACTAATTACCTTAATTAAGCCCTAATCACTTGGTTAATTAATTGAAAAATTATCATGTCTGGTACATGGGATGCTCTCTACCTCCCATAATTTTCTTGGATTAATTTGCTAAGTAAATTAGGAAAATCATAATTTTAAGCTCTAATTACTTCTTTTGAGTGATTTAATAATTATTAAAATTAAGAAAATTTTGAATTGATTAGGGAAGGTTATTTAATCATCAAAACAGTAAAGATGATCAAGAGAAATAATTAGGACCTCCCCTCTTAATTATTTCCTCAAAATCATCCTTAAATCCTTTAATTAAGTGATTAAGTAATTAAATAGAGAGAGAGAGGGAGGGAGAAAGAGAGAGAGAGAGAGAGAGAGAGAGAGAGAGAGAGAGAGAGAGAAATGTAAAAAAAACTAAATAAAAATTATACCATCATAATTAGTGCAATTAGCAAGATTGATTTAATTAATCCTCATTATGTGCTTAGTTAGCATAAGAGTTTTAATTAAATTATGGCTTTCCATAGGTTTTGGAAATCATGAAAATAATTATCTTAATCCTATTAATTCAATTAATTATTTAAGCATGGTCCTAATTGCATTAAAATCTTTAGGATATTGCTAATTTTATTTTCAATTCAATCATCATGTTTCATCAGCCCATGCTTGATGGTGAATTAAGTTAAGGGACTCTTTGGGATGGTGACTAATTATCTTGCTAATGAACTAAATTTAATTAAGTCATTAAATTTACTTAATTTCTTTTTGAATTCATTAACTAACCAATATGGGTATAAGTTAAATAAATTGATCTTGCTTTTCCTCTTTAGGATTAAATAATTCAAAACACAAAATCTAAATCTTAAAAAGTTTGATTAGACTTATGGTGTGTTTATTTAATATGATTGTCCATAGGTTCTGATGAAGTTGTAGGTCACTTGATGATGTTTAATTATCAAATTTCAATTATCATAAGTTTACATGCCATGTGTTCCATATATTCATGTTTTAAATTGAAAGAAAAAGGTTGCATCTAATTGCGTGATGTAAGAAATAAACTACATGGTGTGGTTATTATGCACTATGTAAATCTTAAATTATTTTTCTCCTTTAGGTAAGAATTAGGGTCTAACTATTAATTAAGTAATTAGAAAGCAAATCTTTATCTTTGCAAGTCTTATTGTAGGTAATAAAACTCAAATAAAATTTTATTTGTTAAAAGATAATAACCTATAACTTTTCAAGATTTCATTTTGTATCCACATATTTATATATGTGCATTTGAACTTGCAAATATATAGTTTGGATATCCCGGGAATACGAGACTTTAATTAGCCCCAAGGAGGTCTTAGATAATCTCACTTCCCTAGTTTAACAAAAGCACGTACTTGCATAGCCCTCTTACATACTTGTATACATATGATTAGATATTAAGTGAGATTTATTTTGATACAAAATTCATGCATATTTGTGTTTAAGTGTGTCAAAATGAATATGTAGAATGCATATATGTTTGAACTTGCAAGTATGTAGTCTAGACATCTTGGAAAAATGAGGCTTTAAGTAGCCCTAAGGAGGTCTTTGATAATCTCACTTCCCTGGTTTAACAAACGCATATACATGCATAGCTTTCTTGCACACTTGTATGCATAAAATGAGATTCCTTTGTTATAAAATTTATGCATAGCCATGTTTGAGTATGCCAAAATATGTGTAAAATGTATGCATATGTATTAAATTAAAGTGGAGTTAAATGAAATGGGATTATGTTATTATTGATAATAAGACTAAAATAATAAAGCATTATACATTTGATGGTGACTTAGCTTTATTAACTATAAGATGCCTTTCATGTTTAAATAAAATTCATTATGACAAATCCTAACATAGGATTGATTGAAATTCATGATTCATTAAAAAATTTAAAAATTCATAAAAATCATCTCTTTGAACCAACTTAAGGTATGGAATAAAGGAATTCAACTTTTTTTCTTCTCTTTATAATGATAAATTATAAATAAGAGTTAAAAATATATATATGATTTAAAAATCTAATTAAAGTCTTAAATTAATTGAAGTGCAACTACCCATAATAATGGATTTAAACACTTAAACATTAGAAAATTTCAATCTTAATGCTTATGGAAGACATGCCACACTTTGGCTATAGCACACACATTAGAATACTAAGTCCATGGTCTTAGTATAAGGTTAGGCCAATGATTATTGTGGTGATATATTTTATTTTGTGATGTAATATTTTAGACTGAATGTTAGGATTGCTTGTCTATAAACTAGATGGTAGGCCGCCATTAGCCTAATGATGTTCTCTATAGGGTATTGTGCCTAAGGGACCATTGTAGTAATAAAATATAAAAATATATTTTGATTACAGGTGTTGCTTAAGTCCCTAAGCATAATCCAATTAGGACATACAAGCACAATTACTAAAGTGTAGGGTGTTAAGCCCAAGTATGTAAAATATAAATGACTGGCTTTTGTATTTGTTTGGCTAACATCTATTTTGTAGTTATAATTATATTTAATTTTTCACAATAATATAATTTTTATAATAAAATTAGAATTAGTGCTATGGGGATTAGGATGAGCAGTGGCTAGAAGGCATAGACTTGGGAGGCCCTGAGAACCTTGAATTGTTCAAATTGAAGAAATAAAGATGAAGAAGAATTGAAGACCCCCATAGCTTTTCCTTTTATTGTAATTCTAATTATAATCCAGGTCATATATGACTAGAGCTCGACAACCCAATTTCTTTTCTTTTTTGGAGTGTAAGATGGTACCCGACCGCATCAACATTTTATTCTTTTATGAAATTCAAATGTTTGATTGTTGTGCTTACAGTGCGCAATAGAAATGGCATATTTTTCAAAGGTTTCTTAAAGTGTGCATATTTTATGTGTGGTCTGGATATATAGACTCTTTAGGATAAAATTAAATTTTTTACCCTCATTAAAACCTTTAACTAGATTTTAATCAATTTATAGCCTAATCTTAAAGCCTAGGATTTTAATCAAGATAATAAAAGATTTAGCAACCCTTTAACTAGATGTTGTACATTCTAACATCATACCTATGCATATTGCCTCACTCTTGAAAATAGGGGATCTCCATTCTTGCATGATAGGGGACAAGCTTGACCTGTGAGAGCTATCTCTAGTTTTGTAAAACACCCGTTCTATCTGATTTAGTCCATAATCTACTTTCATCATGCATTTAGGCAGAAATCCTCTCAAGCCCGAGTCTAAGATGATGAGTCAAAAATGAAATAAAAATATGTAAATTTTGTTGCATTAGCTTAGGTCATAATTTGTACATTGATCATGATCTAGTCTCTTAGGGAGTGAGTTAATGATTTTTAACTCTTCTTTAATTTATATTAGCCTAGCTATCTTAAATTTACATATGACTATCCCACATGATTTTAAATCATAGTAGGTGTTAGCCGACAACCTCTCTAGGCATTGTAAGTCTAGAAGATGCAGGATCAATCCACTCTCTCTAGTGGAAGTCAATCTATATATATCATTCCCTGAGTATAATTAAGTCGAGCTCCTAGCTTATGCCAAAGCACTCCATATCTAGGTTTTGAGGCAGCTTGTTTCTCTCTTGCTATGAGGATAAGTCCTCACCTCTTAGCATTTCCATATATTTTGTGTTACTGGAATGCGAGTCCTAGCCTCTTATTAAAATTTCAACTCAAATAAAAAATAAATTCTCACTTTCAAAAAATATAAAGCCTCAACATAGGGTAGACTGAAGTATCCATTATGTTTGCTAGTAGCTTAAATGCTTCCTAGTTATTCTCCTTTGGAATCTATGAAGAAGTCTTCTTATTCAAACAATCCCATTTAATTTTCAATAACAATCAATCCCTTGATAGTCTAGCTTCATAATCTTTAAAGATATTAGTTAACTACTTTAATCGAGAGTGTTTTTAGGAAATTCTCATTTCTTAGGATGTAATCAACTGTGGATGTTTACTTTCATAAGGAATTAAAGAACTCGACATTAAATAAACCCTACTTTATCAAACCATATAAAGTATGGGAAAGATTTTTGGTATATATGTAGACCCATTTGCCTTAGGAGTCATTATTAGGTGATTGTGTCCATTGTAGGATAGTGTTTCTATCATTTGATATAGACCATTATTCCTTCGATGTCGTACTTGATCACTTTAATAAGCACCCTCCCTATGATTTGTGTGATGTCCCTACAAGTAATTGCACTTCAATTAGTTAAAGACTTTAATTGAATTTTAAATTGAATATTTTATTTTATCTTTTACTTATAATTTATCATTGTAAAGAGAAGAAAGAGAGTTGAATCCCTTTAATCCCTACCTTAAGTTGATTCTAAGAGATGAATTTTATAATTTTTAAACTTTCTTAATGAATCATGAATTTCAATCAATCTTATGTTTGTATTTGACTTAATGAATTTTATTTAAACATGAAAGGTATCTTAATGTTAATGAAGCCAAATCACCATCAAATGCATAATATTTTATCATTTTAGTTTCATTATCAATAACATTACAACCTCATTTCATTTTTTTACTTCACACTTTAATTATATATCCCCAAGCAGTTATATTTTATAATTTGGACTTAGCACCCAACACATAAGTAACTAAACCCACCAAGCTTAATATGGATTATGCAAAGGGGCATAAGCATCCTGCAAGTAGAAGCATTTATATTTATTATTACAATGGACCCTTTAGCACAATCACTTACAGAAGACAATATTAGGCTAATAACGGCCTAACATCCAGTCTATGTATAACAGTCTAACATTCAGTCTAAAATATTACATCACAAAATAAAATACAACATCATAGTATACATCGTCATAACATAAAGTTTGAAGTAGTGACTTAATATTCAAATGTGTGTGCTAAGGCTTGGTGTGGTATGTCATAGCTTAGCTTTTGAATTATAATTGCCTAAAGTTTAGAATTATTTAAGTTAAATATTTGGGGAGGTTTCAATTTAAGTTATGAAAGAGTTGATGAATTTTAATTTGTATTTTCTTTTTGCTTCATTTGATATTCACTTAGCATCTAATTGTTGTAAAGAGAGGAAGGAGGCTTAACCTCTCTCATCCCTAAACTAAGTTATTTCCTAAAGGCATATTATTATGACTTGATTTTTTTAGTGAATGTTTTATTAAATATTTTATTAGTCCTAAATTTGGGTTAATCTTAAAGAATTCTATTCAAACATGAAAGGCATTTTAAGATTAATTGAATTGAATTGCCATCGCATAGATAATGTTGCATCATTACTTTTCATCATCAATAACCATGTATATGATTTGAACGTAGCATATCTATGCATGCAATATATTTTTGGCACAATTAAATGATTATGAATACATATACTTTGGTAGAAAATAGGAATTTCATTCCTTAGCTAGGTGCACACACACATATACTAACGATCTAAGCAAGTGCGTGGCATTGTTTGAACCAGGGAAGTAAGATAATCTAAGACCTCCTTGGGGCTACTCAAAGCCTCGTATATCCAGAATATTCAGACTATATACTTGCTATCTTAAATACATATGAATGTGCACACAACCATAAAAATGAAAATCATGAAAAAGATTATATTTTGGTGAATTATTTACACATGTAAAGTAAAGTTCTATCCAAATTCTAGTATAAGTACACATATGAATGAAATTAAGTACGTACGTACATTTGTTAACCAAGGAAGTGAGATAATGTAAGACCTCCGTGGGGCTACTTAAAGCCTCATATTCTCGAGATGTCTAGACTACATACTTATTAATATTTAAAAATGTGTAAACACATACATGAATCATAAAGATAAAATAATACTTTGACATGTTTAGGTTATAAGCACAAGTAAATCATATATAATTTTCATAGCTAATATCAATTTAACATTTCATTATTGGTTTATAATTTTAAAAAATAATTTAAAATTTATTAGTGATAGTAGCCACACGAAATATTAGGATTAATTCAACACATCCAACTTACACATAATTATATTCATTTGATTACTTTATTTGAAAACATGATCACATGATACAAATGACATACAAAATCTATACTGATTGAAAAGGAATAATTGAACACTTCCATATAATTCATTCAACTATATTAATTCCTATGGATAATCACATTAAATAAAATTATGTAAGATCATCTAAAGTTGTTATTAAATTTAATCTTTGAGTTGAAGTTATTGAACTCAAAGAGGGGAAATAATATTTTCTATTTTTATCCCATCCCATGTTAGTGACTTTACATATTTAAGGAAATATAATTAAGTAACTTTTATGGATTAAGTAAGTTTGGACCATTAATGAAAGGATTTACTTTTCCCTTTCCTATGTTTTTCTTAATTTGATTAATCATTTAACCACAAGCCTCTAATGATATGCAAATGAGAAAATGAAATTACAATGCACTTTGGGACCAAATGTAATGAGGCTAATAATTAAATATTAATTAAATTAAAGAAGGATCTAATTAAGTACTGTTGATCTCACTTTTGGAGTGAGAACTCAATCTTCCCATCATAGATCTAGGGGTCTTCTAAACACTAAGAGCTCCTTAGTCATAAGATACTTCAAGTGATTAAGTGAACACTTAACCTAAACCTAGAGACTTAGAAGGATTAGCCATAGGATTAAGCTATGCCTTAGGACCTAAGGAAATCTACCTAGCTTATATTCTAACCAAACCCATGTCTATTTCCTTAGTCAAAATTCAACCTCGAATCAGACCAATATCAATTGAATCCCAACTCAATTCCTCAAACCCATAATCAAATCCATCATAACCTAATTCTATGTCTATGATTTAATCATATAGCCTTAGCCAAATTCCTTTCAATCCGAACCAAGTTTAATTGATTTATCAAAATCAATTCAATCCATCAATTATCGTCCCAAAACATACCAAAAACTATAATCAAAACCAATCAAGTCAAAATCAATTAAATAAACCAAACCTAACCCATTTGACCCAAAATATTCAAATGAGCCAAAATATAATTAAACCCATATCAATTGCAACCAAAGCCATAAACCAATCCCAAATCAATATCTAACCTCAACTCAACTCAATTCAACACAAAATCAATTCAATTGACCCAAAGTCTAAAGGACCTATTTGAACCAAATCTTAATCCAAACAAAATTGGATTGAACCAAACCAATCAAAATCTACTATGATGATTATCGATCATCCTTGATTGATTAATTGCACTCAATTAGGTCAAGCCAAGTTAACTTAGCAATTTGACCAAATAAACCCAATTAACTTACATGAGCCAAATGAACCAAATCTCATCCTAAGCCAAATCAATTGAAACTAATGATCCATTTCAACCTAAAATCAATCATTGAACATGACTTGACCATCAATTGAGCCAAAACCAAACCTAATTGTCCCTTTGACCCAAGTTGACCCAATTTGACCTAAAGGGCCAAATTGCGTCAAATCAAAACCTAACCCAAATTGATTGTAACCAATGACTCAAATCCATTTAAAATTGATTATTAAACATGATTAAAGCCTTGATTGAACCCAATTGACTTAAAGGGTCAATTTGTTCTAAATCATTCCTAAATTCAAATTAATTGAAATCAAAGCATACAATCATCTTGCATACAATCATCTTCAAATGACCAATTGAATAATAACCAATGCCTAACCCAAGCCAATTTGACCAATTTGTCCAAATTGGTCAACTTGACCTATTTGACCCATATGAATTCAAATGGGTCAAATCCAAATCCAAGGAAAATTAAACCCAATAAATTGAACAAAAATATCCTAAATCCTCATTTTAACTTGACTCAACCCTTGGTTTGACCCAATTTGACCAATTGGTCAACTTGACCCAACCTTGCCTAATTTGACCTACATGGATCAAATTGAGCTAAACCCATCTAAACCAAGCCCAAACCAATTGAAATTTGGCATGACCCATCCTTGGGTCACCTTGGGTTAGCCCAAATCAAACCGAACCCCATTTGGACCCAAATTGACCCATTACCCAATGGGTAAAGCCTCCTATATAAGACAAAATCTAAATTCAGGTGGTGAACAACCCTCTATTGCACTTGACAGCCAACCAAAGCTCAAAATGAACCCCTAGCTATGTGGCTAACATGACTCAAAGGGGTTAGGTCAACCCTTGGTCAAGGGGAGGTGAGTTTACCCACCTCCCCACATTGGCTTATCCAAAGGAGATGGAGATAAGTCAAGATAGCCAACTCAGACCATCCTCTGCTCAAAGAGAGCCACCTAAGCTTATTCGTGCCACCTCCGGCCACCTGCGCAGCCGGATGGCTACAAAATGCAAATCCAATCACGTCCATCCAATTTAAGGGAAAAGGGGGTACACCCCCCCCCCCCTCATGTCGATCCAAACCAAGGCAATGAACTAGCAGTGAGTTTCCTTTGAGCATTCCAAACTCCCCTAGCATTTCCCTGAACTTCCCAAGCCTTCACATCATCGGAGATGAAGAAACTGAGCATGCTTGAAATAAGACAAGCTCTAACTCCGTCTAACTCCACCAAATCACAATGGTTTTCAAATTGACTCTCCCCACACGTTCACAAAGGTCAGAAGAGGTGAAATGAATCTTTTCCTAAGTGATTCAAGCACCGAAGATCACTCTAAGCCTAACTCTGATGAGTTTTTCAGTAGTGGTTGATCCATAGAGTCATCGGCTAGGATTCAAGGTGTCATCTTCTCAACAGGGCTTTACCTCTTCAAGGCGAAGCTACCTCGGTCAGTTAGCCACCGATCTAAAGTTTCGCAACGTAAATTTTGGCAAATTGAGCTTTTTGCAAATTTTGTTTAGCCTTCTTGAAAAGAAGTGTGATGTCATGTGAAATCCAATGTTAGATCCCCTTGGATTTCCCTTATGAATGTTTTGGATCAATCTGGATCCTCCTCGAGCTCTAAAGAGCTCGAATTGGGCAGTGGAAGGCGGACGGTGTCCATCTTTCATCGCTCGGGGGACAATGGATCATTTGTCATCCATTCCGCATGATTGGAATGGACGGCCATGATTATTCAATAGATTAAATCTGATTTAATTCCTTTAGGAACCGTGAGATTAATCTCTACCGTGCAATCTTAAATTGGACGACAGTGATGAAAGCACATCCCCTGTCGCCACGCCAGCACTGCATCAGACGATTTAAATAGCCAATCCTATAGCGCCACATGGAAAGCACATCCATATTAGCAATCCACATGGTGCCAATGGGATTAGGATTAATTAAGAGTAAATAATCCATTTTAATGGCTGAAACTTTAAAAAAGCATAACTAATTATAAAAAATCAGAAAAATATAAATAAATATACATTATAAAGGTAAAATATAGGATAATTTAATAAAAATAATTTCATTTAATTTTGAAGAGATTAAGGCTTAATTAGAATTTCAATGTTTGCTTAATTAACTTAATGAAGCTCTAATTACTTGACCAATTAACCCCAAACTTGACTTGATTATTTAATAGAATGACATCTGTCTCTCATGATTTTATTGGGATTTATTAGCTAGGGGATTTGGAGAATTGGTAATTCAAATCTTAATTATCCATTTAATAAATATAATGATTAATTAAGACCTTAAATAGTAAAAATCTAATTAATTAAAACTCATTAATCACTGATTAATAGTGAGATGATGAGGGAGAGTGATTAGGGCCTCTTTCCTAATCATTTTCCAAAATTCATTTCATTAAAGAGAATTAATTAATATGGGAATTAATTAAGTGCTTAATTAATCAATTAATTAGTTAAATAAAATGAAATTAAAACCATAATCACTTCAGATAACTAATAATTAGATTATGGGTTCCTCTTTATGTGTTTAATAACATAAAGTCCCTTTAAGAAAATTATGATTAACCCATAAATATGAGAAAATTATAAAAGTACTTAATTATATTATTTAGCTTAATTAATCTTTAATTATGAGTCAATTGCATAAGATCCTTTAGGATCATTGCAATTTTATTTCTATCCATATTCATATCATTTGTGGCTTAAGATTAAATAGTTAATTAAATTAAAGAAGCATGAGAAAGGGTATTTAAGTGATTTAATTAATGATTCAACTTAATTAATTCATAAAATCTATCTAATTATCTTCCTTTAAACCAATTGTGATGACCAATATGGGAATCGGATTAAAACATCAAATAATAATCTCTCCTCTTTTAAAGTCAAATCCAAACCCAAAAATCAAATTTATAAGAAGCTTTAATTTTCTTTGAATAATTTTATTTGATGTGATTATTTTTAAGAATTAGTGTAGTTGAATGAACCACATTTTTATGTTTGGCTATTCCTTCCTAATCACTTTAAATGTTATATCTCTTGTGGTTTCATAAATTTATGTAGTTAAATGAATCAAATGGAATTTATTTATGTAATCTTGTATGCGTTAGTTTAATTTACTATATGTATGGCTATTATCCTTATTAAATTCAAATGCATTTTTCCAAAATTTACAAAATGGATAATAATATTTGGAATGTTAGTAGTTAAATACATATATGATTTGCATGTGTTTATAGCTTAAGTACATGAATGAAAAGCTCTCTTTTTTATATTCATATATGGATTTACATAGGTTTGAATGATAATGGGTGTATAGTCTAGACATCAAGGGAATACAAGCTTTAGTGTGGACATCAAGGGAATACAACCTTTAAGTAGCCCCAAGGAGGTCATTTGATTATCTCACTTCCCTGGTTAATAAAGGCACATACTTATTTGATTTCATTCTTATGTATATTTGTATTTAAATTTGGATAGAGCTTTAATTCATGTGTATAAATAACCCAATTAAACAAAAGACAATCTTTGCATGATTTTCAGTCTTCTAATTATGAATACATGTGTATGTACTTAATATTGCAAGTATATAGTTTTGACATCTTGAGAATATGAGGCTTTAAGTAGACCCAAGGAGATCATTTGATTATCCCACTTTCCTGGTTAACAATGGCATGTACTTGCTTACATCTTTTATGCATGGGTGTGTGTGTTTGATTAAAGAATGATAGTCTTTTTTTTCTATTGAAAATGCATGCATCCATAGCCATTTAAATAAGTGAAATGTATTACATGTAAATGTAGTGATCTCTTCCTTATAATTCATATATAGATCTACATGTGCTTGACTGATAATAACTATACAGTCTGGATATCCCAGGAATGCAGGGCTTTAAGTAGCTCCAAGGAGGTCAGTTGATTATCTCACTTTCCTGGTTAATAAAGGCATGTAATTATTTAATTTCATTCTTTTGTATTTTTATATTATAATTTTTATGAACCTTAATTCACATGTTTAAATAGTTTAATCAAACAAAAATATAAATTCTAAATTTATGCATTCATCCATTATTTAAGTGTGCCATATATATATATATATATATATATATATATAGGTATGCTAAGGATTAAATCATATGCATGCTAATAAGTGATGGCAAGGAATGGTTCAACATGTGCTATGTGATAGTAATCCAACTACATTAATCTTAAGATGTCATTCATATTACATAGAATTATTTAAGGTTAACCTAAACTTAGGATTAATAAAAAATTATTTAATAAGCCATTCACTAAAGAGAACTAAATCATATTAATGTGCTTTAGAATGTGGCTTAATATAGGGATGAAAGAGGGCAAGCACCTTTCTTCTCTTTATAACATTTATATATTAAGTGTAAATCTACTGTAACAAAATAAAACATAAATTAAAATTGACAAATCATCTAAACAACTTGAAGTGAAACCAACCTTCATGTTACATTAAATAATTTCAAATTTAGAAAATAATAACTCTAATTCTTAGTAAGACATACCACACAAAGTCCAACCACGCATATTAGAATTAAGTCAACACTTCTATTCCTAAGTTAGGATGGTGTATATGTAATGTATGTTTTATTTTGTGATGTAATATTTTGAGGTGGATGTTAGGGTGTATGTTCATATATTGGATGCTAGGCCACTCTTAGCCTAATGTTATTTTCTGCAGGGGATTGTGCTTAAGGGTTTGCTTAACAGTAAATATAAATGCTTTGCTTACAGGTTACTTAAACCCCTAAGCTTAATCCAAGTTTGGATAGGTGGGCTTGGTTATCCATGTGCAAGGAGCTAAGTCCAAATTATGAAATATAACTGCATGGGATTGTATGTATGTCAGTTAACCTCTATTTATAAGTGTAGTTAGATTTACATTTTGTATAAAAATATAATTTCATAATAAGAATTAGGATTAGTGCTATGGGATTAAGATGAGCAGTGGCTAGAAGGCTTAGTCCTAAAGTGCCCTGTAATGTCTTGAAGCAAATCAAGAGAAGGAAGAAAGAAGAAAATGAAGAACCCCCATAACATGTATTCAATTTCTATTGTAATATTTTTTTGTAATTTTTTGTAAATCTCTCATATTTTCTCTTTCCGGGGTGTGGGTTTACCGATCTCTTATTTGTTTATGATAGTTTATAAAAAGGTTGATGTTGTGCTTAGCTTGCGCATTAGGATTGCATCTTTTTTATAGTTTCTTTATGATTGATGTTTCAATGTGTGGCCTGGATGCGATAGGCTCTTAGAATAAAATTAATTTTTTTACCTCAATTCATAACTCATAATTAAATTTAAAATTAACTCACAACCTCACTTTAAATCTTAGGTTCTAATCAAGATACTTAAAAGATTTAGCAACTCCTTAGTTGTATGTTGTATGTTTAACATCATGCATGGCATATTGTATCACTCTTGTAAAATGAGGGTCTCCATTATTGCACTATAAGGACCACTTGACTTATGAGAGCAACTCCACATGATGGAGGTTCACTCTCTTTCTCTCTTTATTTGGCCAATAACCAATTTTTTTTTTCATGCATTTAGGCATAAATATCCCAAAGCCTTTATCCAAATGAATGTGTCAAAATGAAATAAAAATTATAAAATTTTATATTTGTAGATTAAGTCATGTGCTCATACCACTCATGCTCTAATTTTTAAGGGAGTGGGTTTAGGACTTTAGTCTCTTTCCAATTAAATAACGGCTTAATCTATCTTGTAATTACATAAGACCAGCTTACATGATTTTGAATCATGAGAGGTGTTAGTTGGCAGCCACTCTAGGTGGTTGTAAGTCCAGAAGAGTCAGACGAGTATATCTTCTCTTGTGAAATAGACCATTATGTCCCCTTTCACTTAGATTTAGGTCACACTTTTTAACTTATGTTGAAGCTCCCTAGATTTAGAATCAGATGTCGCTTGTTTCCCTTAGGCTACGAGCATAAATCCTCACCTCTTAGCATTTCTATAAAATTGTGTTGATGGATTATAAGCCCTAGTAATCTAATAAAATTTTAACTCAAAAAAAATCCTCTCACTTTCAAAAAAATATAAAGTCTCACCATAGGATAGATTGGAGTGTTCACTAGGTTTCCTAGTATCATGAGCACTTCCTACTTATTTTCCTTTGGATTCAAAAAAAAGTCTCTCTAATTGAACTATCTCGTTTGATTTTCCAAAATTTTCAATCCTTTGATAGTCTTAATTAAAATCTTTGGAGATAATAATTTACTACTTTAATCGAGTGTTCTTAGAAAATTCCAATTTCCTAGGATGATTAGCTATGGAGACTTGCCTCCATAGAGAACTTAAGAACCCATCTTAAAATAAACCCTACTTTACTTTTTCACGTAAAATAGGAGAAGAATCTCCAGTATATTCGGAGACCCAACATGCCTTAGGAGTCCTTATTAGGTGATTAGGTCCATTATAAGGTGATTTCTCTATCTTTTGAGATAGTATTTTATACCTTAATGTCACACCCAATAACTTCAACAAGTACTCCTACGATTTACGTGGTGACCACACAAGCATCCGAAATTAAACACCAAAAGTACTTATATGATTTTCCCACACCCATGGGTTAACCATAATTTCTTAAGGGTCTTTATTTTATTAAACATATAAAGTGGAACCCAGAAATTCAATTTGAGTTATCAAATTTAATTATCATTTTAATTTGATTTAGTTTCACTATTAATTACTTAATTAAACCATAAGTTAATTACCCCTTACATATGAGATGGATTTAGGGAAACAATTAGAAAAAAATGTCCTAACCATTCCCCTTCATCATTCCACTATTAACAATGCTTAATAAAATTTGATTAATTAATTTCTTACTATTTTCCATTTTTAATAATTATTAAATCACTTAATGAAGGTAATTAAGATTTGGATTTCCAATTCTCTTAATTACTTAGCCAATAAATCTCAATAAAATTATGGGAGGTAGAGGACATCCCAAAGAATCAGCACATTCAATTTGAGACTCATTATCCAAGTAATTAGGGCTTAATTAAGGTAATTAGGAAAAAATTTAAATTCTAATTAAGCATTATTCATTATTCAAACAATAGGGGTTTCTTTTTTTTTAAAATCTCCTCTATTTTCCCATTTCCAAAATGGGTTTACTCATCTTTTTAAGATTTTTCTAAAGTTAGTTATGATTTTTTAAAGTTCTGAGTAATTAAACACATTTGTAAGCTTAATTAACCTCTAATCCCATCGGTGCTATGCGGGAGCTAACATGGTGTCGCTTTCCACATGTGTGGCAATTAAATCTTAATGGCATGTTGAGAGTGAGATGGTGGCGCTTTCATCCCTACTGTCCAATACTGAATCAAATGGTGAGGATTAATCATATGGTTTTGAATGGATTAATCACATCCGTCCATTCTAAAAATGCAGAACGGACAACGGATGATCATTCATCCCCGAGCACCAAAAGACAGACTCCGTCCACCTTCCTCTACTCGATCTAAGCTCACCAGAGCTCATGATGCATTGTGATCGACTCCAAAATTCTCAGAGAAGAGATCGAAGGATCCTACGGTGGAAAATGCAAAAAAAGTCATAATTCTCTTCACAAAACACCACCACCTAAGAGGATTTCTATGGTTTGCTGGAAAAATACCTCATCAGAGCTCAAGATCGGTGGTCAAATGATTGAGGTAGCTTTTTCTTGAAGAGATGAAGCCCTATTGAGAAGCTAATGAGTTTTCTCCCCGCTGGTGGATCTGTGGGCAAACATCACCGAAGTTGGTCTAGTGGTGTTAGGTGCTTGAATCTTAATCTTATTCCCGACTTCAGCTTGGGGAAGGTGTGGGAGAAGTTAATTGGATTTAGTGGAGTTTGAGTGAGGTTGGATGGATAGGGGGCTCATTTTCGCTCGAGTTTGGTCTCACTGGCAATAGGGAGCTCAAGGGGGATCGAGAAAGCTCTAAAGATGCTCATCTCGACTCACTGCAGCTCTTTGTGTGGCTTGAATTGGATGGGAGAGGAATATACCCTCCTCTCCAATTGATCCAATGGTTTGGATCAATTCAACTTTTAGCATTGTTGGCCAAAAACTACGATGGTAAAGTCTAGGTGGATGCCCTAGGGTAGTCGAAGGTAAGGAGTCAGCTGGCAATGTGTTTACCTCCTCCAAGTGTTCCAATGGGAAGGCTTGGGTTAATTCACCATCTCTTGACCCATGGCTGATCTAATCAGCTTTGGGTCAGGTGAGCCAGTGGTCCACATGTCCAAAATGTGTTAAAGGTTACTACCAAGGGTGGTTGGTAGGTATGACCATCTAAAATGGGATTTTGTCACATTTGGAGAGGTTTGCCCAATGGGTTTTGGCCTAATTCAGGTCAACCATGGGTTGCATTTAATTGGGCTAACCCATGGTGACCCAAGGATAGGTCATTCCAAGTTGGGTTGGGTTTGGCCTTGGTTTGAATGGATTTGACTCAATTTGACTCATGTAGGTCAAATTGGGTTCATTTGAGTTAGATTGCCCAATTGATCAAATTGGGTCAAATTGATGGTTTAATTTAGCTCAAATGATGATTTGGGATATTTGGTTCGATTGGTTTAATTTAATTTGAAGTGGATTTTTATTTGATGCATATGAGTTCATATGGGTCAAATGGGCTAAGTTGACCAACATGGTCAAATTTTCCAAATTGGCTTGAGTTAGGGGTTTGTTTAGATTCAATTGATAATTTGAAGATGATTGTAGGCATTGGTTTGAGTTAATTTGGATTTGGGAATGGTTCGGTTCAATTGAACCATTTAGGTCAATTTGGGCTAAATGAGCCAGTTGGGTTGGTTTTATCACATTAGGTTCAATTGAGACTTAGAACATGTTCAATAATCAATTTGTGATTGATTAGAGGCATCAGTTTCAATCAATTGGGTTTAAGATTTGATTTGGCCCAATTTAGCCCTTTAGGTAAATTTGGGTCAACTTGGGTCAAGAGCCTAAGTTATCTTGGTTTGGTCTAATTGATGGTCAAATCATATTCAATACTCAATTTATGATTGATTGGAGATATTTGTTTCAATCAGTTGAGTTTAGAATGAAGGTTGGTTCAATTTGGTTCATGTAGGCTAATTGGGTCAACTTGGGTCAAGTGATCAAATTAGCTTGGTTTGACCCAATTGATTGCAATTAGATATTCAAGAGTGATCAACAATCATTATAGAAGGGACCAGATGGGTTGATTCAATCCAATTTGGGTTGGATTGGGGTTTGGATCAAATTGATTTCTTAGGTCACTTTGGGTCAAGTGAACCAAATGGGTTAATTGAGTTGAATTGGGTTGAATTATGTTGTGTTGAGTTTGATGATTGATTTAGGATTAATTGATGGCTTTGATTGCAATTGATTTGGGTTTTTGTTGAATTTTGACGAACCCTTTGGGCCAAATGGGTCAACTTGGGTTGATTGAACTGGTTTGGCTAAATTGGTTTGATTGTCAGCTCTAGAAGGGTTTGAAATAGAGATTTGAATAGTTTTAATGCTTTGGTGAAGTTCAATTGGATTTGGTTCATTTGAAAAAGTTTAAGTCATAGGATGATGGAGGGTTAGATTTTTGTTAAGGGTTAATTTGATTTGGGTTGGAGCTTGGATATGAAATAAGATTCAATTCAGTTTGATTGTATTGATTTGAGGTTGGATTTGCATGAGTAGATATGCATAAGTCATTGTTAAGGCCATAGGATAAGTAGGTCCTGTTTACCCTAGAATATGATCGAGGCTCAGGGTATACCTTCTTAAGTCTCTAGGCTTGGGTTTAGTATTCCCTTAATCACAAGGAATTTCCTATGACTAAGGAGATCTAAGTGTCTAAAAAATTCCTAAGTATAAGGAAGTATGAGTCAAGCCTCACTCCAAAAGTGAGGTCAATAAATTCTAAGAGCCTTTTTCTCATACATCTTTAATACAAAATTTAACTATTTGATCGCCTAATATACTTTATGTTTTAATACCAAGATAAATAGACAAGCTTTTCTAAATAATAACCTATAAGAATATATACTAATTGGTGTTTTGAATGCTATTCTATAATTCCAAAATGTATCATCCAATCTATTTGACTAATCATTTCTAGTTGGATCTAGAATCATTTCTAAAATTCTCTTAATATTCTCATTTGGTATTTTGCTTGACCACTTGACCAAGGATGCTAAGTTGTAGCCACCCTATGCTTCACACCACATTTTTCCAAAAAAAAAAATAATCTTAAATTTTTATTACAAGAAAGGAGTGCCTTCATCACTAATAATTATGGCTCTAGATGTACCATATTTTGTAAAAATATTTACTATTTAGAAATTTTATAACAACATAAAATCATTTTTAGAAGTTGTTATCTGCTTCAATCCACTTAGAAACATAATCTACAACAACCAAAATATAATCATTTCCAATGTAAGGAATAAATGGTCTCATATCAAAAGTTTTAACCTATATAATGTAAATCAAAAAGGAATTTCATAATGTTTTAATATATTCTTTATTCTTTGACACCCATCACAAATCTTCACATAGTCATTAGTATATCTAAATAAGGCTGGCAAATAAACTTTGATTTGAAATTCTTTAGTTGCAATCTTATTTCCTCCAAAATTTCTGCCATACTCAAAATCATGGCGTAACCTCATAATTTCATTTATCTCATCATCAGGAACACATCTATTTATAATCTGATCAGAACATTTTTAATACAAAAATGGCTCATCTTCAAAATAAAATCTATCATCATACTATAAGTGATGATAAGATAATCCATAAGGTAATATCTCATTCACTAAATAATTCATAATGTTAGTATACCAAGAAACAACTTTATATTCAAATGTAAGTAAATACTCATTTGAGAATTTTTATTTAATATCTCTTTAAACTCTTACCTTACTTATAGTTTAAATAAATGATTAGATACTTGATTTTGTATTCTTCTCCTATCATTAATCTCTAAGACAAAATTTTGTAAAAGTTGAATTCATCTAATCAATATAGGTTTAGCATCTCTCTTCTCTACAACATATTTTATAACTACCTGATATGTAAATATGTGGTGCTTTTATTTGGATGAGTAGGGACACAATGCAGATCTTAGGAGATACTTAGTAAAATGATCAAGTGTGATATCTAAGGAATGATGTACTATCTCAAAAGATAAAATAATCACTTCACAATTGACTCAATCATCTAATAAAGACTCATGTGCAGATGAGTCTATGTATACCAGAGATCTTTCTTCTACTTTACATGGATGAAGTAAAGTAGGGTTTATTTTAAGTCGAGTTCTTTAGTTCCTTATGGAGGCAAGGCCCCATAGTTAAATATATCTTAAGAAATTGAGACTTTCTAAAAACCCTCTCTATTATAGTAGTCAACTAATGTCTCCAATGATTTCAAAGATTGATGATCCAAGGATTGGAAATTTATTGAAAAATTAATTGGAAAGGCATAAAAGGGGAAGCCCTTTTTACACATTCTAAAGAAGTATAAGTATGAAGCACCCAAGATACTAGGAAATCTAGTGAGTGCTTTAATCTACCCTATAGTGAGGCTTTAAATTTTTTAAAGAATGAAATTAAAATTGTTTGAATTGATATTTTTATTAGAATGCTAGGACTTATATTCCAACAACACAATATTGTGAAAATGACTAAGAGGTGAGGCTTTATACTCATATCAAAGAAAAAATGAGCAGCCTTTGAACTTACATCTAAAATGCTCTAGTATAAGCTAAGTGCTGAACCTAAATCTACTCTAGAAAGGTGGGATGTATTGGTTCACTTCCCTTAAAGAGAGAGGACCAATCTCGACTCTTCTAGACTAACAATCGCTTGGAGTGGCTATCATCTAACACCTCCTGCGAGTTACAATTATGTAAGTCGATCTTATGTAACTGCAAGGTAGTTAGGCTATTGTTTATTAGGATAGAATCTAGAGCCCTAACTCACTACATAGGAGATTATATCATGATTGGTGTACATATTATGATTTAGACTAATATAATAAAATTTATATATTTTTATCTCATTTTGACTCAATATTTTGGACTCAAGCTTGAGAGAATTTATGTCTAAATGCATGATAAAGGTAGATTATTGGCTAAATCAAAGGAAAGGGGTGTTCTCCACCATAAGAGACTGCTCTCACAAGTCAAGCATATCCCTTATCATGCAAGAATGAAAACCCCATATTTATAAGAGTGAAAATAATATGTATATATACTTTTACAACATACAATCATTCAACTAAAGGTTGCTAATTCATATTTCTTGATTAAAATCTTAGGCTTTAAAATGAGGGTATGAGTTGATTAAAATTTAATTCAGGTTGTTAGTTGGGATAGAAAAAAAAATTTCTAAAGAGCCCACCACATCTAGGCCACACATCAATTAATCACACTTTAAGAAACATATAAAAGCATGTCATTTCTATTGTGCAATCAATATAAACACAATAATAAAACATTATCAATTGAAAGAATAAATGACTGGTGCATCTGAATACCAGCCCCAATTTATCAATTACGATATATGCTTTCTTAAAAGATTTAGACATAAGACTACCTCCTACTACTGCATCAATGATACTTCTAAGTGATCCAACTAGTCTATTATAGAATGACTAATAATCAATCAATCAAGGAATGATGCTGACCTTTTCCTCAAAATTTATGTATCTTTCACAGGCCTCACATATTGATTAATTATCCATTTGAATAAAGGATGTGATATCATTTTTAAACATAGGAGTCATAAAAATGTAAAAATACTTGATTAAAAACTTTTGAGCTAAACCATTTTAAGAAGTGATAAAACCTTAAGGTAATCAACTCAATCATATTTTAGCTTTATCTCTTAAAGAAAATAAAAATGGCCTAAGTTTAATGGCATCATCATTAACCTCATTATATTTAAAAATCACATAGATTTCTATGAAGTTTACTATATATGTGTATATTAGGATCTTATATTAGTGAACCTCAAAACTGATAATTTTGGGCCATTTGAATACTTAAAGGTTTGAGTTCAAAAATGTTAGCTTGGATTATTGGTTTATTAATGTTTTAATGAACTCCATCTACAATAAGTATATCATAGAGTCTAAGTGGCTGAGGATGATCTGCTTCTCTAGGTTGAGTAGCCATTTTAAGATTTTAAATATTGATTTCTCCTTTTTTTTCAAAGTCTTCTGCAGTTTCTTTTATCTTAGGATTAGATGGCACAAGTTCTACATTATTATCACTACACATACAAAATGGCTAAAGGCACTAAAATGAAAAATATATATATGAAGATTACAAACAATTTCTATGAAACTAACTTTTAAATATAAAACACAATAACAAGTTTAATACACTTAATTATATAATAAATAAATATAATTCTAAAATTACTAAACTTAAACAAAATTAACATAAAAGTTGAATTAAAAATAAGCTAATGAGATAATATTAACTTAAATAAAATTTTGTTAGATCCTTGGCAACAACACCATAAACTTGACTAAGTTAAGATGGTGTACACAAGTGCACGTTTTGTTCAAATAATATAATGATGAAAAAAATTTGTTATTCATGTGAGGATCTTTTAGAAAATTTTACTAAGTTTAGTGTTCATTTAACATTAATCTTAAATTTTATTCAACTAATCTAAAAAGATTATTCAAATAGAGAAAAAAAATACTTTGAATTTATAATTTCTTGATTGTTTCTATTGACTTTGTATTTAAAAAGTTTTTTATATATTGATGTCAATCTAGAGCAATTTCATCCTTTCATCTTCACCAAGATCAAAATGACTTAACCTCTATAATTAATTTATTATATTTTATGTACTAATTAAAATAAGTTATTGCTTTATTATCATCTCCTTATAAGATTGCAAGTCCTCAAATATCACATGTCTTTGTATATTTGAAAGACTTGTTCATTTCTCTCTAATTCTTCTAAAACTCTTATGATATCACTAGATCGCACTTGATTTTAAGATAGTAATTGTTCAAATTAGAACTAAATTAAGTACAAGGAGAAAACAAAATAACATAGAAAATCACAACATAATACTTTACATCAAACTTCAAAATAATATATTTTCCATAAAAAATAATACGATGTTCCAAAAATTCAAAATATAACTCAAAGCTACTCATTTGAGAAAGATAAAACATTTACATGTCATAAATGATAAAGTACATTAGAAATAATCAAGTGTAGTGAAAGATATAATCAAAAATGCAATATTCCAGGTCCTTCTACCTTTTATCTTTTCAGATCATCTCCTTTTGAATCTACTCTTTCTCAATGTGATACACTGGCACTCACACACTCAAACTCTTAACATAGGAAACACACATTCTAAAATACTCTGCAAATAAAGGTGTATTTATATATGCCACATCCTTCTCTCAGTTAATACCCATGTCCTCTCACAAGAGTTCTCAAACTACTCTTGAAATTCTTAAAATCGGTTGTTGAAACTACTTGAAACTACATCTATCAAGATGTAGCACTGTGACACTAGTCCTTTAATGCAAAGGAACTATGGTTACTATCTTCATGCATATTTTAGACTTCTTTGTGCTTCCTCTAATGCTGCCCTAATAAGTATAGAGCCACGACGTAGGATTCTTTGTCTTTGCACCTAATTTCTTTAGTAATTATGTTGTAGGCTATACAAAGCAACGTCTAGGTGCTTCCCTTGACACTTTTAATTCCTTTAGTCTTTTTTGTTTCAAATGAGAAGTTATTGCCAAAAATACTCAAATTAATGAAAATAAATCATAACTTAATATTAAATAAATAAAATCACATATAATTCACTAAATTTTGTGCTTATCAGGAAGATCACAATTACTTTGGTTAATCCTTTAATAAAACATCTAAAGTTTAAAAAAAATTATCTTATATAAAAAATTAAAGTAGACTCAAAAATCAACATTGCAAAATAACTACTCGTTGGTGAGGAATTATTTAGTAGGTTAGTGGCATCCACTAACTTGAGATGTATGAGGAATGATTTTCAGAATCTTAATCAAATTAATTAAGAAAATATATCATATAGTATGATGCACATCATATTATATGATTAGTTCAAAATTTAAATTGATTTATTTTAAAAAAAATTATTTAAATATTTAGCCATTTTAATTAACATAATCATATAATACATAACTATTTTATAAAATGATAAATTTTAGTTTCAAAAACTATTTAATTAATAAAAATTAAAGTTATCTATAGTAATTATACTATTAGGCATCAAAACAAAGTTTATCATGTAATACAAATATTTTAATAACTTCATTAGATTGCAAAAAGAAATAAATCCATTTGATAATCTAGTATAAGCTAACTTATACTAGACAAGAAAATGATATATAAATTAGGTCTAATTATGCAAAAATAGATAAATGTATTAATGGTTATTTGTTTTATTACAAAGATGTTTCATCAGAAACTGAACATAATTACTATGGAGCACTCATATTCAAACTACAAAATGAAAAATAACATTAAAAAAATTTCATATAAGAGATTTTTTTTATTTCCCTTTTCCTCTAAATCTATAAAAACTTTTTATATCTATAAATTATGCTAGACATGTAAGATGATATCACGAGAAAATTAATGAGCCACCTATTTTGAGTCATTTATTAGATGCAGAAGTATGAAAATATTTTGATAGTAGATATCTAGAATTAGCATTTGAATCATAAAATATTAGACTTGACTTATATATTGATAATTTTACACCTAATAGTCAAACCAGTTTACCTTACTCATGTTAGCCAGTAATTATTATAAGATACATTCTTCCTCCAAATATATGTATAATAAGTCCTTATATATTTTTTACACTCACTATTTATGGCTCACATAATCCAATGTCAAAGGTAGATGTATACTTACAACCATTAATAGATGACTTATAAATTTTATGGGAGAAAGGTGTAAAGTGTACTTACATATGATTTATTATAAAATAAAATTTTTAGAAGAAAGCATGACTTTTGTAGATTTTGATGATTTTCCAACATATGCTATATTATTTAGGTGAAGCAAGTTATATTGTGCATTCTATATAGAGTTATTAAAAATATTCACAACAAAAATGGAGAAAAATTTTATGGTTGATCATCACTTGATGTTCTTAGCTACTGATCAAGCATTTATAAGAAATAAAAATGTATTTTTAAAGTACATAGTTGAAAAATATACCCCAAACACTAAGATTGAATAAAGATCAATTATAGTAAAGGGCAAAACAATACTAGGTAAAAAATGTATATATGATCATTATAATTTTTTTATTTAAAAATAAAAAAGATGAATATTTACATTTGTTGATAATAATAAAGTTTTATAAGATGAATATATACTTCTCTAGAATATATAGAGTCAAATATTTGAAAGAAACATTCTTCTAAATAAATCAACTTTGATTTATAGAGGTGAGCAATAAGAGATAAAAAAGGAGGATTTATGAGTTAGGTTCCTAAGGCATTGAATATAATGCCTAGTCCTCCCAAACATCTCATTGTAACTCCTTAAAAAGTATGAATGATGAGATGATGAGAAGACAGATGATTGCATTTATTAAAAATATAAATGATTATATGATGGCAATGCAAACTAAGAATAAAATACTACACCAATAATGATTTGAGATAAAGCAGGTAGCTAAATAGAATGATGAAGATAATGAAGAACTAGAGGATAAGAACTGAGAGAGTTTTATGTCATTTCTCAAATTTTTTGAGCTTGTGATAAAATGATTACTTCTTCATATGTAAAAGTACATTGCAAAATAGGTTATTATGTATTCTCTTTTATGTTTTGAATCAATTTAATTTTTTGTAATTTAATGAGCAATTTAGAAATAATATTATGTTGAGTTATTATGTTATACTATAAGTTTTTTTAGGATATGTAGAAATACCAAAAATAATGCTTGAATTTTTATAAACAAAATTTATTAAGTTGTTGATGGATTTTCTATCAAAAACTCATAACATAGACCAACAAATTCAAAATTCACCAAAAATTACTGATAAATTTGTCCACCAAAAATTACTAGTGGAACGATAACTCCCTCTGAATTTTTCATCACCATGCATAGAATCCTCATATTTTTCCATTGATTACTCTCATCAATTTTTAAACTTATCACCAATGAACATTCTGCTAGAAATCTATTTCAATAAATTTTATGTTGGCCAAAAATCATTTTCGACACAAATATTTTCAACATATTAAAATCTTCTTGAAAAATATGAATTTTTTATGAATAAGCAGAATTTTCAACCAAAATTAGTTATTTCTATATTATAAGAAGGATACCAACTCCACTCCTCCTTTAAACATCATCAATCCTATTGATATCCATCCCAATGAGCTCTCATCATGAACTCAACAATCTAATCAATGCTTTACCCTAATAAGAGACTAATGACGAACCCCTCACAAGAACATCACATAAATGAAGGTTTAAAACTAATTCATATTTTAATTCAAACATTGATTTAAATCACATTTGAATGAATGTTTGAATTAAATTTGAACTGATATCATGAACTTGAACTTCAACAATAGTTCACAAATTCTAAAATGCACTCTTATTATGAGTGATTTCATCCAAAATATAATTTCAATCATATTTATCCAAAAGAGATATAACAAAAACATTTGAGCAATTATATTATGAGAGATATGAAAATAAATTATCTTATTTTTATTTTATATTATTGTGGGCTCCAAAAATTTACCACTGACCTCTCGACAAATATTGAATTGAAGAGAGTGTGAGTTATGGTGTCAGTGTAATTTTCAGAAGGCAAATGAGATAGTAAATAAGACACTACCCAAAGATTTAACCCTCATTTGGTGAAGACTTTAGATCTGGTTCTAGGTTTCCTATAAGCGCAAGCCCATATAGTTAGTTACCCCTCTCAATGTAGAGAGAGAACTTTCGATTAAGGCTAGTCATTGGTGTAAGCAATGTAGTGTATAGTAGCGTATGGAGTTTTAGAATTCAAGATTATGAAATTCATCATTTAAACTTGATGGTTGGGGAATGATGCGTCAATCTAGATCCCATGGTTCCATCATCCTGGGCCGTCGTGGTCACTAGTCTCCTTAGTGAGAGGAGGTAGTCAACCCAACCTGACAGAAAGATTCTTATCAGCAACACATGGGTTACATCGTCCAAAAATCCTTATAGACCTGGGGTATTGTTTGTCTAAGAAGATAAACTTAAGTGTACCTTAGCTAATAGAGGGTTATTTGCCCTATCAAGTATACCTTATGATTCACAACTCAAAGGGTAGAGCCATTGGAGAGCATACGAGCAACGATCGTGATCATAATATAATAGAAGAGGCCAAACCACGTCGAGGGCTATAATGGTAACTACTTCATCAGAGCCTAGTCATGCCACGGTGAGGACATAAGCCACATCCTCACTGGCAAGAGATTGATTAAGAGTGAATATAATAGAATGCGTGAATTGACATTGGCTCCTTTATGAGCTAGAGTTTTTTTAATTTGTTACCTCTGATAGATAGTTGCAGAAGGTGGATAGATTGAGTTTTACTTTAAGCTTTTAATGATTGCATTTCATTCAAACAGTTTTTTAGATTGACACTCAATTTGAGTTAAAATTAGAATCACATTTTGATGGAAGTATCTCCTCCGGTTTAAATCATCATTCAATACATCCATCATCGGGGTAGTTAATTGATTGACTTGAATATATTTAAGAACTTTAGATCCTATCAACTCTATTTAGCTCCTAATAAAGGATCATATCTACTGTCACATGATAGAATTAGCCTCTTAGATATTTCACTAAGTTTAAATTATATAATAAATTTTTAAGTTTGTTAACCCGGACCCAATCCTAAAACTAAACCGGGTAGCAACCCGTGCAGCATCCTCAGACACTTGAATTTAAACATTCAGCATAGTGTCAAGGCCTATGTGGGTGTATTTAAGAATTTCTTAATTAACACCTTCTTCTTGCTTGTTTGATGTGTTGCAAGTCTGGCAGCGTTGAAGGCATTTTGATTTAGATTGAAGTTTAAAACATTACTTGCACTTAATTTACTTGCTGACATTTTCAATTCTCCTAGCTTGATTATGTTCAATTCAAATCACCTTTAATAATTTATATCAATTTCAGTGTTTATTGTTTTAGCCCTACTCATGCTTATTAGCTAGCACTATAATCATCTCCATATTTTTATAAGAGTTATTAAACCTAATTTAGATTCATCCTTAACTCTACATCAAGCTCTATGTTTATTGAAAATTAGACTTTAAGTTTACTGCAAATTTGTTATGAGTTTAGTATTAGTCTCCCCAAATTTTAAATACAACTTATTTGACTTTGAGAAATTTACAAGAATGTGAACTCACCTTATTAGGGAATTTACATTTGTTGTTATGCTATTGTTGTTATGCTTCAATTTAAGCCATGGAAAGTTATACTTGCTAAGAAAAGTATTATCTCATATAATTTTTACTTATGATAATTACCCATCTAATCTTGTTATCATATTTAATTTAAACAAATATGGGACCCACATTGCTTCTTTCCATTTCTATAAATAGAGCTAATGGAGGGCCTTCCATTTCATATAGTTTGCTTAAGGAGTTTTGGAGTTTGAAAGGGGAGAAAGATTTGATTACATTCCAAGTAAGTGTTTTATTCTTTCAAAGTTCCTTTAAGTATTTTATTTGATTTAGTGTTTATCATTTTTAATTTAAATTTAGCTTTAGGTTTCCTTGCTTAATATTCTTAAGTTGGTTCTTTTTATTTCTCATTTTTTTCTAAGTCAAAAGATTTGATGAAATTTCGGCAGCCTCCCGGCATCATCCCCATGTAGGGGGCTGCATCGGTAGTATTTTGGCTTTCACGATACACCTTCATGAGCGTAGCAAGTGGTATCTTGTGACACCATAGCTGACTTCTATCTCATTATGCCCTAATGAGCATGACGAAGCCTTTAAACCTGAAAGGAGACAAATGCAAGATAATATATATATATATATATATATTCATTTTCTTTTTTTTTCTAAGTCCTGAAATTTCATAAAAATTTGGCAGCATTTTGGCTAAGGGGAGAGCAACATCTAACGATAATGACACTCGATGCAGCCTGAGTGGCGGTGTCTTGTGACACCATCAATTTTCATCTCATTCGCTTGAATGAGTACGGCGAGCTTCAACCTGAAAGAAACACATGAATATATACATCCACATCACACAAGTTTTGACTCATTCTTCTGCATGTTGCAATGTTCCTAAAAGAAATAGAGTTGGAGATGCTGGAAACTAAGAAAAAAACTTACCTAATGATGATGTTCTTCATTGTAGCAAAAGAAAGGGAAAGGAAAGGAGAGGCCAAAGCGAGACAAAAGATTCCTCTGTTCTTGCAAAATGGAAGGAAAGTGATGAAAAGCGATACAAAACAAAAGAAGACGTCCTAATGGCGGTTCTTCTCTAATTCTGTGAAATTCAGATTCTAAGCAAAATTCAGATTTTGGAAAATAATTGATTGGGAGGAGTTTTGGTGGAGATAAAAAGATGAAGAAGGAGGAGGAAGAAATTCAGCAAAAGTTTGAGGAAGAGGAGATTTTGGTTGAGAAATGTGGGTGAAATGAAATTTTTGTTTATATGTAAATGGGGAAAGAAATGGAAAAAGGAAGAAAGAAGAAAAAGAAAGATAAAGAAAGAAGAAAGAAGAGAGAAGAAGAAAGAAGAAAGAAAGGGAAGAGGAGAATCTTTTAGGAATGGAGGAAAAAAAATGGGTTAATGGATTTTATTTTGGATGAGAGAAGAAGGAGGTGGCTTTGTGATTTAGAAGGAGAGGAGGGATTGGTTGGCATTCAAACAAAGTGGGATCCCGTGAGGAGAACAGTGCGTGTTATGGAGGATACCTCACCAAGAGGAAAAGTGGGTTATCAATGGATTAAATTTGGAGCACAGGTTAGGATGGTTTAGGGATTTAGAAGCAGTTGAGCCAATTTTAGGTTATTAGCCCATTTTATAGTATTTTTTATTAGTTAATCCTCTTTAATACAAACTTTATGTTGACACGATTAGGTAATCAATATATATATATATATATATATATATATATATATATATATATATATATATATATATATATATATCAATTTAAGGTTATTTTGATATTTGAATGCAATGGCGTAGTCCGTTCTTGAGGTTGGTTTGGTTGAATTGATGTCAAATTGATTCAATTTTTTAAAATATGCATCATCGCTTGACCATCAATTTTTTGCAGACTTATCGGGTGGTGAGAATATTCTTACTTGATAGATTTTGATATTTCAAAGATAGCAGCATAATTAATTTTGCAAATGGATGTCGTTTGATTTACGTCGGCCCCTCTTAAACCTAATATGATTGCAGGTGTGTTGTTGAATCGATCGCTTGATCGATTGATTATCAAGTCATGTAATATTTATATTCTGACCAATTTTGATATTCTGAACATGATGGAAAAGTCCGTTTATCGATTGGAGGTCATTTGGGTTAATTTTAGGGACGTCTAGTGTATTTCAGCCTCGACTTGCGTGTTGCACAGACTCATCTGAATTGAGTGTGGACAATCTCCTTTGATAGTTTTTGATGTTCTGAAGCTAACGACATGATCAATTTCATGAACAGAGGTCGTTCGAATATCATCACAGCTTCTCGACTCTGGTATGCCCAACAACACATTGATAGCTCGATCGCTTGATCAGTTGATCTTTAAATTATTCAATATTTATATTCTGATTTATTTTGACATTCTGGTTGAGACGGTGAAGTTTGTTCATCGATCGGAGGTTATTTTGATAATTTTTTTGATGACATCGGCATTTTGAGCTCTAATTTTGCATTGTTGTCACCTCAAGTCTCGACTTGTGAGCTTGACTCGACTTATGACTCACATATGGAGGTCAATAAATGCCCCCCAATAAATGTGATTCATGCATGGAGCGAGTCGTGTTTGTTAAAAATTGGTTGACCCTTTGGGCTGGCTACAGAACTTGGATCATTTCATCTTTGATTGTAACAGCTTACGGAGCTTTGATAGAATTTATCATTAGTATGATGCCTTATTTAGGACGTGCTAAATGGCGAGGATTGACCAATTTATCATAATCGACTTATCAGATAGATAAGTGTTCTTACACCATCTACTCTCTGCTTCAATGGCTTTGTAGAAGATCTTTTTCTTTTATGTCATTGTAGATTTAAGTCTCCTCCAACCTTAGCTTCGTGCTTGATTGGGTTTGTTGGAGGAATTAGTTTATTTGTCTGCATGATGGGCTCCATTAGGAATTAATTTATCCATGCTTGGTCGGATTTGAAATACCTTTTGTCCTAGCTTTAAGCCTGACGGACTTGATGAAGGACTGATCTGATTTGTCCATATTGACTTGTCAATTAGTGTATGTACATCATAAATCCTGTGCTTGCTGTTTTGACAGATTCATTGAAGGGTGCATACAGATGACCCATCCTTTCGCTTATATAGGTCAATGTTGAGTTATCATAGAATATGTGCTTTAATAATCGAATAACCATGAAATTCTTTCAACATCAACTTTGTATGAACTATGGAATTGCTTGGTCCTGTCGCTTTGACGGACTTGATGAGGAGATTGGCTTTGATCGTGCTTTGAGCTTGATCAGATCATTTAAGAATAAATTTGAGATATCACCCTGTGAGTAATATATAGATTGATTTGAGGTAGCCCTAAATTGAGATTTTCTTCAGATTATCTTAATCTATCGATCAAGTAAAAAGATCTCTTGAATCTTGGTTGTTTGTAATCACTAAGCTGGATTTGGTTTGAGATTGAACAGCTATAATCATTGGACTAACAAGCAGGAGCTCTTTCACTCGCCTTTTCTTGTTGAGTGAGAGAGCGCCAAGAACTCGCCACATTTGGGCTTGTTGAGAACCTTTAGAACCTACGAAGCTTGACTTAAGTAAGGGTTGGTGGTTTTGTCATTAGACTGATGAATGGGAGCTCTTTCACTGTGGCATTTTCTTACGGCTTTTAAGTGAGGAGAGCATTAGCAACTAAGCCATTGCAGGCTTGTTGAGTTTGACATTTAAAACCTATCAGTGTCCTAGACTTCAGGATGTAAAAGTTGATGTTTCTCCAACTTTGTTGAATGAAGCTTCCAAAATTGGGATTTCTTCTGACTTGATCTCCAAATTTTGGCAAATTTAGGAGATAAATTTTTGACATTTAGGTTGTCTTTTCATATAAATATTTTTTATTCTGCAAGAACTGCAACTTAACAATGATAATTATGGGTATATATTAGGATTTTACATAAAGCTCGATGTCAACCTAATCGAATATATTTGAGGATCTCATCTATGCATGATGTCAACTCAAATAAACTTAACATAAACTAAAAAATGCTCCTGTCTTGTGGGAATTCTAAAGCACATTTAGAGAATTTCAAGATGAAAATATAAATATATCAATATTTGAATTGATATACTTTAAGAGGGTTTTAACATACAACATTGATTTCATCTATATAAAATCTAAAATGCCCCTATGTAACAGGGAATTTTCTGAAAAGTTTTTCATCTGAGAGTATGTTTATTTAGGATATCTCATGAAGCATGATGTCAAAAAATAGATATACTAAAAAATGCCTTATCTCAGGGGATTTCTATTGTACCTTGAATGTATTATCATGTATAATACTTTTTCAAGTCGACCATTAATTGGTGGCATTTCTTCACCCTTTAAGTCAATGAGTTGGTATGCCCTCCTATACACTTTTCAATGACAAAAGGGCCTTCCCAATTAGCTCAAATTTACCACCAATTTTGATTGGGAATAATTGGTCTTCTCAAAGTGACCAATTTCCTTTTGGAATGTTCGAGGTCGCACAGATGTATCTTTGCATAATAAACTTCTAGATTTTGATGAGCTTGCAGTCTAACTTCATCGAGCGCGTTGATTTCCTCCATTCTTAAATGAGCATTTTGATCTTTAGTTAGATTATTGATGGCTACTCAAGTGAAGGCAACTCAACTTCAATGGAAAGAACTTCGCCAAATACCAATGAATAAGGAGTGGCTTTAGTCATGCCTTGTAGTAGTTTGACACGCCCATAGCCTCTATTAGCTTGGTATGTCATTCTCTTATTTTTAGTGAGAATCTTCTTGAGCTTGACTAATGTCTTGTTGAAGGCCTCACCAAACCATTTGCTCTTTTATATATTGAAGAGTATCGCCAATCAATTTTGTGTCGATCAATGAATCTATAAATCTTTGCACTTTTAAAAAGTATGTCATTATCAAAAAATTATTCAGGCACTCCAAATCTATAAACCACATTATGTGTGAAGTTAATCAATCGAAGAACTTCTTTAAATGGGAGCTTCACCCATTTAGAGAAATAATCGCCGCTAGATGAAGTGTACCGACGATGATGGATCAATTGGTCCAATCATATGTACCCCAACATTGAATTATGGGATGCTATTGTGTAATGGATTTGGAGGTTGATGGATTATATCCCATGTACTTGACATTCATGACACTTCTTAGCATGATTATATAGTCTCTCACCATAGATGGCCAATATCCCATCCTTTTGATCTTTACGCCATCTTGGGACCTGGCTGATGTACCACAAAGTCCTTCATGAACTTCTATCATCACTTTGTTGGCTTCATCTGCATTTAGGCATTGTAGCCACATTTGTTGAAAAGATCTACGATATAGAGTGTTATTGATGAAAGTATAGAGCAACATTTTCTTCTCAATTTTAGCTGCAAATAATTTGTTATTTAGTAATCTGCCTTCTTTAAAGTAGTCGATGAAGGGTTGCCTCCAATCATGTGGCTCTTCTATAATAAAGGCTTCCCATTGCTTTTTTGAAGCAATGTCATTCTGAGCTCTTCTTGGTACAACTTCTTATTGATTTTGGGAAGTATGAGGAGCAACTTGAGTCACATCCTGCTAGGTTGGATTTGATAACCTCTCTACCTATGGGGCTTGATAATTTACTCTCTTTAGGACTCATCGAGTTAATATGCCGATCAACATAATCACCATTCATACTTGCCATTTTCTTAGGTAATTTTGCTAAGCAGTCAGCTTTGCTATTTTTGAATCGAGAGGCTTGAGTTAGTGTGATATTTGGTATTTACTTCATAAGCTCAAGAACTCGCTTATGATAGAAAGCTAATTGTTGATTTTAAAGATGTCGAGTACTTGATTTATAATAAGCTGAGAATCGTAAAAAATATGCAAATTTTGGATCCTATGAAAATAGCTTCTTCAAGACTTGCCACTAATGCTTCATACTCGACTTCATTATTAATTCTTGGCTCAGTCAACCCATATGATCGTCTCATTATCCCCCCTTCTGGTGTCATCAAGATGATGTTGATTCCTCCTCTTGCCCTTGGGAAATTTAGAGGTTGGACTTGTTTGATCGATGAGGTTCCATCAAAATATATTTCCTAAATTTGTGATTTTTCTCTTTCATGAATGAGCATAATTTTCTAATTGGGAGAATCACCATTAAGATAAGAGTCCACAGAGATGAGATGTGTAGCAAGAAAATCTACTAAGACTTGTCCCTTCACTGCTTTCTATGGAACGTATGTGTTATCGAATTATAAAAGCATTACTGTCCATCTTGCTAAGTGACCTGTCAACACTGGTTTTATCATCAAGTACTTCAGGATCGATCCTTTAGATGAGAGTAATTTTATAAGATAACATATAGTGATGTAGCTTTTGGACTACAAAGATCAATGCCAAACAGTGCTTCTCTATCAGAGAGTTTCACATTTCTGTTCATATTAATTTTTGGCTAATATAATAAAGAGCATTCTCTTTACTTTCTTCATTATGTTGTGCCAATAATACTCTAAGAGACTCTTCTAATGCAGTTGTGTATAGAATGAGGCTTCCCAAGAGTAGGCGTAAGGATTGGTGGAGTTAACATATAGCTTTTAATGCTATTGAAGGCTTCTTGGCACTCCTTGTGTCACTTGAATGGAGCATCCTTCTTCATCAACCTTGTAAATGATTGTCAGCATTCTGATAGGTTTGATATAAATTAACGGATGAATGCAAGCTGTCCATATAAAGAATGAAGCTCATGTGAACTCTTTGGTGGAGGCATCTCCACAATTTCCTTAATCTTAGCAAGATTAATTTCAATTCCTCTATGACGTACAATTTACCCAAGGAATTTTTTGGATGATACCCCGAATGCACATTTTATAGGATTCATCTTGAGATCAAATTTTCTTATTCTTTCTAATATAATTCTCAAGTCTTCAAAGTGATTTTCACGATTTAAGCATTTCACTACCAAATCGTCAACATAACATTTCTCCTTCTGGTGAATCAACTCATAAAAATACGCATCATGGCTCTTTAGCATGTAGCTCCAGTATTTTTGAAACTGAAGGGCATGACTGTGTAGTAGTATATACCAATAGCTAAATGATGTATGTCTTTCATCTTCATGAGCCATCTTGATTTGATTATATCTTGATGATCCATCCATAAATGAGAACATATCGTAGTTGGAAGTATTGTCCACTAGTAGTTCTGATATTGAAAGTGAAAAGTCATCTTTTGGGTTTTATATTAGGTCGGAAGTGATGGAGGATTTGGATTCTTCTTCTAACTAGTACAATGTTGGCTATCCAATCTACATACTTCTCCTCTCGGATGAAGTCTACTTCGATCAGTTTCTTAGTTTCTATAATTACCTATTCTTCAATCTCCAATCTCATTCACCTAGGAGCTTGCTTAATAGGCATCACACCTGGCTTAATAGCTAGTTTATAAACTGTTACATCAGGGGATAAGCTTGGCTTTTCAGAATATGTCTAAGCAAAGTAATTCCTGAATTCATAAATTAGCATTTTTAGCTCTTCAATTTTTTTATCAGGAAGAAGAGCATTAATGAAAGTTGGATGGGGATCATCTTCAGCTCCTTGGTTGAATTCTTTGAGTTCATTTTAGGGTTAATTGTCCACCATCTTCGAGTTCTTCAGGCACAGGCTTGGCTTCTACTTCTTCATCATTTGTAAGAAGAATTTCATGGAGATCATCTTCTTCATCACTATGAGTTTCTATTATATTATAATAGCTTTATTTTGATGAGCTTTATGGATGAACTCAAGATCTTTAGTGATAAACTTATCACTTCTTTGTGATGCTTGAGAACTTCTTTGGCTCCACATCTTGTTAAAAATTTGAGTTTTATGCTTAATAGTTCAATATGAATTCCAAGCTTGTGCATCATTCTTTGTAACTTTTATGAATAATATATTGGTATTCTTGTTGGCACTATCCCATTATAATTTTCATGTTGAGCAGGCTGATCAAAATTGTGAGGCTGAGACTCTTTAGATTTATAAAATAGAGTTTCTGTTCTACCACTCTCACTCAACAGCAGTAGATGTAATGTTATCAACTCCTCAATATTATGAACCTCTAGTGGAGTGATTTCTTTGAAACACTATTGAGGGATGGGTATAATTTTGAGTGAGTCATCTGACTCTGCCAAATGATCTATTCTTCTTGATGTGACCATTTGAACTCTATTTTTATAAGTAGATTCAAAGTCATATTCTGAATCAGAATTACATATTTCATACTTTGCCTTTCTTGAAAGCTTATAAGTTTCCTTAAGTTTGATAGGAATATCTTCTTCTTCTTCTGTTCACTTCCCAAATGAGGAACTGATTTTCTTGATTTAGGTGTAGAATCAAGTGCTTTAGGGAGAGACGACATTGCCTTCTTTCTTCCTCTTTGCTTCTACTCTTTCACCTTATGAAATTGCTAACTAGTTCCTGAAGTGGATGCTACCACTTCAAGAGGTTCTATTAGCTTAGGCTCTTTAGGGATGAAATATTTTGCATCTTCATAGATCTTTACTTCATGGACGAAAATGGTTGTAGGTTGCCAAGAATTATGAATTCTTCTCCTTCTTTTAGATACTTCATACACTCATGCATAGTTGACGGGACCATGTCATACTCATGCATCCATGGTCGACCCAAGAGAGCTTTAAATGATGTATCAGCATCGATTACATGAAACTTGGCTTCTGTATATAAATCTTGAAACTTGAGTGGGAGAACAAAGAACCTACGATTTTTTTGCCCTTTTTCATTGAAACCATGAACCATCAACTTATCTCTCCCAAGATGTTGGATATCAAGTGATAATCCTTTTAATATTTATATACTCATAAGATTGATAGAAGAACATGGATTAATTAATATTTGGCTGATCAAGATGTCATCACTCTCTGAGGTAACATATAGAGGATGGTTGTGATATACTATTCTAAACATAAGATCTTCTTCAAAAAATATGATTATTAGGAGATCTTGAGTTTGCAATACTTCAGTCATGCATTTTTCAGCAAAGTAAGCTTCATAACTTTTTATATCTTTGAGAGCCTGTATCAAAGTTTCTCAGAGATCTTTTGACATTGAGAGAGCCTCATACACACTTAGTTATGCAGGGATCTTTCTCAGATGTGATAGAATATTATAATCTATCTTTTCACTTGATTTAGGCTTTATTCTAGGATTTCTTGGGAATGATATCTTCATTGAATTAAATTTATTTGCTTTGTCTTTAATTGCATTTCCCTTCTTTGATGAGGGTGGTAAGACTTTACCACTTCTCAATTGAACTTGAATCACTTTGTCTTGCTCAGATTCTTCTAAAGATGTAGTTTCTTCAAATCCCTTCTTATTCTAAAGGCTTGGCCAAAATGGCTATACTCATTTTTCAACTTTGTACTTTTCATGCGTGATGATGTCGATGAGTCTGACTCTTCTCCATCGGAAAAATATAGATCTTCATTTGAACTATTACTGTCTTGTGGAGTCATTAAACAAAATTAAGACGTTAAATCCTCATACTTTTCTTGCTTTCCTGATAAGAATTTTGACGGGTTGGTCAAGTCTATCTGACTACCCTTATCATTTTGGAGTTGAAGAACATCTGACATCACGTAGATGATTCGACATGTCTCTACTGGACAAGATTCATCATTATCTTCTTCATCCAATTTGACAATATAAAGTTTAGGCATAAAGTCTGCAAGCCTAAATGGTTGTCTTGCCAGCTGGTGATATTCTTCTAGATTATTAATAATCTTTTAAGTTGTAGTTCTCTTTTTGATCTTCTTTTTCTTAGCTGGCTTCTTTGACTTATGAGGCATTTAGTAGATTGCTCCTCATGCTGTGATGAAGTATCCTTATTAGAATGCCGCTAAGAAGCCCAAATACTTGGTTTAGGAATCTCTTTTAAGTCCAATATAGGTTCAAGTGGTGATTTCCACTTAAAACTTAGGACACCTTTTAGCTACTTCAACATTTTCACAGTCTTTTTGGATACTACTATTTTTCATTCTTCAGTTTGAACTGATTTCTCCTTATTTTTTTCTTTAATGGACGATATGGAAGAGGACGTAATCATCCTTGTAGACTCTCTTTTTGGGTTGACTAGAACACTGTCGGATAGTGTAAATTCACCTCATCGATACTTCCTTTCTAGTCAATCCTTGAAGACATAACAATCTTCAATTGGATGACTGATCATTTGATGATAGGGACAATAATTTGGATTACCGACTTGATCAGCTTCTTTAAGCCTCTTAATTTTTGGTAATTGTAGACCAGCTTTGACTGCATGCCGAAATAATTTGGCCACACTATCTATTTTAAAGGAATAATCTCTATTCATCTTTTCCTTAAGATATGGTCGCATTTGCTCATCATATCTTGTTGTTTGTTTCGGATGCTCCCCACCACTTGGAAAATTCTAAGGTTTGTCATTGCCTCCTAATACCAACTTTATCTGTGGATTAGAATAGACAGACTTCTTTCCCTTATCAACATTATACATAAGTTATTTTATTTTATCCACATTATATACAACCCGCTTTTCATCATTTGAGCTATAGGAAGAGGCATGAGTTTCATTTCTTCTTAAGTCTGATGGTTTGTTTCTCTTTGCTTTATCTGCATAGATTTCAGACTTAGGGCGATTCAGCTTTTCAAATTTAGTCACCCTATCGAGCAAGTCTTGAATATTATAATTGATATCATACATAAAAATGATGCCATTATCTCATCCATATTGCCCATTAGCAATTAGATCGTATGTTCTTCTTCAAATTATTGATCATATTTCATGCTTAGGTTATGCCAACGACTTATAAATTTTGTCACTGACTCATATTTTCACCTTTTCAATAAGGCAAGGTCAACGATTGTGATTTTCTCGGTTGCACTGGTGAACCTCTTCACAAATATCATCTCTAATTTAGCAAAAGTTTTAACTGAGCCATTTGGTAATTCTGCGTACCATTCGAAAGCGGTTAAGGTTAGGCTACTGATGAACTGACGGAAAAGTAACGTATCATTCCCTCCTGTGTTACCACAAGTAGTCTTTAATTAGGCTAGATATTTCTTTGGATTACCAAGCCACTGAAAGTATTACATTTTGACACTAAGTAACCTTTCGAGTATAACACTTGATTATATTCAGCTGGGTAAGGGTGACCCTTACTCACCAGCTTTTCAGCTTGCTCTGAGGCTATGACTACATTTATCTTTTCATTGACTATTATTTCTAGTTGAGCAGCTGTTACCGCTCCATGTGTGCTAGCCATATTTTGAATTATCAATTGAAGAGGTAGTTAGTTAAGTTCATTTCTCACTTTAGGCGTAGCATGTACTGTAGGAGCTTGAGGTACTAAAGCGACTGGTGGTATAGAAGTTGTATTATTAGTTACCTATTGATTAGGAGGTGAAACAGGTGTTATATTTGATGTGATATTCTTCTACAACATCTCCATCATAATATTTATTTGTGCCATCAGGTCATTCATCTTGGTACCAAGCTATGCAATTTCCTTGTCTTTGACTTCCATTTGATACTGCATTTTTTTTTTTTGCCTCTAGCTAGCGCCACAACATCAATAAGTACATGCTCTTATTCTTCCTCTACTTCTTGTTATTGTTCTACTCCTTGCTCATCTTTAGGGATAAAACTTGACTGTCCTTCTCCTTGTGTATTTGTAGGGGCAACTATTGCTAGGGTTGAATGACGATGTTGAGTATAAAAGCATGTACCAGCTGATCATTTTCTGGTTCAACCATATAAACAGCTTCAATGCCCATGATCTCTTTTTCATTTTGATCTTCTTCTTCTTATTCAATAGAGATTGAAGATCCATCTTCTATTTTCTTCTGTGAAGTCTCTTCTTCATAAACATCGAATTCAAGTTCAGGTTCCCTGGATTCCTGTTGTTACTGATGGTGCTGAGCGGAGAGTTCATCTATATCTTTAACCATATAGATGACTTATACTTTCATAGTGTCTTCATCATCTACTTTTTGCACATAAATTTATGATCGATATTTCCAGTGGATCTCTGGTTCAATGTGTAGAACAAACACTTCTTCTATTAAAGGACTGCTATCAAAGTCAACTTTCTCTTATGAGGGTGAATCTGATCTATGATGGGATCTCCTAGAGGATTCTCCAGGGTGTCGATCATCATGTCTTTCATCAATATCCCTTCTTTTGGGTATCCACTTTTGATAAGTTATTTTTGAGGTGGATTTCTGAGTATAGGTATTAGATGTCACACCTCTTCCATTCTTCAAAGTTTCATTACGGGGCCTTGGCCTCCATATCTACTTATACTTTCATCAGGACCTTTTGGATTCCTGGACATGCGGTCTAAGTGTCACGCTCTAATACTCACCATGCAAAGCATATTGGGCTCAATGACTAGTTACTAGAAGAGATGACAACCTCTTTGGTAGAGCTTCAATATTCTCAATCATGACAGGCCTCTAAAATTTTCTTTTTATCAAGCCTCTGTCCTTGGCTACTTTGAGAACTTTGTGTATTCTTTAGACAGTATTTCAGGTTGTCTCCTCCGTGATGGTGGAGTTTGACATTGTTGGTGTGCGCTCTGAAAATCTACCACCAACCTCTTGATAATTTGAATTGAAGAGAGTGATTTAAATGTGTTGGTGTAATTTTCAAAAGGTAGATAAAATTGTAGATAAGACACTACCCAGAGATTTCTCCATCATTTTGTGAGGACTTTAGTTCTGGCTCCAGGTTTCCTATAGGCGCAAGCCCATATAGTTAATTATCGCTCTCAATAAGTAAGAGAGAACTTTCGATTAAGGTTAGTTTGACTAATTTCACCTAATTAATGAAATCATTGATTTTAAAAATCATAATTAAAATGAAATTTCTTAATTTTTGTATTGAAGGAAAGCTCCATGATTTTTGTAAATTTTGGTTTAGTATCACCTTATGTCTATGTGTAGAAAGAGTTGTAGATTCGGTGGCAAAGAAGACATTTTGATTTAGATTCCAAAAAATAGTTTAGTTTGTTGTTTTCAAAGAATATTTATCTCTCGGAGTAGCTTTCACTTTTCCCCTTTTTTTGTTTTACTTTTGTGTTTGTTGTATGCTATTTTCCCTCCCCCTTTTATTGTTTGGAGTTTTTTAATTTGAACTTTAGCTTTAGGTTTCATTTCTTGACATTCTTAAGTTGATTCCTTTACTTTTCATTTTTTTTTAAGTCTAGAATTTTGATAAAATTTTGGTAGCCTCCCGACGTCATCCCGTGTGGTCATCGAGTATTTACTTCTGGCTCTTGCGTGTGGTGTCTTGACACCGCGATTTTCATCTCGTCATCTCTTGAGCAGATCTTCTGAAAGAATACATACAATGCAATATATATTCATCCCTCTCCTTCCCCTCTCTTTTTTTTCTAAGTCTAGAATTTAGACAAAATTTCAGCAATATTTCGTCTAGAGGAGCAACATCTAACGAGTGTTGGCTTACTCGATACGACCTCTTGAGTGTAGTGAGTGATGTGTTGTGACACCACAGCCTATTTTTCATCTCGTCGCACCCTCTTGAGCATAACGAGGTCTTCAAACCTGCAAATGAACATAAATATGTATATATATTCACATTCAAAGATCATACATGTTCTAACACATTTTTGACATGCTGCAATGTTTGGCAAAGGAACGGGGATAGGTATGCAATTGGGAACGTAAGGAAAGGAGTGCGACACAAAAAACTGAAAGAAGAATTCATCTCTTGACGATGTTCTTCCCCCGATTGCGGCGAGGCAAAAATTGGGTGGCTAACGCGAGGAATGCGATGACAAAAACTGAAAGAAAAATTTGCCTATTGACGATGTTCTTCCTCAATTTACGATGAAGAAAAAATTGGGCGGCTAAAGTAAGGAATGCGACTCCGAAAATCTAAAGAAGAATTCACCTCTTAATGATGTTCTTCCCCTGATTTGCGGTGAGGTGAAAATTAGGCGGGTTACGGGGAGTGCGATGTTGAAAATCAAAAGAATAATTCACCTCTTGACAATGTTCTTCCCTGGTTTACGATGAAGCGAAAGTGGGATGGGCAAAGCGAGGAGTGCGACACTATAAATCAAAAGAAGAATTCACCTATTGACGATGTTCTTCCCCCAATTGTGGTGAGAGGCAGCTAAAGCGATGGGAGCTTAATGGTGGGACATGGATTTGATCTGCAGCAGTCTGAGGCGGGTTAACTTGAGGCTGGGCAGTGAGGGACATTAAAAAGGGAGGATGGGTCGTGAAGCCAGGCAGCAGGAGAAGCGCGAATGTAAATTTGTCGTGTGAGTCGGAGAGGATTGATAGGTGGTGCTTAGAATGGGGCCAGGTCGTTCTGACGCGAAAGTGAGATCTCGAACTTTATGACTGCAGAGGCTGGCAACAAAGTTTTTAGAATACCCAAACCGGGCTTGGCGATACATCTTGGCCGGGAAGCGGAGAGATTGGGTTATGGAGCAGTCTTAGAGACGGAGAAAGCAAGAGTCTGTGAGGAAAATTTTTTACAATGTGTAGAGCATTTCCAATGAGGGAGAGAATGCAAGAGAGAGGAGAGTGGGAAGGAAAATGAGGAAGGAATGGGGAGAGTGAGGTATTTTTTTTTTAATCAAATAAACCGAAAATAAGGAGAACGATTGAGCATGGGGGGGGGGGGGGTAATTTAGGAATTTTTAAATAAATTTTAAATTTATTAAACAGTTTTAATGTGGATTTCATGCCGATAAACGTACATAATCAATAGATATATCAATGTAAGGTAATTCCATTGTTTTAAACGCAAAGGCGCATTTTGTTTTGCAATCAGAGGCCGTTTGGTTCAAGTCAGCAACAAATTGAGTCCATTTCAGCGCAAAAAGTGCATCGCCACTTTCAACCGATCAATTTTCATGCAGACTTGTCCGAATTGAGTGTTAATAATCTTACGTAATATATTTTGATATTTTAAAGTAAATGGCATGATCAATTTCACGAACGGAGGTCGTTTGGTCATCGTCGATGCCTAACCTCAATATGCATGTAGGCGCATTGACGACTCGAGCACTTGATCGGTTGATCATCAAGTTGTATAATATTTATATACTGGCTAATTTTGACATTCTAAATGTGATGGTGAAGTCCGTTCGTCGATTGGAGGTCATTTGAGTTTATTTTGGTGACATCTTGTGCATTTTAGCCTCGATTTATGAGCTATCACTTCTAAAGTCCATTAAATTAGACTTGTTGGCTTGACTCGACTTATGACACATATGTGGAGGTCAATAGTTGATTCCAGAAGGGCTGCTTTACTTCACCAATAGATCTATTCATTTTTACCCACTTTAGATTGTCAAAGCTGTTGTGGGTAGGAATACTCGCTTTTGGCGGCAATATTGCTTGTTCACTAGGTCATTTGAAGGGGATCTGCTGAGTCCTCAGGTCAACATTTCTTCTTCTTCTCTGCCTTCTGGTTAATTTATTCTTAATGAGAAAGCTTCATGATCATGCTTTCCAAGTTTTAGAGGTTTCAATCGGCAAAGCAATCGTACTGAGGCATTAAAGACACAGTTTGCTCATTGATGATTCTTTTCATCACGGGGACTTCATATTGATCTAGCCTTTTGAAAACTAAAGTTTTCTGTCGAGAGAACTCCTTGACAGTGGTTGGCCATTGAACTGATTGACGAACATGGCTAGTAGGAGCTTTAGTAAATTGAGGCCTTCCGGCATGGCCTCGGACGAGTGCACTGCGAGTGGGTGCTTCAGGAGTTGTAGCTATGATAGCTGAGAAATTCAAGCTACTAAATTGAATAGTAGCTCTAACTCCAACATCACCTGTGTTGATGACGATGTTGGCTAGGCAAATGTTCACACCATGCCCTTGTTGAATAGTGAAAGGAGTGCTCTGTAGATCCATTCTGTAAAAGTGAAAGATGGGGATTAATAATTAATTATTATTATTTCACTCCATATTTTCAAAATGCGTAGGTACTATAAAATAAAATAAAAGTGTAATAAAGATATGCTCTATAGAATAATTCATTCGACCTAGAGTTTTATACATTAGTAATTTGAATTTATTACACCTTTAAATCACCATTTTTTGTTTTGAATTTTTAAATATTTTATTGCTACTATAGCATATATATGACTAGCCAAAGATAGAAAGAGAATCATGTCCCCAGCGGAGTCACCAGAAATCTATGGGCTCTAAAAATTCACCATCGGCCTCTCTACAAATATTGAATTAAAGAGAGTGTGAGTTATGGTGTGGTGTAATTTTCAGAAGGAAGATGAGATAGTAGATAAGACACTACCCAAAGATTTCACCCTCATTTGGTGAGGTCTTTAGATTTAGTTTCAGGTTTCCTATAGGCGCAAGCCCCTATAGTTAATTACCCCTCTCAATGCAGAGAGAGAACTTTCATTTAAGGCTTATCGTTGCTTAATACGTAGCATATAGTAGCAGTATATGGAGTTTTAGAATTCAAAATAATGAAATTCATCATTTCATCTTAAATTGAATGGTTGAGGGAATGATGACGTGCTCAATCTAGATCCCATGGTTTCGTCATTCCAGGTCATCATGGTCTATAGTCTACTTAGTCAGAGGAGGTAGTCGACCCAACCTGATCGAAGGATTCTCATCAGCAACACATGAGTTACGTCATCCAAGAAATCCTTGTAGACTTGGGGTGGTGTTTGTCTAAGGAGATAGACTTAAGTTTACTTTAGCTGACAGAGGATTATTTATCCTATCAAGTATACCCTATGATTCACAACTCAAAGGGCATAACCATTGGGGAGCATACAGGCTACGGTCATGATCGTAATATAATGGAGCCTGACTAGCCAAACCACCCAATCGTGGTGCGTAATTGCTTCATCAGAGCCTGGCCAAAAGTGGTCGAGAACACGGTCCGTCACGCCACTAATAAGAGATTGATTGAGAGTGAACATAGCAAAACACGTGATTTAACAATGGCTTCTTTGTGAGCTAGAATTTTCTTAATTTGTCACATCCGACAGACAGTTGCGAAAGGTGGATAGATTGAGCTTTGCTTTAAGCTTTTAATGATTACATTTCATTTAAATAATTTTTTAGATTGACACTCAATTTGAGTTAATTTGATTTGAAATTAGAATCACATTTTGATGGAATATCCCCTCTAGTTTAAATCACCATTCAACATAGCCATCATCGGGATAGTTAATTGATTGACTTGAATATATTTGAGAATTTTAGATCCTGTCAACTCTATTTAACTCCTAATGAGGATTAGATATACTGTCACTTGACAAAATTAGCCTCTCAGATATTTTACTAAGTTGAAATTTATATAATAGACTTTTAGGTTTTGTTAACACGGACCCAATCCTTAGACTAAACCGAGTGCAACCCGCATAGCATCCTCAGGAACTTGAATTTAAACATTCAGCACAGTGTTAGGGCCCATGCGGGTGTATTTAAGAATGTCTTAATTAAGGTCTTCTATTCGCTTGTACGATGTGTTGCGAGTCTGGTGGCGTTGAAGGTATTTTAATTTAGATTGTAGTTTAAAATATTACTTGCACTTAGTTTACTTATTGATTTTTTTCAATTCTCCCAACTCGATTATGTTCAATTCAAATCACTTTTAAAAAGTTATATTAATTTCAATGTTTATTGCTTTAGCCCTACTCATGCTTATTAGCTAGTGTTGTAATCATCAGCATATTCATATAAGAGTTATTAAACCCAATTTAGATTCATCTTTAACTCTATATCAAGCTCTATATTTATTTGAAAATAAGACTTTAAGTTTATTGCAAATATGTTTTGAGTTTAGTATTAATCTCCCCAAATTTTAAATACAACTTATTTAACTTTGAAGAATTTACAAGAATGCAAACTCACTTTATCAAGGAATATACATTTGTTGTTCTACTTCAATTTAAGCCGTGGAAAGTTATACTTGCAGCAAAAAGTATTATCTCATACAATTTTTACTTGTGATAATTACCCATCTAATCTCACCATCATATTTAATTTAAACAAAGATGGGTCCTGCATTGCTTCTTTCCATTTTTATAAATAGAGCTAATGGAGGGCCTTCCATTTCATATAGTTTGCTTAAGGTACTTTGGAGTTTGAAAGGGGAGAAAGATATGATCACATTCCAAGTAAGTGTTTCATTCTTTCAAAGTTTCTTTAAGTATTTCCTTTGATTTTGCGTTTGTCATTTTTAATTTGAATTTAGCTTTAGGTTTCCTTGCTTAATATTCTTAAGCCGGTTCTTTTTATTTTCCATTTTTTTTAAGTCAATAGATTTGATGAAATTTTGACAACCTCCCAGCGTCATCCTCACGTAGAGGATTGCATCGGGAGTATTTTGGCTCTCTCGGTACGCCCTATTAAGTGTAGCGAGACACCATAGTAGACTTCCTTCTCGTCATGCCCTAATGAGCGTGACGAGACATTTAAACCTAAAAGAAGACAAATGCAAGGCATAATATATATATATATATATATATATATATATATATATATATATATATATATATATATATATATATATATATATATATATATATATATATATATGACAAAATTTGACAACATTTTACATTTGGGGAGGCGACATCTAACAGATGTTGGCTTACTTGGAACGCCCTAATGAGCTTAGCGAGCGGTGTCTTGTGACCATCGATTCATCTCTGCCACTAATGAGCCGCGATGAGGCTTTCTAAAGAAATACAAACATATATACATCCACATCACACATGTTCTGACTCATTCTTCTACGCGTTGTAATGTTTAGCAAAGAGACAGAGTTGGAGAGGCCGAAAACCAAGAAAAGAACCCACTAATGATGATGTTTCTCTCCAGTCATGGCAAAGGGAAAGGTCAAAAAGGGAGGTAGAAAGGGAGATGCCAGAAACCGAGAGAAGACCTCGCCTAATGACAGTGTTCCTCTCTGGTTGCGGCAAAACAATTTGGAAAGGGGCAATGCCAGAATCAAAAGAAGAATCCTAATGACAGTGTTCCTCTTCAGTTGCGACAAATAGAAAATTTTAGATTCAAAATAATTTTAGATTTTGAAGAAAATGAAATGGAAAAGGAAGAAGGAGAAAAGGAATAAAGAAAAAGAAAGAAGAAGGAGAAGGAAGAAGAAGAAAGAGAAGAGAAAGAAGAAGAAAGGGAAGAGGAAGGAGGAGCTTACCTTTTTCGGTTTTGGAGTGAGGAGGAGAAATGGGATGTGATTTTTTGATTTTCAGAAGAGGGAAGAAGGAGGTGGCGATTTGGAAGGAGAGAGGAACTGGCTATATTCAAACTGACAAATGAACCCCTTCCCGTGAGGAGTGACGAGGGTGCGTGTGAAGGAGGAGAGGCCTCGTGCGAAAGAGGGGAGTTCGTTTAGAAGAGGGGAGGCCGAGTGGGTCGGGTCACGCATGGATTAGGGTTGGTCGAGCGTGGGTTAGGTCGGTTTAGGGATTTAACGGGTTGGTTGAGCCGGTTTTATGTTATTAGCCCATTTTGTAATATTTTTTATCAGTTAAGCCTCTATAACACGATTAGGTAATAAAAATATATATCAATTTAAGGTTATTCCGAACGCAACGACGCAGTCTGTTTTGTCATCAGAGGCCATTTGGTTCGAGTCGACGTTAAATTGAGTCAATTTCACCAAAATACGATCACCACTTTCACCACTGAATTTTCTCTCGACTGAATTGAGGTGAACAATCTTACTGATGATTTCGTTGCCTAACAATGCAAACGATTTCATGAACGGAGGTCGCTTATTGTCGCCGCCCTAAGCTCAATATGTGCGGCAACAACTCGATTGATCGCTGATCATCAAATCGCAAATATTTATATTATGACCAGTTTTGACGTTCTGAACATGATGACAAAGTCCGTTCATCGATCGTAAATCATTTGAGTTAATTTTGGCAATGTCTAGTGTATTTCAACCTCGACGGCGCGGTTTACTTCTCGATCATTCGACATTTGCACGGACTTCGAATTGAGCGTGCGCCATTTGATAGCTGACGCTCGTTTCAAATGCTATCAATTTAATGAGTGCATGTCGCTCAACATCGTCGCAGCCTTCGACTCGACATGTGCGCCAAGACATCGAGAACATCGCTAACCGATTGATCTTACATGCAATATTTATATTCTATCAATTTCGACGCTCAACGCTGACCAAGAAAGTCCGCTCATCAATCTAAGTCGCTTTAACATTCCCACAGTATTTTGAGCCCCAATTTGCAATTACTTCATATCCGTCAATTCAACTCGCGGCTTTAATTTTATGACACATATATGAAGGTCAACAATTATTTTATATTTTGAAATGAAATAAAATATAATAAATCATTTTTATTTTTAAATGAATATTACATAATTTAATTTATTTTGTAGTTTGTAAGAAAATAATGATGTTCCAATCTAAATGTTGGTGGACAGATGGAGATGTTACAAACATCAACATTGTCCAATGTTCTATATGGGAGAGGCAAAAGACAAGCCTGAGAGTAACCAAACGATGAATAAGAAGCTAGCTAATATGGTGCACAAAATTCGAGTTATCAAGAATGTATATCTTCAAGATAATTAAATAGCTGCATAGTTTATTTAGTGTTTTAGAATATTAGTTTGTTTTTAAAAAATAGAAAATTAAAATACTACTATAATTTTAACCAATTATATTTTATACAAGTTTAAAAAATAAAAAATAAAAATAATATCGACTAGACCTTAAGTAAGCGCTCTTACAATAACATACTTTTTCTTAACATATGAAAATCACAATCAGTACCCAAAGTCAAAAGCGAAGCAGAGCTCATCCCCATCAAAAACAGCCCAATTCTCAACCCAAGGCATAGAGAACTATCCTCCAAAATCTCACCTCCCATGGAATACTGCGCACACTCCACAACAGCCTAGCGAGCCAGAAAGCAACTAAAGAAAATCAAAGAAATCCAGAGACACATATAGCTAAGAGCCGTCTCTGATCTCTCTGTCTGCTCTCTATTACTCTCTCTCCTTCCCCGACCGCCCATGTCCAAATCCCCCCACCGTTATCCTTTTGGCTTCCTTCTTTATACCCTCGATGCTCTTTTCCCCCTCTTCCTCGACTTCCTCACTCCCTCATTTCTGTTTCACCTCTCCTTTCTCCTTAACTATTCTTATGTCTTCTCCTTTCTCTGCTTTTTTTTCTTCCTAGCATGTAGAACCACTTCTTTTTTGATGTATATACACCTCCTGCCTCCTCCTCCCCCATCCCCATGATCTGTCCAACGCCTCGTCTTCATCTATTAATTCCCAAGAAGGCCCTCTTATCTTCCTCCAAGAACCGTCATTTAGTCCTTTCCAATAGAAAAATGAGAAAGTGCTCTGTCCGAACTGACTCCAACCTGATCCTCTGCTGCTCCTCCTTCCTCTTCCCTCGTCCGACTAACTCTTCCGATTGCTCTAAACACTCCTTGCCTTCTTTCCCCTTCTTCCTTCTCTCCTGCTCTCCCACCTCCGCTCTCTAGAAGCTCTTTCTTCACTTCTGAGCCCAACCGCATCGCCACTGCCCCGCAAAACTCCACCTTTGATGCCGAGGACACCTCCTCTACTGCCTGGATTGACGGCATCATCCGCGACCTTATCACCAGCGCCGCCGCTAACGTGTCGATTCCACAGATTATTCACAATGTGCGCGAGGTCATCTTTCCTTGCAATCCCAGCCTTGCCACCGTTCTCGAGCTCCGCCTTCGGTCTCTCTCTGACGTACAAACGCCAGCTGAGCCAGCAAGTAAGCGAAGAGATCTCTCCCAGTGCAATTTGGTCCCAAGTTGGGAAGAGCAACAGAATCCTGAAAACGCTACAATCTGCCCACCAAATCCTGCTGCCTCTTGTTCATCGGAAGAAGCACTGGCAGCTCAACCTCCGCCGCCACCTCCTCCAACGGCGGTGGCCTCAGCGTCGAGGAAAGAGGAGCTACGGCAGCAGAAGCGCGATGAAGATGGACTGCATTTACTAACTCTTCTTCTTCAATGCGCGGAGGCCGTCGCGGCCGACAACCTCGAGGAAGCTAACCGTCTTCTGCTTGAGATCTCGGAGCTGTCAACTCCTTTCGGCACATCAGCGCAGCGCGTAGCGGCTTACTTCTCCGAAGCAATGTCCGCTCGCCTTATAAGCTCTTGTCTTGGCATCTATGCACCATTGCCGCCCATTGCTGTTCACCGTCAGCGCTTGGCTTCGGCCTTCCAGGTTTTTAACGGCATAAGCCCGTTCGTAAAGTTCTCCCATTTTACTGCGAACCAGGCGATACAGGAAGCATTTGAGCGCGAGGAATGTGTGCATATCATCGATCTCGACATTATGCAAGGACTTCAGTGGCCTGGACTGTTTCACATACTGGCATCTCGCCCTGGCGGCCCTCCGCGTGTTCGTCTTACTGGTCTTGGTTCTTCACTTGAATCTCTTCAGGCAACAGGGAAGAGGCTCTCTGATTTTGCTGAGACTCTCGGTCTTCCTTTTGAGTTCTGCGCTGTCGCCGATAAGGTCGGTAACCTCGACCCCGACCGGCTTGGTGTATCACGCCGGGAAGCTGTTGCTGTTCATTGGCTTCACCATTCGCTTTACGATGTCACTGGATCAGACAGCAACACCCTCTGGCTACTGCAGAGGTAACCCTCTCTCTCTCTCTCTCTCTCAGTCACACACTCACACACACAAGGTCGCGCCTTTTTTCCGAAGGATCGCCATGGAGGGGCCTAATGCTTGGTTCTACCGATGTATCAAATCTGACCCATCCTTTCCAGCGTCTTTTATTGAGATCTGGAAAGATGATTTTTTTTTCCTGGGTCGCTTCTTTGGATTAGAAGAAGCTAAAAAGTAGTAATTATTATTACAGTACTTCGATCTTCGTCGATTGATCACTTTTCTTCCCATAATCATTACAAGTTCCCAACTTTTGCTTTTTGAAGCCTTTGACCTCTTGCATTATTTTAAGTTCCGATTAACCCCTTTTAATCTAAAGCTCGCTTTTTTCGGTCAATCAGGTTGTCGCCGAAGGTGGTGACGATGGTGGAACAGGATCTGAGCCAAGCGGGCTCCTTTCTTGCCCGATTCGTCGAAGCCATCCACTACTACTCTGCTCTCTTCGACTCCCTCGGCGCTAGTTACAGCGAAGAGAGTCAGGAGAGGCATATCGTCGAACAGCAGCTGCTTTCGAGGGAGATCCGCAATGTGCTCGCCGTCGGCGGTCCAGCGCGTTCCGGCGAGGTCAAGTTCGGGAATTGGAGGGAGAAACTGATCCAGTCGGGCTTCCGTGGTGTCTCTCTCGCCGGAAACGCGCATGCTCAGGCAACTCTTCTTCTTGGTATGTTTCCTTCGGATGGCTACACTTTAATGGAGGAAAATGGCACGCTTAAGCTTGGATGGAAAGATCTCTGTCTCTTAACTGCTTCAGCATGGAAGCCGATTCAGACTCCGGTGACCACCTGCGGTGGATATGGTTGCACTGCGAGGTAGGAGAAGAAAAGGAGAGGTTATGTCCACTGAAATGGCTTTCATTGGTGTACATGGTGTGAGACTGAACAATTTGACCCTGTATTGAAGAGACATCTTTCTTGTAATAGTATATTATTATTACTAATCCATCTTTACTCTGATTAGAAGCGTTGTTTTTGGTAATCATTCTCTTATCTGTTTTTTTTTGTTGGATTTTAGCTATAGATAGGAATTTCTTTAGTATTCTTTGGTTTTGTTATCTAAGTTTATAATGTTATGTTATCATTGGTTCAGTATTGTTTTGTCTTTTTCGTTGAGTAACCTTTTCTTGACTTAATGTCAAGATTGAGTCAATCTTGACTTGGAGCGTCGACAGTCATCTTAAGTTTATTTACATCTTTATCTACTAATAAATTGGATCAAGTTTATCTCGAGTAACACGTGAAAATTTAAAAGGAATTTGACTTTATATATCACATAATGCATCCAACAACAAACAACAACAACAACAACAACAAGCCTTAATCCCACTAGGTACTACATGAATCCTTCGCTCCATTGGTCCTATTATGTGTCAAATTCTCATCTAATTCAAGATACTAAGATCATTATTTATACATCTTAACCAAGTCTTTTAGGTCTACCTCTACCTTTCTTAACATAAGGCAAATCTAATGCATCTACTCTCCTAATCGTCATCTGACGGCGACGCTTTATGTGGCCAAACCATCTGGCGACTCTCCCTAATCTTATCTACCACCTGAGCTACTCCAACTTTTTCCTAACATACTCATTTTGCATTCTATCTCTAAGAGTAAAGCCACTCATCCACCTAAGCATCCTCATCTCAGTAACACTTAACTTAGTCTTATGCTTTCTTTTATTGGCCAACATTCGCACTATAAGTCATTGCAGGTCTTACCACCATCTTATAAAATTTTCCTTAAGTTTAAGTGGAACTTTTCTATCACATAATAGGCCGATGCATTCCTCCACTTCAACCATCCAACTTGAATTCTACTAATAACATCTCCATCTATTTCACCATCATTTTGGAACAATAGAGCCTAAATATCTCAATCGCCACTCTTATTAATGACTTGATCACCTAAAGTCACAACACTATCACTAAAACTTCTACAACTAAAATTACACTCCATATATTCGCTTTAGATCTACTTAAATGAAAACCTTTAGACTCTAAAGTTGACCTCCATAATTCAAGTTTCTTGGACTCTCTAGTCTTATCAACAAGAAGAATGTCAAAAAAGCATACACCAAGGTACATCTTCTTGTAAATGCCTCGTAAGAACATCCATAACTAAAGTAAAAAGATAAGGGCTTAATGTTGATCCTTGATGTAATCCAACAAATAGGAAAATATTTTGTCAATCCTCCTTGTGTTTGGACACAAGTAATACTCTAGTATACATATCCTTAATGACTTGAATATAACCAATATTAACTCTTTCTCGTTTCTAACTCTCCAAAGAACATCTCTGAGACTTTATCATAAGCTTTCTAAATCAATAAATATCATATGTAGATCCTTCTTACTTTCTCTATGCTTCCATCAAACCTCTTAACAAATGTATAGCATCCATAGTAGATCTACCGCATGAAACCAAACATTGTAAACTTCAGATCACATCGTAACCTATGCTCAATTACTTTCTCCCATAATTTTAATGTATGGCACATTAACTTAATTCCTCTATAATTTGCACACTCTTGTGCATCACCTTTATTCTTAAATATAGAACCAACAAACTCTTTCTCCACTCATCCGCATCTTTTAGTCTTTAAAATAACATTAAAAAGATTTGTAAGCCAAGAAATTCCTTGATCTCCTAAACATTTCCACATCTATTGGAATATTATCCGGTCATGCTTTTCCACATTTCATTTTCTTTAAAGCTTCACTAACTTCGATTTACTAATGACGATAAAATGAAATTCTCTATTTTGTTTAGGTATTAAGGTTGCTAAAATCAATCGACTTTCAGATCCTTCATTGAAAAGTTTATCAAAATATCTCATCCACCTATTTTCAATATCTTTTCTAAGAAAAGCACTTTATTATTTTCATCCTTAATACCCCTCACTTGAACTATGTCTTTACTTCTCCTATCTCTTTGCTTGGCTAACTTATACATACATCTTTCACCTTCTTTGGTATCTAATCTATTGTATAAATCACTAAAAGCTAAATTTTGCATCATATATTGCTTAATCTCTACAGCCACTTTATATCTTTCCCAATGAATTTTACATCTAAACCAAGTTTTATAACAATGCTTCTTATTTCTTATCTTTTCTCACACTCGACTCCACCACCAACTATTCTTATTAAAAGAAGCTTTTTTGATTCTCCAAGCACATCTTTAGAACTTGTTTCACTTGATATTTTTCCCACATAACGCTAATCTTTATGAACATCCCAAATTCTAATATCTTGTAGCTTGCTCTTAAAAATATTTTATTTGTGTTCTTAAGTGTCCCCATCTAATCCTAGGACAATAATTTAGTTTATTTTTTCTCTTACAACCTTTCATCTTAAAATCTAAAACTATAGTCGACTTAAAATTTCACTTGAATGACCTTACAATCTTTACAATCTAAACGATCTATTTTTCTTATCAAAATAATCAATCAGGTTTTACTAGATCCATTTTATAAGTAATAATATGTTCATCTCTTTTCTTAAATAAAGTATTAGCAACTACAAAATCATAAGCTAAAGCAAAATCTAATATACCTTCTTCATTAGTAACCCAAATCCATAACCACCATGAATACTTTTAAAATCTTCTACCACTCTACCAACATGTCCATTTAAATCTCCTCCAATAAATACTTTTTCTTCAAGAGGTATCTTGTATTAATCCTCTAATTCATTCCAAAATTTTTCTTTTACGCTTCCTCCAAACCTACTGAGGAGCATACACTTATAACATTGATAATCTTAAGATCAACAATAATCTTTAAAGCTATAATTCTATCTCCACATCTATTAATACTTATAACATTATCCTTCAAACTTTTATCTATAATCACACCTACACCATTTCTAGTTCTACTTTTACCAATACCAAAGTTTAAAACCTAAACTATCAATCTCCTTGCCTTCTCACCAACCCATTTAGTTTCTTGAACACATAAAATATTTATCTTTCTATGAACCATAATATCTATTAATTCCATTAATTTACCTGTAAGAGTACCTATATTCCAAGATCCTAACCTAATTTAGTTTCATGGACTAACTTCTTTGCCCGCATCCGCCCAAAATGTAACCCTTGCTTATTTAACACTGCACTCGGGCAAATGCTTCTAGCACATTTTTTTCATCAGATTCAAGCTATACAAGCCGCCTGTGGGACGCCCAAGATAACACAATGATTTAAAGGATTCTTTATTATTCGACAAATTTTACTACTCGACTACCTAACAACCTCCACTTTTTGCATCCTGACTAAGAATGGTATAATATCACATAATGCATCCCTTTCAATAAAATATGATCTGAATATTTTCTTTTGAAGAAGAATGTTCAAAATTTTATTTTAGATGAAATTGGTTGAAGTGGTTTGAATAATGGTTTAAATATGTTTGATCTTGTGTAATTAATTATGAGGGATTCTATAGCTCCTAATACTATTTGATTTGTTGATGCCTAAGCCAATTGTTGATGCATGCACCAGCCAACCATGAACTTTTTACCATTTATCTTATCAAATTTTACTAATTATCACTCCTAATCAATCATAGACTCTCTTGTTCTTCCATACATTTTCAGATTCTTTTATGAATTCAGCTCCATGCAACTTGCATGACTTCAAATCTCCTTAAAACATTAGATCTTTTCGTTGCATGTCTATTATCTTTTTTTTTTGTGTGTGGGGGGATATTCGATGAACTTAATTATAAACTCACAAATGATATGTAAACAATCTTTGGATTTAAGCTTTCTTATTTTAAAATTTATGTTGTTAACCGTTAGGCTAAGATGACTTGCAGTCTTTAGTCATTCATGAACTCCTTTTTTTAATGAGCTTCCCCTCTTATTCACCCATCTTATTAAAAGTTACATGTAGTCCATCAAAGACATTGTTTCTTCACACACCATAGCTCCACATGAGCTTCTCTTCACATATCATTGGATCTCATCACAAACTCATGTGAATTAGGTTCAAACCAATTTTAGGGAGGTTCAACTTCAAAAAATAGTTTCCAAATAAAAGTGGAAGTACTCAATTGGGGATATTGTCCAAATTAACTTTTAAAATATTTTTGTTTGATGAAATCAAAAGTCTTATTCTATTCTCTCAAATGAGTGTATCTTTTATGAAAATAATAATGCAATGGTTCCTACTATAACAAACACAGTTATGATTATCAATGCAAGTTTAGCACTCTCCAAACCCCTTAGATATAAACAGGCAAAAAAAAAGTGCTTCTAACAACTCAAACACATCATGTATTACCCAAATTTAAAACATGTTTGAAGTTTTATTAACTGAAGATCCTATCAAAAAAATCTATAAAACTTAATATGTATAAATAAAAAATTTTCTAAAACCTATATCTTTTCATCTTTGCTCATTCATTTCAAAGTTTGTTGTGGTGTTCACACAACTCATTATATCTCTATTATTTATGTAATAACCCAAGATAAAATGCTCAATACTTTAGATAACTCAATATTAGATATTTAATTATGAAAATCCTATGATAATGCTATTTTTAACATTAAATATTGGGATTTTAACTTGATGATTTTTGATATTGAGCTTATTGATTTATCTTCTATTGACTTTTCTCTAATAGTCAAACCACCTTCATATTAATCTAGAATAATGACAAATGGTTTGATTCCTTTCCTCTTATAGAACTCTTGAGTTTACATGTTCAAATTACTCTCTTATTCTTATTCATACTAGTTCTTTGAAGTTGGTTGGATATAGATTTTAATTCAAAAATTATTGGATTAATCATTTAGAATCTTTGTGAATTGTTCAACATGCATGTTTGATATATTATCTTGGAGAACCTTTTTATGTTTTATACAAGAAAACTTAAAAATCTTAATCATCATTTAGTAAAATAAAATTAGGCTTTGCTAATGTTTTTTACAAGAGGATGAGTCACCTCGAGAATGATTAAGTCATTATCTTCCAACTTCTAGATTCTATAACTCAAGATCATATTTTAAATCTTAAAGCCAAATAAATTGGAGGTAAACTTGATGATAATTACTCTTCATATGCTTGGTAGCCAAAACTATACATTTGTCTCATTGTGAATATGACTTAAAATTTCTATTTGGAAAATATATAAAATTTTATAAAGGAGATCACCATTCTCTTTAGGATCTTCTCTTCTATCTCTTAGATTGCTATGATTATTGTCAATTATTTTATAGCTCATTATAATACTGAGAAGTTAAATTATCATTTATTTTTTACAAATTTGGTTGCTCTAATCTCCATATAAGAGATTAATCATGTCATTTTCTTGACTCCAAATTATGTGGATCCTAGACCTATTGGCTATATCTTTAAATTTTATATTAAAACCTAGGAAGTTAAATGGGAACAAGTTTGCCATGCTATTTAATATTTTTTACATCTTACCAACTTCCTAGAAAATCTACAAATATTATCTTTATTCTTAAAAATCCTCATGATAATAATATTTCAAATTTTAGGCTTATTTCACTAGCTCTTTCTATAAAATTATTGTAATGATTTTGGACAATAACATAAAAAAAATGATGTATATATATATATATATATATATATATATATATACACACACACACATATATACAGACATACGTACATATAATTATTTTTCTAATGAATTTCATACTTATAAGTATGGGGACTTATTTTGTGCCAAATTGTATATTAGAAAAGCATTTGGCTTTATCAATAGAAAATTTGGTCATCATAAACTTGTGTAAAAAGTATTTCTTTTTGTTAAATGGATCAAAAGTTGTATTAATCATAACCATTATTTTATCTATAGTAATGACTCTTTTGAAATTTTTTTGTGGGATTGAGATAATGATGTCCCCTTTCACCATATCTTGTTTGCATTGTTATAGGTACTCTATCTAACTTAATTTAAAGCAATATTTCTACTATGATTTTTAATGATATTCCTATTAATAATCATTCTTTCTCTCATCTTCAATATGAATCTTCTATATTTCTCAGTCTTTATAACATTAATTATGTAAAAATATTATTTTCTTTGCATCAAAGGTTTCTATTATTCAAAGTCTAAGCACTTGTCTTAATATCCCTATTTTTAATCCTGAGATCATTTACCTAGTGCTTCCCATAGCTCTACTAAAACTTAACAAACAAAAGATTTTAGACATTATATCATAAAATTCTTAAGGTTCTTGATGGATATAAGGCTAAAGTTCCATATTTTGTTGGAAGGCTTCAACAAATTAAATTTGCTTATGGAGCCTAATTTCCTATTTGCTAAGGAATTTGTTTATTTCTAAAGCTTGTATCAAAGTTGTTGATAGATGTTATTTTAAACTTTGACACCATAAAAATACTCAAGTTCTAAAATTTCAACCTATCTTTTAGGAGAAGACATGTAAGCCTAAAATTAATGGAGTTTTGGTTTATCTGCTATTCTTACTCTTTATGTGCTTATAATTTTTCTCATACATAGAGACTAAGTTATTTTCATGATACTTTAAAGATTTGGTGGGGATAAATACTATTCCTTATGGAAGCTACACATCAGTATTGCCTTTTAAGTTATAGAGAAAACTTTCAAGCTTCGCTACTTTAATTAAAAAAAACTTTATCACTTGGCAAGAAAGCTAGTTATAATGCTTTTTGGGATCCATGGATTAATGATAAATCATTGGTTGATATTTTTTATATTGATACTCTCAATATGATAGTTATGCAACCTAATGTTTCTGTCTCCTCTCTTATATCCAACAACAGTTGAGATTTTGCCAAGATATTAAACTCAACCATGTTTCATCTTATCAATGAGATTTTTATTTTCTCTGCTAGAAGCAATTTTATAAGCTGGATGATTTCCAAATATTAAGTTATCAATATTTTTAAAGATTTCTTAAGAAGTAAAATGTGTTTGACTGATTCTTCTACATGGCATCTTAACCTAAATATTCACATATGCATTATTATTATTATTATATATATATATATATATATATATATATATATATATATAATATATATATATATATATATATATATATATATATATATATATATATATATATATATATATATATATATATATATATATATATATATATATATATATATATATATATATATATATTTATATTTATATATATTAAATTTGACATAATCATTTCAAATAAACATAATATATTAACAAATGAGTAAAAGAATAAAACCAAAAAATAATGAAAAAAAAAAAAAAATAATTACTCTGAGACTAAGTAACATATAAGATTTACAAGCATATTAATCTCAAAAAAAAAAAATCCTAAATAAAAAATAAAAATAAAATTATAACCCAAATAAAGAAGAAGTATTCCAAGTATAAAATCCATGAGGCAACCAAAATCTAAAGCCAAGGTAAGACCAATAAAGAAAGTCTCATCATACCATTCAAAATATTCACCAAAGAATAAACCAAGAGCACCAAACCCAACCAACAATAATAATAACCCATAAAGGTTCAACAAGCTCAAAATAAAAGAATAAAAACATAAAAAAAGAGATCAATCAACCAACAATAAAACCAAGGAACAACCCTACAAAGACAAAAGGCGTAAAATCTTATAAACCAAACCAATGAAATCACAATAGGCATAATCAACAAAGGAAATGACATAAAATGCAAATGAAGAAAAGAACAAAGACCAGAACTGTGAAATAAACTTCCAATGCATCCAATAAAACAAATAAGCAAGACACCAAAACCACCAAGACAAACCCAAGAAGCAAAAAATGAAAAGAATATCTGTAAAAAACATGGCAATATCAGGAAAAATAAAAGAGAAAACCATCTAGATCAACCACATTATAGAAGGAAAACTAATGAAATATATGCAAAACCAATAACCCCATAAGAATCTTAACTATGAACAAAAAACACCCACCCAATGAGGATCAAGGTGAGAACACCCAAAAATTAGACCACTTATCCATCATATTTAACCTCGAGATCAAGTCCTTCAAAAGGCAAAATTTACGCCATATTGATGACATGAATTGAGAGAACAATTTGTATTGGAAAAACTTTTTATTTCTCTCACACTAAATAAATAAACGATAATAATAAGCAAGAACATTCTCTTCAAGACTTTATGACTCATTAGGGAAGCGTGAAAGAAATAATCAGTTGAAAAAGGAAAAGTTACCATTTGGCAATAAGGACTGATAATACCAGAGAATAGCCAAAAAAGAGGTGAACATGTGATTCTTTTCAACCATACAAATAATAAATCAATGTGAGCCTAGTCTTGGGTTTAGCATATCGATTTTGAGCCCATTCAAAGTAGCCATCTAGCAAAAAAAAATAGCAAAATTTATAGCAGCCTTTAAACCAAATGTCATACCAATCCATAAGGCGAGAGTCGTAAATACTTCAAGACTTGTTTATTCAATCTTGTTTCACCTTTCCAACATAAATCATGCCCAAGTAATCATTCGATGGAATATGCACAGTGGAATTGAATGAGTGAATTTCATTCTAATCAATCCACTTAGAGATGAGTTCTTAGGCTAATCTAAAACAATCCATCCCACATAGATTATTATTATATATATATATATATATGTATATATATATATATATATATATATATATATATATATATATATATATATATATATATGGAGAATTTGAGGGCATAGCCCAATTTCATTCCAAATAGTAAGGTAACAGATTACAAGTATATGTTAACAATGAGTCAAAAGAACCTAAAACCAAAAATTAGAAGGACAATAGAAGGAAAAAAAAACACAGAGCAATCAGATCAATGGACTCAGAGACTAAGTAACATATCAGTACTTCAGACAAGCATATCCATTAATCCCAAAAAAGCTTCCAACGTTGAGACATGCCAATGAAAAAATCAAAATGACAGAAGGAACTACGGATAAAAAAGAAGTATTCGTTGGATGTAGTCATCCGTATGAGGCAACCAAAATTGCTAGAGGCTAAGGTAAGACCAATCAGCACAAGTCTCATCATCATCCATTCAAAAATATTCACCGACGACAGAGGGACCCAAGAGCACCAGCCCAACCCAACCAACAATAATAACAACCCATACAGAAGGTTCAACAAGCTCAAAAACAATAGTAGCCTCCAAAACATAAAAAAGAGATCAATCAACCAACAACAATCGGGAACCAAGGAACAACCCAAAGACAAGACAAAGACAAAGAGTGTAAACCTGCACAAGGGAAGGCCCCCCGCCAAACCAACCAAATCGTAGAACCCCCGAGGCACCCCAATCAACAAAGGCCCAGATGACATGACCAGCCAGCCAACAAGAAGAAAGAACAGCACCCAGAAACCAGGAAATAAACTCTCCAATGCATCCAATAGAAAAACAAGGGAAGCAACCCGACACCAAAACCACCTGAAGACAACCCAATAAGCACAAAAAATAGAAAAGAATACAAGCCAGCGGCCCAAAACATGCCACCCAGATGAAGGAAAAAGCAAAAGAGAAAACCATCCAGATCGACCACATGATAGAAGGAAAACTAACAGCCCACATATGCAAACCAATAACCCCATAAGGACTCTCAGGAACCTGCAACAGAACAAAAAAACACCCTCCTAAGGTGGAGGATCAAGGTTGACAGAACACCCAAAATTAGACCATTTATCCATCATATTTCTAACCTCGAGAGGCTAGGAGTCCTTAACAAGCCATCGGCAAATTTTAGCGGCCACCTTAGATTTGATTGCAAAGCAGATGGAATTAAGAGAACAATTTGTATTGGCAAAAACTATTTTATTTCTCTCACACCAAATAGTATAAACAGATACAGCCACAATAAGCAAGAACAGTCTCTTCAAGACTTTATGACTCATTAGGGAAGCAGCTGAAAGAATAGAATGCAGAGTCGGGTGAAAAAGAAAAAAGTTACCATTTGGCAATAAGGACCTGATAATACTCATAGAGAAGGGGTAGCCAAAAAGAGGTGAACATGTGATTCTTTTTCAACCATATAAAGAGCACAATCCAATGTAGAGCCTAGTCCTCTCCGATTTAGCATATCAGATGTTTTGAGCCCATTCAAAGTAGCCATCCAACAAAAAAGCAGCAAAATTTATAGCATAGCCTTTAAACCAAATGTCATTTGACCAATCCACTGAAGGCAGAGAGTCGTAAATACTTCTCAAGACTTGTTTATTCCCGAACCTTGTCTCACCTTTCCAACTAATAGAATCATGCCCAGAGTGCAGGGCAATCTGTCTGATGGAATATGCACAGTCAGGGAATCTCCTACAGAATGAGTCAGGAATTTCCCAGTCGCCATTCCTAATCAATCCACTCATAGATGAGTTCTTGGGGAGGCTAATCAGAGGGAAACAATCCATCCCACATAACTACCATTACACCAGGGGTCAAAGAAGAGAGAGAAAAAGCTGCCATTTCTAACAAAATAAGTTAACTCCCCTCCGAATCTTGTAGCACACACATGGAGCTCTCTCCAAAGAGCAGAGGAACGCTGAGTTTTCTCCCAAATGTAACCATATTTGTTCCTACACCAACCGGCCAAGGAAGAGGAATTATGAAGGAGCTTTCATAAAACCTTTATTTTACATAAGATATTTAGGGTACTAATAGAGACCAACCCGATACCACCCTTATATCTAGGTAAGGTAATCCTATACCAGATAGGTGCCTTTCTAACTACATCCTCATGGTAAAAGAATTTGGCAAGGAAGTAACTTTTTGAGGATGCACTGGGATCACCCTGAGCCGAGGTGAGATATTAATGGAAGATCTAATAAGTTGTAGTCTACCCCCATAAGAGAGCCATTTAGATTTTCACCCAGCTAGCCAATTTGATAGCTTATCTAGGAGGGCCGAGAAGTGAATCGATTTTAGAGGTCCCGCCGCTAGAGGGAGACCAAGGTATTTATAGGGGAATTCCCCAACTTCCATATTCAGGATGTTACAAATATCATGAGCTATACCACGGGAGGTGGGGAAACATAACAAATATTTGGCGTTGTTCACCTCAAGACCCATTAAAGAAGTAAGATTCCCCAAGACCTCATTGATAGCTTCAGCAGACGAGGTCTCTGCTTCACCCTCAACAAAATTATCATCAGCGAATAGAAGATGAGAAATGAGACAGTTACCTGCTGTTATCAGCTTGAATGAAGAATCAGTCACTTTCCTCTCAAAAAGGCAGGAGAATATATCCATGATAATGTCAAAGAGAAATGGGAAAGGGGACATCCCTGCCTTAGCCCATTTGAAGATTTAAAGAACCCCTCCAAGTTCTCATTCAATATAATAGAGAAGAGAATATCAGAAATACACCCTTCAACCCATTCCACAAAATTCCTGGGAAAACCTTTCTGAAGTAACCTCTGAATGACAATACTTCTATTAACACTATCAAAGGCCTTATGAAGGTCAATCTTGGCACAAAAATGATTATGGAACCTTCTACTGCCAAATTCAGAACATATTTCATGGGCCATCACTATATTTTCAGCTATGTCTCTTCCTTTTATGAAGGCAAACTGAGCAGGATGAATGATAGAGGAGAGGAAAGGTTTGAGCCTATTAGTGATGACTTTGGCAATCACTTTGTAGAATGTGTTACATAGAGCAATTGGTTTGAAGTCAGCCAATGAATTGGAATGTTTCATTTTTGGAATTAATGTGATAGCACTGTGCTTGAAAGCCTCAGGAAGTTTTGAGTTCTAAAGAAATGGTGAGTAGCTAGAAGGAATTGTTTGCCAACAATATCCCAACAATGGGTGAAGAACTTGGAAGTAAAATCATCTAGCATAGGAGTCTTATCTTCATTAATGCTATGAAGAGCCCTAATAATTTCTGTGTTAGTAATAGGATCTCCAGATTCCTTTAGGAGGGAAGAGTTTGTAGTCAACCCCACCAGAGCATCTAAACAAGATAGATCGTCTACATAATTCCTATTAAACAGATTAGAATAATATAGACAGATTTCATTTGCCGTGTCAGAAGGTGATGTAATGGTACCCCTTTCCACAAGAAGAGAGTTAATCTGATTGTTGTTTCTCCTTTCTTTTATAGAGCAGTAAAGGAACTTGAGGTCATCATCCGCGTGGGAAAGCCAAGAAATTTTAGCCCTCTGTTTCACCCAAAGACTTTCCCTTCTAACCGCCTCTTGATATTTAGAATTTATTTCATATAAGCATTGTGTGTAGTGAACATTGGTAGGCTCTCTTTCAAGTAACCTCAGAATCTGCTCCTAATCAACTTTAAGATTCAAAATTTGCTGCTCAAGAGGGGAAGGGTCTATCTTTAGAGATTTTAAGGCCTCTTTTACCAAGTGTAACTTTTTAAGAAGGACCACTATAGGATCCCCAAAGACGTATTTTAACCAAGCTACCTTGACCAGAGACTGGAAATTAGGGAGGTGAACCCAATAATTCCTGAAGATAAACCAGTGTTTCCTAGTGTGCTAATTGTTTAGAGTAATGATCAACAAGGAATGATCCGAGGATAAGGGAGGAGGTACATTATAGGATGAAGTAGGGTAACTATCCAGCCAGAAGGAATTGCACAGAACTCTATCTATCTTTGACATTATAGGGTTATCCACCCGAAGATTTGACCAAGTGAAGAAAAAGACCGAGCTGAGATCCGTAACCCAATTTCACGCAATCTTGGAAATCAAAAGGGGAGGATTCCCTCCCATCTTCTCATACGAATAAAGAATACAGTTGAAATCCCTTGGAATCAGCCAACGTTCATTCATAGAAGAAGAAAAATGACGAATGGTTGCCCAGAGCTCAAGTCTTTCATTGGCTGCATTATGAGCATAAATCCAAGAAACAAAGAAAGTCCGGTTATAGGGGAGACTTACTTTCCAATGTATGAGTTGAGAGTTTATGATGGAGGGGAGAAAAGAGGTACCATGCCGGTTCCATTTTAGCCAAATACGACCACCAGAGGAATGGTTAAAGTTGTCACAGCTATCTTCTGAAGAAACAGGGTGAGTTTCTTCATAACTGCTGAGTTCACAATCGAATCAAAATTGATCTTAGTTTCTAAGAGACAAAACATATCAAGGTGAAATTCCTTCACAATACGGGCATAATCACGAATCCGGCCTTCCACTAACAAACCCCTCACCTTCCAACTACCGAGTTTGGGGAGTGACATAGAAACCATTTAATGATTTTTACCTTTCTTCTTTATCTTTTGGACAAGGAAGGAGGCATTAGTAGGAGGTTTGGGATTATCTTTCTTGAAGGAGTCTTCCTGAGTTTGTGGATAGTATTTAGTGATGGATAAGATTTTGGGGAGGCGGCCGTGTGGTAATGGTGTGTCAATTAAGAGTGATGAGGATTTGGATCAGATGAATCCTCATTCAAGGCCAGGTCAGGCCCATCAAAATCTTGTGAAGGAGGTGATTGAGCCGGGAGTTGGTTAAGGTCATTTAGTGAGGTTTGAATATGAGAGGGTAAAACCTCATGGAGTTCTTCTTCCACTACTAAGGAGGAAGGATCCTCAATAGGGTCAGATTGGGCTAGAGGATGAGTGGTAGAAGCAAGGGAAAGTTAGAGGAACCCCTGGGACAAGTTTGGGAAGGTTTCACTTCTTACTTCTGCACGCCTTGGGAGGACGGATGGGGGGTTTAAGGGAAACTCTTAAGGTGGGAGAAGGTAGAGCACTTAGGACAAGCACTTGGCTTCCAGTCATAGATAATAGGCTGTTCATACTTAACCCCATTCAAATTCAACATCACAGAATCAAGGAGCAATGAAGAAGGTCAACTCGAACGAGATAATGAAGAAAGTAAGTCTGGCTTTGGAGGCCATAAGGTTATCCACCGCAAGAGGAATCCCCACTGTACTAGCAACTTTGGAGAACCTCTCATCGTTTCAGCAGCACAATGGAAAATTAGGAAGCTTAATCTATAAGGGGATTTCGGAAAAAATTTCTTTAATTGGTCTAAAGTCTCACGACCATTTCCTGAAGATAAACGGTCTACCGTTGAGAAAACAAGGACCACTATCTCACACTAGATCGAAGTCCTCCTTACAAGCGAAACAGAAAAGAAAGAAGTCCCCCTCCAGAGTAAGCAAGTCTAAATGCCTTTTAAACAATCACTTTCTTTTAATTGCAGCAGAGAACCATAGGGATGTGGATCAGACGAATCCTCATTCACGGTGGGGTCAGGCCCATCAAAATCTTGTGAAGGAGGTGATTGAGCCGAGAGTTGGTTAAGGTCATTTAATGAGGTTTGAATATGAGGGGGTAAAACCTCAGGGAGTTCTTCTTCCATTACTAAGGAGGAAGGATCCTCAATATGGTCAGATTGGGCTAAAGGATGAGTGGTAGCAGCAGTGGGAAAGTTAGGAGCAACCCCCGTCGGTGGACGAGTTTGGAAGGTTTGCGACTTCCTACCGCCTTTGTGAGGACGAGATGGGGGTTTAAGGGAAACTCTCTTGGGGACAAGCACTTGGCTTCCACCATAGACAATAGGCTGTTCATACTTAACCCCATTCAAATTCAACATCACAGAATCAGGGAACAATGAAGAAGGTCGAACCTGAACGTAGATACGAGCGAAAGTAAGTCTGGCTTTGGAGGCCATAAGGTTATCCACCGTAAGAGGAATCCCCACTATACTAGCAACTTTGGAGAACCTCTCATCGTTCCAGCAGCATAATGGAAAATTAGGAAGCTTAATCTATAAGGGGATTTGGAAAAAAATTTTAATTGGTCTAAAGTCTCGACCATTTCACGAAGATAAGCGGTCTGTTGAGAAAAAATGACCACTATCTCACACTAGATCGAAGTCCTCCTTACAAGCGAAACAGAAAAGAAAGAAGTCCCCCTCCAGAGTAAGCAAGTCTAAATGCCTTTTAAACAATCACTTTCTTTTAATTGCAGCTAATAGAGAACCATAGAATGGATGTGGATCAGACGAATCCTCATTCACGGTGGGGTCAGGCCCATCAAAATATTGTGAAGGAGGTGATTGAGTCGGGAGTTGGTTAAGGTCATTTAATGAGGTTTGAATATGAGGGGGTAAAACCTCAGGGAGTTCTTCTTCCATTACTAAGGAGGAAGGATCCTCAATATGGTCAGATTGGGCTAGAGGATGAGTGGTAGAAGCAGTGGGAAAGTTAGGAGCAACCCCCGTCGGTGGACGAGTTTGGAAGGTTTGCGACTTCCTACTTCTGCTACGCCCCTTTGCAGGAGGACGGGATGGGGGGTTTAAGGGGAAACTCTTACGGTCGTGGGAAAAGGTAGAGCACTTAGGACAAGCACTTGGCTTCCAGTCATAGACAATAGGCTGTTCATACTTAACCCCATTCAAATTCAACATCACAGAATCAGGGAGCAATGAAGAAGGTCGAACCTGAACGTAGATACGAGCAAAAGTAAGTCTGGCTTTGGAGGCCGTAAGGTTATCCACCGCAAGAGGAATCCCCACTGTACTAGCAACTTTGGAGAACCTCTCATCGTTCCAGCAGCACAATGGAAAATTAGGAAGCTTAATCTATAAGGGGATTTGAAAAAATTTCTTTAATTGGTCTAAAGTCTCACGACCATTTCACGAAGATAAGTCTACCATTGAGAAAACAATGACCACTATCTCACACTAGATCGAAGTCTTCCTTACAAGCGAAACAGAAAAGAAAGAAGTCCCCCTTCAGAGTAAGCAAGTCTAAATGCCTTTTAAACAATCACTTTCTTTTAATTGCAGCTAATAGAGAACCATAGAAGGGACGTTTCAATCACATGCCCCACAAGCGAGAGCTCCCAATCTTTCTGTCCCTCAGTAACTTCAGCCTTGGAGAAGGTAATTTCAGCATCCACATGTGGGATATAGGCAAGGGATACCTTATTTGAATTATCCTGGTGAGAGCTAAGTAAGGCTTTCCAATTGCACGCAAATGGGACGGTCTGTTACGACTGAACAGTCAAACTAGTCCGAGAACCCGACCCCAAGCCAGAGGAAAAAAGAGGAAACACGGAGGTAGAAATTATATCCATGATAAAAAAACCAAGAACACCCAGCCACAACAGAGAAATAGGCAGATAGCCCCTAGGGCAACAAAAATGAGGCCTCCGGCCGAAGCCAGAGACGGAAAACCGAGCACAACCACGGCAAACCACCAGAGCAAAGCAGCAATCAAGAAAGGGGAAGAGAAATCAAACCAGTGCACCGCCAGCTTCAAGGAAGAAGAGAACCCTAACCGCCGAAAGCCCCGTAGCCAAAAGCCGCATTATTATATTTAATAGATGGACTTAAAAACCTATTTGTTGAATGCTCTTTCATATTGAAAATGTTGATGCCCTCAATTTTGTTGTTCTAGTAAATTGAGCCAAGCCTTTTTTTACTACTATACTTGCGTTTCTTATCTTTTATCGATCTCTGTAGAGAGAATTTTTGGGTTTAATGACTTTACTTTCATATTAAATTTTAGGGAATTTACATACATAGTATATAATTCATATATATTTACATATCTAATACTCAAACATAAATATTTATATATATAATACATAAATCTTTATTATTACAACAAAAATAACTCTATTCTTAATTTTTTGAAGTAAAATTTACCTTTTGAAGTATAGGAAAGATACTATATTTATAAATATCAAATTTTAGGTGTTAGATATGTAAATGCATAAGAATTGTATGCAATAAAATTCTCTAAATTTTAAATTAAATGTTGATAGATATATCAATAGTTGCCCTTCACCTATGACCTTCAGTTTTGTACCATGATGGGTTCAAGTGGTCCGAATGCTAATGGAGGTTTGTGTCTAAAATTATTGTCAAGTATAAGAGTGGATTACTCCCTTATTAATGTCTTGGCAGGTTTGTTTTAAAGGTATTCTGAAGTGTTTTAAAACTAATTTTCTAAATGAGTAGTTGTAGTTAAAGCTGTTTAATTTCCAAGAATTGATTATCAGATAATTTTGTTAAACCCATAATTTGCTTTATTTTTATTTATCTAAACTTTATTTTTTTTTGGTTAATAATATTATTATTATTATAAAAAATAATATTTGAATTCAATATTATTAATAAAATATAATGGTGATTTATTAGCTCTCAAGATTTAAACATATTTCTCATATCTTTAAAAATGAGCATCAATAACGAAATTCAATTCCATCAAATCTCAACTAAATAAACACTCAAATTCATATCTAAGAAGGGAGTTTAAATAACTATGAAACACTTTAATAAAAATAATTTAGTGTATATGAATAATGAAAATAGTTTAAAATGTACATTGTAGAATTTTAATTTGGCTCAAATACTTGATAATTATGTTTGAAGTACATTTAATTATTGATGCATGAAGCTCAATCTTAATTTCTACTGCATGATAAAGCATAGTTCATAATGTTTATTTTTAAAATATTTTATTTATTCCTATCCTTTTCTCTTATGAACAAGGGAACTAACCAGTAAGTTTACTTCCTACTGCTCCCGATTATCGCATACTTTTCCCGTTAAAAAGAAGATCAGAAGTACGTGGAATCTGCTATTCCTGAAAAACAACATGACAACAAAAGAATCAAGAGATCTCAATCTTTGAAAACTAATGTGACACTTAAGCATATTATGCGGTAGCTCAGCCACTCTCCTGCTAGCTTGCCCATTCTCAGCTACAGTGCAGTTACTGCTCCATTCCCTGTTACTCCTTTGGCTCTAATCTAGTTCCTTCTGTGAGGTCCCTTTCCTGCTATTTTGATCTTTAGCTCAAGAGTGGGGGGGCAGAAATAAGAATAAGAGGTATGGGCTCTCTATGGGGGAGGGGAAAGAGCAGAAGTTCCATAGGAGATCGAGTACTAGAAAAAGTCTGGGTGACTTAGCCTGTGATCGTTTCTGGCATAGGCGGACAAGTCTTAGAACCTATGGGTGGAATTGGTGTTCAAGGTTAATTGTTTGCAAAAAATTTACTGAATTTCTTCGGAGAAGAAGACAGGGATTAAAGTATTGTATGAAATGAGGAAATCTTTAAAAAAATGTATAAAATATTTAAAAGAGATTTACATATATATATATACCACACAATTCTAATGTATTTATATATCTAATATTTAAATTTTAATATTTACATATACAATATTAAAATCTTTACTAAAAGTAATATACACTTTTTTATAAATAAAAAAAAAAGTATTAGATGTGTAGATATAAAATTTGAGATGTTAGCTATATAAATATATAAGAATTGTGTGGTATGTATATAAAATTTTCAATATTTTAATGAAATACCATAACTTTAAAATACTTTAATTCAATTTCTAAAGAATAAAAATAGAGAAAATTTATTTAAAATATAAATAGCCAACTTATATTTTTGATTTAACAGTTGTTACATGAAAAGTTAATATAAGGAATATATTTGTCATTTTACTAATATTTAAGTACATTATATATTAATTAATTTTTATAACTAATTTATGATTGTTAATATTTTATTTAAGAAAATAGATGCATATATTACCACTTATAAGAATGGACCTAAAAAAAAATGCATATTTGATTATTTTATTATAAGAAAAAATAGATCATTTTGATTGTAAAAATTATAAGATCATTTTGAGTTAAAAATTAAGTACACAATATTAATTACTAATTTAAGATTTTAAGATAATGGGTTAAAAGATAAAAAATAATATAAGTATTACCCTAATGTGAGATGAGGGTACTTAAAAAACATTAATAAAAATATTTTTAAGAATAAACTATAAGATCTTAAAATTTTAGATGTCCGTAAGAAAGCTAATATTATATGGGAAAAAATAATAAGTGTTATTAGGAAAGTTACAAGAAGTGTTCTTGGAGAGTCAATAATAAAAGCTCCAATTAGTAAAAAAAATAATTAATGATATAGTCAAATGTGCGAGAAAAGATAAAACATATGAAATTTTATTATAAAAATTGATTTTAACGTAAAAGCTTAGAAAATTGAGAAAGAAATAAGTTTCTCATATAAATTCTAAAAAAGTATAAAGCGATGTAAATAATTTAGTATTTAGTGATTTATATAAATAATTGAAAACTAAAGATGACAAAAAATGCATATATAAGTTAGTCAACCAAAGAGATATGAGAATTAAAGAATTAGTTCAAGTGAAGTACCTAAAGGATAAAGATCAAAAGTACTTTTCTTAGAAGAGGAATTCGACCTAGATGGATGAGATATTTTAATAAACTTTTTAATGAAAGTTGTGAGAATACAATTTATTTTAGAGACCTCAATATCTTAAATAAAAATAGAAATTTTTATTTTATATTATCGTATTAGTAAATCTAAAGTTAGAAAGACTATAAAGAAAATGAGGTATGGCAAAGCAGTAGCACCAGATGATATTTCATAGTTTACTAAACTTTTTAATATTATTTTGAAAATTAAAAATATGTCAAATTAATGGAGAAAGTGTTTGTTGGTTCATAAGATCCACAAGAGTGTACAAAGTATAAGTGTTATACAATAAAACTATAGGAGAGAGTAATTCACAACATAGATTACAACATGATACAAAAGTTTCTCAAAGCTAATTTGGATTCATACTAGACAAGCTTAGACTGAAGGCAAAATCTTATAAATGGTGGTGGGACTTGTAGTGCTTTACGTTGCAACATGTTAGCAGATAAAAGAAAAGCATAATGTTAAGTTAAATGTTTAGGGTGGATGAGAGGATTTACACTTCGAGAGACAAAAAGTAAAATGCATGTATAAGTGAAAATGTTGGAATAGCACCAATTGCAAATATGATTAAGAGAGTGTTCTTAGATGATTTGATTGCATAAAATATCGTCTGTCTGATGACCTAATTAAGAGAGTAAATATATTAGATTTAACATTTGTTAAGAAATATAGAGATATATCTAAAAAGACTTGACTATGTAGTATAAAAAATGACATTATTTTATTAGAATTAATGAGGATATGACATTTAATAGAACAAATTCATGTAGCCGACCCTTCCTAATGGGAGAAGGATTAGCTCTTGTTTTTGTAATTGATGAGATCTATAAACTTCAAGAATATGTAATCTAAAATTTAACATTACAACTTATACATGCTGTCCCCAATAATCTCAAGATTTTTGCTATTATTTGACGCAATTGACATGTAGAAGTATAGAGAGGGAGATGATATTCTACATAAATTTCATATTCATCAGTATAATATTTATATATATATATATATAATATTTTTATACATAAAAATATATTTCATTTTTAAAAAACTAATGATAATAGCATTTTTATATGATATTAAAAAATTAAGTGTTAGTTATATAAATATTATAATTTAAATATTAAAATTATGTGGTATGTAGGTAAATCTCCTGCATCAAATAATAATTATTTATAATTATGTTTTTTATTATCTTATCAAAAGTGATTAAGCATATGTACCTTTCATATAGAGAATGATAATTTATTTATTTGAGAGTGTCATCTTAATAAATTTAGTTAAAATTTAAAATTACTTAATAGGCAATTTTTGTAATTTTTTTATTCATAAATTTTTTTAACATTTTAGTGTCTTAATAATCTCATAATTAAATAATATTTAAATAATATTATGCTAATTATATTCCTTCCATCAAATCACTCTTTTTAACTATGGGCATGCAAGTTCCAAAAATCTTTTTTATTTTGCAGGAAGTTTTTAATCATGCATCGAGTACTTCATTGAGTTCATTCGGACGAAGAGTGGAATACTTAAAAATTAAGTGTTGGGCTCATCTCATAAACAATTCAGTTTGATCATAAATTGTCTAAAATTAGAATTCAGATTAATAATAATAATAATCTTTAAGTTAATCTTATGAATTTCTTTCATCATGATTCATCTTTAATTGATGACATCAAATTTAAATATTTTAAAATGAATTAATGAGAAATAAAAATAATCAAAATACCCTGCAGTGAAAGAGGAAGTATGTGTTCACGGATTTAATGAAAATATTTAATATATTTTTTCAAAAAACAAATAATATGTATAATTTATTTATTTTGAATTAATAATAGATAATCAAATAAATATCTGTTAATATTTGACTCATTTTAAAACTAATGTAAAAAATATTTATTTATATTCGATTCATTTAATTATCGAATAATTAAATACTAGTTTTTTAATGAGTAAAAACATAATTTTTTAATAGCGCGAATTGAACTCGTAAAAATTATAAAATATAAGGGAGAGAGAGGAAAATCTAGAATCATTATCATAAGTCGTCAACTAGAGTAAACTAATTTTTCGGTGAAATATAAAGAAATAATTTTAAATTTTTAATGACCAACCTTTTATACTCTAATTTAAATAAAAAAATAAGTAAATAAATTGGCCATAAAGTCACGTGATTGTGGGATGGGTCCTCGCCAAGAGCAGGGCTGAGAAGGGACAGGAGGAGGAGGACGATAGCACTTAGCAGCGGCTCGAAGCGTCACGTCAAACCCATTAGCGGAAATTTTTAGTGGGGCCCACCTCTTCGAATTCCTAAATTCAATTTAAAAACATTTTAAACTTATAGGGGTTTTTTTTATTCAAATACTTACACCCATCTGATTACGTATCATAATTATGCCAAGACCATATTCATCACCCACACGTGTGGACTGATATATAAGATGGAGCTGTACTGGATGATTAACTCGATCTTCTGGCTTCATCAATCAAGGTAAGAGATGGTGAGTAAACTTATAAGGTTAGGTTTTAGAAGGGATCAGAATCCAACTATTGCATCAGCAATGTTTGTTTGATTTGGGATGGAATTGCAGAGCTCTCGTGTAAGAGATGTTGGAGAATATAATTCTTATAATATGATTATTAGAGATTTTATTTGTTTTCTTTAATTACATAAAATCATTTCAAAGAAAATGACCGGCAACTTCAATAGCTTTAATCTTGTGGTGTAAATCGAAAATTTTTTATGAGCATCTTCTTTGATGATAATTAATTTTTTTTGTAAATATAATAATTGATATGACACTGAAAATTCTACTAGTCGAAACATGAATCTTGATGTTTAAAGCAATCTGATTCTAAGTCAAGACTAACACAGATCAAACGCTTAAATATAATTAAAAAATCTGTGATATTAGTAGGCTCCTAAATATAGAGTGTTTATAATCAAATCGAGCATGTCTATCCAAGTCTAAGATCTCCTAATTCGACTTTTGAGCATTCAAATACTTAAAATACATCGATCGAATGAATTATTTAGAGCCATCCGGAGTGGTTTGATTTTGCATGTATTTACGAAATGTCATCTAATCAAATACATTCTTCACATGTGAGGAGCGAAAGAGAAGAGAGAGCTCCAAAGCTTGAAAATCCTCCGGCATAATCGTGCCACTCGGTCATCGACCACCGCCGTTCGCCATCATCGTCGCCAACCACCGCTAATGCCGCCGTCGGCCACCACCGCCAGTCCTCGCCACCGTCAACCACCGTCGCCTGTCATCACCACCAACCACCGTTGCCGATCCCCGCCGTCGACCACCGTCGCTGGTCACCACTGCCGACCGTCGCCGGTCCCCGCCGTCAACCACCACCATCAATCATCATCGTCTTCGACCACCGCTGCCGGCCATACCGCCTACCAGTTGCCATTATCGTCGCCATCTCGCCGGGTCATCAACACCGGACCATCGCAGTCACCGCCCCGTTTCACCATCACTAACCGCATCAACAATCATAGAACCATGAGGCGAGTTTTGGGATTCTCCGCTTTCATATACATTTAATCCCATATCAGGAAAACTTTGTGCCAAACAGATACAGTGGAAGATTTATCTGCTAGGTGATTTTACCCTCTTCACGGGGTTTTCATGTAAAAAATCGAGTTTCTTGTTCACTCTTCAAATAGTGTGTTTGGATTTCAACAACGCTAAGGCATAAAGTTTTATTTTATCGCAACTGGGTTTCTAGCATGCAATAGTTTAACGCCGTCTGTGGGAACATTCTCCTTTATATCATCATAATGGTTGACAATCTGACTTTATGTTCAGAATAGTACTACCTATATGGTGAAGAAAATTTTACTCTTGAGAAACACATAAGAAGAATGAAGAGTCATCGAACTTGATCGTTCCTTTTGTTGGAGACTTGGGGGGGGGGCAACTCTTAATCTCAAAAGATTATCCAAATCAATATTTTGATATCTAATTGATGACAGAAGTAAGTCGAATACTAATGAAAAAGGCAAAGGTCAAGGAGCAACTTTGGCTACAAGCTTAAACAAATATTTTGATTTGACCCCTTCCACACAGGTTAATGTCATCGAGCGAAGACTCTGACAAACAACCTCAGGTAGGTCAAAACTTTATGGTTTCAATTAGACCTACTCCACACAGGTTAACATCATCGAGTGAAGACTCTGGCAAACAACCTCGGATAGTCAAACTGACCTACTCCACACAGGTTAACGTCATCGAGCAAAGACTCTGAGAAACAACCTCAGATAGGTCAAAATTTCACACCCACTCCACACAAGTTAACATCATCGAGCGAAGACTTTGACAAATAACCTCGGATTGGTCAAAACTTTGCACCTACTCCCCACAGATTAACGTCATCAAGCGAAGACTTTGACGAACAAACTCCTTCATTTAATCCTCCCACTTGAGAAATGCGCAACTCATGTTGTATCTCAATTGGGGCATGATCAATCCCAAGGGGACTTGATCGAACCTCTTTCATACAGGTAAGAAGTCAAGTAATACTTTGGCTGATACCTAGAATAGGTTAAAAGATTATTGGTGGACATCTCGCGGCCTCTTCCATATAGGTAAGACATCAAATAATGTTTTGACTATACGTAGGATAGGCCAAAAGGTCCTTAATGGACTTCCCACGGCCTCTTCCATACAGGTTAATGTCACCGAGTAGCACTCTGACAAACAACCTCGGATAGGTCAAAAATTCTCAGCGGATTCAATTCGACCTTTTTCATACAAGTTAATGTCATCAAGTAACACTTTGACAAACAACCTCGTGTGAGTCAAAAATTCTCAACAGATTCAATTCGACATTTTCCATGCAGGTTAACGTCATGAAGTAACACTTTGACAAACAACCTCGGATAGGTCAAAAATCCTTGGCGGATTCGATTCAACCTTTTCCATAAGTCGCCATCAAGTAACACTTCGACAACAACCTCGGATGGGTCAAAAATTCTCAGCAGATTCGATTCAACCTCTTCCATACAGGTTACTATCATCAAGTAATACTTTGATAAACAACCTCGGATGGATCAAAATCTTTGGTGGATTCAATTCGACCTCTTTCATATAGGATAATTTCACAAAGTAACACTTTCACAAACAACCTCGGATGGGTAAAAATCAACATATTGATTCGACCTTTTTCATTCAAGTTAACGTCATCAAGTAACACTTTGACAAACAACCTCGGATGGGTCAAAAATCTTTAGCGGATTCGATTCAACCTCTTCCATACAGGTTAACATCATCAAGTAACACTTTGACAAATAACCTCAGATGGGTAAAAAATCCTCAGCAGATTTGATTCTACCCTTCCATATAAGTTAACGACATCAAGTAACATCATGGAGAATGATACTCTGAAATTATTTGCCAGACTTTCTGAGTTATTCAAAGAATGGTTCCTAATTGACGTTTCCCCGCAATCTTGATAGTTATCAACTGTTGAACCATCCATTGAGTTTCAGAAATCAATTTATGGAGAAGTATAAACCGCGGCACGCCGCGACGCCAAACGCCTCACCATCGCCGCTTCGACGCCGCTCGAACGCACGCTGCGGCTTGTTCGCGCTCCAGCCACACACCGCCGGCTCGCCACTCAGCCGACGCTTCAAACAGCTACGTTCGAGAACCAGCGGCCTTGACTTTTGTGCGTGACGCCAGCCTCATCTCTCGCACTCTACAGACTTGTGGGTAACACTCGCTCAAACCGGTCGGCCGGATAGTTGATGCCTTTTGAGGGAAACCAGCCTCGCCATAACTACGGACCTTGATCGCTTCCAAACCCGGTCCAAAAGGGCTTGATTCTTTCAAGGGAAATCGGAGCCTCACCAGATGACACGGGCCTTGATCACCTTCGAGGGAAAAGCGAAGCTCGTATGAACTAGGGCTTTGATCGCTCCAAACCGCCGAATGAGGACATGACGCCTCTTCGAGGGAAATGAGCCTCCAGATGAACTATGCCTTGATCGCCTCCAAACCCGATCGATCCGACAAGGACAGTTGATGCCTATTCCGAGGAAAAATCAAAGCCTTACTATATGAACTATGGGTCTTCATCGCCTCCAAACCCGGTAGAGGGCCGAGGTAGACGCTTTTCGAGGGAAAATCGAGCCTGAACGCCTAGCCTTCAAATGTCGGTCGGTACAGTTGATGTCTCTTTTGAGGAAAATGAACCCGCCAGATGAATTACTGCCTTGATCCCTTTAAACCCACAAGGATGATGCCTCTTCGAGGGAAAATCGAGCCTCACCAGTATGAACTACGCCTTGATCGCTAAAACCCTCCGACTAGGAAAGACGCTCTCTGAGGGAAAATCGAGCTATGATCAAGGAATGACCTTCTCTTAAGAAGAATGTCAAAACTTCACTGACAAAAGAAAGAAAAATTTTTTTTTTTTAACTCTAGCCCTTGAATTTATATTAGATAATTTCTCATCTAACGCAGAAGAACAAGAGAGCATATTTGAGTTGTGTCTCCTTACTTGACCATAGGTGGGTTTTTATAGATCCATTGTAGGGGAAAAGAGAGAATAAATTAAAAAAAAATTCTCGTCTCCTCATTAAGGCATTTAATTAGAAAAAAAAACCATCTCCGCATTATGACATTTAATTAGAAAAAAAAACCTCTCCTCATTATGACATTTAATTAAAAAACTCTCTCCTCATTATGACGTTTAATTAGAAAAAAACCCTCTCTTCATTATGACATTTAATTTAAAAAAACTCCATCTCTTTCAAGACTAAATGCATATATATATATATGTTGTGTTAGAAAACCATTGTGGTATTGTGAAAGTTTACGCCTTAGCCTTGTTATGAAATCCACATACATAAGTATTTAAAGAGTGAACAAGAAAACTAAAAACTTTACGTGAAAAAATCTCAAGAGGAAAAATCACGGGAGCCGAAGAATCTTCCACTATGTATTTGTTTGAGTACAAAATTTCGATAACGGATTACAAAATTGTACATGAGAATGGCCGACAATGGAATCGATAAATAACAATATATTCATGTTCAACGAATTCTGCTAGTGGTAGAGATGATGAATACAGGATCGACTGATGATGAAGGTCATCATGATGGTGACCAATGGAGATTGACGATGGATCGGCGATGGCACGGTCACAACCGCCGAGTGGCATAATTATGCTTGGAGGATTTTCAAGCTTTAGAGCTCTCCCATCTCTTGCTTGCTTCATATGAGGAATGATATTTATAGATTGGAGGAGTGACGTCTCAGAAAATACATGCAAAATCCAAACCACTCCCTCCATCGAAATGATTCCTTTGATCATTTGATGTATTTTAAGTATTTGAATGCTCAAATGAAGTCAATTATGATCTTAGATCCAAACTCATCAAAATGCTTGATTACTATAAACACTCCATGTTTAAGAGCTATTTAGGGATTTAACTAATATTCCAAAGTTTTCAATGATATTTTAAGTGCTTGATCTCGATTAATTTCAACTGATGATCAACTTGCTTTTGACATCAAAATTGGTTTTAATTAATAATGTCATATCAGTTGTCTCTCTATTTTTGGATGACATTATCTAAATCATCTAAAAATATTTATGCCATATACTTGAAAATAATAAATTCTTTAATGAAATTTGTCGGTCCATTAACCATACATTTTGAGAGAACAAATCTTCATAAGAGCACAAGATGATCAAAGAAGTAAGTGCGAGTGTATCCGGGTAATTTCAAGGTTATGAACCCATCCAACATCTTTTGAACTCATGGGCAAGACTATACTGGCACAAGGAAAGCGTAGTTGGTGGGTCACTCGCGCTGAGCTTGGTCACAGCTTCGTCGGTGTCATGCATGGTCTATCACATGCTTTCGCATGGGCCACATGGGCGGACATGAAATACATATGTTAGCTCACACGGCCAGTAGGTGCATCACAAGGGCATGGAGAAAGAAATGCCCATTTTGGGATTTTACGGTTTCTATTGTTTGTTGATTTTCAACATTTTTTTATCTTTTGCCTATGGGGTCTATAAAACCCCTAGAAGGGAGAAGGCACACTCCTCATATGCTTGAGTGTTCTCTTCTTGAGAAAAGGTCGTCGAGGTGATCAAGATTTCATACATCGGCTCCAGTTTTTCCTCGAAAGAGGTGTCAACTGACCTCGTCGGACCGACCTAGTTCGGAGGCGATCAAGACCCATAGTTCATACCGCAAAGCTCTAGTTTTCCCTTGAAAGAGGTGTCAACTAACCTTGTCGGACAGACCGGGTTCGGAGGTGATGATGACCCAATATCGGCTCCATTTTTCCTAGAGGTGTCAACTAACCGGGTTTGAGGATCAAGACCCGTAGTTTACGATAAGGCTCTAGTTTTCCCTCGAAGAGGTGTCAAGACCTCGACAGCGGATTTGGAGGCATCAAGATCCATAGTTTATACGGCAGGCTCCGCTTTTCCCTCGAAAGAGGTGTCAACCGACCGCCTGATCGACCGAAGTTGGGCGATCACCGTAGTCCTGAAAGGCTCCAAATTTCCTTAAAGAGGTGTCAACTGACCTCACCGGACCGAAGTTTAGGCGAGGTCGTGAAGTTCCTGAGGCTCCAATTTTCCTCGAAGAAGCATCAATCGCCGCCACCGCCGCGATGACGGCGACGATAACCAGCGGATTGATACCGATGTTCAATGACTACCGGTGCTTATTGTATGACCGGCCAATGATTGATCGGGATGCACCAGCCACGGTGGTTGATGGTCACGGGGTCAGCGAATCGGTACGATCGGCAATTAAAGAATGGTAAGCGACTGCGATGGTCGGGCGACGGTGTTGACCATTATAATGGCGGCAGACCTGCATTGATTAATGGTATTAAATGGAACGCATTTTGACGGGCGATTTAAGTCGGCGACGCGAGCAGACTAATGAACGGTACGACGATGATAACACAAGCATGTGGGCGAACATGGTTGACGGCCGACGGGTGATCACGCAACCTGCAGAATATGATGGCTTATGTAGATGATGACTCAAAAAACTCCAAAAACTTTTACGTGAAAACCTCAAAAGAGGGAAAACCACGAGCCTAGCCTGAAGAATCTTCCACTATGTATTTGTTTGAGTACAAAATTTCCATAACGGGATTACAAAATTGTACATGAGAATACCGACAATGGGAATCAATCGATAACAATGTCATATCCATGTTCAGTAAATAAGTGGTAGCAGATGATGATGAACAGCAGGATCGGATGATGATGAAGGTCATCATGATGGTGACCAATGGATTGACATTGGACGAATGCCGGCGGGTGACAACCGTGGTGGTGGCATGCTTGGAGGATTTTTTCAAGCTTTAGAGCTCTCTCTATCTCTTGCGCCCTCATGTGAGGAATGAGGGCTATTTATAGATTGGAGGAGTGACGTCTAAATACATGCAAAATCCAAACCACCTCCATCACTCAAATGATTCCTTTGATCATTTGATGTATTTTAAGTATTTGAATGCTCAAATGAAGTCGAATTATGAGATCTTGGGCTCATAGCTCCGCCATCAAAACGCCGATTTGACTATAAACACTCCATGTTTAAGAGCTATTTAGATTTAACTAATATTCCAAAGTTTCTAATGATATTTTAAGTGCTTGATCTCGACTAATTTCAACTGATGATCAACTTGCTTTTGACATCAAGATTCGTGCTTCGACTAGTAGAATTTTCAATGTCATATCAGTTGCCTCTCTATTTTTGGATGACATTATCTCAATCATCTAAAAATATTTATGCCATATACTTGAAAATAATAAATTCTTTAATGAAATTTGCCAGTCCATTAACCATACATTTTGAGAGATCAAATCTTAATGAGAGCACAAGATTATGATCACAGAAGCAAGTGCAAGGCCGCGGATGTGTGCAGGTACATGCTGGCATGAGATTTCAAGGTTATGAACCCATCTGAACACTTACGCTCGGCGCCATGCGTACAAGGCAGCGGCGAGTTGGTGGGTCACGAGTGGCGCGGGCTGATGGGGGTCATGAAATGGTGCGCGAGGTCATGATCATGGTCGGTGGGTGGCTGGGCTGCGGTAGATCGGTGGGCAGACGGGCACATGCGGCGTTACACACGCGACGTGCGAGCCAAGGCGGGCGCAGCGCGAAATGCCCATTTTGGGATTTTACGGTTTTCGGTGGTGATTTTCAATGATTTTACCTTTTGCCTATGGGTCTATAAAACCCCTAGGCTGGAGAAGGCACACTCCTCATGCTCGAGTGTTCCCCTTCTTCTTGAGAAAAGGTCATTCGAGGCGATCAAGAGAGGCCGCTTTTCCTCGAAAGAGGTCAACGACTGTGACCGACTGAGGATCAAGACCCATAGTTCATACGGCAAGGCTCTAGTTTTCCCTTGAAAGAGGTGTCAACTAACCTCGTCGGACAGACCGGGTTCGGAGGCGATGATGACCCGTAGTTCATACGGCAAAGCTCCATTTTTCCCCTGTAAGAGGTGTCAACTAACCGGGTTTTGAGGCGATCAAGACCCGTAGTTCATACGATAAGGCTCTAGTTTTCCCTCAAAAGAGGTGTTAACTGACCTCGTCAGACAGGCCGGATTTGGAGGTGATCAAGATCCATAGTTTATACGGCAAGGCTCCAGTTTTCCCTCGAAAGAGGTGTCAACTGACCTCGTCGGACCGACCGAGTTCGGAGGCGATCAAGACCCGTAGTTCATACAGAAAGGCTCCAAATTTCCCTTAAAAGAGGTGTCAACTGACCTCGTCGACCGGCGAGGTTATCAAGCTCGGTTCATACGGTGAGGCTCAATTTTCCCTCGAAAGAAGCATCAACCGCCTCGCCGAACTAACCGGACGGCGATCGGCGACGATAACCGCGAACGGTGATTGCGGCGGCGTCCGGCGACGGTATGGTGACGCGACGGTGGGGATGATGGCGACAATGATTGAGCGATGCCTACGACGGTGATGGCCGACGGGTGGTGGCAAGGCAGAAGCCGACCGGGCGACAGCCGGTAGTCGGCGCAGACGCGGGGGTCGGCGCGATGGTAACGGTACGAGGCGACCGGTGATGGTTGACGACCGACAAGGTGGTCGGCAATGAAGCATGGTATGCGGCGATCGGCGTGTCAGACGGTGACGCAGAATCAGTGAACGGTCGGCGATAATGATACGGCGCGCGCACGGGCGATGGTGACGGCCGACGGTGGTAGCGAATCGTGCCGGCGAACATGGGCGCAGACCGTGACGGATGACGGCAGCTTCGACCACGGGTGGCGGGCGGCGGTTAACGGACGGTGGTGACGGTGAATCGCGATGGTCCGATGGTACCGGCATCGCATGGGAGGATGACCGCGATGGTCGGATGACCGTCGGTAATGATCGCGACATGAAGTTCTACTTCTTCTAGGAAATTGGATTTCAAACTTCAATAGATGGTTTAACGTGACAATTGATGTCTTTAACTTGTGAGGTTAGAATCAACCGGTGATTTTGACCCATCGAGGTTGTTTGTCTTTTACTGATGACATTAACGCACGTGAATCAAACCGGCGAGATTTTGACCCATCCGAGGTTGTTTGAGTGATGTTAACCTATGGAAGATGTCGAATTAAATCCAGAGAATTTTGACCCATCCAGGTTGTTTGTCGAGTGTGACTGGACGTTAATGTATGGAAGAGGTTGAATTTAATCCGAGAATTTTGACCTATCCGAGGTTGTTTGTCGAGACGATGACGTTAACTATGTAAAGAGGTTGAATTGAATCCGAGAATTTTGACTTATCCAGGTTGTTTGTAAGAACTGACGTTAACATGGAAGAGATTTGGATGTTCACCAAGGACCTTGACCTATCATGTATCAAAGTGTTACTTGACTTCTTACCTGTATGGAAGAGGTCCAATCAAGTCCCCTTAGGATTGATCATGCCCCTATTAAGATATAATGTGAGTTGTGCATTTCTCAAGTGGGGGGATTAAATGAAGAAGATATAAGCTTGTAAGAAAAAGCCATAAACTCATTACTTTGATAATGTTGGTGATATAATATTGTCATAAGATAACTTAACAAAAGGGACGAGATACATTTTTAGAGGGAGTTAATAAAAGACAAGAGGTGGAGAGAAAAAGACAAACGGAGTAAATTAAAGGTTGTAATATTTATGCACCAAGGATTATATATAACACTTTTTAGAGACCCTCCATGTTCTAAGTTTTAGGAAAGATTTTTTCCTCTGGATCTTTGGTCATAGCTTGATGGTTGGTCATCTGATAACGAGGTGGGGAGCAAGTCTTTTACAAGCAAAACCCTCTGAGGTACTTTATCTTGAAGATTAAAATTCTTGATGTTGAAGGTCACCGAAGGGCATGGTTGAGCTTATTTGAGGTAACATGATTGCTTATTTGTTGGTTTCTGAATTACCCAACCCCAATGGGAGTTTAAAATTTCATCTTAAGATGAGGTACCGGTGACAAAGACCAAGATTGGAGAGGTCTTCCAAAGATAGCGTTATATGCTAAATTTGACTTGACTACTATGAATTGAACTGAGTGAGTGACTTGTTGAGTAAGTTCTCTGAGAACAATGGGAAGGGTGATTGTCCCCTCCATTCGTACAGGGCAATTATGAAACTCATATAATAGTCCTGTAGTAGGTTGAAGTTTTTCCTTAACGAGGCCCATGCTAAGAAAGGTGTAGTAAAATAAAACATCAACGAAACTCCCATTATCAATCAAAATTCTCTTAACAACATAACAGGGGTAACCAATCCCCGGACTGATGATAAGAGGATCTTGATGCCGAACTTGGACTCTTTCTAAGTCTGAGTCATTAAAAGTGATGGAAAGATTAATACAAGATTTGTTTTAACTCTGACTCTTCAAAGGTGGCAATGAAGACTTGATTAGATAGTAGTGGCCCACTTGCAATCGTTTCAATTTCTCCAACTATTTTGCGGCTATTGTGTTGTTTCTGTGATGATTGTCCGGTCCCCCGAGCTATGTTTGCTGAGTTGTTGGTTTTACACAAATTGACATAGGTATCCTTTGAATGAGCCTCTCAATCTTTTCTTTAAGTTTACACGCCTCGTAGTATGTCCAGACTTTGATGGAAGTGACAATATTGCTCTGATTGAATTTGGTTTGTGGATTATGATGGTCTCTTCATCTCGAATGGCCAACAAGACGTTAACACGAGATGTGAGTGTATTCAGTATCATTGATGATGTGAGGGAGATCATGAATGTCTTGTTGCTTCTTTGATGGGATTGTTGACCAGGTTTTCTAGAGCACTCTTACATTTTCCTCGTGGATTGTTCAAATTATTTCCATGGGCATTAATATTATCGCATAAATTTACGCTACATGGTGAACCAAACATATGAGCGATCAGATTCGCGCAAGGATAGTAGAAAGGCGGGATGGATCCCTCCAAGAAAAACTTCCTGAAGATTCTACCCCAAGAATTTCGAGCTGAGGAGAATCTCTGGAAGTATTCTTTAAGTGATTCACTCTCATTTTGACAAATGCTAGAGAGATAGGAGAAATCTTTAATGATCCTCCAGTTTGCAATGAACTGTTCTACAAAAATCTTGGTGAGTTCATCAAAGGTATGGATGGATTCCCTTGGGAGGAGTAGAACTAAGTGCGAGCCCAAGGGTAACGGAAAGACTTGACAAAGCGATGTGTGAGCTCGTTGGATATGCATGATGGTCTGAATGGTCGATATGTTCATATGGGTAAGTTGCCCCATCATAGAATCAAGCTTGAATCCTACAAGAATAGGATTTTGAAGAATAGCTTCAGCTAAAGGTGAGGACTCCTCATAGTCACAGTGAGGGGGAAGGTGATTTCTGTCTTCAAGGTGAAATTGCCTCTGTCATAATTCTCGCATGTATAATATGTCGAGTGGAATCAATGAGAATGTGTCACCCGCAATAATGGTATGGATGGACGCATGTGATGAGTGAGTAGAACTAGCAATATCAAAGGAGATCAGCATCACAGTCTCTACGCAGAAGAACTTCAGTGTCAAAGAGATTAGCATTTTGACCTCCTACAGCTAACGATCGATCTTGGGGAAGATGTATCCGCAGTGGTCGTTGTGTTCCTGCAAAAGTCGGATCATCTCATTTTGAGACTCTTCCATTCAAACACGATCTTCTAAAGAGATTGCGCTTCACCGATAGGGTCATGCCTATCGTGGAAGGTCGGTTGATGGTTCGCTGGATTAGTTTCAGAGTGGAGTCGAGGAGGCTCCATTGTTATGAGTATTGCGCCTATTGGCCATGACACGGGTGTTCATGAAAATTGTGATTGAGGTTCTTTCCCACGACGGCACCAAAGCTGCGTGCTAGAAAACCAATGTGGTATTGTGAAAGTCTTTAGCCTTGTTATGAAATCCAAAGACAATAGTATTTAAAGAGTGAACAAGAAAACTCTAAAAATTTTAATGAAAAAATCTCGGGAAAAACCATGCCTAAAAAAAAATCTTCAACTATTTATTTGAGTACAAAATCTTGTAACGGATTACAAAATTATACATGAGAAGATCCGACAATGAATCCCAAAATCGATAACAACCCATATAGTCGTGTTCAAGTAGCATGATGATGACTGTGAGATCGGATCGATGATGAAGGTCATCATGGTGACGATGGAGATTGACGAGCAAGGATCGATGCGGTACGGCTGACGGCGACGGTGGACAACTCAGTGGTGGCATAATTGGAGGATTTTCAAGTTTTCTCTCTCCCTCATGAGGAATGAGGGTTAGTTATGGAAGAGACTCAGAATACATGCAAAATAACCACTCCCATCGACAACCAAATGATTCCTTTGATCATTTGATGTATTTTAAGTATTTGAATGCTCGAATGAAGTCGAATTATGAGATCTTGGGCTTAGATCCGCTCGTCAAAGCCGATTTGACTATAAACACTCCATGTTTAAGAACTATTGAGGGATTTAATGATATCCCAAAGTTTCCAATGATATTTTGATCTCGATTAATTTCAACCGAGGATCAACTTGCTGACATCAAGATTCGTGACTAGGTAGAATTTTGATCATATCAATATATATATATATATATATATATATATATATATATATATATATATATATATATATATATATATATATATATAATCAAATAAATAAAATTGATAATTAATTAGTTAATAAATTAATTAATACATATAACATATAATTACAAATCATAATAATAAGTAAAGTTATTTAAAAAAAATTTAATATATATTTGGATGAAATAAATAATGTCATCCAAAAATAGGAGGGCAACTCATACGATACTAAAATTTCACTAGTCAAAGCAAGAATCTTGATGTCGAAAATAATCTGATTATGAGTCAAGACTAACCTAGATCAAACGCTTAAAATATAATTAAAAAATTTGTGATATTAGTTGGCACATAAATATGGAGTGTTTATAATCAAATCGAGCGTCTTGACGAACCGGATCTAACAAGCTTAAGATCTTCTAATTCTGACTTCATTTGAGCATTCAAATACTTAAAATACATCAGATGATCGGAGGAATCATTTCAAGCAGTCCGATGGAGTGGTTTGGATTTTGCATGTATTTATAAAAATGACACTCCTCTAATCTATAAATAGCTCCTCATTCTTCATGAGGGAGGCCGTAAAGAGAAGAGAGTTCAAAGCGAAAATCGATCACGCGTTGCCGACCGCCGTCGGCCGATACCGCCACTGCCGCCGCCACCACCGCCGGTCCTCGCCGCCATCAACCACCATCGCATGTCATCACTACCACTGCCGCCGGTCCCGTTTACCAGTCCGTCACCATGGTGCCGCCGCCCCGCTGCCAACCACCACCATCAATCATCATCGTTTCGACCAGCTTGGCCACCGCTGACCAGCCGCCATCGTTCGGCCATCTCGCCGGCCATCACCACCACCGATCCGCCATCGTATTACCAACCGCCTATGATTTTACTATGGGGTTACTCGATTTTGATTTATTGTGCTTTCATATACAATTATGTAATCTCAAAAACTTTGTACTCAAATACATAGTGGAAGGTTTATCGGGCTTGGTTTTAACCTCTTCCGGGTTTTTTCACGAAAAATCAAATTTTGTTCTTCTTCAAATATCTGAGCGGTTTTATTCTACGATTGGGTTTCTAGCGCCAATAATAATTGTTCTTGTGCTAAAATTAGTTGTAGAATAAAACTTTATATTTTGAGAAATCCAGAATATATAGTTGAAAAGAGAATAAGAAACTCTAGAATTTTTATATGAAAAAATCCCAGAAAGAGAGAAAAAAATCACGGGGCCTAACCGAATAAAAATGCTTCACTATATACTTGCTTTGGAGTACATAGTTTAAGTCTTTCGAACAACGGGATTACAAGATTGCATGTGAGATATCCTGATAATGAGAATTCCAGAATTAGGTTACAACAAAATGCAAGAGAATTGAGATATTATTATGCGATCAATTGATACATGATTAACAATAATGGTGATGATGAACTTTAAACTTCTAGCTCTCTCCCAAGGTTTTTCCAAGTTCATCTCTAGCTTCTTTCTCCTATTCTACTACTACAAGTTTTTTGACATGTAATAATTGTTAAATTTGTAAACAAATTATTTTAAAAAATAATAATCAAATACCCAACTCAACAAATATGATTAAAGGCAACAAAAAAAATCAATTTAATTATTAAAAAATATATGAGAGATAATACATCAACTTTTTTGTCCCCTGGTTAAGGACATATTTATAAGCATCTTTATCAATGATATTTTGCGATGGTATAATATTATTCTTTAAAATTACTTGAACAAATTTTGATGAGGTAATTATATTTATCATATGTAATGTATGTAGTCAAATGAGATTTTAAAATTTCTCTTTCTATCTCTATTTAATTATCAAATCTCATAGATTTTTGAGCTATATTAGAGAGCATATCATTTATATTTGATATATTGATAGTATGTGTGGTTCATAATTAAAATGCCACTTTCAAGATCTATGTCAAACTGAAATGCTTATTAAATATGAGCATTTTGATCATCAAGTCAATAGAGTGGCAAAGAATAATGCCACATCTCTCTTGACATTCATTTCATTAATTCTTATCCATCATTGTCTTTATCAATAATAACAAATCATTATAGTTTAGAATTTAAATTAATGTTGTTGGAGATTTGAAAAAAAAATTTGAATATATCCCTATTAGGGATGTGTTCATTTTGGATGAATTGATTGATAGATTTATTAAACCAATCGAATAGAATAATTCATAGGTAGAATTTAACTGATTAAATTTTGAATAAAATTGAACTAAATTGTACTGCACTAGAGTTTAATTTATTATATTTAATTTTAATTTAGCCAAATTTTAATAGCATAATAAAATAAGCATTCTAAAATGTTATCTAAATATACTATGAAAAGATAAAATTATCTAAATATAAATTTGTATGCTAGGTAAGATCAACACATTATAAAACATTGGATCAATAAATGCTTGATTCCTATGAATATGATTATGATTTTGGAAAGAAAATAGTAATTGGCTATTTATTAATGAAATTTTGATTCATGATTAAAAAATTTTTAAAGATAAAAATCATTAATCGTAATCTAAATAATTCTTACTCCTAAATTAAAAATTGAATCATCGTTAAATAAACAACATCAAATAGTATGAATTTTCAATTTAAATCAACTAATATATTCCCCTAATCTTGATGAATTTAAGGCTATGTGAATGTATATCTAAATTGGATGGTTAGATATATGTCAAAGCTCTGTGATCGACAAAAATCACATTTGTAAGCTATCAATCATGATGATATGATTCACACAAATCATGTTATAATTTAATAATATTTGAGTTTGAGCTAAAAATATCATTGCCCCAGATCATTCTCAAAAGATGATGATCATGAAAGCATGAATATTGGCACCTTGATTTTATGATTCAAAATAATTTAATATCTATTTATTAGGATCATTCAAATTTATCAAATGAAATAATTTTAATGTAAGAAAGAAATAGGGATAATTTGAGGGTGACCATTACCTCAAAAAATTATAAAAGAAAGAAAAGAAATGCCATGCCTCAATTATTGCATGTGTAGTATTAATAGAAATTCAAATATTAACCCATTATAAAACTTGACCATGGATTTCTCAAACTACCATATTAATTTTATTCATATTACATCAATATAAAAAACAGCATCAAATTAAACATCTTCTTAATAATAATATAATGGCATATCTCATCATTATTATTATTATTTGAAAAAATATTAATATTGAAATAAAATTATTTATATATAAACTAATGGATGATCTAGATAACTAAAATAATTAAAAATTTGTTCGTCAAATATCAGTTTAATTATGATTTAAATAATAAAGTTAATAAAAAATTATCTCAAATATCCCCTCAATTTATTATTTTGGAAATAAAACAAAAGGTTCTCGAAACTGTCCTTTTAATATCTTGAATGCTTAACGCCCAATAAGCTGAGCCCGACAGGCTTTCGGGAACTTAATAGCCATGTAGCAGCCCAACACACTGGCTCTCTCCGGTCCCTAAAAATCGTAGCAGCGGTGCGAAAACCAAAAACGATAAATTGTAATAATAATAATAAAAAAAGAAAACTCCAACTTTGAGAGGAGATAAAAAACTATTAAATTGATTTGAATTAGAAATTAACTAAAACAATCTAAAGTTTGCTTAGCAAATGTTTGCTCAACTGAATTTAACCTACTTCAAATATCATTATTAACTTGAAACTAAATATTGTTCAACTATAATGTATAATTATATCACAAATGGACTCAATTTGACACAAACGTCACAACCTGCGATCGATCAGATCTAAGAAAAAAATCACAATTTATCAATTGTATTCATTGTATCAGTTGCCACCCAGTGCTCAATGCAGCTGCATGAAATAATATACGTAATCACATAATTAATAATATTATCCGAAGAGTTATCAATTTAAATTTTTTTTATACTTAAAAAATTCAATGCAACCATTTGATCTGAACTTACAAATAGAGAGAGATCCTAACAGATTAAGAGATTTTTGAAAATTATTGTATTTACATATTTATACTCTCTATTTTTCTTTACTAATTTCTCATTTACATATCTAATTTCTTTCCTCCTAAAAACTCCTTGCTAAGTGGGGTGATCTCACAAAATGAGCCTATATAGATATATAATAAATGTGTATTTATTATATACATAGCATTCAAAATTTATGTATTTATAAAATTAGCATTTACATTATTTTTTTGAACTACTTAGCTCAGATATTTATGAGCATCAAGTTCAAATCATTGGAAACTTGACAAAAAAAAAATATCTGTTAAGGTTTTAATATGAATTTAGATAATTGGAATAGAATTTGAAATTTTGAAATAAGATAATGATAATTTTGTAAATAGACATATTTTGAGTGCTAAGTGAAAATTATACTCAAAATTAAATTTTGCGTAACTAATTTCAAATTACCTTAAAATTAACTTCGTGCTGATTTAAATTAAATTTTGCGTAACTAATTTCAAATTACCTTAAAATTAACTTCGTGCTGATTTAACTCGGTTCAACTGACTCATATAGACTTGAGCAAGCTTTGAAATTTCTTATTTTGAGAGATGTTGTATTTACTTAGACTCGAACGGCTTTACAATCTATGAATGTGAATAAATGTATGCTTATTATTAAGATATTTAAATATTATGAATTTAGAAACATTATTATGAAACTGACGAGTGAGAAATTGGATTAATACTAAATGATATAAAAAATACCATTAAAAGACAAATCTATGAAAGTATATGATTTTGAGTCAAAACATCAGATCAAAGACTTAAAATATCATTAATCTTTACATCAAATCCCAAAACAGCTCTCAAATATGAAGTGTTTATAAAATCGAAGGCCTCGACGAGATCTAATGAGCCTAAGATCTCATAATTCGACTTCATTTGATCCAAATGCTCAAAATACATCAAATGATCAAGAGTCATCCAATTATGGGGGGAGTATATGAATTTTAAATATCCTCCCATATAATATCACTCCTCATTTGGATCTAAGCTAAGCTAAGTCAACATGAATTTGCTCTGAAGTCAAGAAAAGAACTGAATTAAGCTAAGTAGTAACAAGAAAAGTAAGCATGAAGAAAATCAACAACAAGAACAGCAAGGAAGAAGAAGAGTCCAAGTTGAAGAAGAATAAAGCAAGGAAGAAGGCAAGAAAGAGGAAGAGTCATCGAGAAGAAAAAAAATGAGAATTTTAAAGCAAGATAGAAGATCAATAGCATTTAATTATAGATTTTTAATTTAGATCTCCAACATCAAGAACTATTATAAACTGATGCATTACATGTATTTTTCAAATAGAATTGTAATCGATAAAGATTTTGTACTAAGGATAAATGGAATCTTAAATTTTGAGTTTGGTTTTATTTTAAAAATTAATGTTTTAATTGCGTACTTGACTAATCAACAAATATATAAATTTTACTCTATGAATTGGTTTTCCAAAGACGATTTTGTTTGGATTATAGTGAATCTTTTATCTGACGGTTTTTCTTTTGAGTTTAGTTGATTCTATGTTCCTTTAATTATGTGTTGAATTAATCAACAAAGAGATAAATTTTACTGCGAAGTTTTAATACTAAAATAAAATATAAAAACATTGTAATAACAATTCGACAGTGAAAGTCAGCTTTAAATATATATATATATATTTTTTTAGTGTATATTCCATGTATATCTTCATATGTGATTTGATATAATAAATTGATTATAATTATTCAAAACTTATTTTCAAATATACAAAATTATTTTATATTTTTTTACTATTTAATCTGGTAAAATTTCTATTTATTTCAGTTTTTTCTATTTTCTCATAGAAAAGTTATTATTATTATTATTATTATTATTATTCTTTTATGATCATCTGTTTAATTTGTTTAATAGATAATATTGGATCATATATCCATGTTAGCAAATTGAGATAATCCTCACTTTCGATCAACTTATCTTCGCTTTCTTTACATAATTTTATTTATTCATTAATTCATCAATCACATAGTTAGAGGAAAATAGAATAATTATAATAATTAAAATTATATTTTAAATTATAAATTTTATATGTTGGCATATTTATTTTGATTTACTTGTTTCATAGAATATATAAAATTTGTCTGCATTAATTTTATAATTATGCTTTTGTTAATGAATTTGAACTTGGTTTTGATTTCATTAAACATATTATATTGTTTGCATAAAATTTGATGTATAATATATTATATTTTAGCATTAAATTTATTAATATATAATAAATTAGCTATTTTTATTTTTACATGTCAGAAAAGCCTTCTATAGCAATCACTACACTTTTTAAGTTTTTCTCACAGATATGGTATATTAGTAATGGTGTTTTAATAGCTAGTCAAATTAGTAAATTTTAGCCCTTTTAATGGTTAAATTTATTTTTAATATATTTTTATAAATAAATTAAAAAAACATTAGGTCCCATATATAGTGATATTAATGAAGAAACAAATGTGAAGTGATTTTTGACCGACCTTGCAAAATCATTCAAAAGAAATTTAAGAAAAGAAATAACAATATGCTCATTTTAATCTCCATCTTTGAAATGATTCATTTCATTGATAATGTTTTTTGTCATTCAGTACATAGGATTATTATAAATTTATATGTTTACTCATTTTTGTAAATGTGTCTGAAAATTCACCATTGACCTCTCGCAAATGACGAGAGCGATTTAAGTGTCAGTGAAATTTTTAGAAGGCACGTAGAATAGTAGATAAGACACTACTTAGAGATTTCACCCTTTCTATGATAGAATTACATTAACAATGATGCTAATAGAAGATCAGGTTGGAGACTTTCTTCTTGAGGGTTTAAACTTGAGAAATTACATTAATAATGATGCTAATAGATTTATCTTCTATAATTCTATGATAGAATTAACTTCTCAGATTTTTATTAAGTTAAAAATATTATAATAACATCATTAGATTTTTAGGTTTTGTTAGCTCGAACCTAGTCATAAGATTAAACTGGGATGTAGATATCTGATCTTTTATTTTTGCATATAACTTGCATATTTTTCTAGATATTTGACCTAGTGAATACTTCAATATACATACAAGTATTTTCTTTAAAATGATATATGAACATTAAGATATCTAAGTTGAACTAATTATATTTGGCATGACAGATGTGTCAAATTACAAGTATATTTTGATACCTAAAAATCATAAATCAAGCGTAGATTTATTCTGTCAAATATGAATTTGACCATATCAAGTAGTGGTCTTTCAACCGCTTTGTCATGAGTCAAGTATAGATTTATTCTATAAGATATGCATTGAATCTTTCACATACTTGCATGAATCAAGTGAGAGTCTGTTCTATAAAAATATCAATACACATTACTAAACAAAGTGATTATTTATTTTAAATAATATTGGATTGATTCTTTCAACCACTTATCTTAAATCAAGCATGTATATGTTCTACAATAAATCAAGCATGCTTCTGTTCTATAGAGCATGAATTTGATTCTTTCAAGTATTTACATGAATCGAGAATATGTTTTTAATGATATATGCTCTTTCAAATGTTTACATGAATCAAGCAATTAAGCAAAACATCGCTATATGAAATAATCATGAAATTCAGTTAACTTGAGTATTCATATGTATGTTTAATTTGAATGGAATGCAATAGTATTTTGAATATAAGTTATGAGTCATTTCATTAAATATTTGGCATGAAGCCCAAATTTATAGATTCATGTGAAACTATGATAGGAGCAAGAGTTTAACTCCTTTGGACATTTGCATAAACCATAAAGCCACAAGTTTAAATATAAAATTGCCTAGTGCAATGGTTCAAACTTCCCTCAAGCCCTCTTTGAATTCATTCAATGAATCACATATTGAACTTCAAATGATAATTAAAAATGTCCAATCATGATCATTATTAAAATATCAAGTCATACCTTCTGCTTGTGAATAAATTATCAATTATTTTATGATTTAGATTTCATTAAACTTGAGCCTTTAGGATTGAATCAATTGATCAATATTTTTCATAAATAGTTTGAATTTTTATTCACTTTTCTTTCATGTCATGTCAAGTTTAAAAATATGTTTCAAATCATATCAAATTCAAGTTCTTTATAGATTTGATTTATTGAAAATTTTGGTAGCCTCCTAGCATGATCCCCAAGTAAGGGGGCTGCTCCGGGAGACTAGGCTTTCCCACCACGCCAAGAAAGACATGCATGGTAGGTGTTATAAGACATCATAACTAGAAATTCTATTTGCCCACCACGCTAAGAAATACATACATAGATTTGTATAACATAACATTTCCTTGCAAGGTTGGAATAACATGGGCAAGTATTTATATAACAAATTTTCCCACTGCATTGGAACAATGTGAACGGGTACTTATATTCATAGATAATTTTCTCGCCACATTGGAATAATGTGAGCAAGTACTTATATAATAATTTTCTCCGTCGTATTGGAACAATGTGAATGGGTACTTATCACAAGAAATTTTTTTTGCCATGTTAGAACAACATGAGTAAGTACTTATATAACAAATTTTTCCGCCACATTAGAACAATGTGAACGGGTACTTATCATAAGAAAATTTTTTTGCCACGTTGGAACAATGTGATCAAGTACTTATATAACAAGTTTCTCCACTGCATTGGAATAATGCAAACGGGTACTTTTCATAAAGCATATTTAAAAACTTGCATTTGCATGTGCATAAGGTTAAATTGCAACCTAAACCTTTTTGTTATGACATAATCATTGTCGTTTCAATTACATTTCACTTTTGAAAATTCAAATATCAAGCTATAACATAAGCTTTTGATCACATGTGAACAACATTCAATCATTCTCACTTTGAATATAAAAGAGAAAATAACTTTCTCAAAGCCACAAGTAATATATAATTAAAGGAAAAGATGTATGAATATGTTTCACCCTTTACTAACAAATAATCATAAAGAAAACTTTGCATATATCTATATCTCTAATTCTAAATACCTTCATGTAAATATAAGCCTTAGAATTTAGTAAAAGATATGATAGGAAGGAGAATAGTTTAAATCAATTTACTTCATTCATCCTTTTTTTTAACATGATAATTGTTTGTAAGTAAGGCTAGATTTACATAAAGTGAAACAATCAACTTCTTTTGGCAAGCATAAATCTGAACTTCCTTCTTTGCATTTCAATAACACATGCCATGTTACTCATCTTAGGCTACTAAAGAAATATCACTTTAGAATGCATGCAAGTAAAGTTCAACCCCTTAGTAACATGAAGCAAACAATATCATATCTGACTCATATGAAGTCTCATTTCATACAACATGATAGCTATTCATAAGTGGCATATTGCACAACATTCAAATGAAACCTAAAGTCAATGATATTCAACAATAGAAAATTCAATTAGATTGCATTCAAATAAATTTCAGCCTTTAGTAACAAGATTGAAGCAATGTAGGATGCTACACATGAACTCCAGTTCTCTTACTTTGTTTTGAAGGGTATTAACTTGGTAGGAGGATTCCAATTGAACTTGATTTAAACTTATACCAAACAACATTTGCTTACTAACTCAAATAAGTGTATCAAGGGAGAGCATAAGTTGGATTATGGATAGCAAAATGAATTTCTTTCAAAGACATCTACCTTGATGTATATAAGAGAAAGAAAAAATTTGCATTGAATTCAAGTTTCAACATATGAAATACATAATCACCCCAAATCCAAGTAAATAGTTATCTAAAATTTTAGATTTAACTAGAAAAAGACTTGCATTTCCATAAGACCTAAATGAAAACCAAGTCCAACATGAACAAGTAGTGCAAGAGAGAGAGAGAGAGAGAGAGAGAGAGAGAGAGAGAAACAACCATGCTAAGCTCAACACTATAATGATCTAAAAATTTATCTCAACTAGATAGCCATGCACAAGATATTCAAATAAATTTCAATCCAAATAGGGAAAGCAACCATGATAAGTTCAATATGCATTAATATGAAATTTCATATTTAATTAGGTGGTCATTTGTATGGTAATAAGGTGTCAAGTGATAGAAAGAGGCAACTATGCAAGTGAACAATTCATATGACTATTAAAGATTGCATATAAACTTGAAAATCTAATTAAAAGGAGAAAGGATTAAGGAGTAGGAGATTTCTTTATAAAGAGTAAAATAAAAAACAATCCTACTAATATGATTCCAACAACATGAATCCAAAAATTTTGAAACTTTCAATTCCATTTTAAAAAAAATTTGTTTTTGTAAAAGAAGTTGAAAACTCACCATTCTTATGTCTTATCCTATCTCAGTAATAAAATCTCTATTGATAGAAAGACAAAACATAAATTTTCATGTAAACAATATATAAAAGATTACTTTAAATGTTGTAGAAACATGAATATGCAAATCCCAAACAAAGTGGCTATTAAGTGACCAAGTAATAGCAACAAATTAAACAGGATTTCACCTAAATATTATCAGCTCGTTGAAATGGAAACTCCCACTTTATGTAAAAATATGAACCCAAATAGGGTAAGCAACCATGCTAAGTTCAATATGCATTAATATGAAATTTTAGATTTAATTAGGTGGTCATTTGTATGGAAATAAGGTGTCAAGTGATAGAAAGAGGAAACTATGCAAGTGAACAACTCATATGACTATTAAAGATTACACATAAACTTGAAAATCTGATTAAAAGGAGAAAGGATTAAGGAGTAGGAGATTTCTTTATAAAGAGTAAAATAAAAATCAATCCCACTAATATGATTCCAACAACATGAATATGAAATTTTGAAACTTTCAATTCCATTTTTAAAAAAATATGTTTTTTGTAAAAGAGGTTGAAAACTCATCGTTCTTATGTCTTATCCTATCTCAGTAATTAACTCTCTATTGATAGAAAGACTAAACATAAATTTTCATGTAAACAATCTATAAAAGATCACTTTAAATGTTGTAGAAACATGAATATGCAAATCCCAAACAAAGTGGCTATTTAGTGACCAAGTAATAGAAACAAATTAAATAGGATTTAACCTAAATATTATCAGCTCGTTGAAATGGAAACTCCCACTTTTTGTAAAAATCTGAACCCAAATAGGGCAAGCAACCATGCTAAGTTCAATATGCATTAATATGAAATTTCAAATTTAATTAGGTGGTCATTTGTTTGGTAATAAGGTGTCAAGTGATAGAAAGAGGCAACTATGCAAGTGAACAACTCATATGTCTATTAAAGATTTCACATAAACTTGAAAATATGATTAAAAGGAGAAAGGATTAAGGAGTAGGAGATTTCTTTATAAAGAGTAAAATAAAAATCAATCCCACTAATATGATTCCAACAACATGAATCTAAAGATTTTGAAACTTTCAATTCCATTTAAAAAAAATCTATTTTTGTAAAAGAGGTTGAAAACTCATCATTCTTGTGTCTTATCCTATCTCAGTAATAAACTCTCTATTGATAGAAAGATAAAACATAAATTTTCATGTAAACAATCTATAAAAGATCACTTTAAATGTTGTAGAAACATGAATATGCAAATCCCAAGCAAAGTGGTTATTTAGTGACCAAGTAATAGCAACAAATTAAATAGGATTTAACCTAAATATTATCAGCTCACTGAAATGGAAACTCCCACTTTATGTAAAAATCCGAACCCCCACTTGAAAATATGATTAAAAGGAGAAAGGATTGGATGATCTAGGCAGCTAATTAGATAGGAATTAGGGATTTAAGTGGCCATTAGTCAATTTAATTGCAATATGGCATAATAACAACATTATTATTAATAATTTTGCACCAAATATTAAAAAATTATTTCTTGTGATGAACCAAATCAATATAAATATCAATTTTAGATATTCCATTATGTCGGATGCAATGACGCAGTTAATTTCACAATCGGAGGTCGTTTGGACCACGTCAGTGATGATCAAAGTGAAATTGAGCTAAATTATGTGACATCATGTTTGAATTGCTCGATGTTCACGTAGATTTTATCAAATTGATCGTGGAAGGTGTTGTTCAATAATTTTTGATATTTTGGCAACAACGGCGTAGTCAATTTTTTGAACGAAGGTGGTTCAGACATCATCAAGGCTTCCTGATCTCGATATGCAAATAATTTCATTAAAAATTAATTGTATGTAATTAATCAATTATTAATTGATCCAATATTTTTTTATTTAATTAATTTTGATATTTTAAATATAATTACACAATCAAAATTTTTGGATTAAAAAGATTTTAGTTAAATTTGGTCACGCTTAGGAAGTTTTAGCCTCCGAGTATACAACGTTGCCATTGATTTTCATAGATTTGGCCATATGAGCTTAATTTTAATTATGACACACACGTGTATGTCAACAAATGCCCCCAAACAAACAAGGTTTGCACATGAAGCAGGCCGTGTTTGTTGCAAACTAGTTGACCCCCTTTTAGTTTATAGGATTCATTCATTCGCCAAGCAATATGTAGCATATTGAGCCTTCTAAATTCTTATAAATTGACTCAAATTTTCTACATAGGTAATGGATTTATATTTAAGCATATGGTGAGCATTTCTTTTCTACTCATTTCTTTTATTATTTGTCTTTATTTCTCATGTACATATTTTTATGTGGCTCATCACAAGAAAATGTTAAACTGGAGGAGATCAATAGATTTTCCATCTGATGAGCCTAGCGATGATGTCATATGGTCGATCATTGATTCTCATGATTCTTGTGGGGATGTGGACATCCTAGATAGGCTAGAGTTGCATTATGAGATACTGCAAGGACGAGATATCTTTTAGAACTTCTACGCTTGCTCTCCTATCCTTCTAGATTATTTCAAAAGATCTAATGAATTTAAAAATTCTCTAGAGTGGGTGACCACCATTAAATTGAAGTGTGGTGAATACAATCTTTTGGACAATACCTTCAATCAAGTAAGCTATTGGATGTGCAAAATTCTTCAACTGACTGCTGACACCATTGAGTAGACAGGGTAATCACGCTTGCTTAGCCATTGACAAATGCAATCCACCTCATCAGAGTGGCCTCAAGATTCTCCCATAGGCCATATTCATAGTCCAGCAAGAGGAAATTTTATTTGGGCTCGGTATATCCTCTAAGCTCATAAGCATACTTTACAGGAAGATGGAGTTTGTGAGGTAATTTACTCCTCTATGTTTGGTTTTGGTAATATTCTCACTTCATGGATAAGGGGTATGATCGAATTCTAGGATGCTGTGATAAACACCTGTTAGGTTGAGCCAGAAGAATTGACCATTACACTGAGTGATCGACATGCAGTATCGGGTCTTCTAATCTTCGGTAGTCACCATGAAGAGTGTATTCCTTCTGATAGTGAGCTTTTCCACAGGCATCCCTCTGCATATTGGAATAAACAAGAGAGAATGATTCTACCTTTGGTTTACTCTAAGCTGCTTAGACATTATAGGAAAACCTATGAAGCTGCTCGCTTACCTATGTGCTATCGAGCAACTATGCCTATGGATGTTTAGATCCACAACTTTTGGGGGGAATAAAATTTACAACCTCTTTCGCCTCATTATACCCTTTTGAGATGGGCGCATAGTTTGGTGGCTACTTGTTAGAGGAAATTGATGAGCCTTCCCTGTCACCTGTATATTCCTCACCATCACTTCCATGTATAGACGGGGACTTATTTCTGGTTGGATTTTTAGTCACCTAGTTGTGCACTTTTATTTTACCCATTAGGGAGGGATCCATTCGCTCTAGTGTTTTACTAGCGACCAACAAGATTTTCCAAGGTGAAGGTCTCTCCTTGGCTCCTCTAGTTCTTGCTAGGTATACAGAGTATTGAAGATTATTTTGGAGGGTAGCTCACTCGACCTACGGGATTTAATTCTGCCATAGTAGTATATTCACGCTTGGATCCATATCCATGTGCACGGGGTGTTTGCTTATTTGGAATGCCCTTCATACTTTTTGGAGAGAGTTACCCTATAGTTATGCAGCTATCACAAGCCTCTTCCATGCTGGAGCATGAGAGAATATGCTTGTTCTTCTTTGCTCCTCACTTGTTACTAACAGATTCAACCTCATCCACCAGTTTGAGATTGCAGGTCTACTTTCTAGCTTGAGAAAGGTTGACATAGTGGATGGAGTAGACTATAGAGGCAGGTGTACATTAATTCACAACGGTCAGTTCTTGTTGGTGGAAGAATATTTCATAAGTATGCATCTAAGTTGGCTGTGTTATCGATCTGGTCATTCAGTTATTTTAGAAGGATATCAACCCAATCGGGTGGCCCGATAGTTTGGATTTTCACAGGCCACTGCTTATGAGGGGAGACCTTTCATCCCAAGAGTCACCGATGCTCTCCAGATGGATGCTATTCCCATCAAGACTAGATTGCTTTCGGCTTCTATGTTGTGGATGAACTTACTTATATTCGACATAAATTTGAGATTTTGCTAAGCTGTTCCTTATAGTCATACGAGAGTTAGCTATATCCGTTTGAATTGGGTACTCTTTCCCTTTATGTTGGCTTTAGAATGTAAAGCTCATAAATATGAGTGATAGGTGAGGAGACTTGGAGTCTCTCGAGGGCAGCAAGCTCGTCGCAACACCAGGTATAGTAGAGGTATAACTTATATATACTTTATATTTAATTATTTAGTTCTTCCCTTAGTCTCTTTCTTTTATTACATATATATTTTTCTTTTTTTATTTTGTAATAGGTAGAAGAGAGGGTACTAGATTGATGGTAGGAGAAGGAAATTCTCTTCCTCAGGTGCAGACTCAAGAACCTTCTTCTAGCCATGATGAGGTTCTATCTCCATCACACCGACAAAGGTGTCCTCACCATGGAGATCTTCTGAGGGATTCAACTAACTGGTCGGCTAGTCCCACCCGACGATAGCTTTTGACTCATGAGGCAAATTTTGGGCCTAGGATCTCAGTTAGCATCAAGCCAATTTCTTTTGAATATTTTGGGGTTGGTCAGCCTGATGTGGTAGTGATAGACGTTGCTGCTCCAACTGTTAAGGCTCCTTTCACAGATTTGATTCCTTACATGAGCTTCTTTCCTGGTTTTTGGCCTCATGAGACTTAAAGGGTAAAGGACTAGGATTACGGTGAGATTCTACCAAACCTGCTTATGGTGACACGACACTCGGCATTGTAGTGCCACTTGATCAACCGCGACTTCATGGAGCATAACCCTAACTTGAGACATTTGGCTCAGGTGTGATTCACTGACTTCTTCCTTTTTAAGCTTTTTACTCTTTTTTTAGAATGCAACATATTATGTCTTTTTTTATATAGTGCTTGAAGAGGTTGACTATTCTTCAGAGATCTATTGGAGGCATCCATCATATGCTGATTTGCTCAATGAGCATATGCCTGATGATAATGTGATGTTCCTACATGAACTAATTTCTTGACTAGACCCAAGCTCACCAACATCACTGGATCACTTTACGATGGATTCCAATGTTGTGTTAGACTTCTTGGCTCTTTTTGGATTGGTTGAGGAGGAACTATGATATTGGGTGACTTTATGCCGAGAGGTCGAATTCTTAGTTCGATAGATGAAGGTCTTTAGTATAGTTCGCCATAGGGTTTTATTACCAGAATTGTGAGAGCATGTTAAGCTTTGGTGGGAAGCAGCTGATTTTGCCCATGATGAATTTGAAAAGAGTTCTGAAGCTTTAAGATGACTTTATGACATGTCTGCTGAAATTGGGGGAAGTATTGATAATATCACTACTATGATCCATAGCCTCTAGAGGGAACTTAAGAATTCGGTGTCTTGTAAGACATATCTTTAGGCAGAGTATGATAGAAAAACTCGATATAGAGGGAGCAATAATGATATTAGACTCGACATCATACTATGGTAGCTACCGAAGCTGCTCTGAATCTAACTGTAGAAGACTTGTAGAATGCCGAAGTAGAAAATGAGTCTATTACTATCATTGTATCCCAACTTAGAGACCTACAATATCGATTACCTTGATATAGTTTTCTTTTCTTTTATCTATCTTTCTTTATGACTTGGATTGTACTAGTTTATTTTTGTTGATGGAACCTCGTTCCTTTGTTATTTCACTCTTTATGTTAGAGTTATATGTTGCATTGACTTACATACTCTTATGAATAAAAGCCAAATATTTATGTCTAACATGAAATATTAGATTCACAATATCTTAATTTGACTACAAAGAATTTGTTGAGTTAATGAACATCATCACCAACATGTTACTTCATGATCGCTCCACTTGATGGAATGGGTGGTTTGTTGGTAAGATAAGAATATCTTTAGTACTATGCTTTGTGCTTTGGCAAACTTATTGAAAATTTCATCTCAAAATTTGGAATTAGTATTTTTCTCTTGTTTGGCTTTGTGCCTTATTGGACTTGATGGAATCAATGGTTTGTAGCTGAGATTAGAACATCATCGGTCCTATGCTTTGTTCTTTGATGGATTTCTTGAATATTTCATCTCAGGGATTTGTATCTTATATTTTGTTTTATCTTGGCTTCATGTATTAAGGGATTTGATTCCTAAATTGCCTTGTAAACTTGTTAGGTGATACAAAGTTACCTTCCACCCTAGCTTTCTACTTTTGTGGGCTTATACAAGGATGTATGCTGATGACCTAGCTCTCAGAACTTTTGTTGAGTCAATGGAGAAGAGTCATCAGTCCTATACTTTGCGTGTAATGAACATATTGATGACGTAACTCCCTTAGTTCAGCCTTTGGCTTTGTACAAACATTGGGATGACTTCTTTGATCTTTTACATTCTATTTGATTGGAATTGCTAAAGAAGCATTTCCTTCGGTCTTTGCTTTCTACTTAATAGACTTGTTGAAGGAATTGAGATTTTTTTTATTTGATATTGGTACCAAACTCAGCTTAGCACCCGTCAAGTGAATTTTTTTGATGGATTTTGAAAACATGACCTTACGACCAATAGGGATGATCTCCCAGTCTGGGCCACTTGAACTCGCCAAGCTGGAGGTATTTGGATGCTCTTATCTTTGAACTAAACAAAGTAGGGGGATCTCTTTCTATGACCTTTGTGGAGTATTGAGAGGATCTATCAACGACTCAGCTATATTTGGGCTTGTTGAATTTGACCTTATGCACCTACTTAAGTCTTTGACTTGAGTGATTGATGGAGGATTTCATCATCAGGCTAATGAGATAAAGGGATCTCTTACCAATGGCTTTTTGATATTATGCAAGATTTTTGATGGATGGAAGATGTATTTAACTTGAATTTTTGAAAATTTCTCATTTTGGTCAGTAAGACTTTTAAACTTGAGAATTTGAGTACATAATTTTCATGTATATATGGGATCTCAGCCGTAGGTGCGATGTCAACCCAAATACAAGAAGGGCCCCTGTCTTACAAGGAGAGCCTGACATTTTACTATAAATTTTTTTTTAAAATGCCCCCTATATGATAGAGGGGTTTTTACTTTATTTCAAAATGCATTCTTGTATTACAAGAGAATTTTCAAGTAAAACTTACACATTTGATTGATCATGAAGACTTCAAGTACATAATTTGTTTGATTACACTTTTATGTGTAATACTTTATTAAATATCAACCCTTGATTGGCGACATTGGTCTTTCACCTTTGAAGTCAACGAGCTGGTAGGCTCCTCCTTGATATACCTTTTCAACGATGAAGGGTCCTTCCCAATTAGAGTCAAATTTAACACCTATTTTATGATGAGGGATGATTGGTCTTCTCAACACCAAAATAAATTCTCTTTCTTGAAGAGCTCGAGGATGTACTGTATGATCAAATGCTTTGGACATCCTCACTTGGTAGACTTTTAAATCTTGCTGAGCTTGGAGCTTAGCCTCATCAAGCGCATCAAGCTCTTCCATACGTAGATGAACATTCTCATCTTGGGTAAAATCGCATTGATTGGCTACTCAGAGCGAAGGTAATTCAACTTTGAGTGGTAGAACTGCTTTATCCCCAAACACTAGTGCATAGGGGGTAGATTTTGTGGGAGTCTTGTAGGTGGTGCAGTATGCCCGTAAAGCTTCCACAAGCTTGGTATGTCACTCCCTTTTATTTCTTGTGAGAATTTTTCTAAGTAATTTAACTAGTGTTTTGTTGAAAGCCTCAGCCAAGCCTTTTCCCTCGAATTATAAATTGATGAGTATCACCAATCAATCTTATGTAGATTAGCAAATTTATAGACTTTAGTTCTTTTGAAGGTTAGCCTACTGTCTGAAATAAATCAACGTGGCACACCAGATCTGTAGATAATATTGTGGGTGAAGAAGTTGGTCACCTATTTAGATGTGACTTCCCTTGAATGGGGAGGCTTCAGCCCACGTGGAGAAATAATCAGTGGCTGCTAAGATGAAGCGATGGCTAGTTGATGATGGTGGATCAATCGGTCCAATTACATCCATCCCCAACACTCAAATGGCTAAGATGTTATTGTTGGGTGTAGCAGATTTAGAGGTTAATGAATCATGTTGCCATGGACTTGGCACTTATTGATCTCATTTTTAGGATGAGTTCTCAACCCCTCCATCTTAGACATATGACTTCTCTTAGACTTTAGGAGTTCCTTAGTCTTAAGACACATCTACTGATTAGGTGGACATTCAACTTAGCCCTAGAGACTTAGAAGAGTTAGCCATAGGAATAGGTCATGCCTTAGTGGTGTTAGAAAAATTTCCCTATCCTATAGCTTGAACCACATTCCTCACTTCCTTTCTTCAAGTCAAACTCCAAATCAAATCAACATCAAACCTAAATCAATTTTAGCCTAATTTATTTTCTCCAAACTCAAATCAATTCCATATGATTGAAATCCATGATTAAAATAAATGATTGAAGCCCATGATTGAAATTCCAAAGACTTAGCCTAAATCAAATTCAAATCACTTCAAATTAATGAAATTTTTTCACAACTCATTTATATTCTCATTTATATTCACAAATATAAATGAAATATAAATTCAAATCAATAAAACTAAATCTAAAAATTAAATCCAAATTCTCAAAATATTTCCAAAGTCCTTTAATCCCCTCTTAAAGACTTAGCCTAAATCAATTTCAAATCACTTCAAATCCTTGAAATTTTCTCACAACTCATTTATATTCACATATATAAATGAAATATAAATTCAAATCAATCAAACTAAATCCAAAAGTCAAATCCAAATTCTCAAAATCTTTCCAAAGCCCTTTAATTCCCTTTTAAGAACTTAGCCTAGATCATGATTCAAATCACTTCAAATCCTTGAAATTTTCTCATAACCCATTTATATTCTCATTTATATTCACATATATAAATAAAATATAAATTAAAACTACCAAAATCAATTCCAAAAATCAAACTCAAACCCATTCAAAATTCAACCAAAGCCTTTCAAGTCAAATTCTTGAACTTAGCCAAATCAAATCCAAATCAAGCCAAACTCTTGATTTTTGTTCATGATTCAATCAATCCTTCAATCATGAATCCAAATATAAATACAAACTTCAATTACTTAACCAAAATTCAATTCAAAAATCAAACCTAAATCAAACTCATGTTCACTGTTTGAACTTGAAATTGTCAAATGAACCAAAACCCATTTGACTTCAAACCACTTGCAAATGGATTTATATTTCAATCATAACTCCATATGTGAGTTCAATCAAACTCAAATCAAGCTTTGACCAAATCATTTGACCAACTTAGTCTCACTTGACCCAAAGTGACCTAAAGTATCCTTATGAGCCAAATTCTAATCCTACCCAAATTAGATTGAACGAAGCCCAACCAAGCCTCACATTATGAGCAACAATCACTATGAGATGATCAATTACTCAAACTGGGTCAAACCAAGTCAAACCTAAGGGTTGACCAAGTCAACCCTTAGCCAAAATCAAATCAACATAATAAAAACTCACCATAGGCCAAATTGTTTGAAGCCATTGATCAAAACTCATTCATGACCAATGTTTGAACTTGACCAAGTCAACATTTGAGCCTAACCTAGCCCAATTGGCCACTTGACCCAAGTTGACCTAATTTGACCTAAAAAGTCAAAATGTGTCAAAACTTGATCCAAGCTAAATTAATTGAAACCAATGGGTCAAGTTCATTCAAAATCACTTGTTGAACTTAACCATAGCCTCAATTGGCCAACTAGACCCAACCTAGCCCAATTGACCATGAACCTAACTTGACCTAAAGGGTCATATTGAGCCAAACTCAAATATAAACCAAATTGATTTGAAACAAAGATACCATTCCATTTCATATGATCAACCAAACCTGAACCTACACATGACCTAGCCCAAATAGGTCAAATGGGTCAAATTGGTCAACTTGACCCATTTGACCTAAATGAAATCAAATGAGTCAAATCCAAATATAAACCAAATTTAATCAAACCAAAACCACCAAAATATTTCAAATGGTCATATGAACTTGACCCAACCCTTAGTTTGACCCAATTTGACATTTTGGTCAACTTGACCCATTTTGACCTAAATGGGTCAACATGAGCCAAATCACATCAAACCAACTCCAAATTCAATAAAACTTGGTCAAACCTATTTTCTCATCATACCAAACATGCCCAAACTGAAATCACGGTCAAATGACCATTTTATCCCTAGACCATAGGGTAACCCAAAATCAAAACCACTTAGAATTTGGTCAATTCCTTTTTATGGACACTTAGTATCCTCTTAGTGGACCAAATGGTCACAAATGAACCTAGTGCACATGACCCAATGGGTTTGGGTCAGCCAAACCCAACCCAAACCCAAAACTGACTACATGCCTTGAAATGGAGCACATGGATTCCCTCCTCCACTTGTTTTAAGCACATGGCAACATCCTCCACTCCTTCCCTGGCCAAAAACGAATGCAATGACTCATCTAACAACCTAAAAAATCCACTCAAGGAGCTCAATTGGTTCAAAATGGTAAAGCTTTGCTTGGTCGTTCGATTGCCAAAGGGGGAGATATACTCCCCTAATTTGATTTCATTTTAAGATTCTCCAATTTGATTGGGCCTAGGGAAGTCAGAGGAGCCATTGCCAAGCCTCCCCAAGCTCTCTCAAGTGATTTCCAAATTCCCATTTCTTAATTTTCATAGTTTGAAAATAAGGGAGCTCCACTTAAAATCAAACTCAGCCTACACTCAATATCAGCCTAATTCCCTTTGCAAGCACTCTCAGGGAGCTCGATCAAACTTGCTTAAGCTCTTTCCTAAGTTCCTAAGGTAAGGGAGGAGTCACCTTGATCAAGACCGAGCTCAAGGAAAAGGGGAGTTGGTCTCTAGAAGCATCCACCCAATCTGAAGACCTTAAACTCTCAACAAAGCTTCATCTCACTAGAAAAAGATTCTCCAAGGGAATTGAGAGCCGGTGATCACCTCCGGTGAGGTAAACCATTTTTTTGATCTTAATCTAGACAAAGTGTGGAGCTTTGTGAAAAGAATTTTCATTGCATGATAAACTAGCCATTGGATGTGTTCTCCATTGCATGATGATGGTGTGGGCTAAGTTTTAGCCCAATCTAAACTCAATCGAGCTCAGATCTTCCCCTAGAAGGTGGATAGTAGCCATCTCTCCAGGGAAGAATAAGGATGAATCTCTGGCCATCCATCCATGCATTTTGGATAGATGGCTGTGATTAAATCCACGTAGATCCATCAAATTTATCTTTTAGAACCACGGCTTCAATCTCAACCGTCTGATCCTTGATTGGACTGCTGAAGAGAAAGTGCGTAGCACCGCCCGATGCGGTGCTACGATGTGACAAGTTAAAGATCCAATGCCTTCATGCCCCATGGAAAATGCATGCCGCGGCGGCCCATGTGGCACCGACGGGATTAAATACTTAATTAGGCTATTAAATATTCTAATTAATTATGGAAACTTTCTATATTCATATGTAAGACTAGAAAAATTAGAAAAATATGAAATAACTTGCATTAGATAGATAATTGAACATAGAATATTCTAAAATTAATTTCAATGGATTTTTAATAGTGCTTTTCTTTGAATTTGAGTTTTATTGGGAATGATATTTTGCTAATTAACCTTAATTATTCCACTAATTAATCCCAAACTTTGCATGCTTAATTAGTGAGATGAACCCTACCTCTCTTAATTTTTTTGGGATTTATTGGTGGCTTAATTAGTGGAATTGCTAGTTAATTCTTTAATCACTCCCTTAATGTAATTCAGCATAATTAAGGATATAATTAATGGTTTAACCCTTTGATTGAGTCAATTAAGTTTTATTAAGTGAATATGAGTTTTATGGAATAATTTTGGGATACTTTCCTTGAGATATTCCCTAAACCCCCTTTTCTTCTTTAATCCATCCTTAATTAAGGGTTAATTCAGTAATTACCCCCTTAATTAATTTTATAAAATTCTAAAACTTTCAAGAACTCAATTAATCTATCTTGGGTAGATGCTTAGGTGTTCAAGAGCTTAAGTACAATTAAGGAAATCAAATTCCAACTCATATGTGTGAGGGGGTTATGAAAGTACTTAAGTAAAACCACTTAGCTTAATTAATCATTAATTATTAGCCAAATGCATTAGACCCTTTTCTTACTAGGTGCATTGCTGATTTAAATTCTTGTGTGGTTTTATGTCATCTCATTGGCTCATAATTATTTGATTAAGTATGCTAAGGTGGTATAGGTAAGGGGTAATTAACATGCTTAATTCATACCTTAACCTAAGCCCATGTAAAAAATCATCTAATCACCTAAAAATTAAACTAAAATAAATAATATATGTGGGAATGGATTAGGAACAATAAATGCACCTCACATATTTTAAATTAAATAAAAATCAAAATAAAATCAAACCTTCTTTAAAAATAACTTGATTTACTTTAAGCTTTCTTATTTCATAAGACTGTCTTTAAGAATTAATTAAGGTGGATGAATTTACATTATTTTTATCACTTGATTTCCTTCCTAGCATACTAAATGTGTATGTCATATGGATTTCATGCATTCATGCTTTTCTAAAATCAAAATTAAAATGAAATATTTTCTTTATGTCATATTGCATGTTTTGACTAAAGTAGAAATATGAATGGCTATTATCACTATTAAATCCCAAATTATATTTTTTTTAAATATATGAATCAATTACCAAAACTAAAAGTGTGCTACTTATGTTTTATTTATAAGTTTGCATGTGAATATAAAAATGTCTTATGCTTAACATGGATTTGAATAAGATTTGCAAACGGTATAGTTCTTTTAAAAGAACACAACACTTGCTTAAATCTACTCTTATTCCCTTCCATGTTATAACTTAAGAAGGATCTTCATATTCACACATATAAATTGCATAAACAAATCGAACAATCAAGTATAAATTTTTGCATCTTTCTTTTCCATGCATTTCTTTTGTACATATGCTTGTATTTAAGGAAAGTGGTATATTAGTCTGGACAACCCCGAGGCTGCAAGATTTTAAGTAGCCCTAAGTAGGTCTTGTACCATACACCCCTGGTGCTAACAATGGCATCATAATCACTTATGCCCGTTGACCTCATTTTTAGGATGAGCTCTCAACCCCTCCATCTTAGGCATAGAACTCCTCTTAGACTTTAGGAGTTCCTTAGTCTTAAGACACATCTAGTGATTAGGTGGACACTCAACCTAGCCCTAGAGACCTAAAAGAGTTAGCCATAAGAATAGGTCATGCCTTAGGGGTGTTAGAAAAACTTGCTTACCCTTAGCTTGAACCATTCCTCACCTTCCTTCCTTCAAGTCAAACTCCAAATCAGTCTTATTTGATTTTCTCCAAACTTAAATCAACTCCATGTGATTGAAATCCATGATTGAAACCTATGGATGAAATTCTTCGTAAGTCCAAAAAAAATTCTTAAGTCCTTAAATTTTCCTTTAAGGACTTAGCTTAAAATCATGATCTAAACCAAATCAAACCCATGAGATTTTCTAATAATTCATTTATATTGTCATTTATATTCATATATATAATTGAAATATAAATTCAAACCAATCAAACTAAACTAAAAATATAAAATCAATTCATGAAATTTTTCTAAGTCCTAAATCATAATCAAATCAATTCAAATTCAAGGGATTTTCTCATAACTCATTTATATTCTCATTTATATTGACATATATGAATGAAATATAAATATAAATCAATCAAATCAAATCCAAAAATTAAATTCCAAATCTAAAATTCTTCTTAAGTCCTTAAATCCCTTTTAATGGACTTAGCCTAAATCATGATCTAAATTATTCAAATTCATGGGATTTTCTCATAACTCATTTATATTCTCATTTATATTCACATATATAAATGAAATATAAATACAAATCAATCAAATCAATTCCTAAAATTAAATTCCAAATCTAAAATTTTCATAAGTCCTTTAAATTTTAATTAATGGACTTAGCCATAATATGATCAAATCAATTCAAATTCATGGGATTTTCTCATAACTCATTTATATTCTCATTTATATTCATATACATAAATGAAATATAAATATAAATCAACCAAATCAAATTCAAGAATTCAAGCTTCAAACTTCAAAAATTTCCTAAGTCTTTTAAAATCCCTTTTAATGGACTTAGCCTAAATTATGAACAAACCACCTCAAATCCTTGAAATTTTCTCATGATCCATTTATATTCATATATATAAATGAAATATTAATTCAAATAATCAAAATCAATTCCAAAAAGTAAACTCAAATCTACTTAAAATCTAACCTAAGCCTTTCAAGTCAAAATCTTGAACTTAGCCAAATCAATTTCAAATCAAGCCAAACCCTTGATTTTCCTTCATGATTCAATCATCCCTACAATCATGAATTCATATATAATTGCAAACTTCAATCACTTAACCAAAACCCAAGTAAAAAATCAAACCCCAAACCCATTCATATTCTTCCTTTGAATATGAATTTGTCAGATGAATCAAAACCCATTTGACTTCAAGCCACTTGTAAAAGGATTTATATTTCAATCATAAGTCCATGTGCAAGTTTCATCAAACTCAAATCAAGCTTTGACCAAGCCATTTGACCCGCTTAGGCTCACTTGACCCAAAGTGACCTAAAGTACCCTTATGAGTCAAATTCTAATCCTAACCAAATTGGATTGGATCAAACACACCTATGCCTCTCATGATGATCAACAATCATCATGGATGATCAATCAACCAAATTGGGTCAAACCAAGTCAAACTTAAGGGTTGACCAAGTCAACACTTTGCCCAAAATGAAACCTAACATAACCAAAACTCACCATAGGCCAAATTGATTGAAACCATTGATCTAAGTTCATTCATGAACTATGTTTGATCTTGACCAAGTCAACATCTGAGCATAACCTAGCATAATTGGCCACTTGACCCAAGTTGACCCAAGTTGACCTAAAAAAAAAGTCAAAATGTATCAAAACTTGATCTAAGCTAAATTGATTGAAACCAATGGGTCAAGTTCATTCCAAATCACTTGTTGAACTTGACCAAGGTCTCAATTGGCCAACTAGACATAACCTAACCCAATTGACTTTAGACCCAACTTGACCTAAAGGGGTCATGTTGAGCCATAATTGAACTCAACCCAAATTGATTGGAAACAAAGATATAAATCCACTCCATATGACTAACCAAACCTAAACCTACCCTTGACCTACCCCAAATAGGTCAAATGGGTCAAATGGGTCAACTTGACCCATTTGACCTAAATGAAGTCATATGAGCCAAAACCAAATCTATACCAAATTGAACCAAACCAAAGGCACCAAAATATTTCAAATGGTCATATGAACTTGACCCAACCCTTGGTTTGACCCAATTTGACCAATTAGTCAACTTAACCCAAGTTGACCCATTTTGACCTAATGGGTCAACATGAGCCAAATATAATCAAATGAATTCTAAATCTCATGAAACTTGGCCAAACCCTTTTTCTCAACATACCCAATATATCCAAATTCAAAAATCAGCAAAATGACCATTCTACCCCTAGGCCATAGAATAAATTATGAACTAATCCATGGGTAATTTGGTCATGCCATATTTATATAAACTTGATACCTTCTTAATAGCTCAAGTAGGACCCAATAAGAGTGGTGAACCCAACCCAATGGGTTTGGGTCAGCCCAAATGGACTCAAGGCCAAACCCGACCCCCTAGCTCAAATTAGCCATTTGAAAATCCTCCTTCCACCCAATTTGAAGCACATGGGAGGTTACCAATCCACTCAAGACCTCAAACTGACCATGTGTAAAGATCTAACAACCTAAACAAACATTTTAATGTGGTAAATTGGATCAAAATGATAAGATAAGGCTCGACCATCCTATTTCCATATGGGGAGATATACTCTCCCTAATTCAATTTGAATTCATCATTCCCACATTCGATTGAGTCCTAGTGAGTGTTAGAAACATCAGAGAGCAATCCTAAGCTTTCTAAGAAGGATTTGAGATAGTCATTTCTTAGTTTTCTTCCTTAGAAAATAGGGAAGCTCATCTCAATCTTGAACTTCCTATTCACTCAAATCCAACCCAATTCCTCTTGCACACTCCCTCAAGGGATCAAGTCGAGTGCACCTAATCATTCTCTCAAGTTCCCAAAGCAAGGAGGAGGTGAATCAGATCAAATCTGCAAAGGGGAGCAAGTGGTGTTGATCCATAGGGAGATCTACTCAACCCCAAGGCTTGAAACTTTCAATAGGTCTTCATCTTCACTAGATGAAGCTACCTCATCGAACTCGAGCGCCAGTGATCACCTCCGGTGAGGTATGTAATTTTTTGACCATTTAGCTTAGGAGGTGTTGGTCTTTTGTGAAAGAAATTTTCATGGCATATAAAATCCATGGTTGGATAGGCTTGTCATTAGCTTTTGATGGTGTGGGTAAAGTCTCATTCCAATTCGAGCTCAGTCGAGCTCGGATCTTCCCTTAGATCATGGGCGGTCTTTGTTGAGCCTAAGGGAAGAACTAGGGTGATCATGGTCGTCCATCCGTGCATTTTGGATGGACGACCATGATTAACCACACATTTTAGAAATCATTTATCCAGTTAGAAACCGCAGGATGATCCCTAGCCATTCGATCCTTGATCGAGCGATAGGGATCAAACCGCATCTCGTCGCTGCGCCGCCACCATGACACGATAAGGGATTAGCTCACGAATGCATGTAAAGTGCACGACCACCACGTCGTCATGAGCTAGGATTGGTTAGGGATTTAATTAATTTGAATTAGTCTCCTAACCTTCAAATATTTATATCTCCCTCAATTAGAAAAATATGGAATAAATTTCTATGGAAAGATAATTTAACCTAAAATATTTAAAAAATAATTTCAATGGATTTTGATTATACTTTTCTCTAATTTTGGGTTTTATTGGAAATATTATTTTGCTAATTACTTCTTAATTAATCCTCTGATTAATTCCAAACTTCTTGGGTGTGTTTCAGGGAATGACCTCTGCCTCTCCAAATTTTCTTGTAATTTATTTAAAGCTTAATTAGGGGAATTGCAAATATGTTTTCTAATTACCCTCCTTATGTAATTAAGGATAATCAAGGTTGGATTAGTGTTTTAACCAATTATTAAGGTTGATTAAGGTTAGATCCAGTGAATAGGAGGCTTAGGTAATAATTTTGGGGTATTTTCCCTATGCTATTCCCTAAATCCCCTTTCTTTCCTTAATCCTCTCTTAATTAAGGGTTAATTCATTAATTATCCCTTTAATTAATTTTTAAAAACTCTAAAAACTTTCATAACTTAATTAATCTACTTTGGGTAAATGCTTAGGTGTTTAAGTGCCTAAGTTCAATTAAGGAAATCAAAACTCACCTCGCATGTGTGAGGGTGTTTTGAAATTACTTAAGTTAAACCCTTAGCTTCATTAACAATTAATTATGAGCCAAATTGCATTAGGTCCTTTTCACTAGGTGCATTACAAATTTAAATTCCTTGTGACATTTTATGTCATCTCATTAGCTTATAATTACTTTGTTAACTATGGCAAGATGTTGTAGGTAAGGGTTAATTAACTTGTTTAATGCATACCTTAACCTAATTAAAATTTAAAATGAATCTATTCATCTAAAAATTAAACAAAAATATCAAACACATGTTGGAATAGGATAGGAACAACAAACTCAATCCACATTTTCAAAATTAAATCAAACTCTAATTCAGACAAAAAATCACATTGAATAAACTTTGATTTATTTTTAAACTTTCTTATTTCATAAGATTGTCTTTAGGATTTAATTAAAGTGAATGTGTTTACATGCTTTCATTGCTTTAATTTTTTTCCCAACATGTTAAATGTGTATGTCATATGGTTTCATGCATCCACATTTTTCAAAATCAAATTTATAAATGAAATTTTTTACTTTATGTCAAATTTGCATGTGTTGGCTAAAATAGAAATATGAGTGGCTATTATCACTACTAAATTAAAATTATTTTCAAAACATATAAATCAAATTCCTAAAACTGAAAGTGTGGTACTTATTTTTTAATTATAAGCTTGCATGTGAGTAAGGTATGAAGGTGTGCTTAGTGTAGGTTTTCCTTCTCCTTTATTTTAGTATAGTTTTGAATAAGGGTTGGTAAGATGTATGGTTCAGTAGAAAAGACCTAACACTTACCTAATTCCATATCCTATTCATTCCTATGCTATCACTTAAGAAGCGTTACCTATACGTGCACACATAAATTGCATAAATAAAATGAATCAACTAATAAAACTTTTGTATTCTTTCTTTCCAATTTATTTCTTTTGTACACATGTTTGTATTTAAGAAAAGTGGTATATTAGTCTGGACAACCCCGAGATTGCGAGGCTTTAAGTAGCCATAAGTAGGTCTTATACCTTACACCTCTGGTTAACAATGGCGCTATAATCAATTATGCCTTTCTTACTTTCATGTGTGCATGTGAAAATTTGGATAAAGAAATCCTTTTCTACTTAAGAAAAATCATGCATAGTAAACTTCCAAATTTCCTTAAATAAATCACTTAGCATGCATCATAAAGTGTGTTAAATACTCTCATTTTGTATGTATAGATATGCTTAGGACTCATTCATATGCATGTTATACATGTTGGGAAAGAAATGAAGTGATGTATGTTTTATAAATTTGGTTCATTTTATTTAATCTGAAAATGCCTTTCTCTTTGAATGGGTTTGTTTAGAGTTCATCTAAACTTAGGGTTAATTAAAACACTTAATCAAAACATTCACTAAAAAAACTAAAATTGTGAATCTATTTAAAATTATCTAGGTTAGGAAAGGAAGCTCTCTTATCTTTCCCTCTTTTCATAACTTAGTAATTAATTGTAGGATTCATTTGAACCAAATCAAAAAATGAACTAAAATCAATCCAAAATAATTAAATAACTTAAATGAAATCCTCCTCTAAGTTGAACATGCTTCACACTTAGAAAATTCTAACTTAAAGCCAAAGCTAAGCATACCATAAACCTTCAAAGCACACACATTAGGCTAAGTCACCACTTTTAGCTTTAGGTTAGGGTAGAGCATGGTTTGATATTTATTTTATTTTGTGATATATGTTTTAGATTGGATGTTAAGATGTATACTCATAGAATGAATGATAGGGCAATCTTAGTTTAACTATTATTTTCTACAGGGGATTGTGCTTAAGGGGCGCTATCATAAATAAAAATATAAAATGCTTTTGATTGCAGGTGCTTATACCCCTAAGAAAAATCCAATAGGACAGGTAGACTTAGTCACCTATGTGTGGGGTGATAAGTCCAATATACATGCTTAGGATTTGTGTGATTTGTTTTAGCTAATCTCTATTTTGCAAGTGTTAGTTAGATTTCCATTCTTTTCCCTTTTATATAAATTTGTGCAATTAGGATTTTGGAATGATTGTTATGGGGATTAAGATGAGCATTGGTCATAAGAGCCTATCTTATGCACCATGTGAAGCCTTGGAGCATCTACCTTTTAACCATCCAAAAGAAGGAACCAAAGAAGAAAGAAGAGAAGAAGAAAAAATAAGAGAAAAAAAAATGAAGAAATAAAACTTGAAGACCCTCATAACAATAAATTCCTTGCTTAATTGTAATTTAATTCATTTATATTACGAGTTGTATAAGGGTAGAGCTTGGATACCCAATTTGTTATTTTCAGGTTTGTACGGTGGTGGCTAACCGCAATAGTCTCTTATTCTTTTTACGATTAGCTTTATAATTGATTGATGACTTGTTTAGCTTGTGCATTAAGTGACATCTTTTTTCTAGTTTCTTCTTTGCTTTATGTATGGTATGGATGTGGATTTGGCTCTTATGAAAAAATAAATCTTTTACCAAACTTAACAACTCAAAATTAAAAATAAAGGATTGTAATCTCGCCTAAAACTTAGGTTTAAAAATCAAGATAAAAGAATTAGCAAACCCTTAGCTGGATGAGCATCTCTTACAATATCATGCACAAATGCTTCTTATTTCACTCTTGATTGGAGGGCTTCCACCTTTACCAGATAAATTTGGCTTGACCTTTGAGAGCTATGGTGGAAACACACCTCTTCCCTTCTTACTGATTTTGGCAAATAACTTTATTTCTCATGCATTAGACATATGAATCCTATTAGCCTAAGTCAAAATAATTGTCCAAAAATAAAAATAAAATGAAATTTGAATTGCATTAGATTTAAGTCATTTGAAGCATGTCCTTATATGATCTAGTCTCTTTAAAGAGTGAATTTAAGGACTTAGTCTCTTTATAAATAAATAACAGCCTAGCTATCTTGCATAAGCATTTAACTTGTCTACATGTATTTAAAATTGTAGGAGGAGTTAGTTGGCGGCCACCCCTAGGCAGTTGTAAGTCCAAGTAGTTAGGTGATTTGTCCTCTCTTGTGGAGACAAACTAAATACCCATTTTTTCCTTAGATTTAGGTTATGCTTTTGGCCCTCGCCAAAGCTCCCTAGATTTAGGTTCTGAGGTTGCTTTTCCCCTTTGTGGGCCATAAGTATAATTCCTCACCTCTTAGGCATTTCCTTAATCTTGTGATAAGGAATTATAAGTCCTAAATTTTTAATGAAAAGTTCAACTCAAATAAACTAAATCAATTTCAAAAATGTAAAGCCCAACCATAAGATAGTTTGAGATGCTCGCTAGGTTTCCTAGCATCGTGGGCATCTCCTACTTATCTTCCTTTTAGCTTCGATAATAACTCTCTCTCTTTGATCAATCTTATTTGATCTCCAAAAATAAACTAATCAATTGATAGTCCTTCCCAATAGAAATCTTTGAAGATAATGATCATTTAGCTTAATAGAGAGTTTTTCAAAGGAATCCCCATTCCTTAGGATGTAATTAACTATGGGGGCTTACCCCTGTAGGGAACTTAATGAACCCAATGTAAAATAAATAATAAACCCTGCTTTACTTTTTCATGTAAAGTAAGAATCTCGTACATATGCACCCATCATTCTGGAGTCCTTATTAGGTGATTAGGTCCATTAAAGGGTAGTGACTTCTAACTCCCAAGATAGTACACTATTCCTTGATGACGTACCCAATCACCTGAATAAGCACATCTGCGAATTTGCGTGGCATCCTAAAAAAGTTGAATTTTTATAATTCCTTTTCACCCATAGATTTGAAGGTGATAATATAGAAATTTTCAGGTTGATAACCCCCATAGCATGAATTTCTTACTTAATTATAAATTAATTTATTTATAATCCAGTTGCAATAACTCACCCAATTTGTTTTGGTGCCCGACCATAAATGACCTTTTATTCTTTTACGTTAGCTTTATAAAATGTGTGATATTTTGTTTAGCTTGTACATTAAGATGACATCTTTCTTCTAGTTTCTTCCTTACTTAATGTATGGCCTGGATAACGATTAGAATCTTAGGGAAAAATAAATCTTCTACTAAATTAATCAACTCAAAATTAAAAAAAAACAACTCATAACTTCACTTAAAGCTTAAGCTAAAAATCAAGATAAAAGAATTAACAACCCCTCAACTAGATGAGTATTTCTTTTATAAAATCATGCATAAAAGCATATTATTGTCACTCTTGATAGGAGGGCTTCCACCTTTGCCAGAGAAACTTGGCTTGACCTTTGAGAGCCATGGTGGAAACACACCTCCCTTCTCTGATTTTGGCCAATAATCTTATTTCTCATGCACATATATGAATCTTATTCATAAAAAATGATCATCCAAAAATGAAAATAAAATATAGTATCAATTGCATTAGATCTAGGATATTTTTCATGTCCTTACATGATCTAGTCTCTTAGGGAGTAAGTTTAAGGATTTAGTCTCTTTCTAAATAAATAACAGCCTAACTATCTTGCATAAAGCATATGACTTGCCTACATGAATTTATACTCATAGGAGTTAGTCATTCTAGGAGGTTATAAGTCCAAGTCAAGTGGTTTGTCCTCATGGAGGCAAACCAAATGCTCATTTTACCTTATTTAGCATTTGCCCCGCCAAAGCTCCCTAGAAGTTCTGGTGTTTCTTCCTTCTATGGGCCATAAATATAAATCCTCACCTCTTAGGAATTTTCAAAATCTTGTATTGTGGAATCATAAGCCCTAAATTTTTAATGAAAAATTCAACTCAAACAAATTAAATCAATCTAAAATATGTAAAGCCCAACCATAGGATAGTTTGAGATGCTTGCTAGGTTTCCTTGCATCATGAGCATCTCCTACTTATCTTCATCTGGCTTCGATAATAACTCCCTCTCTTTAATTAATCCCATTTGATCTTCTAAAATAAACTAATCGATTGATAGTCCAACCTATTAAAATCTTTGGAGATAACGATCATTTACCATAATAAAGAGTATTCTTAAGGAATCTCCTTTAGGATGTAACTATGGTCCTCATAAACTTAACAAACTTGGTTGAAAATAAATTTACTTTTCATGTAAAGTAAAGAATCTTTCATATATGCACCCATTGTCCTTAAGAGTCCTTATTGAGGTGATTAGGTCCATTATTTGGTGGTGACTTCTATCATTCGAGATAGTACATCTCTGCTCAATGTCGTATCCGATCACCTTAACAAAAACAACTATGGATCTATGTGGTGTCCAAATGGATAAAAAGAAAGTATATTTCTATCTTCATTTTATTCTACATAGAGTGAAGATGGAAGTATACATTATTTCTTTTAGAAATGAAAATTTTTACCACAGGATTTTTTTGGCGACTCCATTGGGGATGGTTCCTCTCTCTATCTTTGGTAAATGATCCTTGTCTTCAACTATCAATAGTAGGTTTGTACTTTAGTATGAATCCAAGACTATCTTTCTTTCCATTGGCACTTAGCTTATTTCATCCTTAAGTTTAGTTAGCCTACATTTTAAGTTTTAGGACCTCACCCCATGTTGGTCTTAAAACCCCCGTTGGGTTCTCCAATGGGTGAAAATGAAAGTTTAATAAAAAAAGAGTTAAATTAAAGACTTTCTCCTTACCATTTTTATTGAAAGGAAAGGTTCATTCTAAAATAATAAAGATAAAATAAATCCTTCATATAAAATTCTTGCTTTTTCAAAAAGCACTCTTTCAAAAATGCACATAACATAAAATATTTTCCAAAACATTTTCCTAAATCTGCCTCATCTAACAATCTTCATGATTGTTATGTGTAATATCATCTTTACAAAAAAAATATTCCAACAATCACATTTTCTAAAAGCACAAGTGAGCTTTTTCACTCAATCCATTTTAGAAAACTTCATTTTCAAAAATAAGATTCCAACAATCACATTTTCTAAAAGCTCCAATGAGCTTTTTACTCAATTCATTTTGGTGAAGACCTCATTTTTAAAAATAGAATTTCAACAATTTTGTTTTCAAAAGCACAAAATTTGAAGATAAGTTTATCCATCCAATACATTCAAATGTGTTGAATGGATGCTACATCTTCAAAAAAAAAATCTTTACAACTTTGAAATTCCATTCAACGCATTCCACATGTGTTAAGTTGGAATTTTCACCTTTTCAAACAAAATAAAAAAAATAAATTTTCCAAAAGCACATATGAAATCTCTCCATTCAATATACCCATGTTTATTGAACGGAGGTTTCATTTTCAAACAAAATCAAAAATAATATTTTCAAAAAGCACATATGAAACATCTCCATTCAATATGCTCCTATTTATTGAATGGGTGTTTCATTTTTCAAACAAAATCAAAAATAAAATTTTCAAAAGCACATATGAACATCTCCATTCAATATGACCAAATTTATTCAATGGAAATTTCATTTCCAAATAAAATGACATTAGTTTGAAATCTCACTTAACATATTCCATATATAATTCACTGAGATTTCCTTCAAAATTGATTTCCATCTCACATACCCAAATTTGTTAAATAGAAGTCTCTCTTTTCAAAATCAATAAAAAAAGTGAAGTGCCCCTTTTTAAAAAGAAAAAGTTGAAAAACACATTTGGAAGTTTATTTAGCATACCCCAATTTACTAAGTGAAATCTCCATTCCATAAAAATTTCCAAAACATATTTGGAATTTCAATTTAGCATACCCCATTTCCAAAGTGAAGTTTCCCCTTTTTCAAAATCCAAAAAAACAAAAATTGAAACACACTTTTTGGAATTTCATTTAGCATACTCAAATTTGCTAAGTGAAATTTCTATTTCACAAAATTTCTAAAAACACTTTTAAAACTTCATTTTTAGCATACCATATTTGCTAAAGTGAAGTCTCCACTTTAATCAAAAATAAATCAAAACCAAAAGAAACACATTATTATTTCTTTAGCATACCCAAATTTGCTAAGGAACCTACTTTTTAAAAATAAATCAAAACCAAAAGAAACACATTAGTATTTCCTCAGCACACCCAAATTTGCTAAGGATCTTACTTTTCAAAAATAAATCAAAACCAAAAGAAACACATTAGGATTTCCTTGGCATACCCAAATTTGCTAAGGATCCTACTTTTCAAAAATAAATCAAAACCAAAAGAAACACATTAGGATTTTCTTAGCATACTTAAATTTGCTATGAATCCTATTTTTAAGAAAATTTCCAAATGACAAAACACACTTGGATTTCCTCATTTAGCATACCCAAATTTGTTAAATGGGAAATTCCATTTCTCTTCTAAAATCACAAAAAAGATTCACAAAGCAAACAAAGAAAAAGAAACAATTGTCTTCAAACACCTCACTTAGCATACCCAAATTTGCTAAGTGAACAAATCTAAAATATCAAATGAAAAACAGAAACCAATTGACCCTTACTTTAACATATTCAAATTTGTTAAAGGAAAGGGTCCTCAAACCAAAATCTAATTTCAAACATGAACCTATGGAAGCATCTTTCTAAAAATATTTGGACCCATTTTTAACATACCCAAATTTGTTGAAAGTTGATTCATATTCAAAAATTCCTCTTTCCAATCAAATCTCTAAATCTTCTCTAAATCCATTTGAACCCCATTTAACACTTCCCAGATGTTGGATTTGGGTTCAAATTTTAAATTCAAATTCTGAAATCAACAAAATAGAAATCTAAACCAAGTTTATTTTAACATGACTTTCAAAGATTAGTCTGCAACTTCAATTCAATTTTTCGCCATGCTTGATTATTATGGCTTCAAGTATGTGTTTATCTTCCCACGACATGGACTGCTCGATTAGCCAACGTGATGATTACACCTCCTCATTCATTCTGGAGGCTGAGAGAGGATTACCGTGAGGGCATTCCCCTCACAATGCCAGAAAGCCACAGAGTGCTAAGCCAATCATTGATTGACTTACCATCGACTGACATATCCCTCACCAAGAAGAAAGTAGTAACAGTTTCTATAGTAGTGCCAGTGTCTATGCCCATCTGGCGCTACAATTTCTCATCACGCTGCCCCAATAAGGGCTAAAGTACCCACTCATTAGATCCTAAAAGGGTGCTTGATAGAGATTGTCTCCAACTTTGAGGTTAGTCAGTTCTTACTCCACCACCCTACCGTGACTTGAGAGGAAGAAAATTGCACCATGTTTCACCATACCATCGCTAGGAGATGGAGGCCACTACATGGTGGGTGTGTAGAGTTGCCCACTATGATTTCTCCAGTTACAATAACCCATTTCATCCTCTCTAGCTTTGAGAGAGGATTCTAGAGGATCCACCTCTTCCACACAATGCAATGCCTCCGCTAGCAGGAGGAGGTGTATGCACTCCATTAAGTTCTATGCTAAGTTGGCGGAGCTTATGTACATTTTGATTTTGGAGCTCAATTTGACTGAGATTTATCTATAGAAAGCATTTACATGAGAGGGCTGTGGAGGCCCTGCACTATAATTTATATCACTAGGAGAGTGTGAGGTTGGACCAATGGAGCACTCATTGATTTTCACAAAAGCTATCCACATGATCAAAAGTATTATTTTATGTGGGATGACCCATCATAGGAAGAGGGTCCTTATTTCTAGAGAGTTGGTGGTGTCTCCACCACACCGCCTACATCCATTATCACTGCTCACAAGGTAGCATCTCCACCACCAAGGCCATGAAGGCCACATCCGAGAAGAGATCATGTGACCGCCATACCAAAGGATCCCATTCCATCTACACCGCCTACTATGGTGAGGTAGCCTCCAACCTTCCACCAGAGCGAAGAGCACTTACCATAGAGTCATCTTTCTCCAACACCACCAAAGAAGCAGATTTTGTTGTAGCATTTCAAGAGGGAGAGATGACAACCCAAAGACCATGATCATAACTTAGAAATGTCACTTTTAGAGTTAGTGACATAAGAGTGCATTTCTTCTAAGAAAAGGTTCTGTGATTGATTCCAAACAGGGGAGGTCCTTTCAAGACATGACAAAGATCATCAAAAATCATCCCATTGAGTTCTTGGGAGGACCTAGTAAATTAATTATAGAAAAGAAAGAGATTATGGGGTATTCTGAGGAAGAAAATCGTTTTGGTCCCAACAAAGATGATTTGTTGAGAGACTTTATTCCAAATACCGTGAGATCTCCTGAGAGTAGCAAACAAGGTGGAGGTTGAGGAAGATGTTCAATCACTCATATCAAAAAATAGAAAGATGAGCAAATTGATCATGATCTAGGACTTGTACACCCCCGATTCAAATAAGCCTTAGCAGCTCATCCTATCACAAGAGACTACCAGAAGTTGGTGCATGTCTACCCAAGACTTTACTCTATGACAACAAGGTAAAGACCAAAGATGTAGGAAGGCAAAGGGGAAAGTACCTCCATACAATAAAAAAGATATCAAGTCCATGGTGAGCAAAGAAAAGAAAGAAGCGGCTCATGCTGGGAGGTCATCACCTAAAACCCATAAAAATATTATTCATAATGATTAAGAAACTTTCCTCTGTGTGCCTAAGGTACAAACTTCCAACATCAAAGGAGGTGCAAGTTGTTCAGGATAACTTGGGGAAAGGGGGAGCTCAAGAAGAAGAAGAAGAAGAACAACATGCTGAGATAGACAAGAAGCAAACTCACCAAGTTCATCCTCCAATCCACCATTACAGCTACCATATCAACGACCCCCACTACTTCAACTAGTTCTTCTTATGCTAGTATACATCTTGTATCAGTGAATAAGGCATCAAATCTCTCATTCCTCTTACTTTACTTGATTTCTACTTTGTACCTCTTATCATATCCAAGAAATTGAAGAATAAAGCTAGTTTGAATTACATGTGTCACCGATGGGTTGTCTACTTCTATTCCTAATGATAACTCTTCATGTCAAAATAACTATAATAATTGATCTTCTTCTTTCTCGATGAGTTAGATTTTCCTACTCAATGCTCTTCACCTCAGGAGAGACTTGAAATCATTTGATTTTGAGGGTCCCATAGGAGAAGCAAAGGAATGTGCGTAGAACCTTCCATTACACTGCCACAAGAGATCACTGAAGTCAACCTCCGTAGTGGCAAGGTTCTACCTCCTAGGGTAGCACCTCAAGATAGAGGGAAACAAGTTATTGATACAAAGGATCAAGAAGCCCCTCCACATGATACTTCACCCTTGGATATACTTGTGGAGGATTAACCCAAGGTGGACTACAATGTCCTCTGTCATCTAAAAAAAAGTCCATTTAAGCTAAGCATATACCATGCCATTGTATTATCCAAAGAGATGAGGGAATCATTAATCAAGGCTCTCCTAGATCTTGAGACATGCTTAGCTAAGTTGACCGCTATTGGTGAGGAGGCACATTACACAAAAGAAGCCAAGGGGATCACCTTCACAGATGAAGACCTTCTTCTGGGGGACATGGAGCACAACTGTCTCCTCTACATCACAATGGACATGGGTAGATTCAAACTTGCCAGAGTTCTCATCGTTCTAGGTGCATCATTGAACATTATGAGTCTAAATACCCTTACCTATTTGGGTATCGACATCTCCACACTCCAAGGAGATCGGATGATGTTGAGAGGATTCAATGAACAAGGCAAGAGGGCTTTAGGTTCCATAGTGTTACCCTTGGAGATAGGTGACTAGAAGATTGAGGCCAAGTTTTACATAATTGATTCGAATATTTAGTTCACTGCTTTGCTCGGTAGGCCTTGGATACATTAGAATAAGATGATTCCATCCACCCTCCATCAATGCATCAAGTTCAGAAAGGATGAGATTGAATACTGTGTCAAAGGTGATGAAAAGCTATTCTTAGTTAGAGAGGTTGAGATTTATTAGGATGCAACCTACTATCTTCCTCAAAACACCCTTTCTCATGAACTTGGACAAAACTCAAATACAAAAGAAAAAACTGGACCAGATGATCTCAAATGATGAGAATGTGTGTTTAGAAATGAATCCTCCTAATGATTGACAAGCTTATTTATTAATGATTACTGCTTAGTTATTACTATTTAATTATTACTGTTTAAACACACAACACCATCTATTATGAGAATGTGTGTTTAGAAATCTCAAATGATCCAGATGATCTTCAAATCAAGGATGCACCTCCAAAATTTGAAGAAGAAATCCATTCAATAATTGACAAGCTTAAAGAAATCAACCTCGGGACAAAAGAAGAAAATCCACGCCCGACGTACATTAGTTTGATACTGAATGAATAAGAAACTAAAGACTTAGTTAGGCTATTGACTGAGTTTAAAGACTTTCACATGGAGTTATGAAGAGATGCCCAGATTATCTCTTGACATAGCAGTCCACAAGCTAGCAATAGATCCTAGTGCTAACCCTATCAAGCAAGCTTTTAGATGCATTCGATTAAAAATTGAACAACATGTCATTTCTGAAGTCAAGAAATTGATCGATGCTAGTTTCATCAGGGAAGATAAATATCCTACCTGGTTAGCCAATGTCATACCAGTTAAGAAGAAGAATATCCAAATTCATATTTGCATCAACTTCAGGGATTTAAATAAGGCATGTCCTAAGGATGAGTTTCCTCTTCTTATACTAGAATTAATGGTAGACATAGCCTCATCTCATGTAATGTTCTGTTTCATGGATGGATCATCTGGCTATAACCAAATCAAGATGTCTCGTGAAGATGAAAGAAACATCACTTTTTGAACCCTGATCAGAATCTTTTGTTACAAGGTCATGCCTTTTGGCCTTAAAAATGTTGGTGCTACATACCAATGGGCAATGACTCAGATCTTCAATGAACTCATCTATCATTAGGTTGAGTGCTATGTTAATGATCTAGTAGTTAAGAGCAGAGAAAAAAAAGACCATCTCTTTGACTTGAGAGTAGTTTTCGAACAGTTATGATAATATAACCTCAAAATGAATCTAATGAAGTGTGCATTCGGAGTAGCTTCAGGAAAATTCCTTGGGTTTGTTGTCCGACACTGGGGAATAGAGATAGATCCTGAAAAGATCAAAGCTATCTTAGAAATGTTACCTCCTGAAAGCTTAACTCAACTCAAATTATTCCAAGGACGGTTGGCATATCTAAGACACTTTATTTCCAACCTATCGGGGAGATGCAAGCCATTTTTAGAACTTGTCAAAATGGATGCCCAGTTCAAGTGGGATGATAAGTGCCAACATGCCTTTGAAGATATCAAGTAGTATTTGGTGAAGCCGCTAGTTCTAGTAGCCTCTATCCTGGGCAGGCCACTCATCCTCTACACTGTTGCATTGGATGACTCTCTTGGCACTCTGTTGGCCCAAGCCAATGACGAAGGGAAGGAGAGTGCTCTACTACCTTAGCCATCATCTGATCCCTGCTAAAATGAACTACCCACCTATTAATAAACATTGCCTAGCTTTAATCTTTACCTCAAAAAAATATGACATTATATTTTCTTATAAGGGAACTTGATCTCCAGAACCAATCTACTGCAGTATCTCATGACACGGCCAATGCTATCTGGATGGTTGGCACGATGGTCTATGATTCTCTCATAATTTGATATCACATTTGTATCCTTTCGTGTGGTAAAAAGATAAGCACTAGTGGATTTCTTAGCAACACACCCACTTCCAGCTGATTCTCTACTTAGTGACGATCTCCCTGATGAACAAATCATGAACTTAGGGGAGGTTGAAAATTACTGATGGGAGATATTTTTTGATGGTGCAACTTGTTTTCAAAAAAAGGGAAGCACTATGATATACTCTTCCTGGAAAGGCAGGGGTAGGAATAATTCTCCTAACTCCAAACTGCGATGTGATGAGATTCTCATACTATCTTTCCAAGCCCTGCACTAACAATAAAGCTGAGTATGAGGCTTTAATTATCAGTCTGGAGTTAGCCATCACAGTTTGTTTCAAGAGCATCAACAATTTTGGCAATTCTCAGTTGGTCATCAATCAGATTATCAGATCCTATAAAATTCTCAAACCCAAGCTTCATCATTACCATGAGTATACCATGAAGCTATTGGCCCAAATTTTTGAAGTCACCATCTATAAGGTTCCTCGAGTAGAGTACGTAGTAGCAGATACTTTGGTCAAACTTGCTAAAGAATTGACATGTCCGAAAGATGAGTCTATTCCAATAAGGGTCCAAAATAGATAAGTCTTGTCCCTTATTGATGCTGAACTCATCAAGAGACTTTCTCTTGAAGGGGAGGTTCTCATTGCCAAAATAGACACAGAGCTGAATTGGAGGCAACCGTTCATAGACTATTTGAACATTGGAAAACTACCTCAAGAAAAGTCACAAGCCCATTAGGTAAAATAGAGAGCTCTCTCCTACGCTCTCCTTGATGGCACCTTGTACCGCCGGTCCTTTGACCTAATGTGGTTACATTGTTTAGACAAACATGAACATGGCATTATAATCGAGGTACATTCAATTCTATGCAGAGCACATCAATCTGATCTGAAGATGAAGACGAAGATCAAGAGACTAGGATATTATTAGCCTTCGATGATTACATACCGCGTTGATGTAGCTAGTAGATGCCATTAGTGTTAGGTGCACGGAGTGGTCCTCCACAACCCACCCAACATTCTACACCCTATGGATTGCATTAGGTAGTAAGATTGCACAGAGTAGAATGCAAAGTTACGGTTAAAAGAGCTCAAGGTTTAAAGGAGAAACGCCTACGGGCGTGCCAGAACTTCAAGTTGTACAAGGCAAAAATGATTTAAGCACACAACAAGCTAGTCTGCCCTTAGTCTTTCCAAGTAGCAGAACTTGTGTTAGTTCTAAGGAGACCAATTGTTTCCCATCGAAAGATGGGAGGCAAGTTTGAACCCACTTGGGAAGGCCCTTATATCATAGAAAAGGCCCACCAAGAAGGATCTTAACAGCTTATTGATTGTAAAGGGGAACACCTGATGCTTCCAATTAATGGGCTCTATTTGAAGAAATATTATCCATAAAAATCATGTTTGAAAATAATTCTATCAAAGAACAAAATCTGATTTAATTCATCTAATCTTCTCTTCTTTCAAAGTGTTGTTTATTTATCTTGTAAATCTACATGGCGTGTCTAGGATAGGTGTAAGAGTCCTCCAACGGTGTCATGTCTCTCTTTCATGACACAAGAATAATCTCCCAGTGCTACTAGAGTATTTGTGAGAGAACCCAAGAGGCATCATATTTTGATTAGCACAACTAAGTTAGGTATAACAGAACCTGAGTGACATCCTTTCTTAGTGGGAAATTTTGGTCGCCATATGTGGCACCACTTCATCAAACTCCTCAGCGTGTTTAAGATAGGTGTAAGATAACCCAAGAGGCATCATATTCTTGTTAACACATACACAAAAATAAACAAAAATATTTTATCTCGCTACTTTGATGTGGGAGCAAGCCCCGTGTGACACTCACTCATTAACTGCTCTACATCAGGTCTACATGCTACCTTGTTAGTATGTCACCCCAGTGGTCATTTGTTAGAGGATGTGAGTCCCAACACTTTCTTTCTAACTTGACCATTTCAAACCAACAAGTGCCTTGTTAGTATGTTAGACTTCATTGCCCAGCCAGTAAGCTACCTCATGTTGATTTTATTTAAGAAGATGTGAGTCCTCGAGCTTTGTTTTTGAACTAATCATCATGATCTAACTAGGTCGAGTATATATGAGGTTTAGGGTAAGTCCCCTAGAGGCTCCCTTCCTCTTGACATTTGAGTTGATATAAGTCATCTAGTGGCATTCACTTAGTAGTCGCCCTAGGACGGATGACACCGGCCGAGAAGATAACTATCCCGAATGCTTACTATAGGAGGATGTGAGTCCCCGAGCTTTCTTCCTAGGCTGATTGTTGCAAAATGACAGACACCTTAGGTTGGTTGATGTTCGCTATGCTGACAGCGACTCAGCCGGTGGATACACCACTCTTGGCAGATGTGAGTCTCCGTGCTTTGTCCTTGAGTTGGCCATCAAATACTTATTTGATATATGACTAGCCATATCATCTTCTACAGGGTTTTGGATCAAGCCTTAAGTGGCCCCATTCCCTGTGGGCATTTTATTTGGATCACGTCCTTTGCGACCCCATTTAGACACTACCGGTTACTCTTGGATTGGAAAATGCCCCTCTTATAGTAGCCACCCTTGTGGTTGGAGAATTTTTTCAGCAGATGCACAGATTCTCCCTTGGTTTAGTAAATCTGAGATAAGTCTAGGTTGATATAACCTCCTTCTCAGTTTAATCTCTGACAAATTATAGGGTCCATGTTAAAACAAAATAAACAAACAAATTAATTTGCTTGTGGATTAGGAATTCAAGCCCTCAAAGGGCCCCTTTTCCCAAGCAAGCATCCTATCTTTAGGGTAGTGTCAGCTAAACTCTCTATAAGAATTGCCTAACTACCTGAGTTGACATAAATCCTTGAGTCGGAACTCACTCCATAGTTTCCCTTATGTCGGGTTCAATCTGTTTTGCCATAAATAGGTTACCCCAACAGTCATTCCACTTTGGAAGATGTAACACTATGGCACATTCTTTTTAGCATGACTGTCGTAAACCAATGGGCAGCCTTAGGTCAAGTTCAATTTATTGCCCAAAGAAACTGAACACCCCAATGGTCTTTTGTAGTGGAAGATGTGAGTCCCAGAGCTTTCTTCCTTTAAATTGATCATTACAAACCGAAACATGTTCCTCTGATAGCTCTCTCACTGTGAAACCGCCTCCTTTGGTTCAAGAATTTGAGATAGGTCTAGGCTAATATAAGCTCCTTCTCAATTTGATCCATCACAAACCAACATAATCCATCAAACCAAATAAAAAAAATGAAATTAATCTTGACTATTCTTAAGTTGATTTAAGTCCCCCAATGGCATTCACTCAGTAGTCAGCCTCAGGTAGGGTTCGATTTATTGCCCAAAGGAACTAATCACCCTAGTGGTTCCTTATTTTGGAAGATGTGAGTCCCCATGCATTCTTCCTAACTTAACCATTGCAAACTGAAAGACACCCTTTTGATTGGATAGTCCTACCTTATGGTTGGTAGAATACTCCCTTTGGATTGGTAAGTTTGAGTTAGGCCTAGGCCTCTACTCAGTGCAGTCCATCGCAAATCGATGGGACCCATCAAAATAAATCTAAAAAAAATGAAATTAATCTTCACTATCCTTGGGTTGATTTAAGTCCACCAACGACATTCACTCGATAGTCAGCCTTAAGTCGAGTTTGATTTGTTTCCAAAGTAACCAATCACCCTAGTGGTTTCTTATTTTGGAAGATGTGAGTCCCTACGCTTTCTTCCTAACATAACCATTGTAAACCAAAGGTACCCCTTTGGTTGCATAGTCCTACCTTGTGGTTGGTAGACTACTCCCTTTGGATTGGTAAGTCTGAGTTAGGCCTAGCCTCCATGGCCCTTACTTTGCAGTCCATCACAAACCGATGAGACCCATCAAAATAAACTAAAAAATAAAATTAATCTTGACTATCCTTGAGTTGATTTAAGTCCCCAAGTGGCATTCACTCAATAGTCAGCCTTATGTCGGGCTTATTTTATTACCCAAAGCAACTGATCACCCCAATGGTTCCTTATTTTAGAAGATGTGAGTCCCCGTGCTTTCTTCCTAACTTAAATATTACAAATTAAAAGCACCCTTTTGGTAGGATAGTCATACCTTGTGGTTGGTAGACTACTCCCTTTGGATTGGTAAGTCTGAGTTAGGCTTAGGCCTCCACGGCCCTTACTCAGTGTAGTCTATCACAAACTGATGGGATCCATCAAAATAAAATAAAAATGAAATTAATCATAACTATCCTTGAGTTGATTTAAGTCCCCCCAGCGACATTCACTCAATAATCCGCCTTAGGTCGGTCCTTATTTAGGAAGATGTGAGTCCCCACGCTTTCTTCGTAATTTGATCATTACAAACTGAAAGGCACTCATTTGGTTGGATAGTCTTACCTTGTGGTTGGTAGACTACTCTTTTCAGATTGGTAAGTCTGACTTAGGTTAGGCCTCCATGGCCCCTACTCAGTGCAGTCCATCGCAAACTGATGGGACCCATCAAAGCAAATCTAAAAATAAAATTAATGTTGGCTATTTTTAAGTTGATCTAAGTCCCCCAGTGACATTCACTCAATAGTCAGCCTTAGGTTTGGTCCAATCCATTTCCATGCCAATAGATCACCTCAGCAGCTGGTCCTTACTTCGGAGGATGTAAGTCTACTATGCTTTCTTTCTAATACAACTGCTTTACATCGAAAGGTATTCCCTTTGGTTGGTTAGTCCTACTATGTGTTTAGTAGACTACCCCTTTGGATTGATAAATCAGAGTTAGGTCTAGGCCTCCGTGGCTCCCACTCAATGCGATCCATCACAAACCAACAGGGACCATTTCAAAATCCAAAATCTAAACATCTGAAATAAACAAAATAAAAACAACCAATCAAAAAAAAAATCCAATCTTTTGTTCCTCCTCAGTAAGAAGCAAATCTTTTAGATTCCCTAGCAGATCCAGAATTCTAATCCCTCAATCAATTTCACCAATCTTTCTCCCTGTATGGATGACTTGAACTTGCCTCTCCTATGGAGAGTTCATTTGTCTATCCTCGGTGGAGTTAAAATAAACACAATTAAACAAATTCAACCCTCTTCCCTAGAGGAACTTAATCAAATCAAATTTCTCCCCAATGAGACTTAAATCAAACCTCTCATCGCTATTTGGATGACCTGAACCTGCTTCCCTAGTGGAAGGTTCACATACTCTATTCTTAGTGGATTCCTCCTTCTCTTTTATGTCTTTTGACATAAGGAGTCACATTGCACTAAGCTTTGGATTCCTTCTACACCTTGGGTTAGGAGTAGATCATCTCTGTTAGTGCTTGTGATCATTTGGTGTTGTTGTCATTTCTGCCAACTACACTATGGTGTTCCTTGTCAGTCACACCACACCTAGTAGGCGCCCTTTGTTGACTTCATTTTTAGGATGAGCTCTCAACTCCTTCATCTTAGACATATGACTTCTCTTAGACTTTAGGAGTTCTTTAGTCTTAAAACACATCTAGAACCTAGCCTTAGAGATTTAGAAAGTTATCCATAGGAATAGGTCATGCCTTATGGGTGTTAGGAAAATTTTCCTACCCTATAGCTTGAACCACATTCCTCACTTCCTTCCATCAAGTAAAACTCCAAATCAAATCAACAACAAACCTAAATCAATTCCAGCCTAATTGATTTTCTCCAAACTCAAATCAATTCCATATGATGAAATTCATGATTGAAACAAATGATTGAAGCCCATGATTGAAATTCCAAGTTCAAACTATTTCGTAAGCCCTTTGATCCCCTCTTAAAGACTTAGCCTAAATCAAATTCAAATCACTTCAAATTCATGAAATTTTCTCACAACTCATTTATATTCTCATTTATAATCACAAATATAAATGAAATATAAATTCAAACTAGTCAAACTAAATCCAAAAATCAAATTCAAATTCTCAAAATATTTGATAAGTCCTTTAATTCCCTCTTAAAGACTTAGCATAAATCAAATTCAAATCACTTCAAATTCTTAAAATTTTCTCACAACTCATTTATATTCTCATTTATATTCACATATATAAATGAAATATAAATTTAAATGAATCAAACTAAATCCAAAAATCAAATCTCTTTCCTTTCCTAAGTCCTTTCATTCCCTCTTAAGGACTTAGCCTAGGACATGATTCAAATCACTTCAAATCCTTGAAATTTTCTCATAACCCATTTATATTCTCATTTATATTCACATATATAAATGAAATATAAATTCAAACTACCAAAAACCAATTCCAGAAATCAAACTCAAACCCATTGAAAATTCAACCTAAGCCTTTCAAGTCAAATTCTTGACCTTAGCCAAATCAAATCCAAATCAAGCCAAACTCTTAATTTTTCTTCATGATTCAATCAATCCTTCAATCATGAATCCAAATATAAATACAAACTTCAATCAGTTAACCAAAACTAAATTCAAAAATCAAACCTAAGTAAAACTCATGTTCACTCTTTCAACTTGAAATTGTCAAATGAACCAAAACCCATTTGACTTCAAACCACTTGCAAATGGATTTATATTTCAATCATAAGTCCATATGTAAGTTGAATCAAACTCAAATCAAGCTTTGACCAAGCCATTTGACCTACTTAGGCTCACTTGACCCAAAGTGACCTAAAGTACCCTTATGAGCCAAATTTTAATCCTACCCAAATTGGATTGAACTAAGCCCAACCAAGCCTCACATTGTGAGCAACAATCACCATAAGATGATCAATCACTCAAACTGGGTCAAACCAAGTCAAACCTAAGGGTTGACTAAGTCAACACTTAGCTAAAATGAAACCCAACATAACCAAACAACACCATAGGCCAAATTATTTGAAACCATTTATCAAAACTCATTCATGACCAATGTTTAAACTTGACCAAGTCAACATTTGAGCCTAACCTAGCCCAATTGGCCACTTGACCAGTTGACCCAATTTGACCTAAAAAGTCAAAATGTGTCAAAACTTGATCTAAGCCAAATTAATTGAAACCAATGAGTCAAGTTCATTCCAAATCACTTGTTGAACTTGACCAAAGCCACAATTGGCCAACTAGACCCAACCTAGCCCAAGTGACCATGAACCCAACTTGACCTAAAGAGTCATATTGAGCCAAACTCAAATATAAACCAAATTGATTGGAAACAAAGATACCAATCCATTTCATATGATCAACCAAACCTAAACCTACCCATGACATAGCCCAAATAGGTCAAATGGGCCAAATTGGCCAACTTAACCCATTTGACCTAAATGAAATCAAATGAGCCAAATCTAAATATAAACTAATTTGAATCAAACCAAAACCACCAAAATATTTCAAATGGTGATATGAACTTGACCCAACCCTTGGTTTGACCAAATTTGACCATTGGTCAACTTGACCAAATTTGACCCTTTTTGACCTAAATGCAACATGAGTCATATCACATCAAACCAACTCCAAATTTAATGACACTTTGGAAAACCTATTTTTTCATCATACCAAAGATGCCCAAACTAAAATCAAGGTCAAATGACCATTTTACCCCAAGGCCATAGGGTAACCCAAAATGAAAACCACTTGGAATTTGGCCAATTCCTTTCATGGACACTTGGCATCCTGTTAGTAGAACAAATGGTCACTAATGGACCTAGTGCACATGGCCCAATGAGTTTGGGTTAGCCAAACCCAACCCAAACCCAAAACCAACCACATGCCTTGAAATGGAGCACATGGATTCCCTCCTTCACTTGTTTCAAGCACATAACAACCTCCTCCACTCCTTCCCTGGCCAAAACTGAATGCAATGACTCATCTAACAGCCTAATAAACCCACTCAAGGAGTTAAATTGGATCAAAATGACCAAGGTTTGCTCAGTTGTCCAATTTTCAAAGGGGGAGGTATACTCCCCCTAATTTGATTTTATTTCAAGATTCTCCATGATTGATCCAGGTGAGACCAAGCCTCCCCAAGCTCTCTCAAGTGATTTCCAAATTCCCATTTCACAATTTTCATTTTGAAAATGGGAGCTCCACCAAAATCAAACTCACCCACTCAACACCCCTTGCAAGCACTCTGAGGGAGCTCGATCAAACTTGCCTAAGCTCTTTCTTAAGTTCATAAGGCAAGGGAGGAGTCACCTTGATCAAGACTAAGCTCAAGATAAAGGGGAGTTGGTCTCTAGAAGAATCCACCCTATCTCAAGACCTCAAACTCTCAGCAAAGCTTCATCTCCACTAGATGAAGCTTCTCCAGTGGAATTGAGCATCGATGATCACCTTCGACGGATAAATCATTTTTCTAAGCTTAATCTAGCCATAATGTGGAGCTTTGTGAAAGGAATTTTCATTGCATGATAAACTAGCCGTTGGATGTGATCTCCATTGCATGATGATGGAATTTTAGCCAATCAGCTCAATCGATGATCTTTCCTAGAAGATGCAGCCATCTCTCTGTGGAAGAACAAGGATGATCGGTCGCCCATCCACACATTTTGGATGACACCATGATTAAATCTACCGATCTGCCAGATTCCTTAGAATGCAGCTTTAATCTCAACCATCATCTGATCGGCTAAGAAAGCAAAGCATCGCCACTGATGCAACGCTACGATGTGACAAGTTAAAGATCCAATCCCTTCACGCCAAGTGGAAAGCACATGTCACGTTAGTGACCCACGTAGCGTCGACAAGATTAAATACTTAATTAGGCTGTTAAATATTCTAATTAATTATGAAAACTTCCTAAATTCATATGTAAGCCTAAAAAAATTAGAAAATATAAAATAAATTGCATTTGATAGATAATTGAGCATAGAATATTCTAAAATTGATTTCAATGGATTTTGAGTATTGCTTTTCTCTGAATTTGGGTTTTATTGGGAATGATATTTTGTTAATTACCCTCTAATTGCTCCATTGATTAATCCCAAACTTTTTTGCTTAATTAGTGGGATGACCCCTACCTCCCCTAATTTTCTTGGGATTTATGGGTGGCTTAATTAGAGGAATTACTAGTTCATTCCTTAATCACTCCCTTAATATAATTAAGCATAATTAAGGGTATAATTAGTGGTTTAACCCTCTGATTGAGTTAATTAAGTTTTGATTAAGTGAATATGAGATTTAGGAAATAATTTTGGGATACTTTCCTTAAGATATTCCCTAAACCCCATTTTCTTCTTAATCCATCTTTAATTAAGGGTTAATTCACTAATTACCCCTTAATTAATTTTATTAAAAATTTTCAAAACTCAATATATCTGATGCTTAGGTGTTCAAGAGCCTAAGTACTTAAGAAAATCAAAATCTAACTCATGAAAGGGTGGGGTTATGAAAGTACTTAAGTTAACCCTTAGCTTAATTAATCATTAATCATGTGCCAAATGCATTAGGCCCTTTTCTTACTAGGTGCATTGCTAATTTAAATTTATTGTGTGGTTTTATGTCATCTCATTGGCTCATAATTATTTGATTAACTATGCTAAGGTCGTATAGGTAAGAGGTAATTAACATGCTTAATTCATACCTTAACCTAAGCAACATTTAAAATCATCTAATCACCTAAAAATTAAACTAAAATAAACAACATATGTGGAATGGAGTAGGAACAACATACTCACCTCACATCTTTTAAATTAAATCAAAATCAAAACAAAATCAAACCTTCTTTAAAAATAACTTGATTTTCTTTAAGCTTTATTATTTCATAAGATTGTCTTTAGGAATTAATTAAGGTGGATGAATTTACATTATTTTCATTACTTGATTTCTTTCCTAGCATGCTAAATGTGTATGTCATATGGATTTCATGCATTCATACTTTTCTAAAATCAAAATTATAATGAAATATTTTCTTTATGTCAAATTGCATATTTTGACTAAAGTAGAAATATGAATGGCTATTATCACTATTAAATTCCAAATTATTTTTTTAAAATATATGAATCAATTACCAAAATTGAAAGTGTGCTACTTAAGTTTTATTTATAAGTTTGCATTTGAATATGAAAAAGTGTCTTAGGTTTGCTTCCTTTCTTTCCTCTTAATATGGATTTGAATAAGATTTGCAAAGTGTATAGTTCTTTTAAAAGAACATAACACCTACTTAAATATACTCTTATCCCCTTCCATGTTATAACTTAAGAAGGATCTTTACAGTCACACATATAAATTACATAAACAAATCGAACAATCAAATATAAATTTTTGCATCTTTCTTTTTCATACATTTCTTTTGTACATATGCCGGTATTTAAGGAAAGTGGTATATTCCCCTTAATTAAGTTTTAAGTAACTCTAAGTAGGTCTTGTACCTTACACCCCTGGTGCTAACAATGGCATCATACTCACTTATGCCTCATACTCACTTATGCCTTTCATATATACATGTGTGCATGTGAAAAAAATGGATAAGAAAATCTCTTTTCTACTTAATGAAAATTATGCATCATAAGCATTCAAATCATCTTAAGTAACTCACTTAGCATTCATCATAAAGTGTGCTAAACATTCCCATTTGGTGTGTATCGATATGCTTAGGATTCATCCATGTGCATGTTATACATGTTGGGAAAGAAATCAAGTGATGTTTATTTTGTGATATTAATTCACTTTACTAATTAAAATGCATTTATTTTGAAAAGGATTGTTTAGAGTTCATCTAAACCTAGGATTAATTAAAACACATAATAAGAATTTCACTAAACAAAACAAAAATATGAATCTACTTTATAAATTACTTAAGGTAGGGAAGGAAAGAGAAGTTTTCTTCTCTTTCACTCTCTTTACAACTTAGTAATTAATTGTAGGATTCACTTGAACCTAATCAAAGACAAAAATAAAAAATCAACCCAAACAACTAAACAACTTAAATGAAACCTCCTATAAGTTGAACATTTTCAACTTAGGCTCTAACTTAAAGCCATGACTAAGCATACCACACAAACCTTAAAGCACACACATTACTAAGTCACCACTTTATCTTTAGTGTATGCATGTTGTGATTTGCTTTTATTTTGTGATGTAATATTTGTGTTAGAGTGAATGTGCATAGATGAATTGTAGGGTGATCTTAGTCTAACATTATCTTGTAGTGAATATGCTTAAGAGCATAATAAATAAAAATATAAATGCTTTTTGTCAGTGCTTATACCAAGAATAATCCATATTAACTTAGTCCCCATGGTAGTAAGTCCAATATACATGCTTGATTTATGTGGTTTGTTTTAGCTAATCTCTATTTTGCAGGTGTTAGTTAAATTTCCATTTTTTCCTCTTCATGTAATTTTTGCAATTAGGAATTTGGAATTATTGTTATGGGGATTAGGATGAGCATTGGTTATAAGGTCATACCTTATGTACCATGTGAAGCCTTTAGAGTATCCACCTTTCAACCATGCAAAAGAAAGAATCAAAGAAGAAAGAAGAAAGAAGAAAAGAAGAAAGAAGACCCCCATAATATGAATTTTCTTTCTTAATTATAAATTAATTCATTTGTAATATGTAGAAAGGGTAGCTACCACCCAAATTTATTTTACAACCATAAATGGCATTTTATTCTTTATGCTAGCTTTATAAAATGTGTGATATTTGTTTAGCTTGCATTAAGATGACATCTTTTTCCTAGTTTCTTCCTAATGGTATGGCCTGATGATGATTAGACTCTTAGGAAAAAATAAATCTTCTACCAAATTAATCAACTCAAAATTAAAAATAAACAACTCATAACCTCACTTAAAGCCTAAGCTAAAAATCAAGATAAAAGAATTAGAAACCCCTTAGTTGGATGAGTATTTCTTTTATAATATCATGCATAAAAGCATATTATTTTCACTCTTGATTGGAGGGCTTCCACCTTTGCCAGAGAAACTTGGCTTGACCTTTAAGAGCCATGGTGGAAACACATCTCATCCCTTCTCACTCATTTTGGCCCGTAATCTTATTTCTCATTCATTAGGCATATGAATCCTATTAGGCTGAGTCAAAAATGATCGTCTAAAAATGAAAATAAAATGTAATTTGAATTGTACTAGATCAAGGTCATTTTTCATGTCTTTGCATGATCTAGTCTCTTAGGGAGTGAGTTTAAGGACTTAATCTCTTTCTAAATAAATAATAGCCTAACTATCTTGCATAAAGCATATGACTTGCCTACATAAATTTAAAATTGTAGGGAGGGTTAGTTGGTGGCCACACCTAGGTGGTTGTAAGTCCAAGGGTGATTTGTCCTCTCTTGTGGAGGCAAATCAAATGGCCATTTTCTCTTTAGATTTAGGTTGTGCTTTTGGCCTTCGCCAAAGCTCCATAGATTTAGATTCTAAGGTTGCTTCTCCCTTCTATGGACCATAAGTATAAATCCTCACCTCTTAGGCATTTCCATAATCTTGTGTTATGGAATCATAAGCCCTAAATTTCTAATGAAAATTTTAACTCAAACAAATTAAATCAATCTCAAAAATGTAAAGCCCAACCATAGGATAGTTTGAGATGCTTGCTAGGTTTCCTAGCATTATGAGCATCTCCTACTTATCTTCATTTAGCTTCGATAATAACTCCCTCTCTTTAATCAATCCCATTTGATCTTCCAAAATAAACTAATTGATTGATAGTCCTACCTATTGAAATCTTTGGAGATAACAATCATTTACCTTAATCGAGAGTATTCTTAAAGAATCTCCTTCTTTAAGAAGTAATTAACTATGAGGGTTTTTCCCTATCAGAAACTTAACAAACCTAGTTTAAAATAAACCCTGCTTTACTTTTCCATATAAAGTAGGAGAAGAATCTCTGGCACATGTGCAGACCCATTGTCCTTAGGAGTCCTTATTGAGGTTATTCGGTTCATTGTAGGGTGGTGACTTCTATCTTTCAAGATAGTACACCTCTCCTTAATGTCACACCTGATCACCTAAATAAGAACATCTGCGGATCTACGTGGTGTCCAAATGCATAAAAAGAAAGTATATTTCTATCTTCATTTTATCTCGCATAGAGTGAAGATGGAAGTATACATTATTTCTTTTAGAAATGAAAATTTTCCCCATAGCACATATGACATCTTTTTACATGATTGATATAATCTTTAACCATTGATGGCCAGTAATATCCCATTCTTTTGATTTTGAAAACTATTATGGGACTGATTGGTGTGTGCCATAGAGTCCTTAGTGAATTTCAAAATTACTTTGTTGGCTTCTTCTATTCTCAAACATTATAGCCACATTTACTCGAAGGATCTACGATAAATGGTATTGCCAACATAAGCATATAGTCAAAGCATTTTCTCGAGTTATGTATCCATTGACATGTTGCTTTGTAGCTTGCCTTCCTTAAAGTAATCGATGAAGGGTTGTCTCCAATCTTCCTTCTCTTTTATCGTAAGGATTTGATTTTGTGGCTTTGGAGTTTCCTCAAGTTGAACTCTTTCCTCTTGAATAATTCGAGGCTTTGTCTTGATGACTTTGAGAAATGATTTATAAGGGAGTGTGAGGAGCAATGTGAGCTGCATCCTACTGATTTACTTTTGATGACCCTCTTACAGTGAGGATTTCAGGTTTACTAGCGCTAGGACACGATGAGTGCAGATGCTAATTAGCATGTAGTCATCGTCATTCATACTTTTGTAACTATCATAGCTAAACATTATGCTTTTCTATTCTTAGCTCAGGAGACTCAAGTCATAATGACATTTGGGATTTGCTTCATAAGCTCGAGAACTTGCTTGTGGTAGTGAGCCAATTCATGCTTGTTGATTTTGCAAAGGCCCAACACTTCATTAATGACGAGCTGAGAATCGCCATAAACTTGCAGATTCTAGACTCCCATAGAAATAGGTTCCTTTTGACTTGCCACCAACACATTCTATTTTGCTTCATTGTTGGTTCGTGGTTGAGTAAGTCTATAGGAGTGACTCATTATATCACCCTCTGGCGTGATCAAGATGAGATTGATGCCATCTCAAGCTTTTGGGAAGTTTGAGTGTTGAGTGTACTTGATAGATGAAGCTCCATCAAAATATAGTTCCCATATTTCTTGCTTTTATTTTTCATATATATGCATGATCTACTCATTAGGAAGATCATTATTAAGTGATGAATATGTTGAGATGGGATGTGCAGAAAGGAAATCTGCTAGCATTTGCCCCTTCACCTCTTTTTGGGGAACATATCTAATATAAAATTATAGCATAAGGACAAACCATTGTGTCAAGAGACCTGTTAATGTTGGTCTTGTCATTAAGACTTCAACAGATCGATCCTTGAGATGAGAGTAATTTTATAAGGTAGCATGTAATGGCATAGCTTTTGAATAACAAAGATTAATGCCAAATAATGCTTCTTAATTGAAGAATAATACATTTATGCTCCTATTAATCTTTGACTAATGTAGTATAGAGCATTTTGAAAATCTTCATTATGTTGCACCAACAGAGCACCAAGGGATTCTTTCAGTGTTGATATGTACAAGATGAGAGGCTTTCCTGGGATTGGTACAAGAATGGGTATATTCAATAGATATAACTTGATACTATTGAAAGCCTCTTGATATTCTTTGTCCCATTTAAAATGAGTGTCTTCTTCATCAGTTTTACAAAAGGTTGACATCTGCCTAACATATTTGATATAAATATTCTGATAAATGCAAGATGTCCCTATATAGAACGGAGTTGGCAAAGGCTCCTTAGAGGAGGCATTTCAACTATTACCTTGATTTTGTTGGGATTGATTTCAATCCCTCTACATTGCACAACATATCTAAGGAATTTCCCTGAGGAGTCCCCAAAGGAGCACTTAAGAGGATTCATCTTGAGATCATATTTTTAGGTTCTTTCAAAGATGATCCTTAAGTCATCAAGGTGGTCTTTGCAAGATATACTCTTGACAATGAGGTAATCAATGTAGCATTGTACTTTATGATGGATCAACTCATCGAAGATCCATGTTATAGCCCTTTGGTATGTAGCTCCAGTAGTCTTCAAGCCAAGGGCATGGTTGTATAGCAGTATATACCGATTGGATTCTGAATGAGGTATGCTTCTTATCTTTAGGAGCCATTTTGATTTGATTGTATCCTAAAAATCTGTCCATAAATGAGAAAATATCGGAATTGAAGTGTTATCCACTAACAGTTCTGATACATAGAGAGGAAAGTCATCCTTTGGGTAGGATTTATTTAATTCTCAAGTCGATATAAATATAAATATGACCATTCTTCTTTTTCACGGGACTATATTAGCTATCTAGTTGATGACCTCAATTTTGGATTGAGTTCTCAACCTCCTCATCTTAGACCTAAGAACCTTCTAGATTGTTGACCTCATTTTTAGGATGAGCTCCCAATCCCTCCATCTTAGACATAGGACTTCTCTTAGACACTAAGAGTCTCCTTAGTCTTAAGACACTTCTAATGATTAGGTGGACATTCAACCTAACCCTAGAGACTTAGAAGAGTTAGCTATAGCAAAAGGTCATGCCTACCCTATAGCTTGAACTAAATCGTCACTTCCTTCTTTCAGAGTCAAACTCCAAATCAAATCAACATGAAAACTTAAATCAATTCCAACTTAATTGATTTTTCCAAACTCAAATCAATTCCAAATGATTGAAGCTTATGATTGAAATTCCAAATTTCAAAAATCTTTCCTAAGTCACTTTGATTCTATCTTATGGACTTAGCCTAAATCAAATCAAATCAATTCAAATTCAAGAAATTTTCTCATAACCCATTTATATTCTCATGTATATTCACAAATATAAATGAAATATAAATTCAAATATCCAAAAATAAATTCAAAATTCAAATCCAACCTAAGCCTTTCAAGTCAAATTCTTGAACTTAGCCAAATCAAATTTAAATCAAGCTAAACTCTTGATTTTTCTTCATGATTCAATCAATCTTTCAATCATGAATCCAAATATAAATACTAACTTTAATCACCAATCTAAAAATAAATTCAAAATTTAAATCCAAATTCAACCCAAATCCAACCTAAGCCTTTCAAGTCAAATCTTGAACTTAGCTAAATCAAATTCAAATCAAGCCAAACTCTTGATTTTTCTTCATGATTCAATCAATCCTTCAATCATGAATCCAAATATTAATACAAACTTTAATCATCAATCCAAAAATTAATTCAAAACTCAAATTGAAATTCAAAAATCAACCTAAGCCTTTCAAATCAAATTGAACTTAGCCAAATCAAATTCAAATCAAGCCAAACTCTTGACTTCATGATTGCAATCCTTCAATCATGAATCAAATATAAACATAAACTTCAATCATCAAACCAAACTAAATTCAAAAATCAAACCCAAATCAAACTCATGTTCATTTGAATTTAAAATTGTCAAATGAATCAAAACCCATTTGACTCAATCATGGATTTATATTTCAATCATAAGTCATATGTGAGTTCAAGCCAAACTTTATTCAAGCCTTGATCAAATTTTGACCCACTTTCACTTGACCCAAAGTGACCTAAAACCCTTTGAGCCAAATTCTAATTCTACCCAAATTTCTTTGAACTACGACCCAAGCCTCACATTGTGAGCAACAATCATCATGAGATGATCAATCCCTCAAATTAGATCAAACCAAGTCAAACCTAAGGGTTGACCAAGTTAACACTTAGCCAAAATAAAAACTAAACTAGCCAAAATTCACCATAGGCCAGATTGATTGAAACCATTGATCGAAACTCATTCATGATCAATGGTTGAACTTGACCAAGTCATCATTTGAGCCTAACCTAGCCCAATTGGCCACTTGACCCAGTTGACCCAACTTGACCTAAAAAGTCAAAATGTGTCAAAACTTTATCTAAGCCAAATTGATTGAAACCAATGGGTCAAGTTCATTCAAATCACTTGTTGAACTTGACCAAAGCCTCAATTGACCTAGCCCAATTGACCTTGAACCTTGACTAAAGGTCAAATTGAGCCAAATCAAATTAAACCAAAAGATTGGAAACAAAGATACCAATCCATTTCATATGACCAATGAAACCTAAGACCCAACCATAAATAGGTCAAATGGGTCAAATTGGTCAACTTGACCCATTTGACCTAAATGAAATCAAATGAACCAAATCAAATACAAATCAAATTGAACCAAACCAATGATACGAAAATATTTCAAATGGTCATATGAACTTGACCCAACCCTTGGTTTGACCCAATTTGACCAATTGGTCAAATTGACCCAAGTTGACTCATTTTGACCTAAATGGGTCAACATGAGCCAAATCATATCAAATTAATCTGAAACTTGGTAACCCATTTTTCAATCATACCAAACATCAAATTAAATCAAGCCAAATGACCATTTTACCCTAGGTCAAGGGTAACCTAAAATTCACTTGGAATTTGGTCAATCCTTCTCACATAACACCCCTTAGTGGACCAAGTGGACACTAATGATGGTGCACATGACCCAATGGGTTTGGGTCAATAAACCCAAGTCAAACCCACCACTCCTCCATTTAAGCACATGACACTTCTCCACACCTTCAAAAAAATGACCATGCAAGCCCTAAACTAACAAACTCATCCAATGGCAATTGATCAAAATGGCAAGGGAAGCATTCGATCCTCTGGGAGATATACTCCCCTAATTTCATTTTTGGTTTCTCATACTCAGATTGAGCAGGAACTGAGCAAGCATTTGCAAGTCTCCCAAGCTTCCTAGAAATTTCATTCTCTTGATTTTTCAAATCAAAATAGAGGTTGGAAATTCAACTTTCTCATTACTCAATATCAACTCAATTCCTCTTGCAAGCATGGAGGATCAAGTTCATCAAACTTCTTCCAAGCTTCAAAGGCAAGGAGGTGGGATCAGACCAAATCATTTGAAGGTGACTTTGGCCATGGAAGATCTACTCAATCTCAAAGCCTCAAACTTTCAGCTTCATCTCCACTAGACAAGCTACCAATTGGAGCACCGGTGATAGCCTTCGGTGAGGTTTGCTTTCAAACTTAGCCTAGAATAGGAAGTGTGTGATCCTTTGTGAAGGAAATTTTGACCCTATGAAAAATTGACCTTTAGATCTTCTTCTGCTTGCTCTTAGATGTTGTGGGTTGAGTTTGAGCTCAATCGAGCTCAATCGAGCTCGGATCACAAGGGGCGATCTCATCTGGAGGGCCTCGGGAAGGATCAGCCATCATCCGCATTTTGGATGGATGTGATCAATTATCATAGGATCCTTAATTAATCCAGAATCATGGGCTCGATCGCCATCGATCCTTGATTGGAATCAGAGAGAAAGCATGTTATGTGACACGCATTGATGTGACAACTTAAATATGAATCATGCACGTGGAAAGCAGTCAATAATTTACATTAGCAATTATTAGTCATATAATTAGGATTTAATTACCTAATCATTAAAACTTCAAAATCATAATCTAGAAATAAAAAATACAAAATAAAATGCATTGTGAAGATAATTCAAAGGGAAATAATCTAAAATTAATCTCAATTGATTTTGAATAGTAATATTTTCTGAATTTATATTTTATTCAGAATATAATTATGTTAATTACTCCCTAATTATCTCATTGATTAATTCCAAACTTCTCATGTGCATTTAGTGGATGACTTTACTCCCTAATTTTCTTGGAATTTATTAATGGTTTAGTAATTGCTTGATTCATTCTAATTACTCTTTAATTAAATGATTAATTAACCTTTAAATAGTGATAAATTTATTAATTAAGTTTGCTAATCACCTTAGAATAGTTAATGTACTTAGAATGAGATTGGGTTCTTTCCCAAATCTTTTCCTAAGTTTATTCATTTTAATTAAAACTTAATTAAATAATTAATCACTTTGTTAAAATATTAATTAATCAAAATTTAAAATCAAATCAATATAATTTAATCAATTCATCTTGGGTAGATGCTTGGGTGTTCAATAACCTAAGTAACTTAAGAAATCAAAATCCAACCCATATGTGGGAAGGGTTATGAAAGTACTTAAATTAAACCCTTTAGCTTAATTAATCATTAATTATGAGCCAATTGCATTAGGCCCCTTTCTTTCCTAGGTGCATTGTTGATTTAAATTCCTTGTGTGGTTTTATGTCATACATTGGCTCATAATTATTTGATTAAATATGTTAAAGTGGTAGGTAAGGGTAATTAATGCACTTAACACCTTAACATAAATAAAATATAAAATCATCTAATGGTTCTAAAATTAAACTAAATAACATACACATGGAATGGGTTAGGACTAGCAAACCTCTCACATTTCTTAAATTCAAATCAAACTCAAACAAAATTAAAATATCTTTAAATAACTTGATTTTACTTTTAATCTTATTTCATAAGGTTGTCTTTAGGAATTAATTATGGTGAATGAATTTACATTCTTTCATCACTTTATTTCTTTCCTAACATGCTAAATGTGTATGTCATATAAAAATCATGCATTCATGCCTTTTAAAAAAATCAAATTAAAATGAAATGTTTCTTTATGTCAAATTGCATGTTTTGGCTAAAGTAAGAATATGAATGGCTATTATCACTATTAAATCTAAAATTATTTTCAAAACTTATAAATCAAATATCATAACTAAAATTATGCTACTTAATTATTTATAAGCTTGCATGAATATAAAATGTGTATGTTTTCTCCTCTCTTTCTTAACATAGTGAATAGATTTGCAAAGTGTATAGTTCATTTGAAAAGAACAACACTTGCTTAAATCCATTCCTATACATTCCTATGTATTTAAGAAGGAATTCCATCACTTTATATAAACAATCAAACCAAAATCAAATAAATATAAACTTTGCATCTTTCTTTTCCATTCATTTCTTTTGTACATGCACATGTATTTAAGAAAAGTGGTATATTAGTCGGACAACCCGGGTTGCGGCTTTAAGTAGCCTAAGTAGGTCTTGTACCTTACACCCTGCTAACAATGGTACTCACTTATGTCTTTTACTTGTAAATGTGCATATGAAAAATGGATAAAAGAATCCTCTTTTCTACTTAATGAAAATCATGCATCAAAATATCAAATTTTCTTAAGTAACACTACTTAGCATTCATCATTAAGGTGTGCTAAACATTTCATTTATGTATAGATATGCTTAGATTCATCCATATGCATGTTATACATGTTGGGAAAGAAATGAAGTGATGTGTGTTTTGTGATAGTATTTTACTTAATCTTAAAATGCCTTTCTTTTGAATAGGTTTGTTTTAGGAAAATCTAAACTTAGGATTAATTAAAACACATAATAAAACATTCACTAAATAAAATCAAATATGAATCTACTTTAGAAATTACTTAGGTAGGGAAGGAAGAGTTTTCTCTTTCCTCTCTTTACAACCTTTAATTAATTAAGTAGGATTTAAACCAAACAAAATCATCAATAAAAAAAAACAACTAAATAATTTAAATGAAACCACCCTCTAAGTTGAACATTTTCATACTTAGAAAATCTAAACCTTAAATTCATAACTAAACATACCACACAAATCTTTTAAAGCACACACATTAGACTAAGTCACCATTTCAAGCTTTAGGTTAGGGTGGTGCATGGTTTGAAGTTTGCTTTTATTTTGTGATGTATTATTTCTAGTATGGATATTGGGGTGAATGTGAATAGAATGAATGGTAGGGCGATCTTAGTCTAACCATTATCTTTTGTAGGGGATTGTGTTTAAGGGGCGTTGTGATAAAAATATAAATGCTTTTGTTGTGCAGGAGCTTATAACCCTAAGCATAATCCAACAGGCCAGGTGGACTTAATTACCCATGTGTGGGGTGCTAAGTCCAATATACATGCTTGGGATTTGTATGGTTTGTTTAGCTAGTCTCTATTTTGTAGGTGTTAGTTAGATTTACTTTTAATTTTTTGTAATTAGGATTTTGGAATGAATTGTTATGGGGATTAGGATGAACATTGGTCATAAGATTCATCTTATGTACCATGTGAAGCCTTTAGACAACCACCTTCCAACCATCAAAAGAAGAAGAAGAAGAAGAAAGAAGAAGAAGAAGAAGACCCCATAACATGAATTTCTTAATTGATTGTAAATTAATTCATTTGTAATCAGGTTGTATAAGGGTAGAGCTCATTTACCCAATTTTTTGGGTTTGTCTGGTGGTGCAGACCATAAATGGCCTTTTATTCTTTTGTGCTTTATAAATTGATTTGATGTTTTGTTTAGCTTGTGCATTAAGATGGCATGTTTAGTTTCTTCCTTGCTTTGATGTATGGCTGATGATTAGGCTCTTAGGAAAAAATAAATCTTCTACCAAATTAATCAACTCAAAATTAAAATAAACAACTCATAACCTCACCTAAAGCTTAGTTAAAAAAAGATAAAAAAATTAGCAACCTTAGTTTGGATGAATATTTCTTTCTAACATCATGCATAAAAGTATATTATTTCACTCTTGATTGGAGGGCTTCCACCTTTGGAGAACTTGGCTTGACCTTTGAGCCATGGTGGAAACACCTCCTTCTCTAATTTTGGCCCATAATCTTATTTCTCATGCATTAGGCATATGAATCCTTTAATGAGTCAAATTGATTGTCCAAAATAAAATAAAATGTAATATGTTTTACATTAGATTTAGGTCATTTTCATGCCTTACATGATCTAGTCTCTTAGAGTGAGTTTAAGGACTTAGTCTCTTTCTAAATAAATAATTCTTCTATCTTGCATAAAGCATATGAGTTACCAACATGATTTTAAAATGGTAAGAGGAGTTAATTGGTAGCCACCCCCAAGCGGTTGTAAGTCCAAGCAGTCAGGTGGTTTGTCCTCTCTTGTGGAGGCAAACCAAATACCCATTTTTGCCTTAGATTTAGGTCGTGCTTTTGGCCTCAAAGCTCTCTAGATTTAGGTTAGAGGTTGCTTCTCTTCCTAGCATAAATCCTCACCTCTTAGGCATTTCATAACCTTGTATTGTAGAATTATAAGCCTAAACTTCTAATAAAATTCAACTCAAATAAATAATTCAATTTCAAAATGTAAAGCAACCATAGGATAGTTTGGGATGTTTACTAGGCTTCCTAGTATCTTAAGCATCCCCTACTTATCTTCATTTGGCTTGATAAGAACTCCCTCTCTTGATCAATCCCACTTGATTTCTAAAAATAAACTAATCGATTGATAGTCTTTCAAATCTTTGGAGACAATCATTTACCTTAATCGAGTATTCTAAAGAATCTCATTCCTTAGGATGTAATTAACTATGGGGCTTGCCTCCTTAGAGAACTTAAAAGATTTAAAATAAACCCTACTTTACTTTTCCATGTAAAGTAGGGAAGAATCTATATATGTGACTCATGTCCTTAGGAGTCCTTATTAGGTGATTAGGTCCATTGTAGGGTGGTGACTTCTATCTTTAGATAGTACACCTCTCCTTGTCGATCACCCTAATAACATCTGGATCTACGTGGTGTCCAAATGCATAAGAGTATATTTCTATCCTCATTTTATTCCATATAGATTGAAGATCGAAGTATACATCTTAGAAAGTTTTATAAATTTTTCATCATAGATTTTTTTGGTGACTCCGTTGGGGATAGTTCCTCTCTCCATCTTTGGTAAATGATCATTGTCTCCAAGTATCGATAGTGGGTTTGTACTTTTGTATGAATCCAAGACTATCTTTCTCTCCATTGACACTTAGCTTTCATCCTTAAGGTAAGCTAGCCCACATCTTTAGGTTTTAGGACCTCACCCCGTTTTAGTCTTAAAACCCCCGTTGGATTCCCAATGGGTGAAAATAAAATTTAATAAAAAAGAATTTTAAAGACTTCCTCCTTACCATTTTATGGTAAGGAAAGGTTCATTCTAAAATAATAAAATAAAAATAAATCCTTCATAAAAATCATGCTTTTCAAAAAGCACTCTTTCAAAATGCACATAATAAAATATTTTGCACAAAAAGTTTCCTAAATCACGTCCATTTAACAATCTTCATGATTGTTATATGTAGGATCATCTTTACAAAAATAAGATTCCAACAATCACATTTTCTTTCACTCAATTCATTTTGGTGAAGACCTCATTTTCAAAAATAAAATTCCAACAATTATGTTTTCAAAAGCATAAAATTTGAAGATGGGCCTTTCCATTCAATACATCTAAATGTGTTGAATGGATATTACATCTTCAAGCAAAATCACAACTTTGAAATTCACTCACATTCCACATGTGTTAGGTTAATTCATATTTTCAAAAGCACATATGAAACCTCTCCATTCAATATACCCATTTATTGAATGGGTTTCATTCAATCAAAATCAAAATAAACTTTTGAAAAGCACATACAAATATCTACATTCAATATGCCCAAATTTATTGAATGGAAATTTTATTTCCAAATAAAGTAACATTAATTTGAAATGCCACTTAACATATTCCATATATGATTAGGTTGGGATTTCCTCTTTCAAAAAGCAATAATCACACACAAAAATACGTCCTTGGAAAATGAAAAATAATTGACTTCCATATTACATACCCAAATTTTGTTAAATGAAAATATTTCTTTTCAAAATAAACAAAATTTTTCAAAAAAACATTTGGAACTTCATTGTAGCATATCCCATTTACTAAAGTGAAGTCTCCCTTTTCAAAACACAAAAGTTTGAAACACATTTTTGGAATTTCATTTAGTATACTCAAATTTGCTAAGTGAAATCTCCATTCCATAAAATTTTCAAAACACATTTGGAACTTCATTCTAGCATACCCCATTTGCTAAAGTGAAGTCTCCCTTTTCAAAATCAAAATAAAGAAACACTTTTGGGAACTTCATTTAGCATACCATATTTGCTAGAATAAAGTCTCCATTTTTCTAAACAAAATCAAAACACAAAAATTTTAAACACATTTTGGAATTTCATTTTAGCATACTCAAATTTGCTAAGTGAAATTTCCATTTCATAAAATTAAATAAATACATTGGAACTCATTTTAGCATACCATATTTGCTAATGTGAAGTCTCCATTTTCAATCAAAATCAAAAGAAACACATTAGGTCTCCCTTAGCATACTTAAATTTGCTACGGATCCTACTTTTCAAAATCAAATTAAAATCAAAATGAACACATTAAAATTTTCTTAGCATACTCAAATTTGCTAAGAGTCCTATTCCCAAAACAAAACACACATGGATTTCCCCATTTAGCATACCCAAATTTGCTAAATGAGGACTCTATTTTTTCAAATCACAAATGTTTCTCAAAACAAAATAAAGAAAGAAAGAAAAAAGAAGAAATTATTTTCAAACATCTCACTTAGCATACCCAAATTTGCTAAGTGAGTAGATTCCAAAAATCTCAAATCAAAAATCAAATTGACCCTTTACTTTAATGTACCCAAATTTGTTAAATAAACGGTCCTAAAAATCAAAGTTAAAATTTAAATATGAACCTATGGAAGCATCTCTTCAAAAATATTTGAACCCATTTTCAACATATCCAAATTTGTTGAAAGTGGATTCTACTCCCAAAAAATTCCTCTTTTCAATCTCAAAATCTCTAAATCATTTGAGCAACACTTTCAAGATGTTGAGTATGGGTTCAAATTCTAAATTCAAATTTAAAATAAATCATTTAAGTTTATTTTCAATATTGCGGACTCTCGTTTGACAATTTTAGTTTGATCTAGTTCAATTTTTGGTTGATAAATGGTAGTGAAGTATGTTTCACGTTTCCCCATGGGATGGACTTGACCACGGATCGCCGACCTTCCCTCGATGCCCATCTCATCCACTATGAATGAGGTTTTGAGGTGAGGATTACATGAGGGCATTCCCCTCAAATGGTGGAAACGGTGAGTAGAAGGCATTCATTATTGACATGCCATCGATTCGATATTCCCTCTTGAAGAGGAAGGTGGTGGTTCTATGTAGCCGGTCATTTCGTGGTTGCACCCATTTATTTCCTGTTGCCAGTTAGAGGCTAGCACTCATTAGCACCTCAAGGGAAGGCTCCCGATCCCAGGATTGTCTACTTTTGAGGTTGGGTCTAGCTCTTACTCGCTTACCCACCAAGACAAGAGGAGGCATGATAAAGTGATACCATACACATCACTAGGGAGATGGAAGCAGTATTAGGAGGTTGCCCACTTTGGTTTTCAGTTATGAACCCATTCCATCCTCTCTAAGTCGGGAGGATGCGGAGGATCTCTTCTTCACCTCCACTAGCGGTTGATTTATCCTCAATCAGGGAGGTCATATCTTTCGTTTTCTATGCGGGTTGGGACCTACGGATGATCGGGGCAATTTGATTTGAGATATGTTATCCCCATAATGTGGGGAAGCATCTTCGATAGGAGAGGGCCAGGGTGGCCCATACCTCAATTCATATCACTAGCCGGGAGAGGAGGTTTAGTGGTCGGTAGCCTCACATTGATTTTCCTTATCGGCATGCCGCATGATCACAACAATATTCTACTTGGGGACTACCCATCACGGAGGAGAGTCCGAGAGTGGTGGTGCCTCCACCACCACTCTACCCATCATCTCGTTCCATATTTTCATCTCAATTTTTCAAAGGCCATGAAGGCACATCGGGAGAAGAGGACCCGTTGGTGATCCGACTATGGCCAAGATCCCATCATCTACATTCTACTATGGTGAGGTGAGCTCTCTGCTCCCCTAGTTGTGGTGTGGAAAAGATGGCGACCTCAAGCATAGTGGTTGTCCCTTCACCACCACACCACCATACATAGAGATGGTTCTGTAATTGCAAGAGAAGGTGAGCTACCCATTTATGATGATAGATCCTCCTAGAGTGTCACCCCATACTGAGTTAGTGACATTCAGTGTATTTCTTCCAGATAGCCCTCAGGGGTTGATTCCGGGTAGAGGGGAGGTCTGCCTAGTACATGATGGATCCCACCAGTTACCAAAGTCATTTGTGCATTGATAGATCATTCTCTATATGATATAGTAGCTCATTATTTCATGGAGAAGAAAAAGATCCTAGGATATGATTGGTCTGATGAGGAGAAGATTAGCTTTGATCCCAATGAAGATGATTTGTTAGGAGACTCAACAGGGGTTTGCATGGTAGATACTAGGGGATCCCTCCTTAGAGAGCAGCAGACTATGGAAGGAGTTGAGGCTGAGCAAAAAGACATAGCCCACTCGACCCAACACCTCATAGCATAGATAAAGTAGATGAATGAAAATATGAATAGGATGGAGAAGAGGCTTGAGGATCTGTTAGCAGCTATCTTAGCATTGTAGAACTAAGCCAGTTCATCCCTATAGTGAGACTAGTCGGCCGAGTTGGTGCATGTCTTGGACCCGACCAAGACTTTACCTCCAGAGTAGGTAGCACCATGTATAGGAAGGTAGTGGATAGTACCTCCATACAGGGAAAATATATCAAGTATATGGTTGAGCAGCAGGTAAAGAAAGTGTTGGCTCAAGCCCAAGGAGGATCATCAGTTCCAAAGGGTATATCCTACTCGGAGGAATTTAATGCAATCCAGTATTCTAAGGGTTTTGTGCCACCTTCCTTCAAGAGTTTTGATGGCAGTGGGGCAGGAAGCACATTTGTGCATTTGGGCTAGTTGCAATGTCGATGGCGTGGCGCTTTACTCTTTATCTCTTCATTAGTAGCTTAGTAGGGATAGCTTTGAATGGTATGCTAAATTTCCAATAGTTAAAGACTTTTTGTTGAGTTGGAGCAACTCTTTATCAAGAGGTTTCTTTGGAGCTCAACAAAGGTCTCTTGGCGATCTCATTGGCTCAATAAAATCTTGGTGAGTCCTCATTGATTATTCTCGGCATAATTTGAGTATGAAATGCAAACCACACTATGAATATGCATGAGATTCTTAAGAATATCCATGGCTCTGTCGCCTTCATGCTCAAAGGTTTCACCATCAAAATCTTTGAGAAATTAATCAACAAGGTGGCTAGCTTGCAAGGAGAAGCCAAATAGTTGCCTTCTCCATATCTATCAACAAAGCCAAAGCTGCTGAAGATATATGAGAAGAAGCCCAGGGTTGTGATAGTAGTGGATAAGGGGAAACATCTAGCCAGATAGTAGTTTGAGAGACCTTGTGCTCCATAGCTATCACTTCCACCTCCTCTACCACCAGGAGGCGACCCTACCTCATAGCCTCCATGGTCACACCACCTCCTCTCACCACATCATTGAGTGGTACACATACCCACTGGCTATGGTCCACCTACTTTTTGGATAAACTTAACAAGCCTTATTCATTTAAGAGGGTGTCAGAAGATCTTTAAGAATCTCTTAAAGAAGCTCACTACCCAAACCTAGGAGAGGAAGTGGGCAAAAGCCATGATCCTTTTGCCCCTACATATGCTAAGTCATGTTTTGGAAGATTGCTTCACATTTAAGGATTTCCTTGAACATAGCTTCAAGACCGGTGTTATTTTCATCCCGAAGGAATACCTTGTGGAACGACCATCCAGTTCCATTAGGATAATCCTTGGGGATACTTGTGATTCTTCCAAAACCAAAGAAGGTTGGGATATCTCCTTATCCAAAATCTCTAAGAATATTGTTTCAAAGATTAAGAAGCTTTTCTTGCAGGTGCATGAGTCAGCCCAAACCTATAATATCAAGGAAGGTTTGCAAGTTGCCAGAGCCAACTCAAGGAAAGGGGAGCTCAGCAGTAACAGAGTGCCGCCCGATAGCACGAGTCCAACCTCAGTCCATCATTACTACCACATCTGACTACTACTTTAGCTAGTTCTTCTTCTTCTTTAAGACATCTTGTATTGGATGAGGGCATCAAATCCTCACCCCTCTTACTTTACTTGATTTCTACTTTGTACCTCCTATCAAATCTAAGAAATTGAAGAATAAAGCTAGCGAATTACATGTCACTTGATGGGTTTTTGAATCTATTCTAATAACTCTTCAAGTCTAATAATATATAATAATTTAATCTTCTTTTTTTGATTGAGTTAGATTTTCTACTCAGAATGCTATGGGTTTGCCTCTTGAGATAGACTTGGAATCATCGAGGGTCCCATAGGAGAAGTAGGTGAGCCCGGCGTGCGGTAGAATCTTCCATTACCACAAGAGATCACAGTCAACCTCATAGTGGCAGGTTCTCCTACATCACCTCAAGATAGAGAAATAAGTCATTGGTTTGGGGATCAGCCCCTCACAAGATGCACCCACCCTTGGATATGCTGGAGGATCAGCCCAAGGTGGACTATAATGTCTTCTCAGAAAGTTATCTAAGCTAAGCATATGATGCCCTTATCTTATCCAAAGAGATGAGGGAATCTTGATCACGAGATATCTTAGCTTGGTGGCCTATTGGTGAGGAGGCACATTATTCCGGAAGCTCAGATCACTTTCATAGATGAAGACCTTCTTCTGGGGACATGGAGCACAACATCCCTCATCACAGTTGACATGGGGTGATTTTACAAAGTTCTCATTGATCCAGGTGCATCGGTGAACATTATGAGTCTAAAAACCCTTGCTATCTGAGGATCAACATCTCCATACTCCAAAAAGATCGGATGATGTTGAGGGGATTCAATGAACAAGGTGAGAGGGATTTAGGTTTCATAGTGTTACCTTTGGAGATAGGTGATTGGAAGACTGAAGCCAAGTTTTATATCATTGATTTGAATACTTTGTTCACTACTTTGCTTGACAGGCCTTCGATACATCAAAATAAGATAATTACATCCTCCCTCCATCAATGCATCAAGTTTAAGAAGGATGGGATTGAGTACTATGTCAAAGGAGATGAAAAGCCATTTTCGGGTTAGATTTGAGATATATGAGGATACGACCTACTATCTTCCTCAAAACACCCTTGCTTATGAACTTGGACAAAATTCAAACTCAAAAGAAAAAGATAATGAAGAAAAAGAAAAAACAAAGAAAAAGAAAAGAAAAATAAAAATCTAAGTGAACAAGAAAGGGGAATTGAAGAAGAAATAGAGCGCATATCACATTCCATACATTTATATGGACATGTGGGATGACTTGACCTCCACCGAGGAGGCGAGGCGGTAGAAATGGGTTAGAAAGACGGTTGGCCATCGAAATAGGGGTTATGTTCAGTTCATAGGAGTACCCTACTATTCACATAGACTTGGAATCGCTCGGAGGATGAGTCTAATGTGATTAGTATACCAACCCCTCTTGGGTTTCATTGGAGGTGACACTCTGGCAGATAGAGAAGAGGCCTAGATGAAGCAAAGTATTCAAATTAGATGTATATAAAACTATCAGGCAGTAGTTGAGAACCTTAGCTCTAACCTCACTTTCACCTCAATAAGTTGAAGGTTTGGTAGTTATGGATGTCCCTAAGTCTTCCAGTGATATGAAGCCAAAGAGATTCTTTTTAGGATCATCCTCCTCAAGTCTTGAAGTTGATGTAGAACTTGAGAAGAATTCATACAAAGAATTAATGGAATTACCATTTGAATTTTACTCGCCTTGTGTTCATAATCTTATATAGAAAGGTTTGGTTCCTCATACATGGTCAAGCACAGTTGAGTATTTTGAAAAGCTATGGAACAATGAACAATCAAAAGCCTAGGATTTATGATTGATTCAATGATGATGATTCTTGCTTAGTTGTTACCAATCATTTGAGTCGATATTCTTTTCACACCTAACTAACTCTTATGAGGATGTGTGTTTAGAAACCTCAGATGATTCAGATGATCTCCAGATCGAAGATGCACCTCCAGAATTTGAAGAGGAGAATCATCCAATAATTGACAAGCTTAAAAAAATCAACCTCGGGATAGAAGAAAATCCACACCTGACATACATCAGTTTATTGCTGAATGAAGAAGAAATTAATGACTTAGTTAGGCTATTGTCTGAGTTTAAGGACTACTTTGCATGGAGTTATGAAGAAATGCCCAGATTATCTCTTGATGTAGTCATAGCTAGCAATAGATCCTAGCTAACCCCCAAGCAAGCTCCTAGATGCGATTAGAAATTGAACAAGAAGTCATTTAGAAGTCAAGGATCGATCTTTGGTTTCATCGGAAGAAAAATACCAGTTGCTTGTCATCTACCAATTAAGAAGAAGAATGGCCAAATTTGCATGTGCATGATTTGAGGACTTAAATAAGGCATGTCCTAAGGATGAGTTTCCTCTTCTATACCAATTAATGGTGGACATCACCTCATCTCATGTAGTATTCTTCTTCATGGATGGGTCATTTATAACCAAATTAAGATGTCCCTTGATGATGAAAGAAGCACTAGTTTTTGAACCCTGAGTAGAATATATTGTTATAAGGTCATGTCTTTTGCCCATAAAAATGCTGGTTCTACATACCAATGGGCCATGACTCAGATCTTCAATGAACTCATCCATCATCAGGTTGAGTGCTACGTTGATGATCTAGTAGTCAAAAGTAGAGAAAAGGAAGACCATCTCTTTGACTTGAGAGTAGTTTTCAAATGGTTAAGATAATATAACCTCAAAATGAATCCCAGTATGCATTGGGTAGCTTCGAAATTCCTTATTTGTTGTTCAACAGGGAATAGAAATAGATCGAGAAAAGATCAAAGCTATCTTAGAAATGCCACCTCTAAGAGTTTAACTCAACTCAGATCTTTCAAGGATGGTTGGCATATCTAAGATGCTTTATTTCAACCTATCGAGATGCAAGCCATTCTCAGCAATCAAAAAGGATGCCAAGTTCAAGTGGGATGATAAGTGTCATGCCTTTGAAGATATCAAGTGTATTTGGTGAAGCCCGGTTCTAAGCCCCTATCTGCACCACTCATCCTCTACTGCCGCATTGGATGACACTCTCGGCTCTGTTGGCCCAAGACAATGACCAAGGAAAGGAGAGTACTCTCTACTACCTCAACCATCATATGATTCTTGCTGAAGTGAACTATCCACCTATTGAGAAATATTCCCTAGCTTTGATCTTTGCCTCCCAAAAGCTACGACACTATATGCTTTCTCATAAGGTGAACTTGAATTCTAGAACCAATCCGTATCTCATGACACCAATGCTATCATTTGGCATGATGGTCCATGATTCTCTAGTAATTTTCACATTTTTACCCTCCGTGCGGTAAAAGGACAAGCACTAGTGGATTTCTTAGTAGCACACCAACTTTTTGCTGATTCTCCACTTAGTGAAGATCTCCCTGATGAACAAATCATGAACTTAGGGGAGGTTGACAACCATCGATGGGAGATGTATTTTGATGGTGTAGCTTCTTTTCATATAGGGGAAGCACCACGATCTACTCTTCTTAGGCGGTAGGAATAGTTCTCTTAACTCCATGATGTGATGAGATTCTCATACTATCTTTCTAAATCATGCACCAAAGGCGAGTATGAGGCTTTGATTGCCAGTCTGGAGTTAGCCATCACAGTTTGTGTCAAGAATCAACATCTTTGGGGATTCTCAGTTCATCAACGAGATTGCTAGGTCCTATAAGGTTCTCAAACCCAAGCTTCATCATTACCATGAGAATACCATGAAGCTATTGGCCCAAATCCCTGAAGTCACCATCTACAAGGTTCCCCGAGCAGAGAACACAGTAGCAGATGCTTTGGCCAAACTTGCCAAAGAATTGGCATGTCCGGAAGATGAGTTCATTTCGATAAGGGTCCACAATAGATAAGTCTTATTTCTTATTGATGATGAACTCATCAAGAGACTTTATCTTGAAGGGGAGGTTATCGTTGCTTCTAAGGACAAGGAGTTGAATTGAAGGCAACCGTTCATAGACTTTTTGAACACTGGCAAACTACATCAAGAAAAGTCATAAGCCCATCTGGTGAAACAGAGATCTCTCTCTTATGCTCTTGTTGATGGCACCCTGTACTGATAGTCCTTTGATCAGATGTGGTTACATTGTTTAGATAAACATGAAGCCCGTGGCATTATAACTGGGGTACATTCAGGTCTATGTGGAGTGCATCAATCCAATTCGAAGATGATGACAAAGATTAAGAGACTAAGATACTACTGGCCTTCGATGATTACAGATTGCATGGATGTCACTAGGAGATGCCATCAGTGTCAGGTACATGCTATCATCTTACATCAACCACCCAACATTCTACACCCTACACTGGCCTCATGGCCATCCGAGTGTTGGGATACCAATATTGTAGGTCTGATCGATCATCCTTCTTCTAAGGGTCATCGGTTCATTCTAGCTGCAACCGACTACTTTTTCAAGTGGGCCGAGGCAATCCCACTTAGAGAGGTTACAACTCAGCATGTGCTTTAATTTTTTAGAAACCATATCGTATATAGGTTATGGGTGCCTTGATGAACTATATTTGATAATGGTATTGCATTCAAAATCAATAAGATCAATAGCTTTGCTAGAAGACTTCGTATAGATTGGAGATACTCCACCACCTACTACCCCAGGGCAAATGGTTTAGCAATAGCATTCAACAAAACTCTCATCCAAATATTAAAGAAGATTCTTGATGACAATAAGAAAGTAGTAGCGGTTGGTTGAAGCCTTGACTACACCACATATCAAACTCCAACTCAGTCTACCCTATTTTCCTTAGTGTATGGGTCTCAAACCATTCTACCTTTAGAAGTTCAAATCCTATCACTAAGGATAACATTGGGTAGAAAAACCACTATAGAGCAGAATGTAAAGTTGCAATTAGAAGAGTTCAATGGTTTGGAGGAGACTGATGCAGAACCTAGTTGTACAAAGCCAAAATGATTCAAGCTCACAACAAGTGGTCACCTAGGTCTTTTCAAGTAGGAGAGAACTTGTGTTAGTCTAAGGAGACCAATTGTTTCCCATCAAAGATGGGAGGCAAGTTTGAACCCACTTGGGAAGGCCCCATGTCATAGAGAATGCCAAGGAGGATCTTATCATCTTATTGATTGTAAGGGAACACGATGCTTCCAATTAATGGGCTCTATTTGAAGAAATATTACCCATAAAATCATGTTTGAATAATTATCAATAAAAAAAATGATTCCATTTCATCAAAATCTCTCTTCTTTGAAGCATTATTTGTCTTATCGAATCTCCATGATGTGTTTAGGGTAGGTGTAAGAGTCCCCCAATGGCATCCTATCCCTCTTTCACAACACAAACACAAACATAGTCAAACACATTCCCCAGCGCTACTAGATTAGGTGTGAGAGAACCCAAGAGGCATTCTATTTTAATTAGCACAACTAAGTTAGGTATAAAATAACCCCAAGTGGCATCCTTTCTTAGTGGGAATTCCCATTTTCCATTCATGGTACCATTTCATCAAATTCCCCAAGCGTGTTTAAGGTAGGTGTGAGAGAACCCATGAGGTGCTTTATTCCATTTGACATAAGCACAAAAATAAACACATATATTTTATCTCGAGCTATTTTTGATGTGAGTAGCGCTGGGTCACTCATTAGCGCTCTGGTCGTCCATACTCCCTAGTATGTCACCCTAGTGGTCACTTATTTGGAAGATGTGAGTCCCGACGCTTACTTCTTAACTTGACCATTGCAAACTAATGAGTGTCTTGTTAGTTTGGTAGACTTCACTGCCCAGCTAGTAAGCTACCATATGTTAATTTTGTTTAAGAAGATGTGAGTCCTCGAGCTTTCTTCTTGAATTAATCGTCATGATCTATCTAGGTCAAGTATATTTGAGATTTATGACAAGTCACCCAGAGACTCCTTTTCTCTTGAATACATTTGAGTTGATATAAGTTCTCCATTTTCGATGTAGCCCTAGGTCAAATGGAACATCGGCGAAGATAAACTAAGAATCCTTTATATAAGAATGTGAGTCCCCGAGCTTTCTTCCTAGGCTAATTGTTGCAAACTGATAAACACCTTAGGTTGGTTGTTGTTTACTATGCTGATAGAGACATACCCGATGGATACACCACTCTTATTAGATGTGAGTCCCCACACTTTCTTCTTGAGTTGGCCACCAAATACCTATTTGATATATGACTAGCTATATCATCTTCTCCAGGGTTTTGGATTAAGCCCTTAGCGGCCCCTCTCCCTGTGGGCATTCTATTTGGATCACATCCTTCGTGACCCCATTTAGACACTACCGGGTTACTCTTGGATTGGAGTCCCCTTTCTAGTAACCCAGTGGTTGGAGAATTTATTGATGCACAGATTCTGGTTTGGTAAATCAGATAGTCTAGGATGATATAAGCTCCTTCTAAATTTGATCCCTCACAAACCAACATGGTCCATGATAAACAAACTGAATAAACAAACAAATTATTTCTCTTATGGATTAGGAATTCAAGCCCTCAAAGGGCCCCCTTTCCCCAAGCAGGCATCCTATCTTTAGGGCATTGTCGAACTCCCCATAATTGCTACCACGAGTTGAGATAAATCCCTAGGTCGTACTCACTCTGTCACCCCTTAGGTTGTTCAATCTGCAGTCATCTACTTTGGAAGATGTAAGACTATGAGCATTCTTTCTAGCATGATTGTAAACGATGAGCGGGTTGGGTTGATTTGTTGCCAAAAGCAATTGATCACCCGAGTGATCTTTTATAGTGGGAGATATGAGTCCGAGCTTTCTTCCCTTAAATTGATCATTGCAAACTGAAAGGCACTCCTTTGGTTTGATAGTTCTCCCATCGCCCGAGAAGGTACTCCCTTTGGTTTAGTAAATCTGAGATAGGTCTAGGCTAATATAAGCTCCTTCTCAGTGTGATCCATTGTAAACCAACAAAATCTATCAAAATAAATAAATTTAAAATGAAATTACTCTTGACTATCTTTGAGCTGATTTCAGTCCCAGCATTCACTCAATAATTGACCTTATGTTGGGTTTCATTTGCCTTAATAATCACCCTGTTTCCTTATTTGGAAGATGTGAGTCTTTGCTTTTTCTTAACGACCACTACAAATTGGAAGGCATCCCTCTGGTTTGTTAGTCCTACTTCATGGTTGGTAGACTACTCCCTTTGGATTGGTAAATCTGAGATAAGTTTAGGCCTCCATGGCCTCTACTCAGTGCAATCCATCACAAATTGACGGGATCCATCATAATCACAACAAACTAAAAAGTGAAATTAATCTTTGGCTATTTTTGAGCTAATTTAAGTCACCCATCGGCATTCACTCAATTGTCAACCCTGGGTTGGGTTCAATCTGTTTTCTTACCAGTAGATCACCCCAGCAACTAGTCCCTACTTTAGAGGATGTAAGTCTACTATGCTTTCTTCCTAATACAACTGGTGCACACTAAAAGGCATCCCTTTGGTTGGCTAGTCTTATTATGTGGTTAGTAGACTACCCCTTTGGTTAATTGGTATCTCAGGCTCCTATGGTCCATCCACCACTACAGTAAAGATCCAAAATCTAAAAATTTAAAATAAATTCAACCCTCCTCCCTCAGTGGAGTGAAACAAACAAAATAAAAATAATCAATAAATCCAAATCAAAATCTTTTGCTTCTTTGCAGTATTTCTAGTTCCCCTCTAATTCTAATCCTCCGATTTCACAACCCCTCCCTTGTGGATGACTTGAACAAGCCTCCCTAGTAGAGAGTTCACTTTTCTATCTCTAGTGGAGTGAAAATAAACACAATTAAACAAACAACAAATTGAAATAAATTCCACCTCTTCCCAAAACTTATTCAAATCAAATTTCTCTCTCAAACCAAATCAAACCTCTCTCATCCCTTGGGATGACTTCAGTGGAAGGTTCACATACTCTATCATTAGTGGATTCTTCTTCCTCTCTTATGTCCTTGACATAAGTAGAGCCAGCTCTAGATTCCTTCCACACCTCGGGTTAGGGAGTAGACTGTTTCTGTTAGTGCTTGTGATCGTTCAGTGTTGTTGATCATTTCAGTCAACATCAATATATGTGGTGTTCCTTGTCAGTTACACCACACCTATTGGGCACCCATTGTTGACCTCATTTTTGGGATGAGCTCTCAACCCCTCCATCTTAGACATAGAACTCCTCTTAGACTTTAAGAGATCCTTAGTCTTAAGACACATCTAGTGATTAGGTGGACATTCAACCAAGCACTTGAGACTTAGAAGAGTTAGCCATTAGAATAGGTCATGCCTTAGGGGTGTTAGGAAAATTTGCCTACTCTATAGCTTGAACCACATTCCTCACTTCCTTCCTTCAAGTCAAACTCCAAACCAAATCAACATCAAACCTAAATCAATTCCAGATTAATTGAAACCCATGATTGAAATTCCAAGTTAAAAATATTTCCTAAGTCCTTTGATCTTCTGCATTGACTTAGCCTAAATCTAATCTAAATCAATTCAAATTCATAAATTTTTTTCACAACCTATTTATATTCTCATTTATATTCACATATATAAATGAAATATAAATTCAAACCAACCAAACTAAATCCAAAATTCAAATCCAAATCAAAAATCTATCCAAAGTCTTTTGATTCCCTCTTAAGGACTTAGCCTAAATCAATTTCAAATCACTTCAAATTCATAAAACTTTCTCATAACCCATTTATATTTTCATTTATATGCACATATATAAATGAAATATAAATTCAAACAACCAAAACCAACTCCAAAAATCAAACTCAAATTCAATCAAAATCTAACCTAAACCTTTCAAGTAAAAATCTTGAACTTAGCCAAATCAATTTCAAATCAAGCCAAACTCTTGATTTTTCTTCATCATTCAATCAATCCTTCAATCATGAATCCAAATATAAACACAAACTTCAAACATCAAACCAAAACATAATTCAAAAAATCAAACCCAAGTCAAACTCATGTTCAACCTTTTGAACTTGAAATTGTCAAATGAATCAAAACTCATTTGACTTTAAACCACTTGCAAATGGATTTATAATTCAATCATAAGTCCATATTGAGTTCAATCAAACTCAAATTAAGCTTCCATTTGTTCTACTTAGGCTCACTTGACCCAAAGTGACCTAAAGTACCCTTATGAGCCAAATTCTAATCCTAACCAATTGGATTGAACTAAGCCTAAGCTCTCATCATGATCAACAATCATCATGAGATGATCAATCACTCAAATTGGGACAAACCAAGTCATACTTAAGGGTTGACCAAGTCAACCAGCCAAAATGAAACCTAAACTAGCCAAAATCCACCATGCCAAATTGATTGAAACCATTGATCAAAACTCATTCATGATCAATGTTTGAACTTGACCAAGTCAACATTTGAGCCTAGCCAATTGGCCACTTGACCCAAGTTGACCCAACTTGACCTAAAAGTCAAAATATGTCAAAACTTGATCTAAGTCAAATTGATTGAAACCAATGGGTCAAGTTCATTTCCAAAATGATTGTTGAACTTGACCAAAAAATTGGCCAACTAACCTACCCAATTGACCTTGAACCCAACTTGACCTAAAAGATCAAATTGAGCCAAACTTAAATATAAACCAAATTGATTGGAAATAAACATTTCATATGACCAACCAAACATGAACCAACCCATGACCTAATAGGTCAAATGGGTCAATTTGGTCAACTTGACCCATTTGACCTAAATGAACTCAATTGAACCAAAAAAATTATAAACCAAATTGAATCAAACCAAAGCCACCAAAATATTTCAAATGGTCATATGAACTTGACCCAACCCTTAGTTTGCAATTTGACCAATTGGTCTTTGAAGTTGATTATTTTGACCTAAATGGGTCAACATGAATATCAAAACAACTCAAATTCAATGAAACTTGGCCTAACCCATTTTTCAATCATACCAAACATATTCAAATTGAAACCCAAGCCAAATGATCATAAATTTTGGCCAAATTCACTTGGAACTTGGTCAAATCCTCTTCATGACCACTTGACACCCTCCTAGTGGACCAAGTGGTCACTAATGAGTGTGGTGCTCCTAACCCAATGGGTTTGGGTCAGCCCAACCTAGCCTAAGGTCAAAATCGACCACTTGTTTGAACATGGCCACATAGGAATCATTCCTCCACCCATTTCAAGCACATGGCACTCTTCCACTACCTCCCTCTAGCCAAACCGAATACAATGACACATCAAACGAACTAACAGACCCACTCAAAGAGCTTAATTGGACCAAAATGACTCTCCTTGCTGATATCTGGGAGATATACTCCCCTAATTTCACTTGAATTTCATTCGCTTTTGATTGAGCATAGGAACTGCAAGCTCTAGTCTTCCCAAGCTTTAGTGAGTTAGAATTCCATTTTCTTTCCTAAAAAAATAGAGCTCAAGTGAAAATCTAACTTATCCAATACTCCATACCAAGCTAATTCCTCTTACAAGCTTCATCAGAAGATCAAATCAAATTTTTCTAGACCTTTTCCCAAGCTCCAAAGATAAGGGAGGAGTGCTCTTGACCAAGATCGAGATCAATTGAAGGGTGACTTGGCCACTAGGAAGATCCACCCAATTTTAAAGCCTCAAAACTCCAACAAAGCATTGTCTCTACTAGATGAAGCTTCTCCAAGGCAATCGAGTGTCGGTGATAGCCTCCAGCTAGGTAAGCCATTAAACTGAGCTTAGATTAGATGTGGTGTGGTCCTTTGTCAAAGGAATTTCTACTTTATGAAAATCTAGCCATTGGATGTGATCTCTCTTGCATGGTGATGGTGTGGGTTGAATTTGGATTCAATAAGCTCAATCGAACTTGATCTTCCTAGAAGATGGATGGTGTCCATCTCCCGAGGAAGATCGATGAATCTGGCCATCCATCCATTGCATTTTGGATGGATGATTAAAACATGCATGATCCATCATTTAATCCTTTAAAATTGTGGATTTAATCTCATCCGATCCTTGATGGGATGGGAGAAAGCGTGCATCATCGATATGATGTGGTAACAATAGCGAATCATCATGCCACAAGCCAGGCACGTCCTCCGTGGCAGGCGGATTAACTATATAATTAGGATTTAAATTACCTAATTAATCGAACTTCAAAATTCATATCTAAGTATAGAAAAATCAAAAAATGTGAAATAAATTGCATATGAAAGGTATTTAAATCTAGAATATTATAAAATTAATTTTAATGAATTTTAAACTATTTTATTTTTTTGGATTTGGGTTTTATTAGGAATTTGATTTTGCTAATTACTCTCTAATTACACCACTGATTAATTCCAAACTTCTTGTGTATGATTAGTTGGATCACTTCCGCCTCCCCTAATTTTCATAGGATTTATTCATGGTTTAATTAGAGGAATTACTAGATTAATTTAATACTTAATGTAAGTTTTATTGAGTAATTAGTGGTTTAACCCCTTGATTGAGTTAATTAAGATTTGTTTTAAGTGAATAGGTGGTTTAGGGAATATTTTTGGGATATTTTCCTAAAGCTATTCCTTAAACCCCCTCTTTCTTCCATAATCCAAACCTAATTAAGGATTAATTCACTAATTACAAACCTAATTAATTTGCTAAAATTCTAAAACCTTCTAGTACTTAACTAATTCATTTTGGGTAGATGCTTAGGTGTTCAATAATCTAAGTACATTAAGGAAATCAAAATCCAACTCATATGTGTGAGAGGGGTTATCAAAGTACTTAAACTAAACCATTTAGTTTAATTAATCATTAATCATGAGTCAAATGCATTAGGCCCTTTTCTTCTTAGATGCATTGCTGATTTAAATTTCTTGTGTCATTTTATGTCATATCATTGGCTTATAATTATTTGATTAAGTATGCTAAGGTGGTGTAAGTAAGGGTTAATTAACACACTTAATTCACACCTTAACCTAAATAAAGTATAAAAATCACCTAATCATCCTAAGAATAAACTAAATTAACTCACATGTGAGGGAAATGGGTTAGGACCATCAAATAACTCACATGTGAGGGAAATGGGTTAGGACCATCAAACATTCTTTCACATTTCCCAAATCAATCATAAAACAAATTCAAAACAAAAATCACATTAAATAAACTTTGATTCACTTTAAACTTTCTTATTTCATAGGATTGTCTTTAGGAAATAATTAGGGTGAATGAATTTATATTACTTTCATCACTTTATTTCTTTCTTAGCATGCTAAATGTGTATGTCATATGAAATTCATGCATTCATACTTTTTTAAAAATCAAATTGAAAATGAATAATTTTCTTTATGTCAAATTGCATGTTTTGGCTAACGTAAAAAATAAGAATGGCTATTATCGTTACTAAATCCAAAAATATTTTCAAAATCTATAAATCAAACACCTAAAACTAAAAGTGTGCTACTTATAATTATTTATAAGCTTGGATGTTGATATAAATATGAAGATGTGCATAGTGTGGTTTTCCTTCTCTTTCTTTTAGCATAATTTTGAATAGGATTTGGCAAAGTGTATGGTTAATTTGAAAGAACAACACTAACCCATTCTATTCATTCATATGATGATTATCTAAGAAGGACATCCACACTTGTACATATAAATTGCATAAATAAAACAAACAATAAATACAAACTTTTTGCATATTTCTTTTTCCATTTATTTCTTTTGTACATGTGTTTGAATTTAAGGAAAGTGGTATATTAGTCTGGACAACCCCGAGGTTGCGAGGCTTTAAGTAGCCCTAAGTAGGTCTTGTACCTTACACCCCTGGTGCTAATAATGGTGTTGTACTCACTTATGCCTTTCATACATACATATGTGCATGTGAATAATGGATAAAAGAAACCCCTCTTTTTCTATTTAATGAAAATCATGCATCATAAAGCATTCTAATTTTCTTAAGTAACATTTCTTAGCATTCATCATGAAGTGTGCTTAACATTTCCACTTATATGTACAGATTTGCTTAGGATTCATTCATATGCATGTTATACAAGTCAGGAAAGAAATGAAGTGATGTGTGTTTTGTGATATTAATTCATTTTAATTTAATCTTAAAATGCCTTTCTTTTTGAATATGTTTGTTTATGGAAAATCTAAAATTAGGATTAATTAAAACAATAATAAAATATTCACTAAGCAAAATCAAACATAAATCTATCTTAGAAATTACTAAGGGTAGGACAAGAAAGAGAAGTTCTCTTCTTTTTTCCCTCTCTTTACAACCTTAATAATTAAGTAGGTCTATTTAAACCAAACAAAAATCATCAAATAAAATTAACCCAAAAATTAACTAAATAATTTAAATGAAACCACCCTCTAAGTTTAACATTTTCATACTTAATCTTAAAGCCATAGCTAAACATTCCACATAAACCTTTTAAAGCACACACATTAGACTAAGTCACCATTTATAGCTTTAGGTTAGGGTAGTGCATAGTTTGATGTTTGCTTTTATTTTTTGATGTATTATTTCTAGTCAAGTCTGGATGTTAGAGTGAATGTGTGTAGAATGAATGGCAGGGTGATCTTAGTCTAACCATTATCTTCTGCAGGGGATTATGTTTAAGGGGCGTTGTGATAAAAATATAATTGCTTTTGTTGTGCAGGTGCTTATACCCCTAAGCATAATCTAATAGGCCAGGTCAACTTGGTTACACATGTGTGGGGTGCTTGTCCAATATACATGCTTGAGATTTGTATGGTTTGTTTAGCTAATCTCTATTTTGTAGGTGTTAGTTAGATTTAGTTTTCCTCTTCATGTAATTTTTGCAATTAGGATTTTGGAATGAATTTTATTGGGGATTAAGATGAACAATGGTCATAACATTACATCTTATGTATCATGTGAAGTCTTTGGAGTAACTACCTTCTAAACATCTAAAAGAAGAAAGAAGAAAGAAGAAGAAGAATGAAGAAATGAAGAATGAAGACACCCATAATATGAATTTCTTTCTTGATTGTAAATTAATTCATTTGTTATCTGGGTTGTATAAGGGTAGAGCTCGGCTACCCAATTTATTTTCTTGTTTGTGCGGTGGTGCCTGACCACAAATGACCTTTTATTCTTTTGTTAGCTTTATAAAATGTTTGATGTTTTATTTAGCTTGTGCATTACGATGGCATGTTTTCCTAGTTTCTTTCTTGCTTTGATGTATGGTTTGTATGACTATTAGGCTCTTAGAGAAAATTAAATCTTCTACCAAAATAATCAACTCAAATTTGAAAATAAATAACCCATAACCTCAACTAAAGCTTAGGCTAAAAATCAAGATAAAAGAATTAACAACCCTTAGCTGGATGAGTATTTCTTTTCTAACATCATGTATAAAAGCATATTGTTTCACTCTTGATTGGAGGGCATCCACCTTTGTCAGAGAACTTAGCTTGACCTTTGAGAGCCATGGTGGAAACACACCTCCTTCTCAGAGTTTGGCCCATAATCTTATTTCTCATGCATTAGACATATGAATCCTAGAAGCCTGAGTCAACTGATTGTCCAAAAATAAAAGTAAAATGTAATATATTTTGCATTAAGATTTAGGTCATTTTTCATGCCCTTGCATGATCTAGTCTCTTAGGGAGTGAGTTTAAGGACTTAGTCTCTTTCTAAAATAAATAACAGCCAAGCTATATTACAACCATATGACTTGCCTACTTGAATTTAAAATCGTAGGAGGAGTTAGTTGGCGGCCACTCCTAGGTGGTTGCAAGTCCAAGTAGTCAAGTGATTTGTCCTCTCTGCGAGGTAAATTATATACCCATTTTTGCCTTAGATTTAGGTCATGCTGGCCTCCAAAGCTCCCTAGATTAAGGATCTGATGTCATTGTTTCCTTCACGGGCTATAAGCATAAATCATCACCTCATAGGCATTTCTACAAACTAGTGTTGTGGAATTGTAAGCCCTAGATTTCTAATAAAAATTTAACTCAAACATATAAATCACCTCAATTTTAAAAATGTAAAGCCTAATCATAGGATAGTTAGGGATGCTCACTAGGCTTCCTAGTATCATGAGCATGCCCTACTCATCTCTTTTGGTTTTGATAAAAACTCTTTCCTTTTTCTCAAATCCTACTTGATTTTCTAAAAATAACCAATTGATTGATAGTCCTGTCTTTGAAATCTTTAGAGATAATGATCATTTACCTTAATCGAGAGTATTTTTAAGGAATCTCAATCTTTAGGATGTAATTCACTATGAGGGCTTCTCTCCATATGGAACTTAATGAACCTGATTTAAAATAAACCCTAATTTACTTTTCCATGTAAAGTAAGGGAAAGATCTATGGTACATTCGAAGACCCATTGTCCTTAGGAGTCTTATTATGTGATTAGTCCCATTGTTAAATCGTGACTTCTGTCTCTCGAGATAGTATATCACTCCTCAATGTCACACATGATCACCTTAACAAGTACATTGGATCTGTCATCATTAAAATCTTTTTTTTTGATAATGCTATTGGAGGCCTCTAGGAACTTAATGAACTTAGTTTAAAATAAACCTTACTTTATTTTTCCATATAAAGTAGGGGGAAAATCTGTATATTCAAAGACTCATCATGCCTTAGGAGTCCTTATTAAGTGATTAGGTCCATTATAGGGTGATGATTTCTATCTTTCAAGATAGTTCACCATTCCTTAATGTCATACCTGATCATTTCAATAAGTACCCCTAAAGATCTGCATGGTGTCCCACATCTCAAAACCAGGTTTAATGAGCTTCTTGGTTTTTGCCACCACCTGGTCTTCAATCTCTGGTCTCATTCACATAGAGGTCTGCTTGACTGGCACTACATTTGGCTTGATTGCTAGTCTGTGAACTTCCACATTAAGGGATAAGCCTAACATTTTAGCCTATGTTCAAGCAAAGCAGTCCTTGAATTCACATAGCAAGGTTTTTAATTCTTCCACTTTATCTTCAGGAAGTATGGCACAAATGAATGTTGGGCGAGGCTCTTCCTCAATTCTCAAGTTAATTTCTTTAAGTTCATCCACAGCAGTCGCCTGGCTACCATCCTCCAGCTCATTAAGTGCTGGCCTAGCTTCTACTTCTTCATCATTTGTAAGATTGACTTCTAAAAAGTCATGCTCATTTTTATTATCATTTTCAATTTTTTGTTTGTGTCATAACATAACATGTGTCTTCTTGTAGATAATTATCTTGGACCAATGATTTGAGAAACTTTTGGGTATCACATCATTTCAAAGAGCTTAGTCTTTTGCTTACTTGCTCCAACATGGACTCCATGCTTGCACATTAAGTTATGCATCTTTAGAGAGTAGTATTTTGGTATCCTTATAGGCACATCTTCTTCCTCTTGATAAGTTACGTATTGCTAATTATATCTTCTCATGAAATCCTGATTTATAAAGCACTTGGCATACCTTCTAGGAAGGGGAGGCACGTAGAAGGTCACCAAGTCTTCAACATTGTGGACTTATCGAGGGGTATTTTCTTTAAAATGTTAGGGAGGAATAGAAGTGACTATAAGTGTAGTCTCCACAATCGATGGATCTATGATTGTGTTAAAGTAAGTGCATTGCACTTTGCCTTCAAAGTAGATTCAAACCCATAATCAAAGTTGAAATGATCCTCCTCCTTCAGCACTTTACTTTAAGGTTTATGTGGACCTCTCAATTTGGAAGGGGCACATTCCTCTCCTTCTTCGGTATCACAACTGAAATGAGGGACAATTTTATTTATTTTGGACTTGCTCTTTATATCCATAGAGATACTTGGAGCGATCTCTTTTCCTTTAGTTGGTTTCCTTTCACCATCCTTTTTAACTTATTATTTTTTAGGTTTTGAAGTAGATGCAATATTTTCTAGTTGTTTTGTTAGCTCTAAGTCCATCAAAAGGAAGTAACTAGCATCTTGATATATCTTCATTTCATGCACCACAAATGGTTGCATGTCACTCACAATCTTGCATTGTTCTCCATCTTTTATATATTTTATACATTGATGTAGTGTAGATGGGATAATGTCATATTCATGAAGCCATGATCAGCCCAAAAGAGCTCAAAATGAGGTGTTTGCATCGACCACATCAAACTTGTCTTCTATGTAGAGGTCTCCAAATCTAAGAGGGAGGATGCATGACCCAACAATTTTATGTCCCTTCTCATTGAAATCTTGGACTAGGACTTTGTCTCATTTTAGATGTTGCACATCTAGAGATTGCCACCTAAGAGTCCTTAAGTTCATAAGATTTACAGAAGAACCAAGATCAATCAAGGTCCATGGTATTATAACTTCATCACTTTTAGCTGTAATATATTGAGGGTGATTATGCTCTGTAGTTCCAAGCATAAGATCTTATTCTAAAAATGTAATGGATGGAGGACCTTGAACATGCAAAGCCTCCGTTAAACAACACTCAATGAAATATGCTTCAAACTTTTCTGGCTCTTTGAGAACTTCAATTAGAATATCACAAAGATCTTCTAACATTAGAAGTGTTTCGTATACGCTGAGTTGTGCTGGAATTTTTCTTAAGTGGGATACAACGTTGTAATCAATCCCCTTATTTGGTGAAGGTTTCTTATTTGAATCCTTAGGAATGACTTTTTCATTGATTTCAATTTCATTTTCTTTTTCTTTATTTATTGACTCTTTCCTCTGTTGAGAATGTAGCACTCGACCACTTCTGAACTATACTTGAGCAACTTCTTTCACATCTGAATCTTCAAATGAATTGGTTACTTCAGCATCTACTTCTACTCTGTCAAATGATGGACTTAAAAATTCAGAATCACTACCCAATTTCACATTTTTCATGTCTGCCAACATGGTGGTCCCTGATTCATCTTCATTTAGGAAATCGAGTTCTCCTGAGTTTTCATCAGCTTTATGTACCATGAAGTAAGATTCAGTGGGAAGTTCTTCATCTTCTTCCTTTGCATTTTCATTGATCGAAAGCTTGGTAATAAAATCTACAAGTTTGATGGGTCATCTTACTGGCTATTAGTAATCATTCATGTTATTGATGATCTTTTGTGTTACAGTCTTTTTCTTTTTCTTTGATTTATTCTTTCGCTTGGCAGACTTTTCAGCCTTCCTTTGTGGGACTTGTCTAATCTACATTTCATGAGATAAACTAGCCTTTTATAACCCGAGTTTTCTTTCAACTCAAGTATGGGCTCAAACGGTGACTTCCACTTAATGTCTAGAATGCCTTCTAGTTGTTACAACATCTTGAAGTCTTTTTAAAAACTACAACTTGCCACCCTTCATTATCAGTAGATTTCTCCTTGACTTTATCTTGCTTGATGGCACTCGAGAGGAGATAATCACCTTTGTTGATTCTTTCTTTGGATGCACCAATACATTGTCCGATAATGTGAATCTCCATTTCTATACTTTTGCTCTAGCCAATCCTTGACTATGTAGCAATCTTCAATGGGATGGCTGATCACCCGATGGTTTGAGCAATAGTTAGGATTATCAGCCTTCCACCTTCTTAGGTCTTTTAGGTAGCTAGAGACCTACTTTGAGTTCATGTTTGAATAGTTTAGCCACACTTTCTTTCTTGAATGAATACTCTTTGTTCATCTTTTCCTTGAGGTTTAGGGACATTGAGTCATTTTCTCCCTTCAACTGCTTTGGATGTTGGACTTTGCTGAAGCGACTGAGGCACATCATTACCCATAAGTATGAGTTTGGGTTGTGGAGCAGGATTGAATAATTGCTTTGGTTTATCTTGGTAAGCAGGTAGCCTTCCTCCTACACTTTATAGACTATCCACTTGATTGTATCTTTCTTGAGGAAGTGAAGTGTGTTTCACCCTTCTTTGGATCTAGAGCTTTTCCTCTTTTAGGATTATCTTGATGGCAATCAGAGCATGATAAGTTTAATTTCTCAAATTAGCCACCTATCAAGTAGTTCTTGAAATGTGGTAATCGAAGCCATGCAAAGATAAGACATCATCTTGTCAACATTATTGCACATAAGTAATTAAATTGCATGCTCTTCTTCTAACTATTGTTCACATTTCATGCCCATGTTTCTCCAGTGCGTGAAATACCTAGTTACTGACTCATCTTTCTTTTTTTTTTTGAAAAGCAAAAGATCAGTAATAGTTGTCTTCTTAACTACACTAGTAAACCTTGTGACAAACATGATTTCAAGTTTTGTAAGGGTATTAACTGTGTCATTTGGTAACTCATCATACCATTCGAAAGCAGTAGAAGTCAAACAGCTAATGAACTACCAGAACAAGAATGCATCATTACCCCATGTGTTACCATTGTTGTCAAATATATTAAACTTTGGCATTGAGTATCTCTATAGATATTGAACTTGGTCATACTCAATAGGATATGGATGACCTTTGATCACCAATTTTTATGCCTGCTCTATAGCTATAATAGCTTTGATCTTTTCGTTCAAGATAGTATCAAGCTGGGAGGTTGTCACAACTTCAAATGTGCTTAAAATATTTTGAGAAGTAGGCTGGCAAGTTAACTCGTTTACTTCAACCCTCACTTTGAGCTCAATTTGCACTCTCGAAGCATGTGAAATTGGGTTGACTAGAGGATTATCATGGGCACTGCTAGTGCTGGAACATCTGTATTTTTTTTGCATTAAATACATCATCACAGTCATCTGTATCATCATTTCACTCATTTTTATGTTCAACTGAGTGACTTCTTTATCCTTGGCTTTCATTTGCCACTAAATTTGCCTCTACGCCTCTACCAAAGTGGTTGTGTCTGTGAAGGCAGGATTTTCTTTCTTTTTCTCCTTCTTCTTCTTTTTCTTCTTCTTCTTGTTCCTCTCCTGAAGAACCAGAGGATGCTTCTTCTATTTGAACATTCTTTTATTCTAAGTTGAGAGGGAGGTTCAGTTGTACGACACCTATGTTGATATTGGCATCCTAGATGGCTCACTGACTTGTTATACCATGTATATTATTTTGACAGCCATAATATCTTCTTATTATGCTTCATCCTTTTGGACATGGATCTCTGATCAGTGTCTTTAGTGGACTTCTAGCTCCAACTATGGAATTGAGACTTCTTTGATTGGAGGGCTTTGATCAAAACTAACCTCTTCTCACCGAGATGGAGTTAATTAAAGTTGGATTCCATGGAAGATTCTCCAAGGTGTCGACTGTCAAAAACTTTATTATCTGGGGCCTTCTTTTTAGGCTCCCATAGCTAATAAATTTGAATTGGGGTGGATCTCCGTGAGTGCACATTGGATATTATGTTTTTTCCTTTTCTCTAATACTTCCTTTTGAGGATTAGGCCTCCATATCTACTTACCTATCCACTGGGACCTTTCAGCGGTGGATTCCTGGACACGTGATGCAAGTGTCACACCCTGATGCTCATCGTCGAGACATGAATTGGTTGGAATCTTGCTAAAATTATGGGAAGAAGTCTCCTTGGCGGAGCAGTTCTAACCTCCCTCATAATGGAACCATGGTACTTTCTTTTCATTAGTCCTCTCTCCTTAGCAACTTTGAGAACCCTATGCACTCTTGCGCGCTGTCAAGTCCAAAAAAACTACTTAATCTGACTAGTAGAGCTATTCTATTTTATCCACTTTAGGCTATCAAACCTATTATGGGTTTAAAATACTCCTCTATTCATTGGTTGTGCATGTACCTGAGAAATTATTGAGCTCGAAGCTCAAGGCCTCTCTTTCTTCTTTGCCTCCGGCTGAGCTTGCTTCCAGATGAAGAGGCTTTAGCATAGTGCCTCCTTGGGGTGAAGGGTTCAGTTGGCAAGATTATGTTGTTTTGGGGGACTAAAAGAGATAGTCCTCCTAGTTACAACCTTGTTCATGATAGGGATTTTTGAGTGGCCAAGCCTCACAAAGATAGAAGGTTTCTTTTGAGGTACCCCAGCTGCAGTAGGGGTAGTAGCTTCAGCAAGCCTCTTCATAGCTTGTTGTACATCATGTGTAGGATGTGCACAGGCATTAGCAAATTGAAGCTTGGCAGCTTAACATTGGCCACAATAGCTGGGAAGTCAATGTTACCAAACTTGATGGTAGCCCTAGTGCTTCCAGTGTTAATAATGGCATTAACCAACCGGATGTTGGTGCTAATTCCAAGGGGAACAATGAAGGTTGCAGAACCATTCTTGAGATGAAAGGTAAGGATTAGCAGTTAAAAATTAATACACTGCCCCACTCCTCCAAAATGTGGAGATAAAAAAAGTACTAAAACACAAGCACTAAATAAGCTCTTAAGTGATTCAAGACCTTATCTAGAAAGCATTTTAGTTCTTTTTAATGATCCATTTTAACTTCTTATTTTCAATTTTCTTTTCATTTATTATTTCTTTATTTTTATACTCCACTACAATAGCTTATGTTCAACTAGCCAAAGATAGAAAGAGAAATCTATCTTGTGGAGTCACCAGAAATCTGTGGGCTCTGAAAATTCACCACCAACCTCTCATAAATAAAGAGAGTGATTTAAGTGTTATTGAAATTTTCAGAAGGCATATGGAATAGTATGTAAGATATTACCTAGAGATTTTTCCCTCATTTTGTGAAGACTTTAGATCTAGTTCCAGGTTTCCTATAGGCGTAAGCACCTATAATTAATTACCCCTCCCAATACTAAGAAAGTACTGTGGTGAAAATTTTTTGTAGGGAGAGGATTCACCTTTCAAATATGTTGGGAGAAATGAAAGAGACACAAGCACTATAGAAATTTATCTTTTTAGGATGCCACGCAGATCCATAGATGTACTTATTCATGTGATCGAGTACGTCATCAAGGAAATAGTATACTATCTCGAAAGATAGAAGTCATTGCCCTTTAATGGACCTAATCACCTCAATAAAGACTCCTAAGGATGATGGGTTTGCATATGTAGAGATTCTTTCCCTACTTTACATGAAAAAGTGATGCATGGTTTATTTTAAACTGGGTTCGTTAAGTTACCTATAGGGGCAAGCCCCCATAGTTAATTACATCCTAAGAAATGGGGATTCCTTAGAAAACTCTCGATTAAGATAAATAATCATTGTCTTTGAATATTTCAATAGGAAATGACTATCAATCGATTGGTTTATTTTTGAAAGATCAAATGGGATTGATCAAAAGAGGGAGTTATTATCGAAGCCAAAATGGAATATAAGTAGGAGATGCCCATGATGCTAGGAAAAATAGTGAGCATCTTAAACTATCCTACGGTTGGGCTTTACATTTTTGAAATTGATTTAGTTTGTTTGAGTTAAATTTTATTAGAAATTTAGGAGTTATGATTCTTAACACAATATTAAGAAAATGCATAAGAGGTGAGGAATTATGCTTATGGCTCACAAAAGGGAGAAGCAACCTCATTACCTAAATCTAGGGAGCTTTGGTGAGGGCCAAAAGCATAACCTATGTCTAAGGTGAAAAATAGAAAATTGGTTTTCCTCCATAAGAGAGAACAAACCACCCGACAGGTTAAACTTACAACCGCCTATGGGTGGCCACCAACTAACTCCTCCTCTGGTTTTAAATATATATAGGCAAGTCTTTATGCTTATGTAGGATAGCTAGGCTATTGTTTATTTAGAAAGAGACTAAGTCCTTAAACTCACTCCTTAAAGAGACTAGATCATGTAAAGGAACATGCTTCAAATGACCTAAATCTAATGCAATTCAAATTTCATTTTATTTTTTACTCAGGCTAGTAGGATTCATATGACTAATGCATGAGAAAGAAGGTTATTGGCCAAAATTAGTTAGAAGAGAGGAGGTGAGTTTCCACCATGGCTCTCAAAGGTCAAGCTAAGTTTCTCTAGCAAAGGTGAAAGCCTTCCAATCAAGAGTGTGAAATAAGATGCATTTGTGCATGATATTACAAAAGAAATACTCAACCAACTAAGGGTTGCTAATTCTTTTATCTTGATTTTAAACCTAAGCTTTAGGTGAGGTTGTGAGTTGTTTAATTTTAATTTTGAGTTGTTAAGTTGGGTAAAAGATTTATTTTTCCCTAAAGAACCTAATCCACATCCAGGCCATACATAAAGCAATGATGAAACTAAGAAAAACTTGCCACATAATGCAAAATCTAAATAAATCATCAATCAATTTATAAAGCTAATTACAAAAAGAATAAAAGGCTGTTGTGGTCGGGCACCACCACACAAACTTGAAAATATCAAATGTCGGTAGCCAAGCTCTACTTATATACAACCGAATTACAAATGAATTAAATTACAATTAAGCAAGGAATTCATTATTATGGGGGTCTTCAAGCTTTATTTCTTTTTGCTTCTTTTCTTCTTTCTTCTTCTTTTCTTCTTTTCTTCTTCGGTTCTTCTTTTGGATGGTTCGAAGGTGGATGCTCCAAGGATTCACATGGTACATAAGATAGAATCTTATGAATAATGTTCATCCTAATCCCCACAACAAGCTTTCCAAAATCCTAATTGCATAAATTTATATGAAAAGGAAAAGTGGAAATCTAACTAACACCTACAAAACAAAGGTTAGCTAAAATAAACCACAAAATCCCAAGCATGTATATTAGACTTATCACCCCACACATGGGTGACTAAGTCCACCTAGCCTATTGGATTATGCTAAGGGGTATAAAGCATCTATAAGCATTTATATTTTTTTTGATGATAGCACCCCTTAAGCATAATCCCCTGCAAAAAATAATGGTTAGACTAAGAGCATCCTATCATTCATTCTATGGGTAGACACCCTAACATCCACTCTAAAACATATATCACAAAATAAAACAAACATTAAACCATGCACCGACCTAACTTAAGGCTAGAAGTGATGACTTAGGCTAATGTGTGTACTTTTAAGGTTTGTTTGGTATGCTTAGTTATGGCTTTAGGTTCAAATTTTCTATGTGTGAAGAACATGTTCAACTTAGAGGAGGGTTTCATTTAAGTTGTTTAATTATTTTGGGTTGATTTTATTTTGTGTTTTAATTTGGTTCAAGTGAATCCTACAATTAATTACTAAGTTATAAAGAGAGGGAAAGAGAAGGGAACTTCTCTTTCCTTCCCTAACCTAAGTAATTTTGAAGTAGATTCACATTTTAATTTTGTTTAAAGGTGAATATTTTGATTAAATCTTTTAATTAATCCTATGTTCAGATAAACTCTAAACAAACCTATTCAAAAAGATAGACATTTTAAGATTAAATGAAATGAATCAAAATTCACATAACACACATTACTTCATTTCTTTCCCAACATATGTAACATGCATATGGATGGATCCTAAGCATATCTATACATACAAATAAGAGTATTTAACACACTTTATGATGCATGCTAAGAAATCCATTTTAAGAAAATTTAAAAGTTGAATATGCATGATTTTTCTTAAGTAGAAAGGGGTTTCCTTATCCAAATTTTCACATACACACATGAAAGTAAGAAAGGCATAAGTGAGTACAGAACCATTGTTAACCAGAGGTGTAAGGTATATGACTTACTTAGGGCTACTTAAAGCCTCGTATCCTCGGAGTTTTCCAGAATAATATATAACTTTCCTTAAATACAAACATGTGTATAAAAGAAATGAAATAAAAAGAAGAATGCAAAAGTTGTGTTGATGGATTCATTTTATTTTATGCAATTTATGTATGCAAGTATAGGTGACCCTTCTTATGTGGTAGCATAGGGATGAATAGGATATGGAATTAGGTGAGTATTATATCCTTTTAAAATGAACAATATATCTCATCAAATTCCTATTCAAAATTATGCTAACATAAGAAAGAAAGAAAGCCTATAGTAAGCATACCTTTATAATCTTCAACATGCAAACTCATAGTTAAAGTATAAGTAGCACACTTTTAGATTTGGTATTCGATTTATATGTTCTAAAAATAATTTGGATTTATACATGATAATATCCATTCATATTTCTAGTTTATCCAACACATGCAAATTTGACATAAAGTAAACAATTTCATTTAAAATTGGAATTTTAAAAATATGAATGCATAAAATCACATGACATACAAGTTTAACATGTTTCGGAAAGATTCAAAGTAATGAAAGCATGTAAACAAGTTCACTCCACTTAAATCCTAAAGATATTCTTATGGAATAAGAAAGTTTAAAATAAATCAAAGTGAATTCAAAGTGATTTTTGTTTAGTTTGAAGTTTGATTTAATTTTGAAAAGGTGAGATGAGTTCCTGTTCCTAATCCATTCCCACATGTGTTTGATTTTTTTGTTTAATTTTTAATAATAAAATCTATTTTTATGCATTAATTAGGTTACGGTATGAATTAAGTAAATTAATTAACCCTAACCTACACCACCTTAGAATAATTAACCAAATAATTATGAGCCAATGAGATGACATAAAAACTTGTAAGGAATTTAAATTTGCAATGCACCTAATAAGAAAAAGGCCTAATGCAATTTGGCTTACAATTAAAAGTTAATTAAGCTAAGAGGTTTAGCTTAAGTAATTTCCAAACACCCTTTCATACTTATGAATTGGGTTTTGATTTCCTTAATTGAACTTATATTATTAAACACCTAAGCATCAACCCAAAGTAGATTAATTAAGTTATGTAACTTTTTTAGAATTTTTAGAAATTAATTAAGGGGATAATTAATGAATTAGCCCTTAATTAAGAGAGGATTATGTAGAGAAAAATGGGGTTTAGGGAATAGCTTAGGGAAATGTCCCAAAATTATTTCATAAATCTTCTACTTATTGGATCTAACCTTAATCAGCCCTAATCATGGATTAAAATCACTAATTATACCTTAATTATACTTAATTACATAAGGAGAGTAATTAATAAATCCATATGCAATTCTTCTAATCAAGCTTTCAATAAATCCTAAGAAAATTAGGGGAGGTAGAAGTCATCCCCTAAAATATACCCAAGAAATTTTGGATTAATCAGAGGGTTAATTAAAAAATAATTAATAAAATAAAGTTTCCAAGAAAACCCAAGATCGGAGAAACATATAATTCAAACCCCATTGAAATTAATTTTAAAATATTCTAGGTTAAATTATCTTTCATAGGATTTTATTTCATAATTATTTGAATTTTCCAAAGGGAGTTATGAATTTTAGAAGATCCCTATGTTAATTAGGATTAATTAAAATAATTTAACTAATCCCCTAGCTCACGGTGCGACGCATGATGGTGGCGGTCAGCACGCTTTACACGTGTCGCATCGTGAGGGATTACTTAAGTTGTTAAATTTGAAATGACAGCTAGCGGTGAACGTGATTTGATCTTTGCCATCTGATCAAAGATCAGATGGCCAGAGATCTCCCCATGATTTTAAAATAGATAAGGGATTTTTAAACGTCAGGAATTATCTCGGTTGTCCATCCAAAATGTGTGGATGGATGACTGAGATCTGCCAAGTTCTTCCCCTTGATCAACAGAGATCGTCCATGATCAAGGGGAAGATCCGAGCTCGATCGAGCTCAAATTCAAACCAATCTCAACCCACACCATCTAAAGTTAACGAGTGGCACATCCAACAGTAAAAAATCCATGGGATTAAAATTTCTTTCACAAAGCTCCACACCACATAGAGTTTAATGGTCAGAAAATCCCATACATGGCCAGAGGTGATCACTGGTGCTTGATTCCCTTGGAGAAGCTTCGTCTAGTTGAGATGAAGCCTTGTTGAAGGTTTAGTGGATTGGTCTATGGACCACCTCCTCCTTATCTATCTTGCGACCTTGATCCAATTCAACTCTTCCTTGATGTGGGAACTCCAAATGAAGCTTGGGTGCACTCGACTTAGCTCCTTGATGAAGTATGCAAGAGTCGTTGGTTGGAAATTGAGTGAAGAGAATGTTAGCTCTTCAATGGACCTCCCCTATTTTCAATCTCTGAAAATCAAGAAATGGAGTTTTCAAATCCTCTTTAAGAAGCTTGGGAAAACTCTCTAATGCTTTCTCTATGTTCCTTAGCTTCAATCGACATAAAGAAAGTTATAATTGAATTGAATTAGGGGGAGTATATCTCCCCTTTGAAGGATCAGACAGTCATCCATACACTTGTTTTTGACCCAATTAATCTTAGGCAGTGGGTTGTTTGATTAGTTAAGAGTGCATATGGTCGATTTGAGCCAAGTAGTGGATTGCCAACCTCCCATGTGCTTAAATTTGAGTGGGAGAGAGTTTGAATTTTGAGTTTTGAGCCATAGGGTCGAGTTTGGTCTAGGGACCAATTGGGCTGACCCAAACCCATTGGTTTGTGTACACCACTCTTCACTAGGTCCCCTTGAGCTTTCAAGAAAGTCTCAAGTGAATGTGAAGAGGGTATGATAAAATTACCAATGGATTAAGCCAAAATTTGTTTTATGGCCTAAGGGTAGAATGGTCATTTTGCTAATTTTTCACTTTCAATATGTTGGGTATGTTGAGAAAATAAGTTTGGCCAAGTTTCATGAGATTTTGAATTCATTTGATAGGGTTTGACTCATGTTGACCCATTTAGGTCAAAATGGGTCAACTTGGGTCAAGTTGACCAATTGGTCAAATTGGGTCAAACTAAGGGTTGGGTCAAGTTCATATGACCATTTGAAATGTTTTGGTGGCTTTAGTTTTATTCAATTTGGTATGGTTTTGAATTTGGCTTATATGACTTCATTTAGGTGGGTCACCCTATTTGACTCATTTGACTCATTTGACCTATTTGAGGTAGGTCAAGGGTAGGTTTAGGTTAGGTTAGTCATATGGAGTTATTGGTATTCTTTGTTTACAATCAATTTTGGTTATGTTCAAATTTGGCTCAACATGACCCCTTCAGGTAATGTTGGGTCTAAGGCAATTAAAGGGTTAGCTGGTTGGCCAGTGCTTTGGCCAAGTTCCACAAGTGATTTGGAATGGACTTGACCCATTGGTTTGGATCAATTTGTCTTAGATGAAGTTTTGACACATTTTGACCCTTTAGGTCAAAATGGGCCAACTTGGGTCAAGTTAAAGGTTAGGCTCAAATATTGGCTTGGTCAAGTTCAAACATAGGTCATGAGTGAACTTAGATCAATGGTTTCAATCAATTTGGCCTATAGTGGAATTTGGCTATGTTAGGTTTCATTTTGGGCTAAGTGTTTACTTGGTCAACCTTAGGTTTGACTTGATTTGACCTAATTTGATTGATTGATCATCCCATGATGATTGTTGATCATGATGAGAGGCAAATATGAGTTTGGTTCAATCCAATTTGGATTATAAGGGTATTTTAGGTCACTTTGGGTCAAGTGAGCCTAAGTGGGTCAAATGGCTTGGTCAAAGCTTGATTTGAACTTAATTGATCTTGTATATAGACTTATGATTGAAATATAAATCCATTTATAAGTGGTTTGAAGTCAAATGGATTTTGATCCATTTGACAGTTTCATATTCGGGGAAGGATATGAAAGGGTTTTGGCTTTGATTTTTTTTGAACTAGGTTTTGATTGTTTGATTGAAGTTTGGATTTATATATGTGCTCATGATTGTAGGGTTGATTGAATCATGAGAGAAAATCAAGAGTTTGACTTGATTTGAAATTCATTTGGCTAAGTTCAAGATTTTGCCTTGAAAGGCTTAGATTGGATTTTGAGTTGATTTGAGTTTGATTTTTGGAATTGGTTTTGATTGTTTGAATTTATATTTCATTTATATATGTGAATATAAATGAGAATATAAATGGATCATGAGAAAATTTCAAGGATTTGAAGAGGTTTAAGCATGATTTGGGCTAAGTCCATTAAGAAGGATTTAAAGGACTTAAGAGAATTTTAAAGTTTGGAATTTGAAGTTTTAAATTTGGTTTGATTGATTTGAATTTATATTTCATTTATATATGTGAATATAAAAGAATTATGAGAAAATCCCATGACTTTGAATTGGTTTAATCAAGATTTAGCTAAGTACATCAATGAAGAATTAAGGGACTTAAGAAGAATTTCAAATTGGAGATTTAATTTTTGCCTTTGATTTGATTGATTTATATTTATATTTCATTTATATATGTGAGTATAAATGAGAATATAAATAATTTTGAGAAAATCTCATGAATTGAAGTGGTTTGATTAAGGTTTTGTATAAATCTTTTAATAGAAAATTAAAGGACTTAAGAAAAGTTCAAATTGGGAATTTGATTTTTGCATTTGATTTGATTGATTTATGTTTATATTTCTTTTATAAATGTGAATATAAATGAGGATATAAATGAGATTTAAAAAAATCCCATGAGTTTGAGATGGTTTGATCAAGATTTAAGCTATGTCCATTAATGGAAAATTAAGGGACTTAGGATAATTTCATGAATTGAGTTAGAATTTTGAGTTTAATTTGATTGTTTTGAATTTATACTTCATTTATATATGAGAATATCAATGAGAATATAAATAGATTATGATAAAATCTCAAAGTTTTGAACTGGTTTTGATCATGATTTTGGCTAAGTCTTTAAAGGCAAGATTGAGGACTTGGCAAAATTTAGACTTAGGAATTTTTGATGGATTTTGATCATGGGTTTCAATCATATGGAATTGATTTGAATTTGTAGAAAATCAAATAGAATTTATTTAAAGTTTGACTTGAAAGAAGGAAAGTGAGGAATGGTTTGAGTTAAGGGTAGGAAATTTTTCTAACACCCCTAAGGCATGACTATTCTATTCTTCTTAAGTCTCTAGGGCTAGGTTGAGTGTCCACCTAATCACTAGATATGTCTTAAGACTAATGAACTCCTACAGTCTAAGAAAGTCCTATGTCTAAATGGAGGGGTTGAGAGCTCATTCTAAAAATGAGGTCAATAAGCACTTTTGATTAAGGCTAGTTATTGAATGCTAAATTATGAGTGTATAATAGAAGTGAGTGGTTTGAATATTATGAGATTTATTATTTCACTATAAATCTTATGTTTGTGGAAATGATGATGCACCTGATCTAGATCCCACAGTTCTATCATTCTAGGTTATCATGGTCCCTAGTCCCTTCAGGAGGTAGTCCATTTGAACCTGAAGTATCCTTGAAACTTGGGTAGGTATTCTGCACAGGGTAGAGTTTGTTTAAGGGGACAAATATAAGTCAACCTTAGCTAATAGAGGGCTTTTCTCCAACCAAATAAATTCTATAATTCACAGCTTAAAGAGAAAATCCATTGGAGAACATACGGGTTGCGACCGTGATTATTATTTAGTGGTGTCATTTTTTTGACAAGCCACCATGTCAAAGGGCTCTAGTCGTAACTGCCATTTGTGTTGTGCCATTTTGTGGCAAAACCATATGAATAGAGGACACAGGCCATGAATTTACGGCTTAGATTAGTTGAATGAAAATAACTATGTATTTGATTTGATCCCACTATCACCTTAGATTTTGGTTGCACTTTAGCCCTCACCAAAGCTCCCAAGATTTAGGATATGAAGTCGTCATTTCCCCTTGGGCTACATGCATAAATCCTCACCTCTTAGGCATCTTAACAATCTTGTGTTGTCGAGTATAAATCCTAGTTCTCAAATAAAATTTCAAACTCAAACATATAATTTCTCCTCAATCTCAAACATATAAATCCCAACCATATGATAGATTGGAATGCTCACTAGGCTTCCTAGTATCATGAGCATTTCTCACTCATCTCCTTTGGCTTTGATAATAAATCTCTCCTTTTGATCTATCCCATTTGATCTTCTAAAAATAACTGATTTGTTAATAGTCCTATCTTTGAATTCTTTGGAGACAGTAATTATATACTTTAATCAAGAATATTCCTAAGGAACTCACCTTCCTTATGATGTAATTAACATTGGGGGCTTACTGCCATAAGGAACTTTTAAACTCAATTTAAATAAACCCTAATTTATTCATCAATGTAAAGTAGGAGGAAAATCTCTAGTACATTTGAAGACCCTTTACACCTTAGGAGTCTTTATTAGGTGATTAGGCCTATTAGGGATAGTGATTTCTATCTTTAATGCACTATTCCTTGATGTAGTACCAAATAACCTCAATAAGTATATCCTCAGATCTGCGTGGTGTCCCCCCTTATTCACACACATACACAGATACCAAAAATAAACACCACAGATTTTTCTAGCGACTCCGCTGGGGATGGTTCCTCTCTCCAACTCTAATAGACAATTGTTGTCTCCATCGATAGTGGACTCGCATTTATATGAGCTCGAGACTATCTTTTCTTCCATTGGCACTTAGCTTATTTCATTCTTAAGCAAAGTTAGCCAACATCCTTTATATTTTAGGACCTCACTTCGTGTAGGTCTTGAAACCCCTATTGTGCTCCCCAATATGATAAAAAAAATTTATCAATGAAGGGAGAGATAATAAAAATCTAGAACCTCATTTCCACTAGCTTGGTGAGGCAAGGCTCTTAAGAAAACAAATTCTTTCACAAAATGATGCTTTCCAAAAGCACTTCTTTTTGAAAATAGCCATCTTCATCCAACATACTCAAATTTGTTGGGTGACGATTCTACTTTCGAATCATAACATGAAATTGAAGCTCCACTCAACATATTTCACATATTCTAGAGTTGAAGTTTCTCTTTTTTAAAAATCAAGGAATCACATACATGGCATAAAACATATCATTGAAATCTATTTAACATACTTAAGATTTGTTAAATAAATTTCCCCTCTATTTTGGAAATCTTATTTGACGTGCCATATTTTTCAAAAGAAAGAGAGCACATCAAATACATTAGATTCCCACTTGACATATCAAAGTTGTTAAGTGAGAATCTCATCATCAAATACATTTGATTCCCACTTAACATATCAAAGTTGTTAAGTGAGAATCTCATTTTCCATATACATTTGATTTCCACTTAACATATTAAGGTTGTTAAGTGAGAATGTCATTTTCATGTGGATTTGATTTCCATTTAACATGTCAAGGTTATTAAGTGAGAATCTCATTTTCATATACATTTGATTTCCACTTAACATATCATGGTTGTTAAATGAGAATCACATTTTCACATGCATTTGATTCCCACTTAACATATCAAGGTTGTTAAGTGAGAATCTCATTCTCATGACATATTTTATCCCACTTAACATATCAAGGTTGTTAAGTGAGAATCTCATTTCATGACATATTTTATTCCACATAACATATCAAGGTTGTTAAGTGAGAATCTCAATCTCATGTCATACTTTATTCCACTTAAAATATGAAAGTTGTTAAGTGAGAATCCTATTTTCATAAACATTTGACTCCCCACTTAACACACCAAATGTGTTAAGTGAGGACCTTATTTTCATGTCACATTTGACCTCCACTTAACATACCAAATTTGCTAAGTGGGAGTCTCATTCTCAAAACATATATATCAATCACATTTGACTTTCACCTAACATATCAAACTTGCTAAGTGAGAGTCTTATCTTCATAAAATTATATTTGATTCCTACTTAACATAACAAATTTGTTAAGTAAGGATCTCCTTTTTTCAAATCACATCACATTTGGCTTTCACTTAACATACCAAATTTGTTAAGTGAGAGTCCCATTTCAAAGAAAATCAAAACATATATCAATCACATTTGGCTTTCATTTAACATACCAAATTTGTTAAGTGAAAGTCTCATTTTCAAACATAAATTAAACACATGTGGCTTCTACTTAACATATCAAATTTGTTAAGTAAGAATCCCCCATTTTCAAATCAACACTTCACACATCTCAAGAAAAAGGTATTTCACAAAAAAAATTCTCAAACACACAATCAACCTCTTCTTAGCATAGTCAAATTTGCTAAGTAAAGGTTCTTTCAAATCATCAATAGTTTCAAACAAGATATACAAAATACAAATATCTCCAAGAAAATCTCTCCTTAAAATTTAGAATCCCACCCAACCTACCTAAATTGGTTTAGTATGGGTTTTAAATTAAAATTAAATGGAAAGACTCTCCTCAATACCAAAATCTCTCCAATGAACCTCACTTAACATATTTGAATTGTTGAAGTGTGGGTCAAAACTACAAATCTATGTCACTCTCTTGGTAACAAATATTAAAGCAGAGATCTGACTCAAGTTATATTTCAACACATGTAGAGGTACAATACATATCAGTCGGTGTCGTTCACTCTTATTGTCAGTACACATGGCTACCAAGAAGTTTGTCTTCACCTATCCATTTGGGATGAATTTGGCCTTAGATTGGGCCAACCTCCCTCAGACTGGCTCCACCATTTTCTTCGGCTAAGGATTTGAGGGAGCACGTTACTTGTGAGGGGTGATGCTCACTCAGCTAGTCTGATGAGGAGGTCGGGGGCTGGCCATCCCATTGACATGCCCTCTGATTTTGAGTACCCTCCATTGAAGAGGAAGGCTGCAGTGGTTCCCACACCTCATTCTGAGATAGTTTCACCTTCTGCCTATCCAGCTGTTCCTACCATTGCTCCACCGAGAGCTACTACCTCCTCTTTGATCACCCCGAAGGGGAAGGCTATCTTAGCTTCTAAGATAGTCTCCCTACTTTAGAGGTAGCTACTAGCTACCGCTCTACCTTGTTCACTCGTACTTAGAGCCATAATAAAAATTGAAAGATTGAGCGGGAGCACAAGCGAGCAGCCAGAGAGCTTGAGGCTACATCCCATGTAGTCAAGGAGGGTTCTCCTCTAGAGGTCTCTTCACTTCTAACCAGCAACAAGTTCCACCTCCTCCCAGCCTCAGATGGAGAGGAAGATTACCGGAGGATTACTACTTCTCCTCCACCAATATTATGAGACACTGGATATGGAGCATAGGAGGCCCTATGCTGAACCTAGGATTGTCCTATGCCAGGTTGGTAAAGCATACGGATGCTCAGAGTCTGGTACCCTATTTTATTTGCTATCATTGATCCTGAGGAGTGTTAGGTTAGATTCATAGAGAAAGGGTCATGGAGGCTCAAGCATCTCCTCAGGCAGGTAGGAGGGAGCAACGAAGGTATGTTAGATAGTCGACAGCCTCTGCTTTGATAGATTTTACTTATCATCCCCCCGTCATGGCCGATCAATCAGATATGATTGTTCTTACCAGTGTTACCCACCGCATGTAGAGATCTCTCACTGAGGGGTAGTCAGTGTTGCCTTCACACCGCTCCCCCTCATCATCCACCATCACCCGTACAGCTCATAGCATCCACCACTCTCGCCAAGATCCAGAAGCCCCCATCCGAGAAGAGACCAGACCCTTTGGTGATATGATTACGACCAAAGGATCCCATTCCATCTACTCCACTGACTCAGGTGAGGACAAGTTCCCCTACTCGACCTCCTACTTTAGTGTTGGTGAACAAGGAGTAGAGACCCCGCAGCATCGTGGTCACACCACCACCACCACCATCAGAACTAGTGACAACATCAATTACAGAGGGTGAAGGGGACAATATTATAGTTTTTATGGTAGTAGATTTCCCCAAGGACACCACTCCACCGATGAGCATTCATGAGCATATCTCTTCTAGTGAGCTTGAACCTCCCAGAGCTAGCACTCCAGTGGTAGATAGTGTTAGATATATTTCGGCCAGTGACCACAATCCCTCCACCAGTTAGCCCCACATATTTGTGTCGGCATGATTAGATCATGCCTTGATGAGATCATAGGAGCTTATTTTGCTGAGAAGAGGGAACTCATAGGTAGTGATCGCACAGACTCAAAGGATAAGAGGGTATCATTTGATCATGATGAGGATGACCTCCTTGAGGATTTGACCAAAGTCCACATGGTCGATACTAGGAGATCCCTCCATAAAGATCAACAGAGTCAGGAAGGTATTGTAGTTAAAGAGGATGATGCCATCCATTCAACTCAACACCTCCTCCACCAACTTAGGAGGATGATCATATTGATAGGATGGGGAAGAAGATTGAAGAGTTGATGGCGTAGTGTCAGCATTATAGAATTCAGCTCAGGTGTCATAGCCTTCTCCCATAGCAGCTGATAGAGTAGAGTTGGCACACACTTCATATCATCCTAGATGCATTCCTGCAGAGGAAGATAGTGGTAGCTTGCAAAGGAAGGTGGTAGATAGCACCTCCATGCTTGAAAAAGACATTAAACACATGGTAGAGTAGTGAGGATGTATTGGCGCAAGCTTGAGGTAGATCATCTGTTCCAAAGGGTAGACCCTACCCAGAGAAATTTGATGGTGCCTAATATTCTAAGGGCTTTATGCTTCTGTTCTTCAAAATTTTTGATGGAAATGGGAATCCCCAGTAGCACATAGCACATTTCAGGGCTGGATGTTACAATGCTAGTGGCAGTGATGCACTCTTATTCTACATATTTATCCGTAGCTTGACTGGCATTGCATTTGATTGGTACGCTGAAATACCTAATAGTTCAATGAAGAAATTTGTTGAGTTAGAGCAGCCCTTCATTAATAAATTTACTTGAGCTTAGTAAAGAGTAACTGTGGGCGATCTCGTTGTAGCTCAACAACACCCCGGTGAGTCCCTTGTTGATTACATTCTTAGATGGTGCAATTTAAGTATGAAATGCATACCACAGTTATTTGAACAACATGCCATTGAAATTTTACTCAAGAATATTCATGGCCTCGTTGCCTTCATGCTTAAAGTGTTTACCATTAAAACATTTGAGAAATGAATCAACAATGCGACTAGTCTTGAATGGGAGGTCAAATAGTTACCTTTCCAAGATTAGTCAGCCAAGCCCAGACTGTAAAAGGCATTTGAGAAGAAGCCAGGGATAGTTATGACATTTGATAAGGGGAAGCGGCCAGCTAGGGTGCAGTCAGATAGGTCTCGAGCTCAATAATCTCCTCTACCACTTCCTCTACCACCACCTTGGTCGTCATACCGATCACCTCAGTTACCATAGTGGCCACCACCATCACCACCTTATCCATAGCATCAGCAACATTATTCCTATCCACCACCAGGTAACTACTACTTACTTACTCATGTTGACAAATAGAATAAACCTTATTCATTCAAGAGGGAGGTAGTCAGGAAGATCTTTAAAAACCTCTTAAATAAGCTGATTTCTAATTACAAGAACATAGAAGGCCGAAGGATGTGGGCAAGATTCATGATCCAAACTGCTGCCCCTACCACTATATGCTAGGTCATCTTAAAAGATTTCTTTACCTTTAAGGACTAGCTTGAGCATAGCTACAAGTCGGGTGCTATTATCATCCCTAAGGATTACCTACTAGAACAACCCTCTAATTCTATTAGGGTAATCTTTGGGGATACACTTGATCTTCTTAAGACATAGGATGGTTGAGGTATCTCTCTATCCTGAACCTCCAAGAAAATTATTTCTAAGATCAGAAAGTTACACTTACAGGTGCTTGAAGTAGCTCAAACCTCTAACTCTAAGGGGCTTATAAGTTGCTAAGGACAATTTGAGGGAGGTAGAAAACCAGGAGTAATAGTGACACCCTCCACTTGCCCGGGATAGCATAGTAGCGCAACCACCAACCAATTCCAACACTCCTTCCATAGTTGCAGCTACAGTTCCTCCAACCGGCTCTTCTTCTAGTAACCTTATTGCATCAGTGGAGGGGGTGTCAAATCCCTCACTTCACTTACTTTACTTGATTTTCTCTTTATACTTTAGCCAAATCTAAGAAATCAATGAAGAAGAAGACTGATTTTGCTTACATCTTCTCTACTTTTGATGAACTTGATAATTTTATTTTTCTAGAAAGCTCTCCAAGTACTAATAATTATAACAATTTTGATTCACTCCTTTCTTATTTAGAAATGGATTACCCATTCCTAAATCACTCTGGTTTGCCCATTAAGATTGTTTTGAAGATCCATGCTCGACATACATCAATTCCTTATTGAATGAAGAAGAAACTAATGACTTAGTTAGGCTATTAGCTGAGTTTAAGGATTGTATTTTGCATTGAGCTATGAAGAAATGCCTAGTTTATCTTCTGATGTAGCAATCCACAAATTAGCAATATATCCTAATGCTAACCCTATCAAGCACGCTCCTTAGATAATGATTAAGCATCATTTTGAAATCAAGAAACTGATCGATGTTGGTTTTAACAAGGAAGAAAAATATCTCACCTGGATGGCCAATGTCGTTCTAGTTAAGAAAAAGAATGGCCAAATTTGCATATGAGCTCACTTTAGGAATCTAAATAAGGCATATCCTAAGGATGAATTTTGACTTTCTATACCATAATTGATGGTGGACATCGCCTCATCTCATGTAGTATTTCTTTTATGGATGGGTCATCTGGCTACAACCAAATCAAGATGTCCCTCGAGGATGAAAGAAATAATGCTTTCCAAATCCCGATCAAAATCTATTATTATAAGGTCATGCTTTTCGGCCTTAAAAATATCGATGCTACATACCAGCGGGCCATGACTCAGATCTTCAATGAACTCATTCATCATCAAGTTGAATGATATGTTGATGATCTAGTAGTCAAAATCAAGGAAAAGGAAGACCATCTATTTGACTTAGAGAGTTATTTTTAAATGGTTAAGATAATTTAACCTCAAAATGAATCCCCTAAAGTGTGCATTCTGAGTAGATTTAGGCAAATTCCTTGGGTTTGTTGTCCTACATCAAGAAATAAAGATCGACCTAGAGAAGATCAAGGTTATCTTAGAAATGCCACCCCTAAAAGCCTAACTCAACTCAAATCATTCCAAGGGCAATTATCTAAGATGCTTTATATCCAACTTATCAGGAAGATGCCAGCCATTCTTAGCACTTGTCAAAAAGGATGCCAAGTTCAAGTGTGATGATAAGTGTCAATAAGCTTTTGAAGACATCAGGCACTACTTGATGACACCGCCAGTTCTAGCAACCCCTATCCTAGGTAAGCCATTGATCCTCTACATCGTTGCATTAGATGACTCCCTTGGCACTTTGTTGGCCCAAGCCAATGGTGAAGGAAAGGAAAATTCTCTCTACTATCTCAGTCATTGTCTCATCCCTATTGAGGCAAACTACCCACCTATTGAAAAGCACTACCTAGCTTTAATCTTTGCATCTAAAAAGTTACAATAATACATGCTTTCTCACAAGGTAAATTTGATCTTTAGAATCAATCCACTATAATATCTCAAGACATGATCAACATTATCAAAATGATTGTCACGATGGTCTATTATTTTATCGTTGTTTAACATCACATTCGTACCCCTCTATGCGATGAAAGGATAAGCACTAGTGAATTTCTTAGTAGCACACCCGCTTTCTACTGATTCCCTGCTTAGTGATGACCTCCTTGATGAAAAAATCATGAACTTAGGGGATTGAGAGATGTATTTTGATGGTGCGGCTTCCTTTCAAAAAGGAGAAGAACCATAATCTACTCTCCGAGGGAAGGCAGGGGTAAGAATAGTTCTCTTAACTCTGGACCATGATGTGATGAGATTATCATATCATCTATCCAATCTATGCACCAATAATGAAGCCAAATATGAGGCTCTAATTGCCAGTCTAGTTAGTCATTACACTATGCACCTAGAGCATCAACATCTTGGGGATTCTCAGCTCATCCTCAACCAAATCACTTGGTCCTATAAAGTTCTAAAGCCTAAGCTCCATCATTACCACCAGTATACCATGGCGTTGTTGGCTCAAATCACAGAGGTCGTTATCTACAAGATTAAGAGGAGGTTGTTGAAAAGGATGACGAGTCAGATTGGAGGCAAATATTCATGGATTACCTAAACACAAGAAAACTACCTCAAGAGAAGTCATTAGCCCATCAAGTAAAATTAAGAGCTCTCTTCTATGCTCTCATGGATGGCACCCTATTCTAGCGGTCTTTTGATCATATGTGGTTATGTTGTTTAGCCAAACATGAAGCCCATAAGATTATGATCGAGGTACATTCAGGTTTATGTGGAGCTCACTAGTCTAGTCCAAGATGAAAGTTAAGATCAAGAGACTAGGATAGTATTGGCCTTTCATGATTATGACTATATGGATATAGCTAGGAGGTGCCACCAATGTCAGGTGCACGGTGTGATCCTACATCAACCACAACAACATTCTACATCCTACATTGTCCTTGTGGCCATTTGAGTGTTGGGGCATATACATAGTGGGTTTGATTGATCCTCCTTCTTCCAAGGGTCACAGGTTCATTCTAACTGCAACAGACTACTTTTACAAGTGGGCAGAGGCAATCCCACTTAAAGAGGTCACAACTTAGCATGTGCTCTAATTTTTTAGGAACCATAATGTATATAGGTTTGAGGTTCCTCGACGAATTATATATGATAATGGTACTACATTTAAGAGCACCAAGATCAACAGCTTTGCCCAGAGATATAGCATAGATTGGAGATATTATATCATCTACTATCCAAGAGAAAATGGTCTAGCATAAGCATTAAAAAATACTCTCATCCAAATATTGAAGAAGACACTTGATGATAATAAGCGATAGTGGCATGAGCAGTTGGTTGAAGCCTTGTGGGCCTACCACTCCACATACAGAACTCCAACTCAATCTATCTCGTTCTCCTTAGTGTATGGGTCCGAAGTCGTTCTACCATTAGAAGTTCAACTCCCATCACTAAGGATAGCTATGGGTAACAAGATTACTATAGAGCAGAACGTTAAGCTGCATTTGGAAGAGCTCGAAGGTTTGGAGGAGAGATGCCTCCAAGCATGCCAGAATCTCAAGTTGTACAAAGCCAAAATGATTCAAGCTCATAATAAGTTGATCTATCCTAGAGCTTTTCAAGTAGGAGAGCTTGATTTAGTTCTAAGGAGACCAATTCTTGCCTGTCAAAAGATGGGAGGTAAGTTCGAACTAACTTAGGAAGGCCTTTTTGCCATAGAGAAGGCCTACCACGGAGGATCTTATCAGCTTATAAAATACAAGATAGAGAGCCCTATGCTTCCAATCAATGGGCTCTACCTAAAGAAATATTATCCATAAATATTGTTTGAAAATAATCATCAATAAAGCTTTCTTTTCATATCAAATTCCATCTCTTATGTGTTAGAAATACCTTTCATTTTTGAATCGCCATGATGTGTTTAAGGTAGGTGTAAGAGAACCCAAGTGGCATTCTATCCCTCCACAACACAAACATAAACTACAAACGATCCTCCAGTGCTATTAGGGTAGATGTAAGAGAGCCCAAGCGACATCCTATTTTGACAAGCGCAACTAAGTTAGATATAAGAGAACCCAAACGACATCCTTTCTTGGTGGAGTCACATTTATACATGTTTATAGTAGGTATAAGAGAACCCAAGTGGAATCCTATTCCTTTGATCACAACACAAACAAACACATATCTTTCTTCTCTGGCTATTTTTATGTGAGAACAAGCTCCTATAGTACTCACTCATTAGCCACTCTAGGTTAGGCTAACAATATCGCATTAGTGTGTCACCCCAGTGGTCATTTGTTCAGTAGGATGTAAGTCTGCTTTGCTTTCTTCCTGACTTGCCCATTAGAAACTAAGGAGCACCCTACTAGTTTGGTAGGCCTTACTATGTAGCCAATAAGTTACCCCATGTTGACTTTGTTTAAGAGGACATAAGCCTACAGGCCTTCTTCTTGAACTAGCCATCATGCACTGACTGGGTCGAGTATATTAGAGGCTTAAGATAAGTCTCTGAGTGACTCCTTTCCTCTTGACTACTTCAAGCTTGGGTTTAGTCCCTACACAGGACTCCTCGCTTAGTAGTCTCCCTAGGTCAGATAACCCCTGCCAAGCCGAAGATAGACTATACCGAAAATCAGTTCCACTTTAGAGTAAGTCTACACGCATTTTCTAGGTTGATTGTCGTACACTAATGGGCACCTTAGGTTGGTTGGTTATCTCCATGCTGACGGTGACCCACCCGGTGGATACACCACTCTTGGCAGATGTGAGTCCCCCTGCTTTCTCCTTGAGTTGGCCATCGAATGCATATAGGTTTTCTTTTGCAGGGATTTGGATAACACCCCTAGAGACACCTCCCCTATGGGCATTCTATTTGGATCATGTCCTTAGCGACCCCATTTAGACACTACCCAATTTACTTTTGGATTGGACAATCCCCCTTTCCTAGTAGCCACCCATGTGTTTGGAAAATTTGTTTAGCAGATGTGCATATTCTCCCAAATTCTCCCTTGGTCCAGCAAGTCTGAGATAGGACTAGGCTGATAAAAGCTCCTTCTCAGTGTGGTCCCTCGCAAACAAACAGGGTCCATGCAAACATAAAAGAAACAAAATATATCTTCTCTTGTGGATTAGGAATTCAAGCCCTCAATGTCCCCTTTCGCAAGCAGGCATCCTATCTTTAGGGCAGTGTTAAGAAAACTCCCTATAAGAATTGCCTGACTACTTTGAGTTGAGATAAATCCGGTCATCTATCAATAGTCTCCCTTAGGTCGGGTTAAACTTGTTGTGCCACCAATGAGTCACCCCGACGGTCTTCGCCTTGAAAGATGTAAGTCTATTACGCATTCTTTCCAGGATCGTTGCACACCGACAAGCAGCCTTAGGTCGGGTTTGATTTATTGCACAGGAAACTAATCTCCCTAGTGATTCCTTGTGTTGTAGGATGTGAGTCCCTACACTTTTTTCTTAACTTGACCATTGCACATTGAAAGGCACCCCTTAGGTTGGTTAGTTCTACCTCATGGTTAGTAGACTATTCCTTTGGTTTGTAAATCTAAGACAGGTCTAGGCTGATATTAGACCCTTCTTAGTGGATCCATCACACACTGAGGGGATCCATCAAATTAAAGTAAATGAAATTAAGATAAAATAAATTCAATCAGATGACAATATCTTGACTACTTTGAGTTGATATAAGCGCCCCAATGGTATTCATTCAGTAGTCACCCCAGGTTGGGTTCGATTTGTTGTATCTAGAAAATCACCCAACAGTTGTCCTTGCCTTTGGGGATGTAAGTTTGCTATGCTTTCCCCCTAGCACAGTCATTATACATCGAAAGGCAACCCCTTTTCTTCAAATAGTTCTACCATGTGGCTGGTGGACTACCCCTTTTTATCGGTAAATTTGATATAGGCTTAGGTTGACATAGTCCCTTCTTAGTGCGGTCCATCAAAATTGACAAGGTCCATCTAGAAATCTAAAACTTAAATAAACATTCAACCAACATCTCCCCAACAGGACATAGATCATCCCAACCTCTCTAGTGGATTTGGTTAAACCCGATTCAAACCTGCATTCCTTAGTGAATGCACCCTCAAAAGAAATCTCATCAAATCTTTATCCCTAGCTTCCCTAGTGAAAGGTTCATGTATCTATCCCTGGTGGGTTATACATTCTAATCCCCAGCGGATACTCTACCCAAATGATATTTTGCAACCAAATTCAAATCTTTATCCCTAGTGGATAATCTAAATCCTGCTTCCCTAGTGGAAGGTTCACATGCTTCATTCCTTAGTGGATCCCTTCCTCCTCCCTTATGCCCTCGGCATGAGTGGAGTTGCATTGCACTAAGATCTTAATTCCTTCTACATCTTGGGTTTAGGAGTAGATCGTCTCTTTTAGTATTTGTGATCCTTCGGACATTGTTGATTGTCTCAATCAACACCAATACGTGCAGTGTGCCTTGTCAATCACACCACACCTACTGGGCGCCCTTTATTGACCTCACTTTTGGAGTAAGCTCTCAAATTCCTCATCATAGATCTAGGACTCTTATAGACACTAAGAGTTCCTTACTCTTAAGATACTTCTAGTGATTAGGTGAACACTTAATTTATTCCTAGAGACTTAGAATAGTTAGGCATAAGAATAAGTTGTCCCTTGATTTAAGAGGACTTGCCTACCCTATAGCCTAAACCCCATCCTTGCTTCTCTCTTCCAATCCAAATCTCAAATTCAAATCCAAATTCCAAAATCAAATCCAACTATCAAATGATTCAAACCCATGAATAAATTCAAACTTCAAATCCCTTCCTAAGCCCTTTGATTTTATCATATGGACTTAGCCTTAACCAAATTCAAATCAACCCCAATCTAATTGATTTTATCAATTATCAAATTCAATCTCAAATGAAATCCAAATCCAAATTCCAAATCAAATATAACTTCAAATGATTAAAATTCATGATTAAATCCAAACTCCAAAATCTCTTCCTAATTCATATGAACTACATTCATATGCTTAGCCAAAACTCTTTCAAACCAACTCAAACTTGATTGATTTCTTTATAAATCATTCATTTCTTCATTTATATTCATAAACATAAATGAAATCCAAATTCAAATCAAATCAAAATAAATCAAACTAAATTAATTCCAAGTAATGCCCTTTTGACCTATATCCCTAGATTTGGTCAAATTTGCTTCCAAATCACTCCAAACTCAAGTGATTTTCTCATAACCCATTTATATCCACACTTATATTCACAAATATAAATAAAATATAAATTCAAAATGGCCAAAACCAAACCTAAATCAAATCAAAATTCTTGATTTTGCCCTTATTAGGAAAATTCTTGAACTTGGCTAAATGATACCCAAATCAATTCAAAACTCATGGGTTCCTTCATGATTCAATTATTCCTTCAATCATTGATCCAAATATAAATACAAACTACAATTATCAACCCAAACCCAAGTTAACCCAAGTCAAGCCCCATGTTGACCCTTTTGGCTTGAAATTGTTATATGAACCAAAACTTATGTGGCTCCAAACTACTTGCAATTGAATTTATATTTCCATCCTATGTCAATATGTGAGTTCAATAAAACTTGAATCAAACCATGATCAAGCCAATTGACCCATTTAGGTTCACTTGAACCAAAGTGACCTAAAATACCTTCTTGAGCCAAGTTCTAATCTAACCTAAATTAGATTGAACCAAGCCCATCTAAACCTTCAATCATGATCAACAATCATCATAGGGTGATTAACTGCATTGAATCGAGGTAAACCAAGTCAAACCTAGCCTTTGAACAAGTCAATATTTAGCCCAAATTGAACCCAAACTAGCCAAAATTTACTATATACCAAATTGATTGAAACCGTTGACTCAAACCCATTCATAATCAATGATTGAACATGACCAAACCTTCACTTGAGCCAAACCAAGCCTAATTGACCATTTGACCTAAGTTGACCCAAATTGGCCTAAAAAGCCAAAATGGGTCAAATCATGATTTAATCCAAATTCATTGAAACCAATGGCTCAATTTCATTCTAAATAACTTATTGAACTTGATCAAAGCTATAATTGAGCCCAAGTTGACCAACTGGTCAACTTGACCCAACCTAGCCCAAATTGACCTAAAGGGTCAAATTGGCCAAAATTCAAATTAAATCCAAATTAAACCAAATCAAAGCCTACAATCATTTTTAATTGACCAATTGAACTTGACTCAACACTTAACCCAACCCAATTTGGTCAAATTGATCAAATTGGTCAACTTGACCAATTTGTCCCTTTTGAACCCAAATGAGTCAAATCCAAACCTAGACCAAACCAACCCAAATTAATTGAACCAAAACATCCCAAATCATCATTTAAACCTAATCCAAGCCTTGGTTAGACCCAATTTGGCCAATTAGTCAGCCCAACCAAACCTAGTCCAAATGAACACTTTTTTGACCATATAAACCCAAATCACCCAAAACCACTTTATGGAACCTTAGTGGATGCCTAACCAAACCAATTTAGACCCTAAGTCAGTCCCAAACCAACCCTAGTCCATGTGAGACCCAACCCAAGTGGATTAACCAATGGACACCCTCTCATTTGCATTGGATCCTTTCTTTAAGTGGTAAAGTCCACTTTATCTCCCCATGGAAGCCATCAAATGGCTAAATGAAGCACTCCTACAACTTCCTAGCCTAACCTAACCCACCCTAGCATCTGCCATGACCTAAGAGAACAAAGCCAAACCATTCCCCCTCATGACCGAACCCATTGGATGTAAGGGAGTTCAATCCCTCCATATCAAGCCTTGAGACTCCTGCCACTACCTCGACCACTCCTAGTGAGCCATGTGGCACTGACGGCAACCCATCCAATGACCAGACAATGGCCAATCGATAAAAATTATGAGATGAATCATCCATCCATCATGGGCAATTTAGGGGTATACCCCCTCAATTCTAGCGGCAAACACAAGTGATTACATTGAGAGACATCCTAAGATGATTTTGAACTCCCTCAGAGCACTCCCAAGCATCCTCAAGCCCTCCTCGATCGACATTGCCCATCCTGAGCGAAGCCAAAATAGGACATCACTCTTTCATGTAATACTCCCCCTATACTAAATGAAACTTTAATTCCTTGCACCCACATCATTCTCGTACTCTATCGAAGCCAACCGACCCTTCTCCTTGCCTTCCCAAGAACCAAAGATAGGAGTTCGATCAAAACTGCGGCCTTTGCATGCATGGATTGGTTTACCAAGCACTCTACACCAAATTGAGCTCAATGCTTCTCAACAGAGCCTCACCTCAACTAGGTGAAGCTACCTCCGACAATCCACCACCGGACATTTGCTCTAGTGAGGTAATTCCTCAAAATCATAGCTATAGGGAAATCATGCTTGGCCTTTTTCGAAGAGAATTTGAATCCCATGTGAATTTGGCAATTGGATGTGCATTTTCCCTCCTTTCGAAGGTGTGGGATCAGCTTGATCCTAATCCGAGCTCGGGTGAGCTCGAATTTAATAGGGAAAGATGGACGGTGGCCGTCTTTCATCGCTCACGAAGGAGGAAGATCATACCTCATCCATTCCATGTGATTAGAACAGATGATTGTGATTAGATCACAATATATCCCCACTATTTTCTCCATTAACTCGACTCAATCATGGTCATCGATCTTAGATCGACGGTGAGCGCACATCATTCATCGTCAACCTTCAAATGTGACAACTTAAATAGGAAATCCCATCGCGCTACGTGGAAAGTGTGTCGCATTAGCCGCCACATGGTCTGACGAGATTAAGGCTTTAATTAAGCTATTTTAATTAATTTTTAAGACTGAAACTTCCTAAATTCATAACTAATTGTAAAAAATCCAAAAAAAATGCAAGTTTTAGCTCATTTTAAAGATATTTTAGAGTAGAATTTAGAAAAATTATTATTAGTTGATTTTAAATAGTGATTTTAACTTAATTAAGGTTTAACTAGAAACATAATTAGCTTAATTACCCCTTAATTAAGCATCCAATTAATCTCAATTTTTTTGTGGATGTCTAGAGGATGACATCTACCTCCCCAATTTTTCTAGGATTTTATTGATTACTTAATTAGAGAATCAATTGATTAAGCTTTAATCACTCTCTTAACTTAATTAATGATAATTAGTGAATGAATAGTAGTTTAATTAATTATTTAAGCCTAATTACCTTTGTGGAACGGGAAAGGGACTTAGGGACTCTAATTGGGATATTTTTTTCTAATTTATTTCATAGATTTTTTTCACTTTTGGAATTAAATTAATTGATGATTAATGAGGTAATTAAGTGCTTAATTAAATACTTAATTTCCAAGACAAAAATTAGAGCCTAATTAAGTGTTTTAAATTACTTAGGAATTAAGGATTCAAGCCTTATCCTTGGTCCTTTCTCTAAGCTAATTTTATCATTCTAATTAAAATATAATCAAAGAATTCAATCAATTAATTAATAAGCTTGATTTAACTCAATCTAAAATCCATTTCACACCTAAGAAAAGTGAGAGATAATGAAATTATGGTTAGCTCACATGTGTGAGAAAATCATAAAAGTAGTTAAGTGAGATTTCTTAAGCCTAATTAATTTTTAATCATGAACCGATTGCATTAAGCCCCTTTCATTTCTCAGGAGCATTGCAAATTTACTTTTCATGTGGTTCCATATCATATTGGCTCATTATTAATTAGTTAATTAACTTGTGGTGATGTAGGTAAGGGTTAATTAATTCACTTAATTCATACTTTAACCTAATTAAAATATAAAATCAACCTAAATATTCATCATTAAACCAAATTAATTTGTACATGGGGAATTGGATTAGGATTAGTAAACCTCTTTCATATTTCCTACATCAAATCAAACTCAAAGTTAAAAATGTCTTTATAGAACTTTGGTTTATTTTAAATAGCCTTATTTAGTATGATTGTCCTTAAGAATTAATTGGGATGAATGAGATCATGTGTTTCTATATCTTTATTTCTTTCCAATCATGTTAAATGTTGCTTTCCATGTGAAATCATGCATTCATTTCCTTTAAAATTAATTAAATGAAATGATTTATTTTATGTCAAATTGCATGTGTTGATTTAAATTAAAAATAAGTGTGATTATTATTACTATTAAATTAAAAATTATTTTCAAAAGCTCATAAATCAATTATAATAAATGGAGTGATGTTAATTATAAATATCTATAAGTTTGCATGTGTTGATAATATAAGATATGCAATATGAAGCTCTCTTTTCTTATCTCACATGGATTCACATAGGAATTACAAATGTATAGTTCATTTGCAAAGAACACAACATTTGTCTAAATCTATTCCTATGCATTTCCATGCTAAGACTTAGAAAGAATTTCATTCCACATATGTAAATCATATAATCAAATCAAATATGACTCATTGCATGACTTTTTCCTCTTGTGGGTCTTTTGTACATTCACCTGTATCTAAGAAAAGTGGTATATTAGTCTGGACACCCCGAGGCTATGAGGCTTTAAGTAGCCCTAAGTAGGTCTTGTAACTTATGCCCCTAATGCATAAAAATGGTGTCGTACTCACTTAAAACTCTTATACATGTGTATGTGCGATGTGGCCAATGAATAAGAATCATGATCAAATAAATCAAATATAACTTTTGCATGGGTTTTTCCTATCCTTATAGTTGCTTATGCTTCTACATGTATCTAAGACAAGTGGTATATTAGTCTAGACACCCCGAGGTTGTGAGGTTTTAAGTAGCCCTAAGTAAATCTTGTACCTTACGCCCCTGGTGCAGAACAACGGAGACGTACTCACTTAAAATTTTTATACATGTGAATGTGTATCTAACTAATAGATGAAAAATCCTTCTTTTTCTATTAAAAATACATGCATTCATGTTCAATCAAATGAAATATCTAAATTCCAAACACATTTCTTTGCATTCACCATTCAATTATGCTAAAATATAAAATGCATGCATAGCTATGCTTAGGGTTTAATAAAATGATGGAAAGAAATGAATGAATAAAATAATAAATCTTAAATTATTGAATAAGGTCATTGATTAAAATAAGTAAAAATAAATTGATTAATTAACTTACTTTTGACTTATTAAGAGAGGTCTCCTCTCTTTCTTCTCTTTATAAGACTTAGTTATTTTGTATATGAAAAATAAAATAAATGAAATTACTAAGTAAAATCTTCAAATTAATTAAATTACTTAAAGAGAAACCAACCCTTTATAAATAAAATTCCTCACACTTAGCAAAATTACAACTTTAAAGCCTAGTTTGGACAAACCACACGAGCCTTGATACACACACTTTACACTAAGTCAACACTTCTAGTTTTATGTTAGGGTGGTGTATGGTTTGATGTATGCTTATTTTATGATGTATTGTTGTAAACTGGATGTTAGGGTATATGTGTGTAGTATGGATGTTAGGTTGTTATTATCCTAATCATGCTTTCTGTAGAGGGTCGTGCTTAAGGAGTTGCTGTAATAAAAATATAAATGCTTCTGTTGTGCAGGTTGCTTATACCCCTAAGCATAGTTGAAGTTAGGACAGATGGGCTTGGTTACCCATGTGTGAGGTGCTAAGTCCAAATTATTCATATAACTGCTTAGGTTGTATAGTGTGTTTAGCTGACATTTGTTTTATAGGTGTAGTTATATTTATTTTCCTTCTTTTAATATAATTTTGCATTAAGATTAGGATAAGTAATATTAGAGATTAGATGAGCATTGGTTATAAGACCAAGTCTTATTTACCATGTGATGCCTTTGGAGCAAGCACATCCAAATCAAGAAAAAATAAGAAAGAAATGAAGCAAATCAAATGAATAAATGAAAAAAGAAAGAAGTAAAGAAGAAAGAATGAAAAATGAAGACTCCCCACATAACATTTATCATTTGTAATTGTAATTATTATTTTATTATGTCAGGATGTATAAGGGTAGAGCTCGACTACCCACATTTCTTTTAAGGTGTACGATACATCGACCTTCTTCTTTTCTAGCTTTATAAAATTGTTTGATGTTTTGTTTAGTTTGTGCATTAGAAAAAAGCATGCCTCTTCATAGTTTATTTATGATCGGTGATTGTTGTATGGCTTGGATGCAATTAGGCTCCTAGGATAAAAATTAATATTTCCACCCAAACTAATAACTCATAACTAAATTTCTCAATAACTCATAACCTCATGTAAAAGCTTAGGCATTAAATCAAGATAATAAAATATTTAGCAACCCCTTAGTTGGATGTTGTATGTTTAAATATCATGCATAATTATCTTATTTCACTCTTGTTAAGAGAGGGATAGAAATGGGCTTAACCTTTTAAGAGCCTATGATGGAAGAACACCTCTTTTTCTTTTCTTGTTTTTGACTTGGCCCATAATCAACTTCTCATGCATTTAGGCATACAAAATCCTATAGCCTGTGTCAAAATAAAGAGTCCTAAATTAAATAAAATTTAATAATAATTTGCATTAGATTAAGTCATTATTCATACCCCTCATGCTCTAGTCTCTTAGGGGGTGGGTTTAAGGACTTAGTTTCTTTTTCTAAATAAATAATAGCTTAACCATCTTGCAAAGCATATGACTTGACCACATGGATTTAAAGCGTAGGATGAGTTAGCTAGCTGTCACTCCATACAATTATAAGTCCAGCAGTCAGGTGGTTTACTCTCTCTTATCGAGATAAATGCATGCCCACTTTCTCTTTAGATTTAGGTCACACTTTAGCCCTCGCCAAAGCTCCCTAGATTTAGGATTTGTCATTTCCCCCTTAGGCTACAGGCTTAAATCCTCATCTCTTAGGCATCCTAACAATCTTGTATTGTTAGAGTATAAATCCTAGCTCTCTAATAAAATTTCAAACTCAAACATATAATTTCTCCTCAATCTCAAACATATAAAGCCCAATTATAGGATAGATTATAATGCTCACTAGGATTCTTAATATCATGAGTATTCCTCACTCATCTCCTTTGGCTTTGATAATAAATCTCTCCTTTTGATCTATCCCATTTGATCTTCCAACAATAGTTGATTTGTTGATAGTCCTATCTTTGAATTCTTTAGAGATAATAATTATCTACTTTAATCGAGAGTATTCCTAAGGAACTCAACTTCCTTAGGATGTAATTAACTATGGGGGCTTGCCCCCATAAGAAAAGAACCCAATTTAAATAAACCATAATTTATTCATCCATATAAAGTAGGTGAAAAATCTCTAGTACATTCAAAGAGCCATTATGGCTTAAGAGTCCTTATTAGGTGATTAGGTCCATCGTAGGATAGTGATTTTTATCTTTTGAGATAGTGCACTATTCTTTGATGTAGTACTTGATCACCTTAATAAGTACATCCTTAGATCGTGTGTCCCCAACACCCCCCCATATACACACACACATACAAAGATACCAAAAATAAACACCATATTAATTTTCTTTAATTTATATATATTTTTTAATTTGAATATTTGATCATTTTATAATTAATTTAGGTATAAATATGTAAAGATTAATCATTTAAAACTTTAGTAATGATAGCCTTTCTTAATCATATGATTATTGTTGGCTAATAGACCTTGTCAACTCTGCCCTTTTCTTGCAGAGGATCGGGTGTAAATTCATTGCTTCCACATTTATATCCCTTTAAACCTTGTCAACTTTAGTTTGAGCATAAAGGATTGGGTCTGAGACTTTTCTTTAGAAGTTTGAATTTGATAAGTCGTATCAATAGGTTTATCTTTTGCAATTATATGATTGAATTAGCTTATGAGATTTTATTAAATTAAATTTCTTATAACATTATAATCATATTTTTAGATTTTGTTAACATGGACCTGATCCTAAGACCAAACTAGGGTGATTCAATGCTTCAATATTTTATTCCTCCAAACTTGTCAACTCTAGCTTGAGCTTAGAAGATCGAGTTTGTGACTTTCCTCTTGAGATATTTAAAATGATAAGCTACATTAATAATGATATTTATAGATTTATCTTTTGTCATTTTATAATAGAATTAGCTTTTCATATTTTCATTAAGTTAAAAATATTATAATAGCATCATTAGATTTTTAGGTTTTTTTAACCCGAACCCAGTCCTAGGATCAAACTAGGATGTAGATATTTGTTCTTTTGTTTTTGGCATTTTGCATATAACTTGCATATTTTTCTAGATATTTGATCGAGTGAATATTTCAACATACATACAAGTATTTGTTCCTTTAAAATGTTGTATGGATATTAAGATGTCTAAGTTGAACTAATTATGTTTATAGCATGACGTACATGTCAAATTACAACTATAAGTTTTGATATGGATTTTTGGACTTGGTTAACCCGGTCCTAAGACCAAACCGGGATGATTCATTATTTCAAAATTTATAGTCCTCCAAACCTTGTCAACTCTAGCTTGAGCATAGAGGACCGGGTTGGGGACTTTCCTCTTAAGGGTTTAAACTTGAGAAATTACATTAACAAAGAAGTTAATATATTTATCTTTTCCAATTCTATGATAAAATTAGCTTCTCAAATTTTTATTAAGTTGAAAATATTATAATAACATCATTAAATTTTTAAGTTTTATTAACCCGAACTTGATCCTAAGACCAAACTGGGATGTAGATATTTTTTTTTGCATATAACTTGCATATTTTTCTAAATATTTGATCTAGTGAATAATTTAGCATACATACAAGTATCTATTCTTTAAAATAATGTATGGACATTACAATGTCTAAGTTGAAGTAATTATGTTTGGCATGACAGATGTGTCAAATTGTAAGAATATTTTGATACCTAAAAATTATAAATCAAGCATAGATCTGTTCCATCAAATATGAATTTGACCATTTCAAATGTTTGTCATAGATCAAGTAGAGGTATGTTCTATAAGATAAGCCGACTCTTTCAACTATTTGTCATTAGTCAAGTATAGATCTATTCTATAAGATATGTGTTGACTCTTTCACATACTTGCATGAATCAAGTGAGAGTCTATTTTATAAAAATGTGAATACACATTATAAACTAAGTAATTGTCTATTCTAAATGATATAGGCTTGGTTCTTTCAACCACTTATCCTAAATCAAGCATGTATCTGCTCTTCAATAAATCAAGCATGCATCTATTCTGTAGAGCATGATTTGATTCTTTCAAGTATTTGCATGAATCAAGTGAGGATATGTTCTTAATGATATAGGCTCTTTCAAATGTTTACATGAATCAACCAATTAAGCGAAACATTGCTCTATGAAATAAGCATGAAATTCATTTAGCTTGTGTATTCATATGTATGTTTAATTTGAGTGGAATCCAATAGTATTTTAAATATACATTATGAGACATTCCATTAAACATTTGGCATGAAGCCCAAAGTTATAGATTCATGTGAAACTATGATAGGTGCAAGAGTTTAACTCCTTTGGACATTTGGATATACCATAAAGCAACATGTTTAAATGTGAAATTTCCTAGTGTAGTGGTTCAAACTTCCCTTAAGCCCTGTTTTAATTCATTCAATGAATCACATATTGTACTTGAAATGATAATTGAAAATGTCCAGTAATGATCATTATTAAGATATTAAGTCATACCTTCTTCTTGTGAATAAATTATCAAATATTTTATGATTTAGGTTTCATTTAACTTGAGTCTTTAGGATTAAATCAATTGATCACTATTTTTCATGAATAGTTTGAATTTTGATTCACTTCTCTTTCATGTCATGTCATGTTTAAAAGTATGGTTCAAATCATATCAAATTCAAGTTCTTTATATATTTGATTTATTGAAAATTTCAATAGCCTCCCGGATCATCCGCTTAAGGGGGCTGCTCCGGTAGACTAGGCCTTCCCACCATGCCAAGAAAGGTGTGCATGGTAGGTGTCATAAGACACCGTGGTTGAAAATTTTATTTATCCACCACACTAAGAAAGGCATACATGGGTTTGCATAGCATAGCATTTTCTTGTCATGTTGGAACAACGTGAGCAAGCACTTATATAACAAATTTTGCCACCACATTGAAACAATGTGAGCGGATACTTATATTCATAGAAAATTTTCTCGCCACATTGGAACAACATGAGTAAGTACTTATATAAAAATTTCCCTGTCGCATTGGAATAATGTGAACGCATAAGCAAATTTTTTTGTCACATTGGAGCAACGTAAATAAGTACTTATATAATAAATTTTCTCATCGCATTGGAATAATGTGAATGGGTACTTATCACAAGAAAATTTTCTTGTCACGTTGGAATAATGTGAGCAAGTACTTATATAACAAATTGCCCCATCACATTGGAACAATGTGAATGGGTACTTATCACAAAGAATATTTAGAAACTTGCATTTGCATGTGCATAGGGTTAAAATGCAACTTAAACCTTTTTTTATGACATGGTTTTTATTACCAATTCAATTGCATTTTAATTTTGAAAATTAAAGTAACAAGCTATAACATAAGGTTTCAATCACATGTGGACACCATTCAATCATTCTCACTTTGAATATAAAAGAGGAAATATCTTTCTCGAAGCCCAGTAATATAATATTTATAGGCAAAGATGTATGCATATGTTTCACCCTTTACTAATAAATAATTACAAAGAAAACTTTGCATTTTCCTATATCTCAAATTCTAAATACCTTCATGCCAATGTAAGCCTTAGCATTTAGTAAAAGATATGATAGGAAGGAGAATAGTTTAAATCAATTTGCCTCATTCATCCTTTTTTTAACATGATAATTGTTTGTAAGTGGGGCTAGATTTACATAAAGTGAAATAATCAACTTGATTTGACAAGCATAAATCTGAACTTTCTTCTTTTTATTTCAATAAGACATGCCATGTTACTCATCTTAGGCTAATAAAGAAATATCACTTTAGATTGCATGCAAGCAAAGTTCAATCCCTTAGTAACATGAAGTAAACAATATCATATCTCACTCATATGAAGTCTCATTTCATATAACATGATAGCTATTCAAAAGTGGCATATTGCACAACATTCAAATGAAACCTAAAGTTAATGTTATTCAACAATAGAAAATGCAATTAGATTGCATACAAACAAATTTTAGCCTTTAGTAACATGAAAGAAGCAATGTAGGATGCTATACACATGAACTCCCATTCTCTTACTTTTTTTAAAGGGTATTAATGTGGTAGGAGGATTCAAATTGAACTTGATTTAAACTTGTACCAAACTACATTTGCTTACTAACTCAAATAAGTGTATCAAGGAAAAGAATAAGTTGGATTATGGATAACAAAATGAATTTCTTTCAAAGACATCTATCTTAATGTATACAAGAGAAAGAAAATTTGCATTGGATTCAAGTTCCAACATAAGAAGTACATAATCACGCCAAATCCAACAAAATAGATATCTGAAATTTCAGATTTAACTAGGAAAAGACTTGCATGTCCATAAGACCCAAATGAAAACCAAGTCCAACATGAATAAGTAGTGCAAGAGAGAGAGAGAGAGAGAGAGAGAGAGAGAGAGAAAACAACCTTGTTAAGCTCAACACTATAAAGATCTAAAATTTATCTCAACTAGATAGCCATTCATAAGATATTCAAATAAATTTCAATCTACATAGGAAAAGCAACCATGTTAAGTTTAATATGCATTAATCTGAAATTTCAGATTTAATTACGTGGTCGTTTGTATGATAGTAAGGTGTCAAGTGATAGAAAGAGGCAACTATGCAAGTGAACAACTCATGTGACAATTGAAGATTACACATAAACCTAAAAATTTGATTAGAAGGAGATAGGATTAAGGAGTAGGAGATATCTTTATAAAGAGTAAAACAAAAATCAATCCCACTAATATGATTCCAACAACATGAATCTAAAAAATTTGAAACTTTCAATTCCATTTAAAAAAAAAAATCTATCTTTGTAAAAGAGGTTGAAAACTCATCATTCTTATGTCTTATCCTACCTCAGTAATAAAACCTCCATTGATAGAAAGGCAAAATAGAAATTTTTATGTGAATAAGCTATAAAAGATCACTTTAAATCCTATAGAAGTAGGAATATTTAGATCCCAAATAAAGTGGCTATTTAGTGACCAAGTAATAGCAACAAATTAAACAATATTAATCTAAATATTATCAACTAGCTAAAATAGCAACTCCCACTTTATGCAAAAATTTGAAACCCCATTTTCTTTTCTTTTCTAAACTAATAGGAGAGTCAATAACATGATGACTTTATAGCAAACCTAATTTCAACATATTCATTTAACCTGATTACATGAGAAATGAAAACCACCATTTCATTTTCCACATTTCTCTCAAGTTCAACACTTGGAATAGTGAAACATAAACAAGCATTGGATTTCCATAGCAAACAATGGCTCTTTACTACTTCAAAACAATAGGACAACTCTCTACACTTGATACTTTTCATGTATTTCGCAACAAACGACAGTTAAAAGAAAACAGTGAAGAGAGGATCATCAAATTATACCATCCAAATGAAAAACTTGAAGTATGAAAAGAGAAAGAAATCGACATATAACTTAGGGTTTGAGCCATATATCATCTTTAACCCCATTTTCACATTTCCAAACTCATTTTAAACATGTAAGAGAGGCATAGCAAGTATCATTTCATACACAAAAAATCTGAAACATGAAAAGAGAAGGGAAGTTGACATATAACTTAGGGTTTGAGCCATACATCATTTCAAACCCTATTTTCATACTTTGAATCTCACTTCAAACAAGTAAAGAAACAAATTAGTGAAATTATTTTACCCATAAAGATAGAAACAACCATATGCCAAGAGTAAGGCTATGCAAATATTTGACATTAAAGTAATGGATAAAACCCATTTCACTTAAGGAACCCCATAATGCTTCCTTTTTTTATTTGTAGGAGAAAATAACCCAAGCATAATATAGATTCATAAGAAAAAACTTGATAAATCCATCTCATTTCAACCAAGTTGAAGTGAAATGATAATAGAGAGCTTAAGGTTGAAAGAAAATGAACTGGAGTTTTCGATTGCAAGAAAGGAAGGAGGAGGAGGGGTTTTGGCTAGCTAGGGCTTGGTCGATCAGGATTCATGCAAAAGAGGAGATCTCGGCTAGGACAGAAGGATCCTTCGTGTGTGCCACTCAGCTAAGAGAAGGATCAAACGAGCCTTGCTCGAGAGAGAGAGACCGATGGGAAAGGAGGAAGCTTGGCTTGTGAGAGGGGGAATCATGTGAACGAACTAGGGAGCTCAGAAACGAGAGTAAGAGAGAGGGGATCACGTGAATGGGGCTAGGACGCTCATTTCGGCCTTTAAGACTAGCCGTGAGTTTTGATTGGTTGGCTAAATGGTAGCTGATAGGATTCATTAGCGATTACTTCCATTGGGTAAGCTAGGCGGCCAATTTGATTGGCTAATTCAGCTGTTGAGCCATATTGGATGATTTAGGTGGCTAATTAGGTAGAAATTAGAGATTTAAATAGTTATTAGTCATTTTAATTGTAATCTGGCATAATAATAATATTATTATTAATAATTTCACACCAAATATTACAAAATTATTTCTTACAATGAATCATATCAATATAGATATAAATTTTAAGTATTTCTATTATGTTGGACACAACGGCATTATTGATTTGGCAATTGATGTTGTTTGGATCACGTCGACGTATGATCATAGTAAAGTTGAGCTTAAATTATGCAATGCCGCATTTGAATTGCTCAAAGTTTACGTAGAATTTGCCAAATTGATTGCGGAAGATGTTGTTTAATAAATTTTGATGTTTCATCGACAACGACACAATCAATTTTACGAACGAAGGTCGTTCAGATATCATCGAGGCTTCTTGATCTCGATATGTGTGTAATTTTATTAAAAATTAATTATATTAATTGATCCAATATTTTTTATTTAATAAATATTGATATTTAAAATATAATTACATAATCAAAATTTTTGGATTAGAAAGATTTTAGTTAAATTTGGTTACGATTAGGAAGTTTTAGCCTCCGATTACGTGACATTGCTATTGATTTTCATAGATTTGGCCATATGAGCTTAATTTGAATTATGACACACACGTGTAGGTCAACAATAAAGATCAATTGTACTTTCTTTATTAGGAGATAGATATTAGATCTTTGCAAAAGTTCAAAAGATATTTGGTTTTGTTTTTCTTTTATAATAAAGAGTAGGTGTTATATTTTGTTCATATAAAGGAGTACGATATATAGCACTAGATCGTTAAAAAATGTATCCCTAGCTATGCCCTAATGTTTAAGAATGTCCATATCATTTCATCTTATATGTGCTAAGCTCGTGTTGATGACAATCTAATCAAGTATACGATATTTAGTTTATAAGTGAGCAATGAGATTGTTTAAAATTTTAGTTTAAGTTATTATTGTCTTAGATGATTTTTATGGAAAATGTTATAAGCCTCATAATTATGGAATATATAGAATCCAAAATGGATCAGCATAGGTCTCACTATTATAAACCTTCTCATCTTAATCTTAAAGTTCATGTCTAAAAATTTAGCATCATATGGAAGATATAAGCTCTTAATCTTATTTTGAAGGGATTATGATCATTTTAAATAACTTAAAGAACCAAGATAATGCATCATAAGTTTACAAATTTTATCTTTATGGGATTAGCATGATTAAAGAACACCAAAAATAAGTATAATTAGGTGCAAAGACCCACCTCCAATGGTTGAGATATCTCTCATAAGAAATCTAATGAGTGGAAAAAAAAAAGGTTATCAGGCCTTTATAGACTCTCTGATTGAATGATGAGTAGATAAAAATTGTTAAATGGATGCCCTAATTATGACAAGAAATGACTAGAATACATGAGGGGAATTTAAAGAGAATTAACTAGTGGAGTTGCAATTATAAGCATCTGAAATTCCTCAAGACATCACTATAATAAAAAGATCAAGTCATCTAGAAAGAGGTCATCAATGATTCTTGGAGTTGATAATGCTGAGTGATAGGAACTGTTTATATAAATCATCATTATTTAGAAAATACAATTTCTTAATGGAGTTCAATAGTCTAATATGAGATTGCCAACTCACTAACCAATTAATAGTCCAATTTTGAAGAATCATGAGTGGTGATTAAAGTAGAGATAAAAAATCTAATAGCCTTCAGTATAGCATCAAAAAGGCTATAAATGAATAGTGAGACATGGGGAGAGAATAACATATTGTTAACAAGAACTTCCAATAAATTTTTTTATCAGTTATTATTAATGAAATTACTAATAGATATTTTCTCAATGTATCAATGAATTTAATATCAAAAAAATGACCAATAACAACAACAATAACAAGGCTTTATCCCACTATGTGGAGTTAGCTACATGAATCCTTCTTCTCCATTATGTAATATTATGTGTAGAATTTTCAATTAATTCTAACAAACTAAGATCATTTTTTTATACATCTTACCAAGTCTATTTAGTTCTACCTCTACCTTTCTTAACATATGGTAAATCTAATACATCTACTCTTCTAACATGATCCTGAGATGGCCAACATTTTATGTAGCCAAATCATCTAAGGTGACTCTCTTTCTAATCTTATCTACCACTGGAGCTACTACAACCTTTTCTCATACATATTCATTTCATATTTTATCTCTAAGAGTAAAACCACTCATCCACTGAGCATTCTCATCTCTACAACCTTTAACTTAGTCTTACACTTCACCTTTACTGGCCAACATTCTGCGCCATAAATCATTGTAGGTCTTACCACCATCTTATAAAACTTTCCCTTAAATCAAAGTTATACTTTTCCATCACACAATAGGATGGATGCATGCCTACACTTCTACCATCCAACTTGAATTCTACTAAAAACACACATTTCTATTTCACCAACATTTTGAATAATAAGATGAGATATATGAAACGCTCAGTCTTTTTAATGTCATGATCACCCAATGTCACAACACCACCATTAGAACTTCTACACTAAAATTAGACTCAATATATTCAATTTTAGATCAACTCAAATGAAAATCTTTAGACTCTAAGATTTACCTCCATAATTCAAGCTTCTCTTTATTTCTCTCCCTAATTTCTTGCTCAACCACTCCTCTTTCTCTCTCTCTCTCTCTCTCTCTATATATATATATATATATATATATATATATATATATATATATATATATATATATATACCTCCCGCCTTACCTCTCACTCTATCAGTCATTATCTTTTTCTTTCTTTTACATGATACCATCATCTCTCTCTATCACTCTCTCTCTCTCTCTCTCTCTCATGCTAATGCCACCACCATCAACTCAAGTTTTTCCACCTCTCTTTCTCCTAAAGTAAAGATTGTTTCTTATTTTGTATGCAATATAATGTCATTAATATTTCTTATCCTACATGTTAATGATAGATTATTGATGATTTTTTCATCACAAACTCGAAATATTATTATATTGTTATGAAAATTTTATCGATATTTTGTTGGTAATATGTTATACTTATGGAAATTTTATCACTAATACTACCAACAAATTTGGTCTAAATAAAGTTGTAGGCAACTACTAATGAAATATCCATTGATATTGATTAATATTTACTTATGGATAATTTGCAATAAGGTATTAATATTAACTCTAATAGTTAGTTTTCTACTAAAAAATCTAATGAAAAATCCATTGAAATTCATTTTCTATTAGAGTTAGATTTTCATCTCAAAAGGTATTGGTAATAGATTTACCGATTAAAAATGCTCTATTTCAATAAATATTTTCATCAGTAATAGCCAATTTTCTTGTTATTTGTTACATCACTGTAAATTGAAGGTGATAAACTTACATTTCTCAATCCTTTATTAGAGTGTGGCACAAATTCAACCCATGGAAATTTCTAGTATTTTCTAGAACTCCTTAGAGGATTCTAGAAGTTTATGATATATTCAATAATTAGAGAATTGTAGAAGCTTCTCATATATTCAAGAATTCTCTAGAGGATTCTAGATGCCCATATTTGTATGGACATTTAGAGGAACTTCAAGCACATTCTAGAAAAGTCCAAAAGAGGTTATTACAGCTATAAATAAGGGTCATTAAGGTTACTTTCAAGTATCCAAGAAATTATAGTAAGATACTCTTGTGAGTGCTCATGTATGATAATTTATTACGCTCTTGTGAGTCTATATGAGTGTCCCTTCTTTTGTATTATTTTTCTTTCATAGTGTAGTTTCTCTCATCTTTGCCACCTGTGGTATGGGTTTTTTTATCTTAGGATTTTCCACATAATTCTATGTGTTAATTTTGTTCTTGTATTTACTTCTTTGATGAATCTCTTCGATTTGATGTGTCTCACATCATTCTCAATAAATGGTATCATAGCACTAGATTTTATTTGAGAGCATTCTCAAAGATGATGACTGTGAAATACGACATTTACTATTATATCACAATACTAGATTTTCATTATGGCAAGTGAAGATGAAGGAAATTATGCATATATGTTTTATATGTTTCCCCATCAAGATTGATTTTCAATATCTAAAATGGTGCCTGCCAGTGATGTGCTCATGGAAAATAATGCATCATGTAAAGTGGCTGGAATTGATGCAATTAGAATCAAGATGTTTGATGGAGTCACTAAAAACTAGGCAAAGTTAGGCACATACCAAAACTGAAAAGAAATCTAATATCCATATGTACTCTTGATTCAAAAGGATAAAAGTATGTCGGTGAAGATGGAGTTCTAAAAGTTAAGAAAGGTGCACTCATAATTATATGGGATTGTAAAAGTTCACTAAGTTGTATGTGTTGCAGGAACATACTATCATTGTTGATGTAGCCTTTGTTGGTTCTTCTTCATTAGATAGCAACCTTAGACATCTCTTGCATATGTATTTAGGGTATATTAGTGAGAATGGCATGACTGGGTTATATAAGAGAGAACTTTATGGAGCCAAAACATTTGCAAACTTAAGTTCTATGAATAATGCTTATTTGAAAAACAAAGAGAGAGTTACCTTCACAAAAGGTGTCCACTATTCGAAAGGCATATTGGAGTACATATATTTTAACCTCTAAGGCCATCTAGAGAGACATTCATAGGTGAAGTTAACTATTGCTTACAATGATTGATGACTTCTCAAGAAAGGTTGGGATATATTTATAAAAAAAATCTAACGCTTTGTTTAGTTTTAAAGAGTGGAAGGTCATGGTTAAGAAACAAACAAGGAAGCATGTCAAGTGTTTACATACCAACAATAATCTTGAATTTTGTTCTTATGAATTTAATTACTTCTGTAAGTCTAATGAAATTGTGAAATATTTTGTAGTTTGTCATACTGCAAAAAAATGATGTCGTTGAGAGAATAAACAATATAATTTTATAGAAAGCCCACTGTATGATTTCTAACTCTAGACTAAAGTCATTCTGAGCTAAAGTTTCTTCCATTGAATGTTATCTTATTAATCAATCACCATCTACTATAATTAAGAAGAAAACTCTACAAGAGAATGATCAAGAACTCCTTTTCATTTCTCGAATTAAAAGATTCTTGTTTCCCAACTTATGTGCATGTAAATAATGAAAATTTAAAGTTTAGATCAATGTAGCTAAAGTGATAGGATACAAGCTTTAGTGTCATAAAACCAAGAAGGTGTAGAGATGTTATTTTTTCAAGAAAAAGTGATGTTAGAAGGATCTCTTATGACTAGCTCAAATAGAGAACATCAGGAGTCAAGCATTGAGATGGAGTTTCAAATTGGTTCATCCTAAACCAAGCCCAAAGTATAAGGTGTTTCAATAACTCCAGTATCAATAAACTCCATTGCTAGAGATCAACCAAAAAGAGAAATTCATCCACCTCAAGGATATGCAAAAGCTAATCTAGTAGTATATTCCTTAAATATAACTGAAAATATAAACACTAAAGATCTATCAACATATATTGAAGTAATTAATTTTAAAAGTTTTAAGAAGTGGTTGATTACAATGTTCGAAGGAATGGAGTTACTAGACAAGAATAAAAACTAGAACTTAGTGTAGTTTCCAAAAGAAAAGAAAGCCATTAAATGTGAATGGGTTTACCAAATAAAAGGCATAATTGAAAAGAAAGAGCCAAGGTTCAAGGGCTGACTAGTTGCAAAAGGCTACAACTAGTTTCTTGGAGTAGGCTTTACCAATATATTCTCCATAATAGTAAATCATACTTTTATCCATGTGTTACTTGGACTTGTTGCTTTATAAGATTTAAAGTTAGAGCAATTAAATGTGAAGACAACATTCTTACATGGGGAATTTGATGAGACAAATTATATGTCATAATCTAAAGGTTTTGAAATTTCAAGAAAGAAAAACAATGTTTGTATGTTGCAAAGGTAACTCTATGGATTGAAGTAGACTCTACAATAATGGTACAAGAGGTTTAAATCATTCATGACTAATCATAACTTTAAGCAGAGTAGTTTTGAGCTATGATTATTTTAAGAATTTACAAGATAAGTCTTATATGTACCTTTTGTTATACATGGATGACAGATTAATTGTAGCTAAAAATAAGAAAGAAATTAAAGAAGTTAAAGAACAATTAAGCAAAGAATTTAAAAATGAAAAACTTCAAAGTAGCCAAAAAAATTTATTGATATGGAGATAATTTGGGATAGAAAATCTAGAGTACTCTACCTCAATTAAAAGGGATATATTGAAAAACTTCTTCACATATTTAATATGGAGAATTCAAAACATATATACTCATTTTAAACTTACATTCGCCTCATCTCCACAATCAAAAGATGAGTTTGAACATATGGCAAAAGTGTCATATGCCAATGTAATATGCCATGGTCTGTTCAAGGCCAAATCATTCTTATGCCGAATGTCATCAGCTTATATATTACAAATCCTTGAAAGGAGCACTAGAGGCAATACAATGGATATTATGCTACCTATAAGCATGGCTGAAGCTCGCTTGCAATTTGGAAGAATAAGAGATGGAGTTATTGGCTATGTTAATTATGATTTTGTTAGTTATATTGGTAGAAGAAGGTCCCTTGCTAGATATATATTTACCTTGGGAGGTTCAGCCATCAATTGGAAGGCTACTTTGCAAAGCACAATTATTTTATTTATTATGGAAGCAAAGTACATGGCCATTACTAAGGCATGCAAAGAGGCCATTTGGCTTAAAAAGCTATTTTAGGAGTTCAGTGAAAATATTGAATTCACCATTATCTTTAGCAAAAATTAGAATGCAATATTCTCAAAAGATTAAATGTTTCATGAGAGAATGAAACACAACAACATTAAATATCGCTTTATTTATTATATTATTGATTGTGATAAACTTATAGTCTATAAAATAAACATTCATGAAAACCTAGAGGACATATTGACCAAGATATTTGTTTGGACTTGGTTGGACTTTTACACTGAGCAGTGCATCTTGGAGGATATAGAGGAGGAGCATTAAGATCTGAAGACTTCATGTTGAAGTTTGAGCCAAAGTGGAGATTTGTGAGAGTGTGACCCAAATTCAACCCATGAAAGCTTCTAGAATTTTCAAGAACCTTTAGAGGATTCTAAAAGTTTTAGCTCAAGAACTAGAAGATTTTGAAACTTCTCATATAGTCAGGAACTCTCTAGAGAATTATAGAAGCTTTTTGTATATTTAAAAACTCTCTGGGGGATTCTAGAAGCCAGTATATTTCATGGACGTTTAGAGGAACTTGAAACACACAGGAAAATTTTAAAGAGGTTTTTACTACTACAAATAAGGGTCATTGCCACATTCATGTGAGCCTATATGAGTGTCTCTTCTCTATGTATTCATTTTCTTTTATAATGAAGTTTCTCTCCTCCTTGTCACCCATGATTTTTCCCATCTTAGGCTTTTCCACATAAATTTGTGTTGATTTTTATGCTTGTATTTACTTCTTCAGTGAATCATTTTGATTTTGTTGTATCTCGCTGGATTCTCAATGTTCTTATTCATTAAGCATAAAAGTGGAAATAGAATGAAGAGAGAAAATTGGACATCAATGCTTTTCAAATGTCAAAGTTGCGGAGTTCTCATACTTCGCATCAATTAATGTAGTTAATCTTGATGTATTATAGACCAACTTCTACTTGTATATGATAGAATTAGAAGATTCATTTTTAGAAACTTCAATTTTTTTATGGTCCACATTACATGTAATACCCAAAACTTTCAGAAATGAGAGATAAATTTTGTATTTTATGCATTTTAAGATATACCCATTTTTTATATATCTTAAAAACTGTCGTAGGCATTCTTATAAAGTTCTATATTTTATTAAAATAATATTGTTATTTAAAAAAAAAACTTACACAAATTATAATCATAATCATAATTATAAATTTGTTTAAGATATATAAATAAAAAAATTATAATAATAATTTACTTGATTAAAAATCTTAATTATATCATTTAAATAAAATTATATAAATTCATCTCACTACTGCACTATAATTAAAATCTATTAAACTATTGTAGCAAATTCCAAATTCCACTTAGCCTTGCATGGAACCATTTAATTTTTGGATGGTAGGAAACAAAAATGGGTAAAAATAATTCTTAATTAACTTATATCGAATTTCTAATTAAGTAAACTGATTATATAGCCATCAGTTTTGCACTATAGCTTCATTAATTGCTTGCACTATTGCTTTATTAATTGCTTCTGCTAAGCATTGCATGCATCAGCTCGATTGGAATCTAGGGAGGATTAACGGGTGTGAATTAAGACATCATTATATATATATATCAGATTAAGCTCATTTATTTCCCCCTTGATTTTCTCCTCCTCGTGCTCCAGCATCCCCGCTGTTTTCCTATTTTGTTGCTCCGCTCCCAATCACTTTTGGATCCTAAGTAAAAGCCCATAAGGTGAAGCCGCAAGGAAAAATTTTAGCGGTTAATGAAGGGTGCGGTAAGTCATAATAGGAATTGATGTATTGTGGCTATAGGTATGATATAATTTATCTATTTAATCATTTCATACTAAGTGCTTATGATATTTAATTTATCACCACAATTAATCGAAATGATACAACAACTGTTTGGAGGTTTATATCAAGTAGTATAAGGGTTTAGTTAGGAAGAATTATAGATAAATAAATAGATATTATGACAACCACAATTGTGTAAGTGTTTAGGGAGGGAGCATGCTAATATTAAGTTAGAATTTTTTAAATGATAAACATTGCGAACCTATGAATTAGATAAGTTAATAACATTAATTGTAATATAATCAGGTGGATAGTCTTTGAAGTTTCTCTGAAGTGAAGAAATCTGGTTATTAATTAAGATAGATTATATGATGAGACATCAAATTCAAGTAAGAATGAAATTTAAGCTTGTGGCACTACTAAGTTGAATTAATTTATAAATTTCATGTATTAAGAAGAGTTATTCAATTATTTAATTATTATTGAAGAGCGAGCACATCACAACACTAGCCGCATTTGAGGTAAGACTTATAATTGCTAATTTAAATTCATTTTATAGTTAGTGTATTCGTTCCTACTAATTACTACTTTATGAATATTGTGCATGTGTAAATATTTCTATCATATTTTATGCAAATATAAATGCTTACTACCTGACCTATTATGTTTTACTGATTTACAGTGATCATAAGCTAGTTAAATGCCTTGATTTCATATGATATTGTTGTGCATATTGAAATATTTTAATACATGTATTGTTAATTGCTAAATAAAATATAATGTGATAAGCAGAGAAATGTCAAAAAAATTATGATAGGAAGACTACATGATAAAAATTGTGTTGGTAGGCAAAAATTCTGACAAGATAAGCCTTCAATAGAGAATCTTATTATTCCCGACTCTTAACATTGAGGTTGGAAAACTAATTGATAGGAGAACATTAGGCAAGTAAAGTATTCTTCTCTATCTTTCTTTATTTTAGTGATGGCACCCATTATTATGAAAGTCAAAACCTATTCAATTATAAATGACATTTCTAGGAAAAAGATTCGACAGAGAACTGAACTTGATTTTATTAAATAATTGATTCATATATTTAGATAGTTTTATTGTAAATTATTTACACATTACTACTTTATATATTACTGTTTAGTTCTTATACCTTGTAGCATATTTTACAACTCTTACCTTCATGGAAGTTTCAAATGTACATGCATATTATTTCTAATGTCTTGTTCTGATTTTACTTTAGCAGTATTTGTCTCGCTAGGCTTTAGCTTATGGTATTACATGTTGATATTTTCAGGCAAGAATGAGGAGGGTAGAAGCTAGTCAAGTTCTTTGTATTGTACAATTTTGGGTGTATAATTTTGGAAGATTATAAAGGCTTTTTTTACATACAAATTTTAAAATTGATTTCTTTGTTTTATGTATTTGTGTACAAACTTGAGGATTCTCATGCTTCCAATTATGTGATCTGAATTAATTATTAGATGAATTCAAAACATAAGTTTTTGTTTATGTGGATTTTATGAGATACAAATTTCACTTGTTTGTTTCGAATTGATATATGTTGGAATGAGTTGGTAGAATATGCTCAATTAAATTAAATCCATTCTACATTCTATACTGACCACTAGAATTGGGAGTCATTTGGGATGTGACATTACATGCACCACAATTCCTAAAACTATTCTTATTAACTTTTCTTCAATCTTGCTTAGTTATCTGTTGTTAACGAAATCTTGATTTTCTATTAAGAACGATCTCTCTTTTATTCTGACATATTTAGCTTTTGGTCTTGGACATCAATTAATGCTCATTGTACTTTAGAGCATGTGGAAACTTAATTTGTTTATGGGTGGCCAAAAAAAATTATTAATGAGAATGGACAAAGACCATGAGAGAAAAAAAGAGAGAGAGAGAGAAATAATTTAGATAGAAAACTTCTAGATTTTACCAAATTGCTTTGAATGTAAAAAATCCAATCAATATCTATCAGAATATGTTAGATTCATCTTATGACTATCTATTTATAATCTTGAGGCAAGATACAAAGCTATAGAAAAAATTACATAACAAAACATAACAAATTCTTGTTGTAAAATGAATAAATCTAACCAGTTAATCGCTCGTTAAAAAAAACATAGAAAACTCATGACGAGTTCTTTAAAAATTAAGCTTTGGATAAAGTCTCAGTCAACCTCACTTTGAGCTGGTGAGCAGTTTTTTTTTTTTTTTCCTTTTTCTTATTGAATTCCTTTTACTCGGCAAATAACCATAAAGATTTGAATTGACAAATTCATCTGTTATCGCTGGTCCACGTAAAAGTTTAGCCCGATATCGAATTGTCTTAATGCCATGCTTTCACTAGCGAGATTGGCTTATCATTTGGCGCCTTTGACTTTACAATGAATTGGTTTTTTAACGTAAATCCGGTTTAGATGATCTGCAAGCCTTGACTAATTCGACCTGGGCTCCATTGGGTGTACAAGCACCTAAAAAAGTTGTCTTTCTATTCCAGATCATCACCGCATAGCAAAATAGTTTAAATGAAAAAAAAAGTTATTATTGTGAGAGGAGAAAAGGTTGAATTCAAGCCTGTAAGCAACTTGTTTTTTCTTCATGCTTCTGCATGGAAGAGGTTCAACAGCGTTCAAGAACTTTTATGGGTTAATTTTTAAACTAGGCCTGTTTAAAATGTTATTATCACGCGAAAAAAAAATTTAAAATAGGCCAGTCATCGCTAGGCGGCCCAGCGGCTAATCCGCTCGCCGATCCGGACGCCATTAAAATTAAAACCGAGAGCTGTCCGCGAAGCTCTCGGTTTCTCCGTTCGACTTCTCCCTGCGATCCGTCAGCGTTCGTTTCATCGCGAAGACGCCGCCCAGCCGGCGAAGGAGCTTCCGCCAAGGAAGGTCGCCGCCATCTGTTTCCACCGTTAACTTGTGGCTTTGAGAGATCTTTCACGATTTAGGTATTTTTTAGCGAAATGCAAAATAAATTTCAGATCTAGTTTGGATTTGTTGTTTTGATAGGAAATATTTGTTAGATGCTATTTAGTGAGATTTTTGAAGGAAATTTGCTAGATTTGAGGTGGATGATTTGTTAAATTTCAGATCTACTTTGTTATTTGGTTTTGTTTATGCTTAGTTGAGATAAATTTTTTGCATATATGATTGAATAAAGTATATGGAAAAGCTGTAAGATGGTTTGTTTTGTGTTTCTTATGTGCTCTCAAGAATTCGACAAGCTATTTCATCTTCAAAATGCAAGTTTTTTTTTTGTGTCTAGTTGTTTTGGAGGAAAATCCATAATAGCGACATTGTTTATTTTATACAATTAATGAGAAAGTATATGAGCAAAGAAATGATCTTTATTGATTTAGAGAAATCATATAGTTAAGTATTATGAAAATTGATTTGGTGAGTATTAAGAAAAATATGTGTTAATGATTATTAAAATTATTAAAGATGTGTATGATGGGTTATTAAGTAGCTTTGAAAAGATCTATGAAGGTGATGTTTTGGTTCAAATGAGAGATATGTGATTTGAAATGTTATGAGGGAAATTATAGTTGGTTTAGGTTATGCTTATGCTTATTTGAGCATAATGCGTAAATTATTTAGTGAGATGAAGGAAATGAGGTCGATTTGGTTGTGAAGCTTTGGCTGTGAAGCGTTGGTTTTGTCTCATTAATTTTACAAAGTTATTGTTTTATAAACATGAATTTATGATTATGTAATTTGCAAGTTTGTGTCATCTTGAATGTGATATTTGTGGTATTTGTATGATTATCATGTAGAACATGTAGTGAAGTTTATGGTGTAGATGAGTGTGGACTTTACTGATACATTGTGAACTTTACTGATTTGAACTTATTTGCCAAATTCATCAGGTTAGTTGGGAAGGCAGTGTTGTTTTGTTACTAATAGTTGAGAATATGAATCAGTCATTTCTTACTCTGAGGTGAACTTAGAGTTAGCGGCGACTTCATTCCAACATACATTGGTGGGAGAAATCGCCAAATCCCACGACCGGACTCTTTATTGAATTACAACAAATAATAATGAGGTCGTTGACACCGGATCCAAAGCATTATCTTGTTAATTTTCCATAGGTGCGGATTTATTGCAACACACATTTTGATGATAAGTTTGTCAAGTTGTAATGCATGTCAACCTATTGTCATTTATGTAGAAGTTAACGAACATCCGTGTGGTGATAGGGAGATAAGCAGTCGGTGGAATTAGGTCGAAAGACGAGAACATTACACTATCTTCTCGTGGAGTATTATGGTGCGAGCAAGAGAACATGAATATTTTGGGGGCAAGTTCGCTATGGGTGACCCAGAGATGATATTAATCTACCATCTCCTGAAGACCAAGGATATGAAACTATGCCTAGTGTAGGTAGTAGTGATGATGAAGAAGAGGATGATAGCGACCCAGACAGAACAGATTTGAGGGAGACAGAACCACCCGTCAGGGTTAGAGATTTGATTGCCGGTTACTCAAGCAGAACAAGCCACACCGAAGAACACTTGATACGTAGCAATGACTATTTTCGTAGTGCCCAAACAACTAGAGAGTGGGATGATGATGTCACATTTGATGGCCCACTTGACAATTCAATCTTTGAGGCAGAGAACTGCATTCCAAATGAACTGGTAGAAGGTATCTGTTTTCAGGACAAGAAACAACTACAATTTCTTTGTTGGTGTATCACAAACAATGTTGATTATGTCATATATGCTTTAACAAATCTAAATTTCTTGCTTACGTCACTCATCTCAGACCGGTTAGGCAGTGTTTATGGCGTCTTCATGCACGTTCATTTAAGCGGTTAGGGGTGCATGGAAAATAGGTTCGATTGTCACCATACTTGTGCTCATTCAGTCACGAATCTTTGGTCATGAAAACATGTACATCATTCATCGCTTATTTCATAAAACCGGAATCGAATCGTAGATATAAAACCACGGAAATTGTAGAGTGAGGCAAAGTTCAATATTAGAGTGTCTTACATGAAGGCTTGGGATGCACGAAGGAAAGCGAAAAGCAATCTTTGGTAGTTGGGAAGAGTCTTACGAACTTGAGATTCATGCGGTATGCTTTCAATGCACAGGGATGTATCGTATACACTCAAATCAAATAAATTCAACGTCATTCGGTCCTTCGAACCTTCAATCACAGGTTGGCAACATTGTCGTCCAGTACTTTGTCTAGATGGCACCTTTCTTTTGGGTAAATACAGAGGTACTTTACTAAGTGCAGTTGGAATCGATGCAAATAATGGCTTGTTCCCATTGGCCTTGTGGAATCGAGTGCATCGAGTCTGGTTTGGTTTCGCATTATTACAAGATTTGATCCACCGGTGTACTGAAGAGATCTCTGCCTTATCTCGATGACATGCATATAGTTCGTCAGAGAAATCTTTCCTTGGCTACATCTTTTACTGCGCCACCTGAGGGAGAACTTCAAAAGAGCAGTGCGACAATTAGGCATTGGCGATGTTGAGTTCATTTGTGTCTCCCTATTATAGCTTACAAAACTACATGAAAACCTACCAAAGCGAGTTCCATGTGATACCGGATCGTGAAGAATGGATGGAACATTTTGACACATACCCAAGTTCTCACCGGACATCATCGAAGTGGACGCCCTAGAAGCAGATATAGGAATTCAATGGGCGAGAGCATTTCTAAGTTCACGAATTTGTGGTGTGTGTAAAATGTTGGCCAACCAACTTGTCATAGAGAATAAGTCTAATGTAATTTCTTTTATGTTATATTGTTCGATGTTACTTATGTTTTAGGGTATTCGATTTGCTCACGAGTGGTAGATACCTGTATTCTGACTTAGGTACCTCGCAGATGGAAGAAGAGGAGGACCATCAGCAACATCATCTGCGCGATCGGCCACGACGACCACCGACACATTACACTCCAGGCAGCGATGTGATTCCACCACGCAGATCGCCAAGATAGGTGTGAGGGTTGTACTATGTTATTTTATATTTCGATCTCTTAGTCATTCATGTTTTTTTATTGTATTATTCCATATTATATTATTTGAATATTTTGATCAAATCAAATGCGAAGTTGAGATTCAACCGAGAATTGCATAAAGATTCAAACTCAATATCTAAGTTTTGTAACTTAATTTGCATTTGTAAAAGATCTCACCGGACGAGATTTCAAAGTGGTGAACATAAAAGTTGTAGGATTTTTTATTATCTTTCCAAAGATACCAAATATCCCAATCGACATCTGGAACAAATGCGACCATAAAATGTATACAACTTAATTTTTTTTAAAAATTATTAAAGCTGATCATAGGCATTTGGCCCATTCGCGTAGTGTCGATCGGCCTAGTCATGATGGTTGAGGCCTATTTTAAATTTTTTTTTTTGTGCCTAATCACATAATTAACATTTTAAATTGGCCTAGTTTAAAAATTAACCCAACTTTTATTTATTTATTTATTTTTCTTTTTGTTAGAAAACCTTTGCAGGTTTTCTTAGCTGAAGATTTTAAACTTGGACTTGGTTCATTAGTTACATATAATTCTGCGCTTCCTTATCTGGAAGATGAAAACAGTATTTTAATTATTTGAACTTGTTTAATTAAATAAATTATAATTGTTTTTATTATTGTCTTTTTTCATGATAATGCAGGCAATGCGAAATCAAATCTCATTTTATAGTTTGAGCCAATTAGGTAAAATTTTTTGAAGTTATCGCTTAGAACCTGGTATAAAATTTCACTTACGTTAGAGCTGCGCTACAGTATTTAACTTTCCAAAAGAAATCATTTTAAACAAAACTTATGATTCTGATGTCTTAATATTGTCCTTCTATTACTATTTTAAGCTTTTAAGTTTACTTTTGTTAAAAGATAATTCCTGCTGCATTTATATTTTATTTGATAAAAAAATAATAACAGTACGCAATTTTTTTTTTTTTTTTTTTTATTTGGGAAGAAGTATTAACATGCGCAAGTTGAATGGAATCAGATGGGGTATCTATCCACTACTGCTTAAATGGGAAAAATCAGAACTTCGTATTCCTTCCCTTGTCGTTTCATATTTATCATATTAACGTTAATTCTATCTGTTCATCTTAATGATATATGTTTAATATATCTAAACTTCTTAATTTCAATTATAATTTTTGAATATCTAAAAAGCATATCCGTTGGATCTTCCAATGCAAGCTTCATTAAAGAAGGGATGGAAAGAGACTCATTCCACCTCTCCTACTTCTTCAGCTTCAGAGAAACTGCTATGGCTTCCATGCAGATCCATTATGACGTGGCAGATCGTCCCCGGCTCGTCGCAACCGGCCCACCTCGCAATTTGAAGCCTCATCATTGGTTGCTGTCGTTCTTATCCGAACGAAGTAAACATAGTTTTCAGCTAATTAAATAGATAATTAGCAGCAGTCGATCTTGGTCCCACCTTAATCTGGTTTATAATTCATTTGCGGGTAAGACACATGAGAGATGAGATGAACTATTGTGTGATTTGTTTTTTTAAAGTAATTCTAAAGAAGATAATGTTTTTTTTTCTTTTTGAAGAAACAAGTAAATAATATTCAAATAATACATTTGACTTCACCAATATAACTAAGATTAGGTTCGTTTTTTTATCTTCTATATATATATATTTCAAAATATAAGTTTCTTGAATTGAAAAGGTATTCTAACAAATTCTTCACATACAACATCTCGATCATCATATTTCTCACCATAGTATAAAATAATAAAAATAAGTGAATGATGCAAATAACTATGTGAAAATCAAAAGAAGTGGTTCATTGTATAGTGATTTGATGCCAATAACTTACATCCACTCTTTCAGTTTTCTTTTGAATTTTTTTCTATTTTTATTCTTTCACCATTGTAAGATATATTGAAAATCTTCTCCATCATAGATAATATAGAAAGTCTATAGTATATTATACTCTAAGCAAGAAGTAAGCTCCTCTAGCAAATCAGCTAATAACATTAAATTTGAAAGAGTATTAGAGATTTAAGATTTCTTACAAGTACAAAATAATATCTTGAAAATAGCAAAATTTTAAACCATAAATATCATCAAGTATAGAGAAAAGATAGATAACCAATAGGCGCCCTTTCTCACGAAAACTCGCTCTAGGATTAGCTAATAGTAGCTCATGAAATCTTTTTTATTTTTATTCTCTCACTATCTCACCTTCCATCTCACCTTTAAAATTTCATATAAAAACCATCTACATTAGTATGTAAATCAATAACCTTATCCTATTAAAAATAAAGTAACTTTTTATCATATAATATGATCAAAATTATACAGTATGAACAATTCAACTTGTTTCATATCAAATCATCTCATAAATTTAGTTTCCTAATTAGATAAGTTACGAAAATTGATTATAATATAGATATTAATTATATACTATAATCAATTTAAATTTTTAATTGCACAATTAACATAATTTAAACTATAAATGAGATAAACATATTTATATGTCAATCGTACTGTACAATGAATATTATATAATACAATTAGATTAAAATTTAACTTATTTTAATTAATGCAACTTAATCATGTTGCAAATATACCAAAATAAGGTATATCACAATTTGGTATGTATCAAAAAACATAATTTGAATATTTATTTTCATTAATTATTAGGCCTCCTAATCATAATAAATATTATCTAATTTTAAGTTTTAAAATTAAACTTGGTCTTATAGGATAATTTTTGATCACATTATTTGATCAAAACTTAGTGAATTTTGTGTATCGGGTGATCATTCACTAAGATTTTGATGATGGTGAAGACCGCAGCGGATAGATGAAGAAAGAGATACTTTAATATTCTTCCACTCACCAAAGTGAAAGAAGTATGAAGTTATTCTGCTCACCCAAGTAGAACTACAATGAAGATCCAAATTCTTCGGACAGCCAGCCACCAAGCTCCAACTAAGAGTGTTTCCACTCAAATTTCACATACAAAAGTCCAATGTTCTTCATTAGGTTGAAAATAGAGTTTAAATAGTCATAATACTTCAAAGGATGCATCCCTTGGAAAGAAAATCACCAAAAATTTGATAAAAAGTAAGAACTATCATTTCACAGTGTCGTGGCATCAAGAACAAGCATGCCACATCAACATCGAGCCATATAAAGACTCAGCACTAGCTTCTTATTCCTACACAAAAATTTACAAAGTGCAACGTTGAGGCATTAGACCCACACCTATGAAATTAAGTACATAAACTCATATATTTTCAACCACAACTCTCGTACAACACTTACACATGATTAAATGATTAAATATACCCATTATTACCTAATGTAACAAATGAAATATAAATCCATATATAAAGTGTATTAAAAGTTCTTCTGAGTTTATCATTTGGCTTGTGACCTAGTGATAGGTCATTTCCTCCTTTGATGTGCTACATCAACTCCCTCGGGCCTAAAAAAACTCCTCTTTGAAAAATTAGATTTCTAAAAATCTTCAAAAAAATTGAGGGCGAAAAGTCATCAATGTTATCTCACTTGGTGGTTTGTCTTTTCACCTACACAAAATGTTGGCTGAATAAGTACCTATAAATAACTTCTATTTCCTCTACAAAAATATTGTTTTGCATATTTAGAGATTGGGTAACTCCTTTAAAAGATACTAGATCTTTCACTTTGAAAATAAGGCTAATAAATATGTGATGGGGCAATTCAAGAACATAAACATTAGTACCACGTTTCTTAATAATTTTGAATGGGTCACATGCTCTCACTTGTAAATTTTTATATTCCGTGAAAGAAAATCTCTCAAGATAGATACGAACCAATACATAATTACCTACCTCATATTTCTTAAAATTTTATCTTTATTCTTTTTGTTCAGTATACTTAGCATTTTGTATTTTCAATTATTATTTTTGTCTTCTTGAAGGATATAAAAGTCACATACAAATATATATGTCAAAAAATGCATGAGTAAGTGTATTACTTAGGTCAATAGGCAATTAGGGTTATATCCATAAACTATCTCGAAAGGTGACTTTTGGATAGTCCTAAAAATGGAATTATTATATGCAAATTTAGATGTAAGTAATATTAAGTCCTAATTTCTTATTTTTTCCAACTAAATACATTAGTAGATTTCTTAATATTTTATTGAAACTTCCATCTATCTATTTGTTTGTAGATGAAATGCAAAGGAGAATTTTAATTTTGTTCACATTAGTTTTCATAAGATATTTCAAAAATAGGATATAAATTAATGTCTTATGGTGCTTTAATTTGGAGTCATTGGGACACCACGTAGATCTTAGGGGGTACTTATTAAAGTGATTGGGTACTACATTAAGGTATGATGTACCATCTTGAAAGATAGAAATGTCACCTTACAATGGACCTAATTACCTAACAATGACTCCTAAGGCATGATGGGTCTTCGTATATGCCAAAGATATTTTCCCTACTTTACATGGGAAAGTAAAGTAAGGTTTATTTTATGTTGAGTTCTTTAATTCCCTATGAAGGCAAGCCTCCATAGTTAATTAAATTTTAGAAAGTATGAACTCCCTAAGAAAACACTCGACTAAAGTAGTCAATAAATATCTCTAAAGACTTCAAAGCTAGACTATCAATAAATTAGATATTTAGAAGGATCAAGTGGAAAAGTTCAATTTGGAAGACTTATTTTGGGAATCCAAAGGAAGATAAGTAGAGAGCACTCATGATATTAGGAAGTCTAATGAGTACTAATCTATTATACAATGATGCTTTATATATTTGAATGAGAAAGTTTATTTTGGTTTAAGTTGGAATTTTATTAGAATGTTTGGGCTTATAGTTTATCAACACAAGATTGTAAAAATACCTAAGAGGTGAGGACTTATACTTGTAACCCAAAGAAAATAAATAGCCTCAGATCTTAAATCTAAGATGCTTTAACACAAGTTAAAGCACGACTTAATTCTATATGGAAAGAGGGATATAATAGTTTACCTTCACAAGAGAGGATAAACACATCTAACTCTCCTGACTTTGCATACATCCTGTACACTTTAAAATCATTGGGTCTTATGTAATTGCAAGATGGATAAGCTGTTATTTAATTAAGAAAGAGACTAGAGTCTTAAACTCACTCCTTAAGAAGCTAGATCATGATTGGTATGAAATCATGACTTAGACTAAATGCAAAATTTATTAATTTTTATATCATTTTTGACACATTTATTTGGACAAAGGCTTAGGACAATTACGCCTATGTGCATGATGAAATATAGTTATTGGCTAAATCAGCAGGAGATGGTGTTCTACATTACAAAGGATGCCCTCACAGGTCAAGCATTCCCCTATTGCGCAAGAATGGAGACCCTCCTATGGTGTTTTAATTTGAATGTCGTGTGGACACCACATAAATCTTAAAGAGTACTTATTAAAGTGATCGGGTACAATATTAAGGTATGATGTACTATCTCAAAAGATAGAAATATCACCCTATAATAAACCTAATCACATAACAAAGACTCTTAAGGCATGATAGTCTTCGAATATACCAAAGATCTTTCCCTTACTTTACATGGAAAGGTAAAGTAAGATTTATTTTAAGTCGGGTTTTTTAGTTCCCTATGGAGGCAAACCTTCATAGTTAATTACATCATAGGAAATAAGATATCCTAAGAACACACTCAATTAAAGAAGTCAAATCATTATCTCCAAAGATTTTAAAGTTAAGACTATCAAATGATTTGTTATTTTAGAAAATCAATTGGGAATGTTCAATTGGAAGACTTATTTCAGAATCCAAAGGAAAAAAAAGTAGGAAAAGCTCATGATACTAGGGAGCCTAATGAGCATTCTAGCCTATCCTATGATGAGGCTTTATATATTTGAAAGAGATTATTTATTTTATTTGATTTGAAATTTTATTAGATTAGTAGAGCTTATAATCCATCAATACAAGATTGTGAAAATACCTAAGAGGTGAGGATTTATGCTCGTAGCCCAAAGAAAATAAGCAACCTTGGATCCTAAATCTAGGTAGCTTTAATACAAGATAAAAGCGTGGATTAAATCTACTCCACAAGAGAAGATAAACTCGTCTAACTCTTCTATACTTACAATCGCCTGGAGTGGCCTCCAGCTAACACCTCATACAATTTTAAATCATGTAGTCTGGTCTTATAAAATTGCAAGATGGTTAGGGTTGTTATTTAATTGGAAAGAGGCTAGAGTCCTAAATTCACTCTCTAAGAGACTAGAGCATGACTCACAAGAGCAGATGACTTAGTCTAAAAATGCCAAATTTTGATAATTTTTATGTTGTTTTGACACATTCATTTGGACAAAGGCTTTAGGATATTTATGCTTAAATGCATGATGAAATTTGGTTATTAGCCAAATTAGAGAGGACGTGTTCTCCACTACAAGAGATGCCCTCACAGGTCAAGTATTCTTCTATCGTGCAAGAATGGAGACCCTCCCTATTCAAGAGTGAAGTAATATGTTATGCAAGATGTTAGACATATAACATACAGCTAAGGGGTTGCTATATCTTTTAAATATCTTGATTAAAACCTAAGCTTTAAAATGAGGTTATGAGTTATTTTAAATTTTAGTTATGAATTGTTAATTAGATAGAAAAAAAAATTTCTAAGAGCCTACCGCATCTTGGCCACACATTCAAACATAAATCATTAAGAAACTACAAAAATAATGTTGTTCTAATGCATTAAAATGAGGTTATGAGTTGTTAATTAGATAGAAAAATTAATTTTTTTTCTAAGAGCCTACCACATCCAGGCCATACATTCAAACATAAATCATTAAGAAACTACAAAAATCATGTTGTTCTAATGCGCAAATTAAAACATGACACAATCATTCTATAGACTATCGAAAAAGCCTATGCGCCAAAATCACAGACACCCAAAAAAAGAGAAAAGTTGTGTAGCCTAGCTCTACCATTATACAACTCGGATTACAAAAGAATGATATTATACTTGAAATTAAATACATGTTATGGGTGTCATCTTTCTTCATTTCTTCTTTCTTCTTTCTTTTTTCTTCTTCCTTCTTTTACTTTGATTTTCTCCAACGTATCACAGGGAATCCCAAGACTAAGCATTCTAGCCACTGCTCATCCTAAACCCCTAGCACTAATCCTAATTCCTATTGCAACAATTATATTTTTAGGGGAAAAGTAAATCTAACTACACCTATAAAATAGATATTAACTAAACATACATACAATCCCATGCAATTATATTTCATAATTTAGACTTAGCACCCTGCACATGGGTAACCAAGCCCACTGTCCTAATATGGATTATGCTTAGGGGCATAAGCAACCTGTAAGAAGACATTTATATTTATTTTTAGGCTGCCCTTTAAGCACAATCTCCAGCAGAAAATAATATTAGGTTATCAATGACCTAACATCCAGTCTATGATCTACATTCCTAACATCTAGTCTAAAGTATTACATCATAAAATAAAATATATCATCATTACATAAACCGTCTTAACTTAAGGCTAGAAGTGTTGAATTAGCATTCTAATGTATGTGCTTAGGCTTTATGTGGTGTGTTTTATCTAGGCATTAGAGTTACAATATTCTAAATTTAGAATTACTAATTTAACATGATGGTTGGTTTCATTTCAAGTTGTTTAAATAATTTATAAGTTTTAATTTATATTTTATTTTATTTCATTTGATTTACACTTAGTATATAAGTGTTATAAACAGAGGAAAGAGCTTAACCTCTTCATCCTTACCTTAAGTTATTTCCTAAAAGTGTATTTTTATGATTTAGTTTCTTTCAGTGAATGGCTTATTAAATAATTTATTAGTCCTAAGTTTAGGTTAACCTTAAAGAATCATATTCAACATGAAAGGTATCTTAAGATTAATGTGATTGAATTACCATCATATAGAATATGTTGAACCATCCCTTTTCATCACCAATAACATGCATATGATTTAACACTTAGTGTACCTATACATACAACATATTTTGGCATACTCAAATGGTCATGAATGCATATGTTTAGTAGAAAAGGGGATTTTCATCTTCTAATCACATACACACACATGTATAAAAGATGTAAGCAAGTACGTGCCATTCTTGAAAAAAATGAAGTGAGATAATCAAATGATCTCCTTGTGGCTACTTAAAGTCTCATATTCCTGAGATGTCCATACTATATAGTTGTTATCTTAATGTGGTGTTTATTTGTGTTTGTTGTTTTGTGTGTATATGAGAGGGATACCACGTAGATCTGAGAATGTACTTATTGAGATGATCAGGTATGACATTGAGAAATAGTGCACTATCTCGTAAGATAGAAGTTACTGCCCTATAATAGACCTAATCACCTAATAAGGACTCCTATGGCATGATGGGTCTTTGAATATACCAGAGATTTTTTCCTACTTTACCAGAGATTTTTTTCCTACTTTACATGGAAAAGTAAAGTAGGGTTTATTTAAATCGAGTTCATTAAGTTTCCTATAGAGGCAAGCCTCTATAGTTAATTACATCCTAAAGAGGTGAATCTCTTAAGAATACTCTCAATTAAAGTAGGCGATTATTATCTTCAAAGAATTCAAAGATAGGACTATCAATAAATTGGTTGTATTTTAAAAAATTAAGTAGGATGGATCAAAGAGAGAGAGTTATTATCAAAGCTAAATAAGATAAATAGGGAGTGCTCATGATACTAAGAAACCTAGTGAGCACTCCAATCTATCCTATAGTTTGTCTTTATATGTTTGAAATTGAAAAGATTTATTTGTTTGAGTTGAAATTTTATTAGAAATCTAGGACTTATAATTTCATAATACAAGATTGTGAAAATACCTAAGAGGTGAAGATTTATGCTTGTAGCCCACTAAGGGAAATAACAATCTTAGATCCTAAATCTATAGAGCTTTAGCGAGAGCCAAAATACGACATAAATCTAAGGCAAAAGTGAGTATATGATTTATCTCCACAATATAGAGTAAACTAACCGGATTACTGAGTAAAGCCTACTAACTCCTTACATTTTAAAACCATGTAGGCAAGTCATATGTTTTGCAAGATGGTTAGGTTATTATTTATTTAGGAAAGAAATCAAGTCCTTAAAGTCACTCCCTAAGAGACTGGAGCATGAGGGGTATGAATAATGACATAATTTATTACAAATCTTATCAAATTTTATTTAATTTGGGACTCTTTATTTTAACATGGGTAATAGAATTTTGTATGCCTAAATGCATGAGAAGTTGATTATGGGCAAAATTGAAAGAGAAAGAGGTGTTCTTCTATCATAGGCTCTAAAAGGTTAAGCTCATTTCTATCTGGCAAAGATGGAAGCCCTCTAGTAGCAAGAATGAAACAAGATGGTTATGCATGATCGTAAACATATAATCATCTAGCTAAGGGGTTGCTAAATATTTTATTAACATGATTTAATGCCTAGGCTTTTTATGTGAGTTTATGAGTTATTTTTAGGAATTTTAGTTATGAGTTGTAAATGGGGTAGAAAATTTATTTTTATCCTAGGAGCGTAATCGCATCCGGGCCACACAACAATCACCGATTCATAAAGAAACTATGAAGAGGCATGTCATTTTATAATGCACAAGCTAAATAAAATATTAAGAAATTTTATAAAGCTATCAAAAAGAATAAGAGGTCGGTTGATACCAGACAACCCAAAAGAAATGGGTAGTCAAGCTCTACCCTTATATATCCTGAATTACGAAGAATAACTATAATTATAAAATGATAAGTGTTATGGGGGGATCTTCATTCTTCATCCTCCATTCTTCACTCTTCATCTTTCATTTCTTCATTTTGGTTTGCTCCATTTCTTTCTTACTTTTGGCTTGATTTAGATGTGCTTGCCCTCCAAAGGCATCACATGATACATAAGACTTGGTCTTATAACAAATGCCCATCCTAATCTCTCATAACACTTATCCTAATCCTAATGCAAAATTACATTAAAAGAAGAAAAGTAAATCTAGCAACACTTGAAAAAAAAATGTTAGCTAAACACACCATACAACCTAAGTAGTTATATGAATAATTTGGACTTAGTGCCCCACACATGGGTAACCAAGCCCACTTATCCTAACTTGGGTTATGCTTAGGGGTATAAGCAACCTGCACAGCAAAAGCATTTATATTTTTATTACAGTGGCCCCTTAAGCACAACCCCCTGCATAAAATATGATTAGGCTAATGATGGCCTTACTTCTAGACTATGCATATACACGCTAATATCCAATCTAAAATAATACATCATAAAATAAGCATACATTAAACCATACACCACCTTAATATAAAGCTAGAAGTGGTGACTTAGTCTAAAGTGTGTGCATCAAAGCTTATGTGGTGTGTTCTAACTAGGCTTTAAAGTTATAATTTTGCTAAGTGTGAAGGATTTAATTTATAAAGGGTTGATTACTCTTAAAGTGATTTAATTGATTTACAAGTTTTCATTGATGTTTTCTTTTATTTCATTTGGTTTACACAAAATAACTAAGTGTTATAAAGAGAAGAAAGAGAGGGGACCTCTCTTTCATCCCTACCTTAAGTCATTTCTAAAGCAAGTTGATCAATTCTCTTTAGTGAATGGCTTATTATATGTTTTGATTAACCCTAAGTTTAGGTTCACCCTAAATGACCTTATTCAATAAGAAAGACATCTTAAGATTAATTAGAATAAATTACTGTCGCATAACACATATTCATTCATTTCTTTGCATCATGTACATCTTGCATATGAGTAAATCCTAAGCATACCTATGCATACAATGTATGTTTTAGTATACACTTAAATGATGAATGCAAAGAAGTGTATTTGAATTTAAATATTTCATTTGATTGAATTATGAATGCATGTCTTTTAATAGAAAGAGAGATTTTTCATCCATTAGCTAAGTACACATTCACATGTATAAAATTTTAAGTGAGTACCGCCATTATTTTCTACACCAGGAGCGTAAGGTACAAGACCTACTTAGGGCTACTTAAAGCCTCGCAGTCCCGGGGTGTCTAGACTAATATACCACTTTTCTTAGATACATGTAGATGTATAAGCAACTACAAGGATAGGAAAAACCCATGCAAAAGTTGTGTTTGATTTATTCGATTTATGATTCTTATTCATTAGCCACATCATACATACATATGTATAAAAGTTTAAAGCAAGTACGTCGCCATTATTTTTTGTACTAGGGGCATAAGGTATAAGACCTACTTAGGGCTACTTAAATTCTCCCAGCCCTGAAGTGTCCAGACTAATATACCAATTTTCTCAGATACATATAAATGTACAAAAAGAACCATAAGAATAAGAAGTCATGCAAGAAGTCACATTTGATTTGATTATAAGATTTACATATGTGATATGAAATTCTTCCTAAGTCTTATCATGAAGGTGCATAGGAATAGATTTAGACAAATGTTGTGTTCTTTTCAAATGAACTATACATTTATAAATCCTATGTAAATCTATGTAAGATAAAGAAAGCGAGTTTCATATTGCATATCCTATATTATCAATACATGCAAACTCATAGATATTTGAAATTAACATCACTACACATATTATAATTGATTTATGGGTTTTTAAAAATAGCTTTTGATTTAATAGTAATAATAGCCACACCTATTTTAATTTAAGTCAACACATATAATTTGACATAAAAGAAATCATTTTTATTTGATTTTGAAAGAAATGAATGTATGATTTCACATGGCAAGTAATATTTAACATGATTGAAAAGAAATAAAGGAATATAAGCACATGATCTCATTCATCCTAATTAATTCCTAAGGATAATCACATTAATTAAGGCAATTTAAAATAAACCAAAGTTCTTTAAAGACACTTTTAATTTTGAGTTTGATTTGATTTAGAAAATATGAAAGAGGTTTGCTAATCCTAATCCAATTCCCCATGTGTGAATTAATTTATTTTAATGGTGGATATTTAAGTTGATTTTATATTTTAATTAGGTTCGGGTATGAATTAAGCGAATTAATTGACCCTTACCTATATCACCTTAAGTTAATTAACTAATTAATAATAAGCCAATATGATATGCAACCACATGAAAAGTAAATTTACAATGCTCCTAAGAAATGAAAGGGGTCTAATGCAATTGGCTTATGATTAATAGTTAATTAGGCTTAAGGGATCTCACTTAACTACTTTTATGGTTTTCTCACACATGTGAGCTAACCATAATTTTATTATCTCTCACCTTGGGTTATTGAACACCCAAGGAGCTACCCAAGATCAATTAAAGGTTGCTTAGGTGTGAGGTGGATTTTAGATTGAGATCAATTGTTTAATTCTTTGATTATATCTTGATTAGAATGATGAAAATTAATTTAGGGTGAGGGATCAAGGACAAAGTCTCAATCCCTAATCCCTAAGTCATTTCAAACACTCAATTAGGCTTTAATTTTTATCTTGGAGATTAATTAATTAATTAATTACCCCATTAATCATTAACTAATTAAATTCCAAAATAGTGAAGGAAATTAGAAAATGAATTAGGAAAAATATCACAATCACACCCCCTAAGCTCCCTTATTGTTCAACAAAGGTAATTAGGCTTAAATAATTAATTAAACTATTATTCATTCATTAATTATCACTAATTAAATTAAGAGAGTGATTAAAGTTTAATCAATTGATTTTTCTAATTAAACAACCAAATAAAAAAATAAGGGGAGGTCATCCCCTAACATCCATAAAAAAAAAATTTGAGATTAATTGGATGCTTAATTAAAGGATAATTAAGCTAATTTGATTTCTATTAAAACTTAATTAAGCCAAAATCACTATTTAAAATCAATTAATAATAATTTTCCTAGATTCTACTGAAATACCTTTGAAATGAGCCAAAGTTTGCATTTTTTTTGGATTTTTACAATTAGTTATGAATTTAGAAGTTTCCTTAAAATTAAAAAATACTAATTAAGCCTTAATCGCCGAGCCATATGGCACTGCACTTATGCGCTTTCCAATGGTGTGATGGCTATTTAAGTAGTCATCCATTTAACTCGATGGCGGATGCGCTTTCAGGACCGCCATCTAAGATCTATGGCCCATCGATCCGGGTTAAAGGAGAAAATAGAGGATCTACGTGATCTAATCATAGGCTCCAATCATGCGGAATGGATGACATGATCTTATCTTATTTAGCGGTGAAAGACAACATTGTCCGCCTTTCCACATTCACCCGAAGCTCACTGAAGCTTGATTGGGATCAAATTGATCCCACACCTTCAGAAGGAGGGGGGATGCACATCCAAAGGTAAAATTAACATGGGATTTGAATTTAATTCGAAAAAGATCAACCCATTTTTGCATACAAGGCTTAGTTTGGAAAATTACCTCACCGAAGCTAATATCCAGTGGTGGATCGTCGGAGGTAGCTTCGCCTAGTTGATGTGAGGCTTTATTGAGAAGCTTTGAGATTGATTTAGGGTGGAGTGCTCTATGGACCAAGCTCCCTTCCTTTGGCGTTCGATCTTGATTGAACTCACTCCTCCCGCAGCTTAAAAGCTTGGGAATTGATTCATTTGTGCTCGACCAGGTATGGTGATGGTGTGTCTAAGAGGAATTAAGACTTGATTGGATGAAGAGGGAGTATTGATCGAAAGGGTGGTGTCCTATTTCAGCTCTGCTCGACAAAAAGAAATGTCGATTGAGGAGGGCTTGGGATCACTTGGGAAGCTCTATGAGATTTTGAAAAATGCCTTAGGAAGTCTCACCAACCAATTCTATCTATTTTCGCTCGAATTGAGGGGGTATACCCCTCAATTGCTCTTGATGGAAGGATAGCAGTGTCCCACATGGCCAGTCACCATCGCCAATGAGTTGTCCCCATCGTGGTCGTGGTCACACGTGGGATGGGAGAAGTGATGGGAGGTGCCATGGATCCATTGTGCAAGGTTGCAAGGTCTGGATCCATTGGTTGCTCGAGGTTGAGAGTCAACTCACCTCCCAAAGATCCTTGGCTGACCTAGGGTGGGCGAGGTGGGATAGGTGGGTCATGGGAAGGTTCTTTTCAGTGTAAAGTGGCTGCCATGGGGATGAGAGAGTTGACTTGGCTTGGATCCATTGGTTTTCAAGCTTAAATCCCATGGTTTGATGGCTAATCCCCTTGATGGGACCCACTTGGCTTTTGGGCTGATTTTGGAATGAACTAGAACATGTTTGGGTCAAGTTTAACCAAGTCCTAGGTCTCAGGAGTTAGTTTGGAGTGATTTGGCTTCATTTGGTCAAAATGGGTTCATTTGTGTTAGGTTAAGTTGGGTTGACCAATTTATCAAATTGGGTCAAACCAAGGCTTGGGTTAGGTTCAAATGATGTTGTGGTTTAATTGGTTTGGATTAGTTTGGCCTAGGTTTGGATTTGACTCATCTGGATTCAAAAGGGTCAAATTAGTCAAGTTGACCAATTTGACTAATTTGACCAATTTGGGTTAGTTAGGTGTTAAGTCAAGTTCAATTGGTCAATTGAAAATGATTGTGTATTTTGGTTTGGTTTGATTTGGATTTAATTTGAATTTTAGTCAATTTGACCCTTTAGGTCAATTTGGGCTAGGTTGGGTCAAGTTGAACAATTGCTCAACTTAGGCTCAATTATAATTTTGGTCAAGTTCCATAAGTGATTTGGAATGAACTTGAACCATTGGTTATAATTAATTTGGATTAAATCATGATTTGACCCATTTTGGCTTTTTAGGCCAATTTGGGTCAACTTGGGTCAAATGGTCAATTAGGCTTGGTTTGTCTCAAGTGAGGGCTTGGTCATGTTCAATCATTTAATATGAATGAGTTTGAGTCAATGGTTTTAATCAATTTGGCATATGGTGGATTTTGGCTAGTTTGGATTTCATTTGGGTTAAATGTTGACTTGGTCAAAGGCTATGTTTGACTTGGTTTGACCCAATTCAATGTAGTTGATCACCTTAGGATGATTATCGATCATGATTGAGGTTTAGATGGGCTTAGTTCAATCCAATTTGGTTTGGATTAGAACTTGGCTCAAAAGGATCCTTTAGGTCACTTCGGGTCAAGTGAGCCTAAATAATTTTTTGGCTTGATCATGGCTTGATTCAAGTTTAGTTGAACTCACACATGAGCCTAGGATTGAACTATAAATCCGATTGTAAGTGATTTGGAGCCAAATGGGTTTTGGTTAATTTGATAATTTTCAAGTCAAAAGGGTCAACATGGGTTTGACTTGGGTTAACTTGGATTTGGTTTGATAATGGTGGTTTATGTTTATGTTTGGGTCAATGATTGTAGGAATGATTGAATCATGAAGAAATCCATGAGTTTTGAGTTGATTTGGGTATCATTTAGCCAAGTTCAAGAATTTGGCTAAAAGGGCTAAAATTGATAATTTGATTTAATTTCGGTTTGGTTTAGGCCATTTGAGTTTATTTCATTTATATTTGTGAATATAAATGAAGATATAAATGGGTTATGAGAAAATCACTTGAGTTTGGGGTGATTTGGAAGAAAATTTGACCATATTAGAGATGTAGGTCAAAAAGGCTAACTTGGATTTTAAATTATTTTGGTTTAGTTTGAAGGGTTTGAATTCGGATTTCATTTATATTTGTGAATATAAATAAAGGAGTGATTGATTTATAAAGAAATTAACCAAGCTTGAGTTGGTTTGGGAGTTTTGACATATGAAGGTGGTTCATATGGCTTAAGAAATTTGAATTTGGATTTAATTAGGGTTTCAATTATTTGAAGTTGATTTGGAAATTGGATTGGGATTTGATTTAAAAATGAATTTGATAATTGAGAAAATCAATTAGATTAGGATTGATTTGAATTTGGTTAAAGCTAAGTCCATGAGATAAAATCAAAGGGCATATGAAGGGATTTTGAAATTTGGATTTAATTATGGATTTGAATCACTTGGAGTTTATTTAGAATTTTGATTGGGATTTGATTTAAAATTGAATTTGATAATTGAGAAAATTAATTAAATTGGTGTTGATTTGAATTTTGTTAAGGCTAAGTCCATGAGATAAAATCAAAGTGCATAGGAAGAGATTTGGAGTTTGAATTTTATCATGAGTTTCAATCATTTGGAGTTTATTTAGAATTTGATTTAAAATCAAATTTGAGATTTGGTTTGAAAGAAGGAAGCAAGGATTGGGTTTAGGCTATAAGTTAGGAAAGTCATCCTAAATCCCTAAGGCACAACCTATTCCTATGACTAACTCTTCTAAGTCTCTAGGGTTAGGTTAAGTGTTCACCTAATCACTAGAGGTGTCTTAAGACTAAGGAACTCTTAGTGTCTATAAGAGTCCTAGATCTATGATGAGGAAGTTGAGAGCGCACTCCAAAAGTGAGGTCAACACTTAAATACATATGAATGTATACACAACTCTAAGAATGAAAATCATGCAAAAGATTGTATTTTTGATTGAGTTATTCATACATATAAATTAAAGTTCTATCTAAATTCTAATACAAATATACATAGGAATGAAATTAAATAAGTATGTGCCTTTGTTAACTAGGGAAGTGAGGTAATCAAATAACCTCATTAGGGCTACTTAAATCTCGTATTTCGGGAATGTCCAAACTATATACTTATTATCATTCAAATATATGTAAACCCATATATGAACATAGGAAAGAAGGCACTACCTTTACATGTAATACATTTTTGTATGCTTAAGTGATTATGGATGCATGTATTTTTTAATAGAATAGAAGATTCTCACTCTTTAATCAAATACACATACACATGTATAAAATATGTAAGCAAGTACATGCCATTATTTAAACCAAGAAAGTGAGATAATTAAATGAACTCCTTAGGGCTACTTAAAGCCTCATATTCCCGAGATGTCCAAACTATATACTTTATATTTTAAATACATATGAATATATACATAATTAAAAGAATGAAAATATATTTCAACTAGTGGGAGCTTGAGGAAGGTGTGGGAGAAGTTAATTGAAGTTTGGTGGGATTTACGTGAGGTTGGTTGGACAAAGGGCTCAGGTTTGAACAGAGCTTGGTGTCACTGATGATGGGGTGCACTAGGGGAACGAAGAAGGCTCTAAGATAGCTTTGAATCATCTAGGAAAGCTTTGTGTAAAATTTTAATCAGTGGGAAGGAGTATACCCTCCTCCCAAAGTGAACCAAGGGTTGAGATTGGCTTAGCCTTTGATAGTCTGGTATTTGAGATAGTAGTCACATCTGAGGGTCTGAGAATGAGGATTGCAAGGGTTGTTAAGCTATGTACCTCCTCCCTCAAGTGAACTAATGGTGGGTTAAAGGTAAGCTCACCCTCTTATGACCAAGGTCAACCCACAGTTTGATTTTTAGTGGTCCAAGTGTCCAAAATGAGCAAAGGGTGGCTATCATGGGCTGGTGAGTACGTGATACCATCCAAATAGAGATTTTGTCTCATGGGTGGGTTGGTTCAATTGGGTTTAGGATTTGATTTGGCCCAATTTGGCCCTTTAGGTCAAATGGATCAACTTGGGTTAAGAGCCCAAGTTGTCTTAGTTTGTTTCAATTGGTGGTTAAGTCATGTTCAATATTGAATTTATGATTAAGTGGAGTCATTGATTTCAATCAATTGAAGTTAGAATGAGATTTGGTTCATTTTGGCCCATATGGGTTAAATGGGTCAATTTGGGTCAAGTGATCAAATTATTTAGTTTAACCTAATTGCTTGCAATTGGTCAATCAAAGATGATCAACAATCATTATGGAGGAGATTGGATGGGTCTGAGTGTTTTTTGTGAAAATTGATTGGATTGGTTTCAATTGAATAGGCTTTGATCATGGGGCGGATCCATGATGGGATGAACTTAAGTTAGGACTTAAGCTAATTTATCTTTGAGCTTGGATATGAAACAAGATCTAATTAGGGTTAATTATGTTAGAATGAGGTTGTTTTTGGAAGGGTGGACAAGCATGGGTTTTGGTTTTAGGCTATAGGATAGGTAGAACCTATTTGCCATAGGGTATGACCTGAGTTCAGAATATGGCTTCTTAAGTTTCTAGGCTTAGGTTTAATATTTCCTTAATCACTAGAAGTATCTTATGACTAGGGAAACCCAAGTTCCTAGAAGATTCCTATGTATAAGGAAGGACGAGTCAATCCTAACTTCAAAAGTAAGGTCAACATGTCTCTATCAAAAACTTTAGTGGACGGGACTCTGTGTAACCTAACAATTTCTCTAAAGAACAATCTTATTATGTGAGATGCATCATTTGATTTCAAACAGGGTATGAAATGTACCATCTTAGAAGATTGATCTACTATGACGAAGATATTGTCATGTCCATGAGGGGTTCTAGATAAAACTAAAGTGAAATCTATGAATAAGTCTTCCCAAGGTCTAAAAGGAATATGTAATTATGTGTAACGACCCATCTTTTATTTAAAAATTTTAGTTTGATGATAAGTGTAACATTGGACTACTATATGATTAACGTTTTTTTCTTAGGGATGACCAATAAAATATTTGCTCAACAAATATTTGGGTCTTTGATTTACCGAAATATCCTGATATACCTCTTGAATGTAATTCATGGATAATGAATTCTCTAAGAGATATTTTAGGATTACATAATTTCTTGCCTTTGTAAAGATATTCAATTAGAATGACAAAGGAACTATCAAAAGTTAAGGGCTTAGATTCATGTTCTAAGTATATCACATAGAAATTAACAAATATTATAATCTTCCTTTAAAGTTGTAAATCCTAAAATTTGAAATTTAAAGGATGAAACCATTAAAAATCCTTTATATAGAGCATCAACTGGTTTATTTTCTATCCTAAGTTTATGTTTAAGCACAAAAGAAAAGTCTTGAAGATACTTGACCCACTTAGTATGTTTATGATTTAATTTCTTTTGAGAGTTATAAACTCTAAAGCTTGATGATCAGTATTAAGAACAAACTCTTTATGTAATAAATAATGCCTCTAATGCTTAAGAGTTTAAATAATCACATAAAGCTCTCAATTATAAGTGAAATATTTTTGCTTAATGTCATTTAATTTCTCACTGAAAAAAGCTATGGGATGATTTTCTTGACTTAGTATTCCACCTATTTCAATACCTGATGCATCACAAGTGACTTCAAAGATTTTATTAAAGTGGGAAATCTTAAAACAGGTGAGGAAGTTATAAGAGTTTTAATTCGTTGAATAGTTCTTTCGACTTCTAAGGTCCACATAAGTTTGTCTTTCCCTAGAATGTCTGTGATAGGGTCTACAATAGTTCTAAAGTTTCTTATAAACCTTCTATAACAAGTTACTAATCCATGAAAACTTAACATCTGTAAAAGAATTTGGAGTTGGCCACTCCAAAATAGATTTAATTTTTGAGGTCAACATTTAGTCCATCAGTAGATACAATGAATCATAAAATATAACTTTCTATTGATAGAAAAATATTTTAAAGTTTACATATAATTTTGCTGACCTTAACTTCTCTAATCCTATCTTTAAATGATGTATATGTGACTTTTTATCTCGACGATAAATAAGAATATCATCAAAAGATACTACAAGAAATTGACCAATGAAAGATTTCAAAATAATGTTCATTAGTCTCATGAATGTGCTAGGAGTTTGAAAGACAAAATGCAATGACTCATAAATACCATCAAAAATTTTGAACGTTGTATTTCATTCATCATCTTGTCTAATCATTATCTGGTGGTGTCTACTTCTCAAATCAATTTTAGAGAGTAATGATGAACCTGAAATAAGATATAACATATCATCTAATCTAAGTATAAAATATTTATATTTTATTGTGATCTTTCTGCTACTCTACTATTAATGCATGTCATTCAGTTCCATCTTTCTTATGAGTTAAAAGAGTGTACAATACAAGAACTAAGACTTTCTTATATAAAATCCTTTTCAAGAGTTCATCTACTTTTGTTTTAACTTACTATGCTTAGTTATATTCATTTTATAATGAGATAAGTTATGTATTTGAGAGCCAAGAATTTGATCTATAGAATGGTGTATATCCCTTAATGGCGGTAGCTCATTAGATCATAAAAAATTAAATTAGTGAATTTAGATAACAAATATAAGACCACAACAAGTCTATTGGAATCCTTAGTGTCAATAGAGATTTTCCTAATGTGCAAGATAAATAATAAAGTAGGGTCATTGAATTCTTTATCTCAGTATCTAAACCCTAAAGTTGTAATTTGAATTCTAAAAGATTCACATGTATTAGGATGTATATCAAAAGTATCCTCCATATCATTGGATGCTGATATTGTTATCAATTGGAGTTTCACATTCCTCCTTTGATTGGTTTTGGGTGAAGTTCAAAATTGGGTTTGTGAGGAGGTGCTGGAAGAATTCTATGAGGGGATGTAATTGTCCTATTTTTGGTAGGTTTTATAAGGAGTAACTTTTTTTTCTCATTATACTTCACTATGTAAGTGTTTTCATGTCCATAATGGATCACATTCAAGTCATAAGGACATGGTCTTTCTAATAGGATATGAATTATTTCCATTGGAAGAGCATCACTTTTATTTGATCTTTATAACTACCTATTTTAATTGAAACAAGATATATGTTAGTGAAAAGAAAGGATGTGTGATTTACACAACTGACTTGAAATGATTCTAGATGAGATTTCATTATAAGATTGGCTCTGGTGATAGCATGGGTTGATATGACATTCATAGCACTACCTCCATCTATTACTAGCTTACACCTCTTCTCCTTACATAGAATATACATCAAGAAAATATTTTTTTTTTCTTCAATCTTCTTCTTCCCTAGAAGCAGTCATACACCTCATAACTGATACCTCATAACTGATATTAAGTTATCTATATTTTTGATATATGTCTTCATCAAATAAGGGTTTATTGTCATGCATCTATTCAATATTATCTTCTTTTCTAAATCCTCCAATTCATCTAGAAATGTGATTTTTCCCTACATTGATTTTACATATGATTCTTTTTATGATAGTTAAAGCAAACTACCTCTTTCACATTTTTAGAAGTAGTTTCACTAGAGTTTGTTTTAGAAGGGTTGTTTGAAACAAAAGGATTAGATTTAGCAAAAGATTTTTGAGATTATGATGTAGGTAGATATTTAAAAGTTATTTGAGCCTTCATTTTAAATGTGGGTATAGATTTCTTATGTTTTTCTAGGAGCAAAGCATAATGAAAAGTATTCTCTAAAGTTTAGGGATCATGAATCTCGACTTCTTTCCAAATATCTCCTCTTAATCCAATGACAAATTTGTTAGCTATTTGCTACTCTTGATTTGTGCATTAGATTATAGTTATTAAGTCCTCAAATGTGTTCGTATACTCCATTACTAATATGGTTCCTTGCTTAAGAGTAGTAAATTATTCGTGGAGTCTTTTATTATGATTTCTAAGATAGTATTTTTCCCTTGGATTTCTTTCATTTCTATCCATGTCATGTGATTTCTATTGTATCTTTCTTCTTTAGCTAAAATATTATTCCAATAGATGTTCATATGACCTGCCTGTTTTATTTTAGTAAATGTTGTTTGTTGGTATTCATCCATATGGAACCAATTTAAGAAGTCATTCATTTGGGTCAACTAATCTAAAAATTTATTAGGATAATGAACACCTTCATACATTGGGGCTTCTATTTTAACTTGTTTCATAAGCTCATGTAATGTTTCATGGGCCCTAAGATGGTCTTATCTACGGGGGTTCCTTAGGTTTGGCCTTCTTGCAAAATACTCATCTTTAGGAAGTTTAATATTTTTCCCTCCTATGGGATCTAAGTCATCTGGACAAGGTATAATTGGTCGGGTTTGAAGCCTAGTACTCAAGAAAATATTTTTTCTTCTTCAATCTTCTGAAGCAATCATACACCTCATAATTGATATTAAGTTATTTATATTTTTGATATATTTCTTCATCAAATAAGGGTTTATTGTCATGTATATATTCAATATTATCTTCTTTTCTAAATCCTCCAATTCATCTAGAAATGTGATTTTTCCCTACATTGATTTTACATATGATTCTTTTTATGATAGTTAAAGAAAACTACCTCTTTCACATTTTTAGAAGTAGTTTCACTGGAGTTTGTTTTAGAACGGTTGTTTGAAACAAAAGGATTAGATTTAGTGAAAGATTTTTTGAGATTATGATGTAGGTAGATATTTAAAAGTTATTCGAGCCTTCATTTTAAATGTGGGTATAGATTTCTTATGCTTTTCTAGGAGCAAAGCATAATGAAAAGTATTCTCTAAAGTTTAGGGATCATGAATCTCTACTTCTTTCAAAATATCTCCTCTTAATCCAATGACAAATTTGTTAGCTATTTGATACTTTTGATCTGTGCATTAGATTATAGTTATTAAGTCCTCAAATGTGTTCGTATACTCCATTACTAATATGGTTCCTTGCTTAAGAGTAGTCAATTATTCATGGAGTCTTTTATTATGACTTCTAAGATAGTATTTTACCCTTGGATTTCTTTCATTTCTATCCATGTCATGAGGTTTCTATTGTATCTTTCTTCTTTAGCTAAAATATTATTCCAATAGATCTTCATATGACCTACCTATTTTATTTTAGCAAATGTTGTCTGTTGGTACTCATCCATATGGAACCAATCAAATAAGTCATTCATTTGGGTCAACCAATCTAAAAATTTATTAGGATAATGAACACTTTCATACATTAGGGCTTCTATTTTAACTTGTTTAAGCTCATGTAATGTTTCATGGGCCTAAGATGGTCTTATCTATGGGGGTTCCTTAGGTTTGGCCTTCTTGCAAAATACTCATCTTTAGGAAGTTTAATATTTTTCCCTCCTACGGGATCTAAGTCATCTGGACAGGGTATAATTGGTTGGGTTTGAAGCTTAGTACTTATGGTTTGAATTTGTGCGGTGAGATTCATGAGTAAGTCCTCTACCCCAGTGAATTTCTCTTCATTTCTCATAAAAATCTCATTTACTCTTCTAGTTAAGTCCTCTAATTGATTCAAATAATAGATTTGGGCTACATGATGCAAATACAAAGATGCAATATTACACTTCAAATGATGATTTTAAATTTACAAAATAAGGTAAACCAATCTTAACACAAATAAGATGAACAAAATTTAAAACTCTTAGCCTTCAATAAACACAAAAGAAATATGTGGATACTACGAAATATTAAACACACTTAGAAAAGAAATAAAACATAATATATTTAAAGATATGATTTTATTTTTTTATGTAAGGTTAGTATCTAGGTTTGGCTATTTAGCGAACTTTCACTTGCTCAAGTTGTCACTCAGGTATGATGCCTTGAAGTTAGGTTAAGTAGGGAAAGGCTAGGCTTTATAAGTATAGAAAACTAGTTGGTAGTAATACAAATATTCATAGAATTATCTACCACATGAATTTAGCATGCGAAAGAAAAATCACTAATTATATAAAGGAAATTACTCAAAATCCAAAATACAAAACTAACATTATTTGGATTTGATATGAATTATCTACGAGCACTTTCTCCACACCTCCAAACATTGGGCTTTGATTCCAAAATTATTGAAAGCAAAGATAGGAGCGGATGGATGAAGAAAGAGATGCTCCAATGTTCTTCCTCTCACCAAAGTGGAAGAAGTCTGAAGTTGCTTTACTCACCAAAGTAGAGCTGCAATGAAGGATTACTGAATTCCTCGAACCGCCGGCCATCAAGCTCCAACCAAGAGTGTTTTCACTCAAATTCCACACACAAAAGTCTAAAAATTTTTATTAGACCAGAAATTGATTTTAAATAGGTACAATACTTCAAGGGAAGCATCCATTGGGGAGAAAACTACCAAAAAATTGAAAAAAACAGTCGGAACTATCATTTTGCAGCATCATGGTACCACGAACCAGCACCATAGTCTAGGATCGAGGTGTCATCGATTCCACACACTAAAATTTACAAAGTGTAGTTCCATACCCTCACTATGAAATTAAATACATAAACTCACATGCTTTCAACTATAACTCTAATACAACACTTACACATGAATAAATATACTCATTAATACATAATACAACATATGAAGTATAAATCAACATATAAAGTCAACTAAAAGTTCTTCTGAATTCATGCTTTGGCTTGTGACATAGTAATAAGTCATTTCCTCCTTCGATGTGCTACATCATATTTATATTCATACAATATGATTAATTATGATTAATTATGATTAACTTTAACTGAGTTTATTACTTTTTTTTTTTTTGCTTATTTCACTCATACATATCTTAACAACATTGACACCTAAAACACAAAGTAAAACATGACCAAAATTTTTAAAAAAAAATACACATTTTAAATAATGATGTAAACATACCAGTAACTTGGCTAATTGTTATTAGGCTCATTTGAAAATTTGTCTATTTGAATTAGTTTGTGTTCAAATTGAGTCAAAATCTATTTTTTGTATTCAACTCATATAGTTCATAATGAGCTTGTTTGGCTCATTTAACTCAATTTCATAAAATTTTTAAAAAAATTAATGATGAGCTCGTTCGACTCATTTAATCAAGAGCCAAAAATCACGTATTCAATTGGGATGGTATTTAATCACACTATGTCACTTTCACTTACTTCCCTTCACTATAGAACTAAAACATATAATTAAAGATTTTAATAATTAATTTAATTAGAAAAATTTACATAAGATATTGGACAGTAAAAGCCACTCTATCATATAAGCTATAGTGAATTTATCTCATGTCTGTGTACCTGTGTATTTTTTTATTTCGAGTTAAAACAAGCCATACATGATCAAACAGGGTTATTCACTTTTGGCTCTTTTATAAGTCAAACTTTAAATATTTGTTCATATTTTGCTCGTTTACCTAATGAACGATTCAAATATGACCTACTTAACAAGCCAAATACTAGTTGTTCACGCACAATGAGCTTTTTTAAAAATCCTAACATTTGGTATTGAAGCTTATGTCTTCAACTATTTTTTGGCTAGCTTGAATTACATGACTTTTGGGCTTATTTTAGTTGCTTTGATTACAAATTTACTTAACAATCTAAAACTACAAGCTTTCTTTGAGTCATGTATATGCTTATGAGTGCTTTAACATTTGAGTTTACTTTTCTAATCTATACCTAATATTTTAATACACTAACATACACAATTTTATATTAAATATTATTATCTCAAATTAAATTATATTTATAATCATTAAAACAATTTAATACTAGTTAACAATGATGGGGTTAATAATAATATGATTGAGTATCTATGCATTCATAAAAATCTTCATATTTTATGTGTTGACACATGTTAAAATCCTACCATGCTTACCATAATAAGGCTTTAGGGATCTATTCATTGCTTTACAATCACCACTCTTTAAGAGGTTATGATACTTTTTTTTTAATTATTTTTTTAAGAGGTTATGATACTTAATATCTCTTATCCTTGGCGATATATCATCTAAAACTTTAGTCGGCCGATACGTATCTTGATACAATATAGTTAATGAAATTTTTTAAAATTAAATTTTGAATCATTCAAACTCTAATTTCAATAAATTTATAGTTAATAAAAATCTTGATAAGACGATCTAATCAACTCCAAAAGTGATTTGATTTGAGTTCAAATGAGTCTAAATCAAATCTTTATAATTTAATTAAAAAATTTTAAATATTAATTGAATGTTCAAATGATCTTCAAATATAGCATATTTATAGTCAAATTATGTTGCTTGATAAGAAAAATTTAACGAGCCTAAAATCACTAAAATATAAGATCATTAAGGCACTTAAATGCTAAAATAATGATTTATAATTAAGTAAAATAATACCGAGTATTCGATTGAGTTGTTTAAAATTTTAACTAAATTTATTAAAGTTCTTCTCCAAATATTCTATAAATAGGATTCTATTTTCAATGTGAAGAAGGAAAAGAATATGATAAAAGCTAAGCGCACTCTCGAAGAGAGCTTGAAATCAACTACCACCAAAAATTATCATCTACCACCACTAGTAGCTTTTGTATTCCAACCACTATCATACAATTATTGTAGCCCAATCATTCTTAGGTAGTTGTTGCCTAATCATTATACAACAAAAGAATAAATAAAGAATCAAAATTGTGTAACCCCATCTTCTATAGGTGGAGAGAAGAGTGAAATTTTATTTACATTGTGAATTATTTCAAGAAGGTCAAGTTTTATGGTTTCTTTTCTAATCTTGAGTTCTCTACATAAAAATCTTATTTTCTCTTATCATTTTTATTTGTGTATTAGATATTCTTATTGAGCTAAGACTTAATTTATCTATATCGCTAAGATTTTTCTAGCACACACCATTCTATTCAACCTCTTAAGACTTCTTCTTACAACCATTAAGTAGGCACTTAACATTCTTTCTTTAATCACACCTCTATAAGGTGATCAAGGAAAAGCTTCTCTATAATCATTCTCAGCACATACTAGTTGATGACTTCAAGTCAACAATGATCATCATTTTATAGATAACTTGTTGATTCCCATGTTGATAGGCCATAAGCTAAATTGACACTTTGTTCAAATAACCTCTGAGGTAGCCATTATCCTATATAAAAATGTTCTATAAGAATGTCCCTCTCCTTCAACACTAGGACTACTAGGCATCTTCTCAAGGAGACAATTTCTTTTTGTTGGCCACTAACCGATGACTTTTACCACAATGACTCTATAACCAATGACTATTTTTGCAACTTGGTTCTACTTGTCATGGATTTTTTTCCATAGGGAGGTAGTTTCCAACCTTCATTCTATTGAGAGTATTAACCTTAAAGAGTGTCTTGTGTGTCAATGACATATTGAGGACTTGACAACCTCCAAGAAACTCGTTAACTTAAAAGTATATATTGTCTCTTGATATTGCTTGTTATAAGAAGGCAACTAGCAATTTTGATCTAGTTAGTTGTAGCTCCTTCTAATATGTTTCCTTTTGTACTTTAGTCCATCTCATGATTAAATTGATGGATGCACACACCATATATGGCATTTTATTATTATTCACCTCCACATAGGACTAACAATTTGGGCACTATACTTAACCTTATGGAAGAGTAATCTCTTTTAGTGCATGTAAAATATGTATGATTGTTCATTCTTTGATTAATGACCACTTTATTATATACATGATTTGAATCATTCAATCTTTAATTCAATTTTTATTGCCTCTTTTATATGAATCTATGAGCTTCATTAGATCTCATCATTGTCCTTTAATGGTTAACCTCATTGTGTTCAATTGAATTAGCATAGACCAATATTTAGATCTATAAATTGCACCTCTCCTTTGCTTATCTTCATGAACAAATAGTATATACATGTGCGAGGGTGTGTGTGTGTGCATGTGTATGCTTTATATGTGCTAATACTTTTTAAATAGACACATTTGTATTCCTTTGCTTTTCATTTATATTTTTAGTAAGAGAAAGCCTGGTGGACATGTGGGTTGATTCAAAGATGGAACCCATGTAATGATTTACATGTAGACTTTAAAAACTCTATACACCATTCTTTATATGAAGTTTCTAAGATTAAGTACTATTTATAGTAGTACCCATTTATTTATGATTTCCTTTTCTTGGATTGTATATATATATATATATATATATATATATATATATATATATATATATATCATTTCATTTGATTATTTAGAATGACATGCCATTTCTTAAGTTTTATTTCCTTGTGATTATCTAAATGTGTTCCCATTAAGTTCTTATGATGTTAAAATTTTCATGATACTAATTAAGCAATCTAAAATTAATTATAGGTGAATGATTTTCCTTAAGATCGAATGCACAACTTCTCTTTGAGCCACCTATTTTAAAATAATCAGTTTTAAATCCCTCTATTTTTATTTATATGACCATATAAAAAATTCTTTCTCTAATAGATTTGATTTCAAGAAAAAATATTTAGGAATTTTATATTATCATATTTTTAAGTATAATGAATTTTGAAATATATATATATTTTTTCAAAATTTTAAATAATAAAATGCCATAGTATAACTAAGTTTTGTGATATATATAATTTATTATAGCGAGTTCATCAAAATGATTTAAGTGACTTTAGGACTTTCAACGAATTGGTTCGCAGTGATTGATAATTTTATGAACTCTGTTCATGATTATAATATGATTTGATTAATATTGCTGATTAAGTCTGATTCGTTTGACTAATGAATGAACCATACCAGTAAAATTATCTGAACTTATTGGCGAACAACATTTTTTAAATCCCCCAAACGCCAGTCGGCCCTACAAATCCGGCCCCCCTATCTCACGGCTCTCTACCCCACGCCTCACAGCAAACTGGGCAATTGCAATGTGGAGATCAACATCGGCGTCGTGGCTTCTCCGGCGAGGGCTCGCCGGAGCTCCGGCCAGGTGGATATGGTCCGAACGAAAGTTTCATCCCCTCCCAGACCAACCTCGGGCCCACCTCTGCACGTCGGTGTCTTCTCTCTCCGGCGAGAAGCTGACCGAGTCTATAACGCAAGCTGATGCTAAGAGGCTGATGCGGCTGGTTAACGTGGAGGCCCTGAAGAGAAGACTTGGGGTGGAGGGGACGGAGGTCATTGGATACTCGAAGCTGCTCGAGGCATGCGAGGAAGTGGGTGTCGCGAGGAGCAAAGAGGAGGCGGAGGCGTTCGCTAGGGTTCTAGATGAGGCTGGGGTCGTGCTGCTTTTCAGAGATCAGGTTTACCTTCATCCTGATAAGGTGATTGGCTATTATCCTTTTTTTCCCAGGTCCGTGTTAAATATTGGATTCTTTTTCTTATATGTTTCATATTTTCCCTGACTGGAATTAAAAGCTTCTGGTTTCCTGACTATGAGTAACATTTTGGATAAAATAGACTTCGCAAGTTGCTTGCGATATCTATATACTATTAGTTTTTTTTAATGATCTGCCCAGTTTATTGATTAACAGAGAAATAAGAAGATTTAATTTGTTCTAGGGATTCTTTCTTTCTGGGCTGATCGATTCAAAGCTTTGGGAAGTTTTTCTCAAACACAAAAGTTCAAGGGTGAAATTTTTAAATTAAGCATGATTAGTGATTTAATTAAGTAATTAGGGATAAAAAATTTAAAATAAGTAGTCAGCCCCGTCGGTGACTGACGATCTGATCGATTCACCGGCTACGGCCATTTTTTAAAAAAAATATTTAAATCAGTCTCATTTTTTCCATATCGTTTCATTAGGTGCGATTTGGCGTAGTATCGTTGGAAAGATAATGAAAATTTACAATTTTCGTGTTGACTTTCGACGAATCTGGCCGGAATTTTCTGATGTGTGAAAAGAAACAAATATATTGATCGATCCTTTTATCGTATCAGCCATCGGTGTCGGATTTTGCGCTTGAGTTGGAAAGATAATAACAAAATCTACAACTGTTGATAACTTTGATAATCTCTCGATTTTTTGATGTATTTTTTTAAAAAAAGGTAGACAACCACCTTATTTTGGTATATCTATCTCAAGTCGAATTTTGGCGTGGTTGGTATCGTTGGAAAGATAATGAAAAATTATACAACTTTCATATTGACATTCATTAATCTCGTCCTATTAGTCGCAGCTTTTTTGCAAATGTAAAAAATTTAACGCTAAAATTAAAATATTACGACAACACTCGTTTGTGTGATCTTAACACAATGCTTGTTGAATATATATATATTTTTGATAATATTAAACATTCTAAGTATATTTGGCCTTCTTGCAAAATACTCATCTTTAGGAAGTTTAATATTTTTCCCTCCTATGGGATCTAAGTCATCTGGACAAGGTATAATTGGTCGGGTTTGAAGCCTAGTACTCAAGAAAATATTTTTTCTTCTTCAATCTTCTTCTTCCCTAGAAGCAATCATACACCTCATAACTGATATTAAGTTATCTATATTTTTGATATATTTCTTCATCAAATAAGGGTTTATTGTCATGTATCTATTCAATATTATCTTCTTTTCTAAATCCTCCAATTCATCTAGAAATGTGATTTTTTCCCTACATTAATTTTACATATGATTCTTTTTATGATAGTTAAAGCAAACTACCTCTTTACATTTTTAGAAGTAGTTTCACTGGAGTTTGTTTTAGAAGGGTTGTTTGAAACAAAAGGATTAGATTTAGTGAAAGATTTTTGAGATTATGATGTAGGTAGATGTTTAAAAGTTATTCGAGCCTTCATTTTAAATGTGGGTATAGATTTCTTATGCTTTTCTAAGAGCAAAGCATAATAAAAAGTATTCTCTAAAGTTTAGGGATCATGAATATCTACTTCTTTCCAAATATCTCCTCTTAATCCAATGACAAATTTGTTAGCTATTTGCTACTCTTGATCTGTGCATTAGATTATAGTTATTAAGTCCTCAAATGTGTTCGTATACTCCATTACTAATATGGTTCCTTGCTTAAGAGTAGTAAATTATTCGTGGATTCTTTTATTATGATTTCTAAGATAGTATTTTGCCCTTGGATTTCTTTCATTTCTATCCATGTCATGTGGTTTCTATTGTATCTTTCTTCTTTAGCTAAAATATTATTCCAATAGATCTTCATATGACCTGCCTATTTTATTTTAGTAAATGTTGTTTGTTGGTATTCATCCATATGGAACCAATCAAAGAAGTCATTCATTTGGGTCAACCAATCTAAAAATTTATTAGGATAATGAACACCTTCATACATTGGGGCTTCTATTTTAACTTGTTTCGTAAGCTCATGTAATGTTTCATGGGCCCTAAGATGGTCTTATCTACGGGGGTTCCTTAGGTTTGGCCTTCTTGCAAAATACTCATCTTTAGGAAGTTTAATATTTTTCCCTCCTACGGGATCTAAGTCATCTGGACAGGGTATAATTGGTCGGGTTTGAAGCCTAATACTTAAGGTTTGAATTTGTGCGGTGAGATTCATGAGTAAGTCCTCTACCCCTGAATTTCTCTTCACTTCTCATGAAAATCTCATCTACTCTTCTAGTTAAGTCCTCTAATTGATTCAAATAATAGATTTGGGCTACATGATGCAAATACAAAGATGCAATATTACACTTCAAATGATGATTTTAAATTTACAAAATAAGGTAAACCAATCTTAACACAAAATAAGATGAACAAAATTTAAAATTCTTAGCCTTCAATAAACACAAAAGAAATATGTGGATACTACGAAATACTAAACACACTTAGAAAAGAAATAAAACATAATATATTTAAAGATATGATTTTATTTTTTATGTAAGGTTAGTGTCTAGGTTTGGCTATTTAGCGAACTTTCACTTGCTCAAGTTGTCACTCAGGTATGATGCCTTGAAGTTAGGTTAAGTAGGGAAAGGCTAGGCTTTATAAGTATAGAAAACTAGTTAGTAATACAAATATTCATAGAATTATCTACCACATAAATTTAGCATGCGAAAGAAAAATCACTAATTATATAAAGGAAATTACTCAAAATCCAAAATACAAAACTAACATTATTTGATTTGATATGAATTATCTGCACTTTCTCCACACCTCCAAACATTGGGCTTTGATTACAAAATTATTGAAAGCAAAGATAGGAGCAGATGGATGAAGAAAGAGATGCTCCAATGTTCTTCCTCTCACCAAAGTGGAAGAAGTCTGAAGTTGTTTTACTCACCAAAGTAGAGCTGCAATGAATGATTACTGAATTCCTCGAACGGCCGGTCATCAAGCTCCAACCAAGAGTGTTTTCACTCAAATTTCACACACAAAGTCAAAAAAAATTTATTAGACCAGAAATAGATTTTAAATAGGTACAATACTTCAAGGGAAGCATCCATTGGGGAGAAAACTGCCAAAAAATTGAAAAAAAAAAGTCAGAACTATCATTTTGCAGCATCATGGTGCCACGAACCAGCACCATAGTCCAACATCGAGGTGTCATCGATTCTCACACGCTAATATTTACAAAGTGTAGTTCCATAACCTCACCTATGAAATTAAATACATAAACTCACATGTTTTTAACTATAACTCTAATACAACACTTAACATGAATAAATATACCCATTACTACATAATACAACATATGAAGTATAAATCCACATATAAAGTCTACTAAAAGTTCTTCTGAATTCATGCTTTGGCTTGTGACATAGTAATAAGTCATTTCCTCCTTCAATGTGCTACATTAGATTTATATTCATACAATATGATTAATTATGATTAACTTTAACTGAGTTTATTACTCTTTTTTTTTTTTTTTTTTTTTGCTTATTTCACTCATACATGCGGTGGTTATCTTAACAACATTGACACCTAAAACACAAAGTAAAACATGACTAAAAAATTAAAAAAAATACACATTTTAAATAATGATGTAAACATACCAAGCTTGAGTAACTTGGCTAATTGTTCGTATTAGGCTCATTTGAAAATTTATCTATTTGAATTAGTTTGTGTTCAAATTGAGTCAAAAATCTATTTTTTGTATTCAACTCATATAGTTCATAATGAGCTTGTTTGGCTCATTTAACTCGAATTTCATATAATTTTTTTAAAAAAAAATTAATGATGAGCTCGTTCGACTCATTTAATCAAGAGCCAAAAATCACGTATTCAATTGGGATGGTATTTAATCACACTATGTCACTTTCACTTACTTCCCTTCACACTATAGAACTAAAACATATATAATTAAAAAATTTTAATAATTAATTTAATTAGAAAAATTTACATAAGATATTGGATAGTAAAAGCCACTCTATCATATAAGCTATAGTGAATTTATCTCATGTCTGTGTACGTGTGTATTTTTTTATTTCGAGTTAAAACAAGCCATACATGATCAAACAGGGTTGTTCACTTTTGGCTCAGTTATAAGTCAAACTTTAAATATTTGTTCGTATTTTGCTCGTTTACCTAATGAACGATTCAAATATGGCCTACTTAACAAGCCAAATACTAGTTGTTCACGCACAATGAGCTTTTTGGACAATCCTAACATTTGGTATTGAAGCTTATGTCTTAACTATTTTTTGGCTAGCTTGAATTACATGACTTTTGGGCTTATTTTAGTTGCTTTGATTACAAATTTACTTAACAATCTCAAACTACAAGCTTTCTTTGAGTCATGTATATGCTTATGAGTGCTTTAACATTTGAGTTTACCTTTCTAATCTATCCTAATATTTTAATACACTAACATACACAAATTTATATTAAATATTATTATCTCAAATCAAATTATATTTATAATCATTAAAACAATTTAATACTAGTTAACAATGATGGGGTTAATAATAATATGATTGAGTATCTATGCATTCATAAAAATCTTCACATTTTATGTGTTGACACATGTTAAAATCCTACCATGCTTACCATAATAAGGCTTTAGGGATCTATTCATTGCTTTACAATCACCACTCTTTAAGAGGTTATGATACTTTTTTTTAATTATTTTTTTAAGAGGTTATGATACTTAATATCTCTTATCCTTGGCGATATATCATCTAAAACTTTAGTCGGCAGATACGTATCTTGATACAACATAGTTAATGAAATTTTTTAAAATTAAATTTTGAATCATTCTAACTCTAATTTCAATAAATTTATAGTTAATAAAAATCTTGATGAGACGATCTCATCAACACCAAAAGTGATTTGATTTGAGTTCAAATGAGTCTAAATCAAATCCTTATAATTTAATTAAAAAATTTTAAATATTAATTGGATGTTTAAATGATCTTCAAATATAGCATATTTATAGTCAAATTATGTTGCTTGATAAGAAAATTTAACGAGCCTAAAATCACTAAAATATAAGATCATTAAGGCACTTAAATGTGAAAAATAATGATTTTATAATTAAGTAAAATAATACCGAGTATTCGATTGAGTTGTTTAAAATTTTAACTAAATTTATTAAAGTTCTCTAAATATTCTATTAATAGGATTCTATTTTCAATGTGAAGAAGGAAAAGAATATGATAAAAGCTAAGCGCGCACTCTCGAAGAGAGCTTGAAATCAACTACCACCAAAAATTATCATCTACCACCACTAGTAGCTTTTGTATTCCAACCACTATCATACAATTATTGTAGCCCTATCATTCTTAGGTAGTTGTTTCCTAATCATTATACAACAAAAGAATAAATAAAGAATCAAAATTGTGTAGCCCCATCTTCTATAGGTGGAGAGAAGAGTGAAATTTTATAATTTTATTTACACTGTGAATTATTTCAAGAAGGTCAAGTTTTATGGTTTCTTTTCTAATCTTGAGTTCTCTACATAAAAATCTTATTTTCTCTTATCATTTTTATTTGTGTATTAGATATTCTTATTGAGCTAAGACTTAATTTATCTATACCGCTAAGATTTTTCTAGCACACACCATTATATTCAACCTCTTAAGACTTCTCCTTACAACCATTGAGTAGGCACTTAACATTCTTTCTTTAATCACACCTCTATAAGGTGATCAAGGAAAAGCTTCTCTGTAATCATTCTCAGCACATACTAGTTGATGACTTAAAGTCAACAGTGATAATCTTTTTATAGATAACTTGTTGATTCTCATGTTGATAGGCCATAAGCTAAATTGACACTTTGTTCGAATAACCTCTGAGGTAGCCATTATCCTATATAAAAATGTTCTATAAGAATGTCCCTCTCCTTCAACACTAGGACTACTAGGCATCTTCTCAGGGAGACAATTTCTTTTTGTTGGCCACTAATCGATGACTTCTACTACAATGACTCTATTATCAATGACTATTTTTGCAACTTGGTTCTACTTTAGAAAGCCTGATGGACATGTGGGTTGATTCAAAGATGGAACCCATGTAATGATTTACATGTAGACTTTAAAAACTCTATACACCATTCTTTATATGAAGTTTCTAAGATTAAGTACTATATATATATATATATATATATATATATATCATTTCATTTGATTATTTAGAATGACATGCCATTTCTTAAGTTTTATTTCCTTGTGATTACCTAAATGTGTTCCCATTAAGTTCTTATGATGTTAAAATTTTCATGATACTAATTAAGCAATCTAAAATTAATTATAGGTGAATGATTTTCCTTAAGATCGAATGAACAACTTCTCTTTAAGCCACCTATTTTAAAATAATCAGTTTTAAATCCCTCTATTTTTATTTATATGACCATATAAAATATTCTTTCTCTAATAGATTTGATTTCAAGAAAAAATATTTAGGAATTTTATATTATCATATTTTTAAGTATAATGAATTTTGAAATATATATATTTTTTTCAAAATTTTAAACAATAAAATGTCATATTATAACTAAGTTTTGTGATTTATATAATTTATTATAGCGAGTTCATCAAAATGATTTAAGTGACTTTAGGACTTTTAACGAATTGGTTCGCAATGATTGATAATTTTATGAACTCTGTTCATGATTATAATATGATTTGATTAATATTGCTGATTAAGTCTGATTCGTTTGACTAATGAATGAACCATACCGGTAAAATTATCTTAACTTATTGGCGAACAACATTTTTTAAATCCCCCAAACGCCAGTCGGCCCTACAAATCCGGCCCCTCTATCTCACGGCTCTCTACCCCACGCCCACAGCAAACTGGGCAATTGCAATGTGGAGATCAACATCGGCGTCGTGGCTTCTCCGGCGAGGGCTCGCCGGAGCTCCGGCCAGGTGGATATGGTCCGAACGAAAGTTTCATCCCCTCCCAGACCAACCTCGGGCCCACCTCTGCACGTCGGTGTCTTCTCTCTCCGGCGAGAAGCTGACCGAGTCTATAACGCAAGCTGATGCGAAGAGGCTGATGCGGCTGGTTAACGTGGAGGCCCTGAAGAGAAGACTTGGGGTGGAGGGGACGGAGGTCATTGGATACTCGAAGCTGCTCGAGGCATGCGAGGAAGTGGGTGTCGCGAGGAGCAAAGAGGAGGCGGAGGCGTTCGCTAGGGTTCTAGATGAGGCTGGGGTCGTGCTACTTTTCAGAGATCAGGTTTACCTTCATCCTGATAAGGTGATTGGCTATTATCCTTTTTTTCCCAGGTCCGTGTTAAATATTGATTCTTTTCTTATATGTTTCATATTTTCCCTGACTGGAATTAAAAGCTTCTGGTTTCCCGACTATGAGTAACATTTTGGATAAAATAGACTTCGCAAGTTGCTTGCGATATCTATATACTATTAGTTTTTTTTAATGATCTGCCCAGTTTATTGATTAACAGAGAAATTAGAAGATTTAATTTGTTCTAGGATTCTTTCTTTCTGGGCTGATCGATTCAAAGCTTTGGGAAGTTTTTCTCAAACACAAAGTTCGAGACTCCTTTTCTTTCTTTGACTGGAAAAAGTTCTTCTGCCCCGCGTGGGCCATATCATCTACTCCGTGACAAGCACAGTTGTTGTGCATGTGAATGAGCACTGCCTTTTGAAAATCTTCATTCCTCTGATACAATGGAATGAGCACGTTTGTACCGTAGTACCTCTTAGTGTACTATATTGCTTGTCTTCCAAGGAAGCGTTGAAAAACTATGGAAAGGTGGAGCTTGCCTTTACTTGCCTTTGCTTGCTTTTGTTGGAAGCCACTTTTTTAAAGTCAACAGTAAGTGTTTTGGAGTTGTTCTGATTGATGCTACTTTTTATCAGCCATCATTGAAGTAGGATCAGATTAGCAATATGAAAATATCTTTTTTTTTTTTATGGGAATATTAATGCTATACTATCCAAAAATTATATATGTTAAATGGAGCCACATAATCTACCATAAATGTGGTCAAGTTCAATTTAGAGTTTGGGTAAAAGATGTTGTAAACTAATGGTTTTCAAGAATTCCCATATTTGGTGGATCAAGAATCTTATATCATAGAAAAACACCTTACATCTCACCTTATATCTCAATAAAATTGCTTGTATATGGTAAATCGTTATGTTTGAGTTAAAGGCATTATGCTTAGGTAGATGCCTTATATTTGAACAATAAATTATGTATGTCTTCTAAAATTTTATATCTAACTCAAAGACTTTATAATGGATGTGTCAAATGGATATGTATAGTGAAAGCACTAGCTTACGTGAAGGGATCTTGGAAAGTAGGTGATGACAATGGTGAATACCCTTGCAAAGGGCTGGTCCAAGCTTTTTATGGTGGAAGGGGATTTATGTAGGGCTTGTAATTGTTAGGTTTGAATGTGGGGAGAGTAGTGGTGAGTTTTAGAAGGCTTGTGGAAGACGGGATTGAGTGGTAGACTGGTCGGAGTGGTTGGAATGGTTGGAGAGGAGCTTGGAGGGGAACCTGAGAAGGGCTTATTTTAGTGCTGTTGTAGTGGACTAGGGCTAGGTGTAAAAGAGAGGTTGTGGGATGTTGGTGGAGGCTATGGGTGATTTAAGGTTGTTGTGAGCAGATGATTGGAGGGTTGGTTTTGATGGATTGGCTGAAACTTAGTGGAGAGGGAGAGATTGAGGAAACTAAATACCAAAAGAGATACAAGCCTTGAACTTACCAAAGATCAATTGTTGGATCAGCCATGGAGCTTTCCTAAGTTTGTAGTCTACTGTGAAGTATTTCCACACAAGTTTGAAGAAGCAAAGTTTTTTATTTCTTTAGTAATAAAAGTAAGGTTGCACAATAATGCCATTTATAGAGTTCATTTAATCCATTTTAAGATGACTGACCAAATATTATTTTAGAAATAATTTGGAGCCTCTTACAATGAGTCTTATGGATTGATGAAACTTTCCAAGTAATAAAAGAAATCACATAACTAAAACAGTCAATTAAATCAAATAAAGGAACATAGATCAGCTAAGTTAAATATGGAATGTGATTAATTTCACTTGCTGGTAATATTTAATCAAATCCTTCTTTCTTGATTAGGAGGGTCAATCTAGGCTTTTTGAGGAGGCCTTGAAGCTTTCCTAAATTGTATAAGCTTGATTTGGAGGGAATGTGGGCCAACTAAGCAAAGTATGAAAGATGAAGTGATCTAAACTTTAAGCACAATTAAAATTGGATCCTATGGAGTGGTTGGCCAAGCTAATATTTACTCATTTGTTAGAATTTGTGTTTGGTGATGATAATGGTGATCCTCTAACTTGACTCATGTGATGTCTCATTTCTTGCACTCAATCAATATCGTCTACTTATCATCATTCATCAACATCCAATCAAATGAGATAAGTCGACCAACCATACTTGTCTGTCAATGCAAGTTGCTCAGTCATCGATGAGACCCTCAAATTGAGTAGCATCTCTCAAGCAGTTCAAGGCCGACAATCTCCATAACCACCTACCATGATAGGCCCTAGTTCCATTCCTCCATGAATATTGCTATCAATTATATTATGTATTATAACTACCAGACATGTCAGGCACAAAGCTACAATTGCTTGGCAAGTAAGGAATGATCTTGTTAAAAAGGTGGGAGGGGGTGAGTGACCATTGTAAAAGGGGGGACAGCTAAAAAGCAATGAAAAAATATTGTTCAAATAATTGATGCAGGCAAAGACCATCAAACCACCTACTTATTCTGTCTTCTTTTTGCAATGGTTTTAACTTTTTTTTTCTCTTTGATATTTCCCCGTTAATGAGAAACATAATTTAGGGAGGGGACTTTGTCCAACCAGCCATCACCTAGAGGGTTCATCTCATAGTCTAAACTAGCTACCTTATTGCAAACTTCATTCGTTCACATTTTTTCCTCATAATAACATCATGGATTGATCATTCTTATATAATTCTCTTCATATTCCTAATGACGAAATAGGTCCTTGTCACTTCATCGTTGATCAATGATTGTGACCTCACTTCCGACATTCATCATCATCATCCTCAACTTAGTGAAGGTCGTGGACCGCACAATTTTGGCATCCTCTCTCATGCTTTTATCAGTTTTTTTGCTCTTGTGTGGGAACAAAGAATGCATTCCTCTTTTGTTTCCTCCTTGGCAGCCAACTCATCATTCTTGAGTTGGGCCTTTGTCGACTCCTTTTCTTCTTTCCATGTGGCTTCATCTTGAGTGGTCTTCACAACCACCCATCCACTATGCGCAACCTCCATCTCATTCTCCTTCCTCCCTTGATATTGCCTCTGCCTCCACCTTCACCTTTGCTTTTGCTATTGTTTTTTGTGTTGCTTCCCTAGCTAAAGCCACCCTTTTCATTCTTAAGGTCAACTCAAATTTTCTCTACATACATTCAATTATGTCTTAACAATTTCAAGAGCATCAAGGGAATGGAAGAAATGGTCTAATGCTTGAAAGTTGATTACTTCACCCTTATGAAGCATATCAATAGTCCTCTCACTGTAAAAAGGGGCAGTGTAACACATCTCACTCTCAAACAGGTTCATCCACTTGTCATTATTTGCCTTATACATTTGGTTGAATGAAACAGGCTGACCAACCTAGTGCAAGTTGCTCAACCATCGATGAGCCCCTTGGATTACACGGAAATCTCTAGGGTGGCTTAAGACGAAAGATCTACATAACTGCCCATAATGACAGACTTTGGCTCCATCCATCCGCAACCTCCACTCACAATTCTACGATGCATTGTAATTGTAAAGCGTGTTGGCCATGAAGCTGTAATGTCTAAGCATGTAGTTGTAGGGAGGTTTAAGACTAAAGGTCTCCATAACTGCCCACAATGATAGGCTTTGGCTCCACTGCTCCACGACCTCCACTCACAATTCCACAATTCATTATAATTGTATGGCACATTGGTTATGAAGCTATAACGTCTAAGCATGTAGTGAAGGATCTTGTAAGAACGAGGTGAGTGATCATTTTAGAAAGGGAAACATCTACAAATAAAGGAAAAAAATTATTGTTCTGGACAGTTGATATAGGCAAAGACCGATAAACTATTTACTTTTTTGCCCTTTTTCAACATTACTCTACATAATGATTTATATTTAATTTTTCTCTTTTACTGCGTCCCTTCAATGACAAAAGCAAATTTTCTCATGGCTCTATCTACTCAACATTGAACTGATGGGGATTAACACGTAGTTCCAACTCATTAGGCAATTACGAAATTCACTCGTTCGTAGTGCAGTGCCTTTGTTTGAGATCTGATCATAGGCCTGTGAACGTGTTGGTATTGCATCACCTTATACTTTGATCATGAATTCTACATATCTATCGAAAAATTATTTGGGAGAGGGCATTGCATACCTTGTTATTGTAGTAATAAAATTTTATCGGCTCGAAATCATTTCGTGGCTCGAAGTTTTGAGTTGAGCCAGTCGGATCGAATCGAGCACGATCGACTCGGATAAGCTTCGAAATCCATCGAGCGGTTATCAAACGAACCGCTGAATGCAACGAGGCTCGTTCGGCTCGAAAATCAACGAGCTCGTTACTCGTTAATTAATCTCACCCGTCAATTAATCGGACGGCGATTTTGCTGTTGCCGGTTGGTCGCAGCGACTCGCCGATCCGCTGAGCAGCTGACAAAGTTCGCTCTAAGTCGGCTAGAAATAAATTGAGCCACATTTCGCTCGAATGCTCGTTTCGAGCCGATCTCGATTCAGTCGAGCCCAAATTAGTCGACTTTTACGATCTTGACTAATTTCTCAGCCCTAGCATTGCATACCTTTTATAATAGTAAGTAATAAAATTTGATGCCGTTTTTTACGTGTGAATCTATATGGGGAGTGTAACACTGCTGTGATAAGTATATTCTTTGTGGTACAGACTAACTGGATCAAGAGGATTTACAATCTAGTTTTGTTGTTCATTAAATTTAGCAATGTGTTCTATGAGTGCACCAAGGACTGAGTGATTGGTTACCTATCAAGTTTGCAATGTCATCATTACATTTTTCTGGATTATTGCTTGCAAATGATTGTATCCATTTACAATATATTGGCCCCTTTGTTGCGGTGACCTTCACTCAAATTTTTTTTCTTTTTCAACCGAATTCTCTCTCTCTTTGTCTCTCTCTCTGCTAGGGAAGTGTACAACAACAACAACAAGTCTTTAACCCACTATGTGGGATCAACTACATGAATCCTAGTATGACAAAATTAATGAAGATGCATTTAGGATTTTGAAAGCAATGTTTATATTTATGTTGTTATATGCTTTTACTGCTAACTGGAGTAAATCGAAGGCTTCCTATGTTGTGCAGCAGAGGTCTCTTCTTCATTGTCATTCATGGTTCTAAAGTGTTGGTTGAAAGTCATTCCTTATTGTTTTCTTCCTCATTTTTATTTTTTATTCTGAATACGTTAATCTGTAAACTTCCTTCTATGATTTTAGTTCTATTTGCCTTCACTTTTGTCCTTTAGCCATGTCCTTACTGAAAATGTATTTTTCTATTTTATGTTGAATGCTGTAGATAGGACTTAGATGTTTGGATGAATTCTTTGCAGTAATCACTTTCATATTGTTTCTGCAAATAATTTCATGTGTCTAGTTTGAAGCCTTGTGTCCCTCTTAGAGGACCTGTTAGGAGAGCCTACGCTTTGCCTAGAATGGTGGATCACCTACAGAAGAATTGATATATGTTTGGAAGTGAGTAATCTTTATGGTCATATGTGAATATAAAGGTGAATTTTGCAGAATATTAGTCAAGGTGCATCTTATTAATGGCAATAGCAATACTGTTTCATTCTCATCAAAAAATTGAAATTTACTCAATTAGCTTTTAAAGCAATTTATCCTTCCATTGCAATTGATTTCAATTTGTGCGATAAAATCTATTTGATCTTTGTAATTATTATTTTTGTCACTCATTATTTACTCGTTTGACTGACAGTTTTTTAATACCAAGTAACCTATTGGTGGTTTATTTTAAATCAATTTTATGGGACTTTGATGACTTTCTTGAATCTGTTTATGCATCCCAGCCATTAAAATCTTAACTAGAAGTTAATCTGAATGAGAATTCTGTTAAATTGCCACAAGAACTTATATTCTCTAGAGATATTGGATTGGTGGAAATTGAACTCTATGAATTTCTGTCTATTAGCAAGAATGACCAAGGATGCCTCATTATTCTAATAGCTGTGGTTTCAATCAGTCTTCACTGGGCACGAGTTGGATGACTATAAATTATAGTTATTATCTAAATGAAGAAGAATAAAAAGTAATTTAGAAGCATGCCATTGAATTCTTGGGAGTCCTAAACTTAGCATGTGTAAGTTAATGTACGCACATGTGCATTAATGTTTTTTAGGCCGAGGACACTTCTGTAATCATCCAATTGACAGCCACTGACACTAATAGCTACTTATAAAACCACAGTTGTTATTGGAAAAAGGAGATATCAGTTGTCATTCCTGTTGGTGTGGAGAACTCCATCGAACTTAATTTCAACTAGTCCAATGTCTCAAAAGAATCATTAAGTTTGGTGGAGGTATAAATTGTTCTAGGAGCAAATTGAGTGAATTACATTTCCGATGAGCTCAAGCATGATTGCTAATGTAGTTACTAAGATACTTTATGATCAATATTTGTCAAATTTTCTTATCATTTTCTCACAATGAATCTCGCAAAATCTTCTTCCAAAACCTGTTTCATTTCAATTAATTTCAGAAAAAAAATGGATTTTAAATGGGATATAATATTCCTAAAATATAACTACTGAGCAGATTCAAATGTCCAACAACGTTCTTTATCCTTGAATTCCAAACCCAACATATCTGACAAGTCATTCCTTTATCTTTCTTAAAAAATCATAACTGGCATAGATAATGAAAGGCTTATTGAAGCACATAATATATAGAACTCATCAAGTTTCATTGTCAAATGATAGGCCCCTAGCTGTGGACATCCAATAACTTCATTCTTCCTGGCTAACTCATCAAGAATAAGTGGCTTCTTAATACAATACTAACTGCTGGAATGAAATTGTCAATCTGTTTAAGCACATCTTGAGCTATTAATTTTAGGATATGTGCAGAAAAACAAACTTGAAAGATGCATTATCAACACTTTTAAAATCTTCTACAATTTTACCTTCTCTGTATCATATGCTCTTTAATGTATTCTCTCCTAATTATGTGTTTAAGAACCTTTTGGTGGTTATTTTTCAATGCCTTTGAATAGATACTGAAAATTTGTTGCTCAAGAAATGAAAATGGTAACTCCATACTTAGTATAAGCTTTGCCAAAAAAATGTCTCTACTTTTGAGAATCATGTATGCGACACAAATGAACCAAACATCATCACTCTCAGTCTCCTTAAGCTTCTTTTAGTTTAAAAAAAGGGATATTTACAAATCAACCATCTAAAACATATGCATTTACAATTTAACCACCTTCATCATTTTTTTGAATTATGAGATCCATGTATTTGTGCATGCTATGATCAAATCATTATGAATTTTACAAAAATGAAAAATATGGGCTGTGCTTTTGTTATGAATTTCAATTTTTGAATGTCAATTTGAAATTTTGATGTTGAAGGTGATTAATTTGTAAATATGTAAGAATACGGTGATAGTGTATGTAAAAGCCGGAAAAAAAAACATTTATTTTTCCTTCAAGCTGGTTAAAATCATGGCAAACTTAAACATGTCTAATTTTTTAATAATTATAACACTTTACCATTGCTTAAATCACCACTTCTCATCCCATTCCTTCTATTTTTATTGTCTCGCCTAAACAATTCAAAGTGTTCTTATACCTCACTCTATTTTTCCTCTTGATAACCAAATATTCCTGAAAAACATATCCAACATTCACTGGTAAAGTAGATGGTGCAGACTTTACCTCGCCAACATTTCCTAGCATTGTTGCATTAAGAGAATTCTACAATCTAGATTCTTTTTCTTTGTTTGATTCATTTGGACCATCTAAAGTTTCATATTAGAAGAGGGGTTCCACTGTTTGTTAGGGAGATTTCCAGTTATGTTTGAATGAGCCAACCTCAACTTCAAATCGAAGTTTTTTTTTATTATTATTTTGATTCAAATTAAATCTAAGTCATTCTGAAAGTGATCAATTCTGAGTTTATTTTTGAATTGATTCTAGTTCATTTTATTAATTTATTAACATTTATGCAGTTATATTATGAAATATGATATGTAAACACATGTTGGTATGTATGTACTACTTATGTGTTATATTTGTTTATTCGTGTCTATGTATTTAGTTACTTTCAAGCCAATCAAATTAGCTTAGAGTGATCCATTATTGAGTTGGAGTAAATCAAATTCAAATAGAATGAAGTTTAAGTAATATTAAGTTAATTAAGTTTTTGGAACCAATTATCTACCCTAACTATGGCAAAAAAAAAAAAGCATGCATCATTGTTGCTGATTTTGTGCGAAGGAGACAACAACTGAGGAATAAGATAATATGGACGTTAGGTCAACGCTAGGGGTGTAAACTTGTCGAATCAAGTCGAGTTTTGACTTAATCGAGCTTAAGCTTATTTAAATCATGTTGAGCTAGAGCTCGAGCTCGACTTGATTTAAAGAAAGTCAAGCTCGAGCTCGACTCGAATGCTCGAGCTCGACTCGAATGCTCGAGCTCGTTTAAAAAGTTCGATAAATTATTGAATCGATAATGTGATACAATAATTACAGTTCATCATTATATAAACGAGTCGGCTCGATAAGATACACGATAATTACAGTTCATTATTATGTAAACGAGTCGGCTCGATAATCTATCGAGCCGAGTCAAATCAGGCTTGAACTAGCTCGTGGCTCGATAAGCTTGGCTCACAAGCTCATTAACGAGCCAAGCTTGAGTCAGTTCGCTAGCCAGCTTGACTCACTTGCACCCCTAGTCTACGCATTTGACATCTAACTTCATTACCATATTTTATCATGTGATGGTTAATTGATTATTAGTTCTAAGCACTAATAAAAGTATATTGAAAGCGTGGGATTAGGATTACTCAAAAATATTCTAAATGCAAAACTAAAGTTCTTTTAGGAAGATTGGAGGACCAATGATATCTATATTCGTATTTTAACATTTTTGGCAGACTTAGTGTTAAGATAAAAAAAATATGGATCACAATCTTTATGCATTGTGCTATAAATTGGACCTTCACTCATTTCCTTATGGGATAAGATGTTTGATTAAAAATAAAAAACTACCGCAACATTTAAATCGCTCCTCTTATCTTAACTTTGTAAACAACAAATTTAAAATCACTCTCATTTAACAATAAACATAAACTCACCCTTATAAAAATATTATTAATTCTACATTTTTGTTATATGTGTGGTTTCTATTGTTTTTTAATGGGATGATTTACATGGATACCACATAATTTTTATATATTTACATATCTAATGCTTAAAGTTTGATATTTTTATATTTAACATATTATCTATGTATGAAAAGATGTCTAATATTTTACCTTTATCCCACTAAGTGTGGTCAACTACATGAATCCTTTGTCTTCATTGTATCTTTTCTGTGTCAAATTCTCATTTAATTCAAGTATACTAAGGTCATTTTTTATACATTTTAATCATGTCTTTTTAGGTCTCATTTTATTAACATCAAATCTGCATCTACTTCTGTCGGTCATTGGACGTGTTTATGTGGCCAATAGACAATCTCTAATCTTATCGTCGTTGAATATTCAAACTTTTTCCCAAACATACTCATTTCGCATTTTATCTCTAAGAGTAAAATCACTCGTCCACCTGAGCATCCTCATCTCTGCAGCACTTAATTTAGTCTCATGCTTCTCTTTTATTAGCCAAAATTCTGGATCATAAATAATTACAAGTCTTACCACCATCTTATAAAATTTTCTCTTAAGTTTAAGTAGTATTTTTCTATCACACAACAGGCCAGATGCATTCCTCCACTTCAACCATCCAACTTGAATTCTACTAATAACATCTCCATCTATTTCATCATCATTTTGAACAATAGAGCCTAAATATCTGAATCGTTCACTCTTTTTAATGATTTGTTCACCTAATGTTACAACACTACCACAATAACTTCTACAATTAAAATTATACTCCATATATTCAATTTTAGATCTATTTAAACAAAAACTTTTAGACTCTAGGTTGAACTCCATAATTCAAGTTTTTCTTAGACTCTCTCTCTATGTATGAAAATATGTATTCATTTAAAAAAAATAGTGATATTAAATTTTTGAATGTTATCAATGGAAATATCAAAGTTTAGGTGTTAAATATATAAATACAAGAATTATGTCATATGTATGTAAATGCCTGTTTTTTTTTAAAAAAAAATGTAGATAAAATTCGATTAGTGATCTTCTGCTCTCTGACTAATTTTTTAGAAATTTCCATAATTTTTTTAGACAAAACTCTTATATTATTAACCCATGCTTCCCTGCTAAACTGTCTTAGGTAGTGGATCTAGTGAGAAGGGCCGTCCCCCTCGCTTTGCCGCCTTCAAACGATCCTCGGCGCGAAGAGCTAAACCAGCTGCAGAAAAAGAAGGAAGAGATCGACATCCTTGCTCACAAACAAGTTCGTCGGATTCTGTGGTCCGGACTAGGGTTCTTCGTCGTCCAGGTTGGTCTCTTCTTCAGGCTCACCTTCTGGGAGTTCTCATGGGATGTGATGGAGCCCGTAGCATTCTTTACCACCACAGCAGGAATCCTCGTCAGTTACGCCTATTTCCTATTCACTTCAAAGGATCCAACGTATCAGGATCTGATGAAGAGGCTCTTCCTGTCGAGACAGAGGAAGCTGATTCAGAAGATGAATTTCAACATGGAGAGGTTGATCGAACTGCAGAAGCACTGCAAATCTCCATTGGACGGTTAGACGGGAGAGATGGGTAAGGAAATATTTCTGAATTTTTTCTGCTTTGTGAGTCGTGGGTGGCAGGAGAGCAATTTGGCGCCTGTTACTGGAACCAATATATGACTAATCCAATGCTTAAATGGGAATAAGAAGTTAATTCCAGCAATTGATCAAATAGACTGCTATAAGTTATACTTCTGCAATGATCTTATGACTTCACAGATATTATATGCCAAAATGATGATTTATATGCAGTCACTTAACTGAGCAAAAAATTTGGAAGTTATGAGTTTAGTTTGGAGGATGTTAATGGGGAGAATTTGTGGGATTTAATAAAGATTGCTTGCGACTTTTATTAGTGCTCATGAATTCCCCCAAACTAATTGGCCTTCTGTTCCTACGGGGTGGTTAATGCACTCTCCGCTAGTTCTTTTAAAACCTTTCTTTTTTTAATTCTCTACTCCCCTCAATTTTACATTTTTTTAAGAATTATATACATACCACATCAATTTTATGTATTTACATATTTAATATGTAAAATTTGGTATTAACATTTATAACACTTTTTTTATGTTTGAAAATATGGATTCACTTTTATAATGTAATAATGCTGATATTTTGTGATATGAAGAATTTGAGTGTTTTGTATGTAAATATTGAATTTTAGATGTTAAATATATAAATATTTAAGAATTATGTTGTATGTAAATGCTACTTTTTTTAAAAAAGAATCTTCTCATATTTTGACTTATTTTGTTTGGAGGGTAATTTTTCTAAGCAAAATGACACTATTTTATTTACACAAAGGGAAAAATATTACCAATTGAATAAGATTTTACATTTGTGTATTTGGTGAAGCCTACTCCAGTCTCTGTATTATATATTACTAATGAAAAATAACTCAAAAGCCCTCAAAGATTTTAACCAAAAAGTTGAACAAAATATTTTGATTTATCAAAATTTAAGATTCATTTTGGGACTCAAATATAATATTAATTTTAGTTAATTATTCACATATTATATTTATTTTAAAATAATTTTAATCATTATATATTTTGTTTAAATTTTAAATGAAAAATTTTTTTTTCTTTTAAAGATTATTAAGGTACAAATACATATTATCTGTGTAGTAATATTCATTTTTAAAGATATTATTAGATGAAGAGTTTGGATGTAATTTTACGTTCGAATTTTAATAATATAGCATCATATGATAATTAATACACAGTTATTATATATTGACTATAAAGTATTATGCATTATTATATATCGACATAATATTAATTTTACTTTAATACATAGTATATATATATATATATATATATATATATATATATATATATATATATATATATATATATATAATATTTCATAATCAATATATAATAGTTATGTATTAATTGAATATCATATATCACTATATCATTATTGTATTATTAAAATTCAAATATAGATGTTACATTGGAACTTCATATCTAATAATTTTTCTCCTTATTAAACTAGAACTTTTCCTTTTTAGCCCTTTAAGAATCAAAGGGGTAAAAAATTGTTCAACGCCAAATTAGTTATCTTCATCCTCACTGCCAATGTACAGAGAAAATATTACGTCGAGTGACGTAGCTTTACGCGACTCCAATCTCGCCCGACGCTGTCCATTTTTTTTTTTCTCATTTTACCGCTTAACGGCGTTGTAATTAGGGACGGACGGCTGACGACCGCTTATCCCGGCCCGACCCCTCTGCTCAAACAACGGGAGAAGAAAAATGAGACGAGAGTCATTCGACATTCCTCCCGTGCATGACAATTTAGGGCTTTCTCCACTAGCTCGGCCTCCGCTCTCGACTTAACGCTCGCCGCTTCGCCGTTGGTTTAGCAAATCTTAATAACTTCCATTGAGGTATCAGAAGCGACTAGAGGTATTTACACTGTGTTCTTGAACTTTAATGAATTTAGTTTCTATGTTCTTCTCCAGTATGTGAATATTTTAGAACATTTGAGTTCTTTAAATAAGCGGGATATATTTTAGTAGTTTTGAAGATGTTTTGACGTGTACTCTCTCAGTTAAGATGATACACACCGTTATTTTCAAAATTTTGAACTGATTAGCCTTGTGAAATGTTTAGTATATCACATGGTAGGATGTTTGGTCATGTTTCAAGATGAATTATATGGCCTGATTAGGGATGATAGTATGTTCAATCGATGGCATTAAAATTTTGTGGCCTGATTTCTACATCTGTAATCTCTGTGCTCTTATGAGAGCACAGAGCATTTTGGCCATTTTTTTCCAATTTTTTTTGGCATGTTCGGAGGAAATATGTTCATTACAATCCATTATGAACAATTTGGAGGCTGTTTGGTTAGTTTTTTTAGTGTTATTTTGCATCTGTACTCTCTCTACTCTCTTGAGAGTACAAACGATTTTGATCATTTTTTCTAGTTTTTTTGGCCTGTTCGGAGGAAATATGTTCATTACATTACATTGGAAGCAATTTGGAGGATGTTTATATGATTTCTGGGGGATTTCTGCATCTGTACTCTCTATACTCTCATGAGAGTACATAGCATTTTGGTCATTTTTTTCTATTTCTTTGGCCTGTTTGGAGGAAATATGTTCATTAAAATTCATAATAATTTGCTTTTGGTTTTTTTTAGTGTGTATTTTGACGTACTCTATACTCTTGAGAGTACGATGATTTTGTAGAAATTTTTTCCAGCTTTTTCTGGTTGTTGGATTATGTTCATTACATTCCAGTGGAAGTAATTTTAGATGGTTTCTGGGATTTTGATCAGATTCTCTATACTCTTATGAGAGTACGAGCATTTTGATCATTTTTTCCTATTTCTTGGCCCTGTTTGGAGGAAATATATTCATTACAATCCATCGTGAATAATTTAGGTCGCTTTGGTTGATTTTTATTAAGATCAGATTCTCTCAGATTCTCTCTTGAGTGTAGATAATTTTGTGGATATTTTTCCGCTTTCTTTGGCTCATTGTTTAGATTATGTTCATTACATTCCATGGAAGCGGTTTTGGATGATTTTTTTGGAGATTTTGCATTCAGACTCATGTACTCATGAGAGTCTGAGCATTTTGGTCATTTTTTCCTATTTCTTTGCTTTTGGAGGAAATATGTTCATTACAATCCATCGAATAATTTGGAGGTTTGGTTAGTTTTAGTGTTATTTTGATATTGCTCTGTACTCTTGAAGTAATGATTTATGGATATTTTTCTAATTTCTTTGGCCATTATTCATATTATGTTTATTACATTCCGTAAGTAATTTGGTGTTTTGGATGGTTTTGGGAGATTTTGATTCAGACTATGTACTCTCATGAGAGTACAGAGCATTTTGGTCATTTTTTTCTTATTTTTTTAGCCTGTTTGGAGGAAATATGTTCATTACAATCCATTAGGAATAATTTGGAGGTCGCTTTGGTTGGTTTTTAGTGTTATTTTGTATTAGATTCTCTCAGAGTAGATGATTTAATGGATATTTTTTCTAGTTTTTTTGGGGTTGTTGATTATGTTCATTACATTCCATGAAAGTAATTTGGTGACTTTGGATGGTTTCAGAGATTTTGCATCTCAGATTTCTATACTCTCATGAGAGTACATAGCACTTTGGCCATTTTTTTTCCTATTTTTTTGGCATGTTTGGAGGAAATATGTTCATTACAATCCATCAGGAATAATTTGGAGATTGTTTGGTTGATTTTTTTAGTGTTATTTTTCAATCTGTACTCTCTGTACTCTCTTGAGAGTACAGATGATTTCGTGGACAATTTTTCCAATTTTTTTGGCCTCGTTGTTCAGATTATGTTCATTATATTCCAATGGAAGCAATTTGGTGGCTGTTTGGATGGTTTCGGAGATTGATCTCAGTACTCTATACTCATGAGAGCATTTTGGTCATTTTTTCCGCTTTCCTGTTTGGAGGAAATATGTTCATTACAATCCAACAGGAATATTTTGGAGGCTATTTGGTTAGTTTTTAGTGTTATTTTGCATCTGTAATCTCTATTTGGATGGTTTGTCTGTACTCTCTATACTCTCATGAGAGTACAGAGCATTTTGGTCATTTTTTTCTTATTTCTTTGGCCTGTTTGGAGGAAATATGTTCATTACAGTCCATTAGGATTAATTTGGAGGCTGATTGGTTAGTTTTTTAGTGTTATTTTATATTTGTACTCTCTGTATTCTCTTGAGAGTACAGACGATTTTGGCCAATTTTTTCTAGTTTCTTTGGCCTGTTTGGAGGAAATATGTTCATTATATTCCATTGGAAGCAATTTGGAGGGATGTTTGGATGGTTTCGGAGATTTACATCAGATTCTATGTACACTCATGAGAGTATGAGCATTTTGGATTTTTTTTTCCGCTTTGGCTGTCGGAGGAAATATGTTCATTACAATCAACCAGGAATAATTTAAAGTGTTTGGTTAGTTTTAGTGTTATTTGCATCTGCATTTCATGATAGAGATTTTTGCATGCATACGAGAGGAGCATTTTGGTCATTTTTTTCTTATTTCTTTAGCCTGTTTGGAGGAAATATATTCATTACAATCCATCAGGAATAATTTGGAGGCTGTTTGGTTGATTTTTAGTATTATTTTGCATCTATACTCTCTTGAGAGTACAGATGATTTTGTGGATATTTTTTTTCAATTTCTTTGGCCTGTTTGGAGGAAATATGTTCATTATAAATCAATTGGGAATAATTTGGAGGCAGATTGGTTGTTTCTTATGGGTGATTTGCATCTGTACTTTCATTAACTGACTTTTCATTTTGAAGTTTACCATGTTTGGGAAAAGGATAACTTCGAAATGCAGGCATACCACTGTTAAAACGGTGTTCGATAAAAGACGATGCATCATGAATTCATTGACATTTTAAAGAGGCTTCATCGCATCAATTCATTAGACTACTAATTCGAAGACTCAATAGCCATTACCTCAATCTGTCTTTGGGAGAGATAGAAGCAAGCTTTCTTTCCGGGTGGGCGCGGCATTTCTTTCACCCCATGAAGTTGAATTGTAGGGATGCCAAACAGAGGGGTGAAGGTCTTATGAAATCCCGCCGTCATCAGCCGTGACTATAAGACTATGCTTGAGCATGGATAGCTCGCTGCGGGTATGCTTGCACATACGCCGTCAAATCTTTTTTCTGTATATTACAACTATAGGGTGGCATCGGAATTGATTGCCTATACCGATGACATAGATAAAATTGCTGAATACAACTGGGCATAGGCCATTTGGGCCTTCCTAGTATTATAATTTGATGGTATTACATCAAAGATTCATACCTAGAAGACACCCAGGTACATGAGTGGCTTTGTCACTCTCTTATGGTATATTTTATATCTTGAGTTATGTATTATTTGATGCATTAATGTTAACTTATATAAATATTAATTGTTGATCTGGGCCGCTGAGCACATAAGCATCATGAGGCTGCCATCTCCATTTGCAAAGCCACGTATGCTACGATGCCCGAAAATAAAGTTTCCAGATGAAGCCTTCATTGGTTTAGGAGGACACCATGTGACATATAATAATATCACTTAGTTTATATAAGAATGTATTTATTTATGCTGTAGTCATCACATATTTTTATCGGTTTAACACAGGTTTGCCTTTCATTTGATGACATATCAGAAGAGGAGACTGCTCCTTGAATCATTTTCCTCTGTCCAACATGCAATACATGTTGAGCCCGATAGCAATCTCATTCTAAGTCCACTTAGTTCAGCCCCCACTGAATCTCCATATGTCTCTCCTCAATATTCTCCCCCATCCAGTGTATCTAGCCTGCCCTCTGCTACTACCCCCACAGAAGGCTTTATGGTGGAGAGGATACTTGCAGGTTTTAGGGACTTGAAAGATATAATATCTTCTTTTCAAGCAACAATGACAGAGAGAATGGATGTGATTGATCTGCGGGTTACTTCTATCGAGGAGGTTCTTGTTGAGCAGCGAGGTCCTACCATCCCTACTGTGGGGGAAGCTCCTGTGGAGGTCACCATAGGGGGAACTCTTGAGGAGGCAGTCACAGGGGCAACACCTATGGAGGCTACCAGAGGAGCTTCCCCTATGGAGGCTAGCACATAGGAGTCTCCTATGGAGGCAACTACAGTTGCTGCCCCATGGATACTTCCACTTGGGAAGCTGCTGCCCCCGTGGATACTTCCACTTGGGAAGCCCCTGAGGTAGCCTCCACAAGGGAAGCCCCTGTTGAGTCCACCATAGGGGAAGCTATTATGGAGGCCTCCACTATACATGAAGATGCTCCGAAGCCTTTAATCGGTAACATTGAGCATGGTGTGAAGGCTCGGCAGATAAGGAAGAGGAAAGCTGTTTGTTCCCCCTTCACACACACTTACAGGAAGTCATGAGTAATAATAAGTGATGTGATTGCCTCCACTCAAGATGAGAAGCCGGCAGCAGAGGTATTAAGTTACTTTCTTTTAAATTTGAGATAATAGAAATACATTTCATTAAATTTTTTTATAGGTTCGCAAAGATGAGCCAATAAAGGTCAATGACCCACAGATTGCTATCGTTGTGGTGGAGGAGCATTAGTCGGTGGTATGCATCATCTTAGTAGATCGATCCTTAATTCATAGTGAATCTAGCTCTTCATCACTAACTTTTATCGCCAGTAATTTTGTTGCAGCCACTAGAGGCACATCATTTTGTTGACTTCTCATCCAGAGCTGTTCTGCCTAAGCCGATGCTCCATCTTATTGACACGTCGTGCTCCCGATTCAAGGACAAGTAAGTCAATCTTCAATCAACTCCTTCATACATAAAATAACATATTCGTTTAATTAAGCTTACTTTAAAATATTTCTCACTTGTAGGTGATACATTCACTAGAAATATCATTATTGCATGAGGCGATCGATGAGTTCGAGATTAGATCTCTCGAGCACACACGCCGATGCCTTCACCTTCTTATCGAGGAGTACTCACTCCCCAGAGTGTCCCCTATTTGTACATCTCATGCTTGCACTGGGTAAGTTACCCCATAGATATGCAGTGTATTACGATTCAATCCTTGTTGTATAGATGGAAATTATAATTTATAACCGTTCTCTTCTTTTCTTACAAAGCTATGAAATATGGCCTACACAAGGAAAGCAAAATGTTCATCCAGCATGTCACTGCAGACAGTGTGTCAAGTGCTAAGCTACTCTTACTTTCAATTATATATAATCAAGACTGACACTCTGGTTGGGCATACTAAGCTGGGTTTGATATTTTATGACTCATTACGAAAACCAACCCATAAGGCCATTCTTCCTGAGATTGTAACAGTTGTTTCCAATTTGGTTTTCGTAAACTATTTTTTTGGACCCCCTTATCAACTATACTTCTTATTTTTCAGATCAAATTACTTGTTGAAGATGTTGGCCAATCTTTTGTGAGCGATCCCACAAAATGGCCAATCGAAATGGTGAGTAATCGTCAAGATAACGTTGATTGTGGGATGTTTGTCTCGCAAGTACATGGAGGGAATAGAAATCTCCACTTAACTGGGTGACCACCAAGATTGGTCAAGAAGATGAATTGTTTTAGAATGATTTGCTTATGCTATCTTTTATTTGGGAATGAAAAAGCCAAGCTAAGAACTATACATTTAAAGTTTTATAAGTAGGAAATAATTGTACAGGGTATTTCTTTTATTTTTTTTCAATTTGGTTGACGCTGGAATGCTTTACTGGGATGTGTTTCTTTTGTACTCTCCTGGGATGTGTTTCATCTACTTTTTTATGAGGTTTCTGAGCAATTTTGTATGTGAACCCTCTCTATACTCTCTACTCAGACTCTATACTCTATACATACTTTGTATCACTACTTCTTACTCTTTATACTCTATTCCATTGAGATAGTTTGAAATTTATAAGAATATTTGAGGTGTTCTGTAGCTTAATTCTTTGTATTCTCTTCATAGTACAGATTAATTATTTATTTATTTCCCATTTCCACTTTTGCTTTGCAGGACGGAGAGGAATTATTCACTATAATCTTAAAGCAAGTTGGATGCTCCTGGGTTAGTTTTTTATGAGTTTTCTATGCAATTTTGCATGTGAACGCTCTCTATACTCTTTGTACTCTCTGTACTCTCTATACTTTCTGTATTCTATGTACTCTCTGTACTTTCTATACCCTCTCAGTACTTTTGTACTTTATACTCTATTTCATCAGTAGGTTTGAAGGTCAATTATAAGAATATTTGAGGTGTCATGTAGCTTAACTCTTTATATTCTCCTCAAGTACAGATTATTATTTATTTTTTCTCATTTCCACTTTTACTTTGCAGGATGGAGAGAAATTATTCACTATAATCTTAAAGCAAGTTGGATGCTCCTGGGTTACTTTTTTATGAGTTTTGCGCTTTTGCATGTGAACCCTCTCTATACTCTCAGACTCCTCTCAGACTCTCCTCAGACTCTCAGACTCTCTGTACTTCTATACCCTCTATACTCTTGTGCTCTTTATACTCTATTTCATTGTGTAGTTTGAAGGTCGACTATAAGAATATTTGAGGTGTTCAGTAGCTTAACTCTTTGTATTCTCCTCATAGTACGATTATTTGCTTATTTTTCTCATTTCCACTTTTTTTTTTTGGATGGAGAGAATTGTTCACTATAACCTTAAAGCAAGTTGGATGCTCCTGGGTTGTTTTTTTATGAGTTTTCTAAATAGTTTGCATGTGAACCCTCTATACTCTCAGATTCTCTCAGACTCAGACTCTATACTCTATACTCTATACTCTAGACTTTCTATGTGCTCTTCTCTACTCATGGGTAGTTGATATAATATTGTTTACGATTCTATGATGATTTTTTTACTTGTTTGGAGAAAATAAGCTTAATGTTGACATTCAAATTATATCATATTTTAAATTCAGATCAACTGAAAAAGAAGTTAAAATTTACATTATCTAAAATTTACATTATACTCAGCCATATTAAGAATGTCTCAATCTGAAAGTATGCATGAGAAGCAATATGAACTACTTAGCATATGACCGTAATATAAGTGGGTACGATTATTAAACTTAACTATTTAATAAAGGAAATTATGACCTTTAAAAATGTGGTATAATTTTGTGAATGCATAAAATTACTTTCTACCAATCGAAATCATGCTTCTTAAAACCTACTTTCTACTAAAACATGTGCATAAAATAGACAAATAAACTATCGATGATGCGGCTTACCAACGTCTTATTTAGAAATTTAAATTTTGAAGGCAGTGTGGAGCAAATTCTATAATTTAAGAGGAGAAATTTTTTCAAATAATATAATAACTGAAAGTATCATCTGCATTAAATTAATATTATTGATAAATTTATAAATAATTACTAAACTAATATCATTAGTACTAATATCATCTTCATCACAGAATTTTTTTTTTCTTCTACTAAACTTGTTGATAGGAACATATGGGCTTATCAAAAATTGTAATGCATGCAATAAAAATCATTTCATAAAATATAGAGCACTTTATAGAATATATATCAAACTATGTAATGCCTACAATGAAAATCAGCTCATCCTCATAAGCAAGGTAGGCTCATCAATCAGAAACTGTAATTTGGTAAAATATGAGAAATTTTATTGCCACAGTCTTAGGATTACAAAGTCCTTAATAGGGGTAAACAATCGCCGCTTTAAGAGCAACAAACAGCGTAGTGAGGAAAAAAACCAAACAGAAAATAATTGACCCATATTAAAGTCTATTTGGACCTTCCTGGTTTCAAGCAAGCTTATCTACTCTCTGTACTCTCTGCAGAAATGATTGCACAGTCAAAGAACACATAACTAAATGATATCATGCATTGAAATATTTTTCTGTAATAATATCCATCATCAACTTAGTGTACCCTTCAACCGACTGATTGATTGTTGAGCTAGAGTTGAATTCCTGAGGTAGAACATCGTATCAGTTAATGATTTTTTATAGCATCGATGTGTGCTCGTATGCACTGAAAAAAATACTCGACATACAGAGAAAGGTGTTGCAATGGGTGATGAACACGCTTCTGATACTATCGCTTGTACTTTGGTTTCTATAACAACAAAATAGGATGATTTGAAGATTAGAATATTTTAAATATTAAAAATTAAGAGGAAAATAGAATTACTCTTGCTTTCTTGGATCTCTCCCAATATCCCTTAAGCCTTGCATTGGAAACACCCTTTGGACGTTGCTTAACTGGATCCTTTAAGATGTATTTTTCCTTGTCTGCTGTGGTTGACTTCTTCTTCTTAGCTGCTCTATCAGCTGGAAGAGAATTCTCACTTATTATAAAGTCGACATCGTCGTATAGTTTTTTTAAGGATTGAAGCATATAGTCTCTCTATTATTACCCTGTCATGCTTATTTGATATGCATAACTAATGTGGTTCCGTAAAAATAATGCCGAGTATTTCCATCTATTCTTCCACATCTCTTAATTTTTTATATGCACTATCGATGTAAATATCCCTCTTTGCTTTAGTAGACCATCGCATAAGAAGATACTTATCCGGAATGTGCACTACATCTTCTTGACTAAGAACTCTGATACAATGGGCACAAAGTAATCCCATAATTTCAAATTTCTTACAAGTATAAGTTACATTTAGGGTAGTCCCATTGAAATGGACAGTCCATATTTTGGATGAATTTTTATTCTCTAAGTTTCTACCAAATACTCCATGGGGCTGTCATCTAACACAATTACTGATAGGCCTCCAACTCCATGCAAAAATTCTTCCTCAAACATAGTATAAAGCTTTCTTGTATAAAATATAGTTGCTTGTTTTAGAATTGGACTGGTCTTAACAACAGGAACAATCGATGACTGGCTACACTTGAAGTCTTCGTCATGTTCATTCCGGTGCCATGTCTCCATAACCTTCTCCAACCCCAAGAAATAATCTGTGAGCGAACTTGTTGGTTTAGAGATTCTATTACATACGTTGTTAATTGACTCACTATGTTGTGTTGACAAGATGCCCATGTAGAATTAGTCTTTGCTGAATGCAGTCGATCACTTAGATCTAATTTTATAAAGCTCAGATAGCCAAGCATGATCATACAAATTGCCTTCTTCAAGCATGGCAGTCCAAGCTTCTTCAAACTCTTCCTCTGAGTCACATTTGCTCATGCATGCATAAAATAGCCTTTATACCCTCTTATTACTATTAAAGTAGTGAACCTTGGAAGGAGCTTTCAAATATGCCATCGGCACAACCTATGATGAGGCAGAATACAATTTTGATATTTTGCCATAGCTGATCTTGATCGTGAATATTATCAGGATGTCCACTCATCAATCAAGAAATATCTGAATAGCCATGAGAATGACTAAATCGTCTCTTCGATAAAAGGCTACCCAAATAACATATTTTACCAGGGATGATTCACTCCAACAAGAGGGGCATAAACAAGATTATATTTATTGAGTCGATAGCTTGTATCAAAAATTATCATATCGCCAAAAATAGTCATATTCTATCCTAGACATGCCATTGCTCCAAAAAAAACTTACTAAGCAATCTGACTCATCAACTTGTACATCCCATGCAAACATCTCTCTGCTTATCTTTCTTGAACAGATTAATGCATTACTTCACCATTCGCAATCCTCCTTTTTTCTCTCAATAAAATTGAAAACATCTCTTTTGTGAATCCAATATTCTCTACGCCGCTAACTTCCTCACTTAGATAGTTGAATGCATCAGTTGCTCTAATTCCAGCCTCTGTCATTGTCTTTAACACGAAAGCCTTTTCATCGCTAATACATCTGTGTGATCTGAGAAGATGTAGGTCAGCAGGCTTTGCCAATGAATGATTATGACTTTCTATATGTTTATTAACCATCCAGTTCTTCTCCAAGTCAATAGAGAATCTAATCATGGTCGGACAAGCCCTCAGATTGAATTTTATTAAGCCGTTTAGACCGACAGATTTCTTCGACTGCACATAAAAATCTTTTGATTTCAATTTCTGAGTTTGACCAATAACTAGTATGGTCCTTCCAACACAGTTTGATGTGCGAAGTCACAAGACAATGCATACCCTGTTTTTCTCGAATAGCAAGGAGTCTCCCAACTTTGGGTCATTAGACATCACGAATTCATCACCGCCATTGACGCATTCACCTACAGATAGCTCCACATAAATGTGACATGTAAAATAGCTCCACAAATAAACATATTCCTTACAAACAGGCCAAGGAAAGTGAAAGAAATGAGCTAAATACTGAGAGTACATATGCAAAAATCTCCCAGAACAGCCACCAAATTGCTTCCACTGGAATGTAATGAACATAATCTGAGCAACCATGCCAAAGAAACAAAAAATATCCACAAAATCATCTGTACTTTCAAGAAAGTATAGAGAGTACAGATGCAAAATAACACTAAAAAACCAACCAAACAGTCTCCAAATTATTCCTGATGGATTGTAATGAACATATTTCTTCCAAACAGGTCAAAGAAATAGGAAAAAATGATCACAATGCTCTGTACTCTCATGAGAGTACAGAAAGTACAGAGAGTACGGAGAGTACAGATGCAAAATAACACTAAAGAAGCAACCAAACAACCTCTAAATTGTTCCTAATGGACTTGTAATGAATATATTTCCTCCAAACATTCTCATGGAATCTGGAAAAAATGCCCAAAATACTTTGATCAGACTCGAGAGTACATATAGTACAAAACTCTCCTAAAACTAACCTAAGCCTCCAAGTTGCTTCTAATGAAATGTAATGAACATATTCTCTCAGCCGAACTCATGAAAAATAATATGAAATTGGAAGACTCATGAGATTACAGAGAGTATACTCATGCAAAGCAAATCCTCAAAACAAGCAAAGTCCTCTTGCAAATTACTCTAAACAGTGTAGGAAATATACACTAAATAAAAGAATTTCAAGGAATAACACTAAAATCGTAAAAAAATTGTATGTATACAACGGCTGAGAAAAATTACCGATGAAATATAAATAGTATTATATCAAGTTACCCATGAGTTGAGAAGAGTACAGAGAGTACAGAGTACAGAAAGTACATAGAGTACAGAGAGTACAGAGAGTATAGAGAGTACAGATGGGGCAGTTTTCTTGCTTAGTAAGGCTTATTTTGCTTTGTGTTTTTTTTCCTTCAAGATGCTCTTTAAGGGCTTCCTCACTGAAAATGCTGACCTCACAGATAGCACATTCCCTCTATGCCATAAGACCTTCTCCCCTCTATTTGGCATCCCTATTATCACTATAACTTCATCGGGGGTGAAAGAAATGCACTGCCCACCCAAAAAAAAGTCTGCTTCTCTATGTCCCAGCAAGACAGGATTGAGATAATAGCAATTGAGTTTTGTTGAATTCCGTGGAGTCTAATGAAGATGATGAAGCTCAAAATGTCAATGACTTCATTACTAAGAGTGAAACAAGATATCAAACACCGCTAGAGCGGTATTTGATGCATCTCGAAGTTATCCTTTTCTCGGACATGGTAAACTTCAAAATGAAAAGTCACTAAATGACAATACAGATATAAATCAACTATAAAAACCAACCAAGTCACCCTACAAAATTACTACTAATGGATTATAATGAACATATTTCCTACAAATAGGCCAAATAAACTGCAAAAATATTAGAAAAATTATTTGTACTCTCATGAGAATACATAGAGTACAGATGCAAAAATCTCCTAGAAACCATTCAAACAGCTGCCAAATTGCTTCCAACGGAATGTACTGAACCTAATCTCAACAACTAGGCCAAAAAAACTATAAAAAATGGTCAAAAATCATATGTACTCTCATGAGAGCACAGAGAGTACATATGGAAGAAAACACTAACAAATCAGTCAAACAGCCTCCAAATTATGCCTAATGAACATATTTCCTCCAAATAGGCCAAAGAAATAGGAAAAAAATGACCAAAGTGCTCTGTACTCTTAGGAGAGTACATATAGTACAGAAAGTACAGAGAGTATAGAAAGTACAGAGAGTGCAGAGAGTACAAATAGTATAGGGAGTACAGAGAGTACATAGAGTACAAAGAGTACAGAGAGTACAGAGAGTAATGAAATTAATCTCAACAACCAATCCGAAGAAATTGGAGAAAATGTTCAAAAATCATCTGTACTCTCAAGTGAGAGTACAGATGTAAAATAACACTAAAAAAATAACCAAACAACCTCCAAATTGTTCGTGCTGGATTGTAATAAACATATTTCCTTCAAACATGTCAAATAAAATTATTTCTAATAGAATGTAATGATCATATTCTCTCCATCCAGGCAAAATAAATTATAAAAATATTCAGAAAATCATCTGTACTATCGTGAGAGTACAGAGAGTACAGAAAGTACAGATGCAAAATTCCTCAAAACAAGCAAAGTCCTCTTGCAAAGAACTCCAAACAATGTAGGAAATATACACTAAATAAAAGAATTTCAAGGAATAATACTAACAAATCGTAAAAAAATTATACATATACAACGGTTGAGAAAAATCAAATTTTATTTAATACATCTTTATATTTCCTCGCCATAACTTCCAAATTTGTTCTCCATCTTCATTTCTTCAGAAAAGAAGATTTTCTTTCTCTCTCTCACTGGTAAGAAAAAATACACCCCTAAACCTTAAATCTAGATATATATTTTTAAATTTCTCCAAAGATATTCTAACGACGCTTTTTTCCCACGCTTGAGAGTCGGGCCGGGTCGCGGCCAGATAAATGTCGTCGTTTGCTGTTACAAAGAAAAAAAAAAACTACCTGACATCCGGCCAAGATTGAGTGATATAAAGATGTAGACGACGTAATATTTTCTCCAATGCACATAGCCCAAACCTCCAAGAAACAGTCGCCTCCCAAATTAAGCTAAGACACCCGAAAAAACCCGCGTCCTCCTTCCCTCCATTCTCCAAAACCCATCATTATCCCGTTTCTCGCGTTGAATAGAGAGCTTTCCTTCCTTTCAAATTAAACGGCCACCTCTGATCCAAAAATGGCAGGAGACGCTCCGCCTCTGTTGCTATAAAACACACCAACCTCCTGCCTCTCTACCTTGAAGGAGCGCTCAATTTTCCCAGGCTAGCTCGAACCCTCAATCCCCTTAACGCTAGCCCCGGGACCTTCCATTCATGTCACCGTAATTTCTCTCGGCAATAAAAACAGAGCAATCTCAACAAAGCCGAAGCAACAATGCTGACGATCAAATCTGGCATAACACTCGCCGTCCTTCTATTCCTCGTTTTCATCTCCGCCCGAGCCGAGGACCCATACCTGTACTTCACATGGACAGTCAGCTACGGCATCATCTCCCCCTTCGGGGTCCCCCAACAAGTCATCATGATCAATAATCAATTCCCCGGCCCCGTCATCAACTGCACCAGTAACAACAACATCGTCGTCAACGTCTTCAACCGACTGGACGAGCCTTTCCTTCTCTCCTGGAATGGCATCCAACAGCGCAAGAATTCGTGGCAGGACGGCATGCCCGGCACTAACTGCCCTATCTCACCTGGCCAAAACTTCACCTATCATTGGCAACCCAAGGACCAGATCGGCAGCTTTTATTACTTTCCCAGCATTGGCATGCAGAAGGCCGTCGGTGGCTACGGCTCAATTCGCGTCCATAGTCGCCTTCTCATCCCCGTTCCATTCGATCCCCCTGCGGATGAGTTTGACGTGCTGATCTCCGACTGGTACGGCATCGGCCATAAAAGCCTTTCTCGTTTGCTCGACTCCGGCCGCCACCTCACCCGCGCCCGCGGCGTGCTTATCAACGGAGCCGCGTCGGCCAAGCCCGGTGACGCTCCCATGTTCTTCATGGAGGCTGGGAAGGTCTACCGCTTCCGCGTGTGCAACGTAGGGCTCAAGGCGTCGCTCAATTTCAGGTAATTGGCCTTGGGGCTTCGACCCTTAACTCAAATATTTTTAATTTAATCAAGTTTAAAATTGAATTGAGCTCAAAGAGGATTAAATCGAGCGCATCTCGTTTGAAATGCATCGATTTTAACTTAAAATTAATTCAAACTAGTTTAAAATGGATCTATAAAAATATTTTTAAATAAAGTGGACGTAGGACATTTTTTATTTAATTAATTCATATATAATTAACTTAAATATTATATATATTTATTTTTCAAAAAATAATATTAGCCTATAAAATTTATGTCATTTCATCATTTAATATAATAAAAATTATAATATGTGAAGTTTAAATATAATTTCTACATCCAGATTATAATACCATAGTATCATATAATCCTCAATTAATATACACCTCTTATATATTTAATATAAATTAGTGTATTGAATGTGAAGTGATTTGTATTAGATGTGAAATATTATTTATTGATATATATATATATATATATATATATATATATAATATATATATATATATATATATTGTGTATTAATATATAATTAATATTATATGATTAAAAAATAATATATAATATTAGATAATTAATATATAATTATTATATATTTATTGAGTATTATATTATATTATTGAAGTCAAAAATATAAAATTATATTTTAATTCTGTATGTAACCTCTTAATATAAATCATTCTCTGATAAAAGTTATAGCAGCCATGTTATAGTAATTAAGTAATTTAAATAAAAATTTATTGTAATAATATTTATTTATTTATTTAATAGTGTAGCTATATTAACTAACTTTGACCACCGGCTATAAGTTCAGAATTCAAGGGCATACGTTGAAGCTGGTGGAGATGGACGGCAGCCACACTGTGCAGAATGTGTACGACTCATTGGACGTTCACGCTGGACAATGCTACTCCGTCCTCGTCACAGCTGACCAATCGCCGCGAGACTATTTCCTCGTGGCCTCCACTCGTTTTCAAAAAACGACGCAGACCACCACTGCCATCATTCGCTACAGCGGAAGTAACATTCCGGCGAACCCCGACCTGCCATTAGCACCGGCAACATGGGCCTGGTCGCTCAACCAGTGGCGCTCTTTTCGATGGAATCTCACTGCGAGCGCAGCACGACCTAACCCACAGGGCTCATACCACTACGGACAGATTAACATCACCCGCACCATCAAGCTCGCCAGCTCCACTTCCGTCGTCGATGGAAAGCTTCGCTTCGCACTCAACGGCGTGTCTCACACCGACCCCGCCGTGCCACTTAAGCTTGCTGAGTATTTTGGGATCAACGGTACTATTTTCAAGTACAATCTGATCGCCGACGAACATCCAGCTGCCGGCACGCCTGTGACCATAGCCCCCAATGTGATCACGGCGGAGTTCAGGACGTTTATTGAGATCATACTTGAGAACCCAGAGAAGAGTATGCAGTCCTACCATCTTAATGGTTATTCTTTCTTCCCCGTTGGAATGGGGCCTGGCAAGTGGAACCCAGAGAGCAGAAAAACGTACAATTTGCTCGATGCTGTGAGCAGGCACACCATCCAGGTGTATCCTCGTTCTTGGACCGCCATTATGTTGACCTTTGATAATGCTGGTATGTGGAATCTGAGGTCTGAGATTTGGGATCGCCGCTATCTTGGGCAGCAGCTTTATATTAGCGTTCTCTCGCCGGAGAGATCACTCAGGGATGAGTACAACATGCCCGAAAATGCTCTTCGTTGTGGCGCAGTTACCGACCTTCCCCTCCCATCGCCTTACTCCTAAGCTTCTAAGAGTGTCTGCCTTTGTATTGAGAAAGCTTCGCCATAAATAAATGGAGTATATATAGTGTGAAGTATTTTCGAAGCACTATAGATATTTTTTTTAATTTATATGAAAATTTGAAAATCCGTTGCAAGCTTTGTATGCTATATTATTTACTAAGAGAAAGTAAGTTGGGAAGTGCTTCCTAGATCAATTTTGGGTTCTTCCCGGTTATATTATTGATGTTAATACTTTTACCTTTTGCATAGTTATATTTTTCTTATTTTTTTGTTTATTTTGACTTAATTTAAGATCTTCTTATTTATCAAAATCTTTTTTAATGCATCCACTAAAAAAAACCCCTATTTACATTCAAATTTTAAGTAAAAGCATCCATTATATAATTTAGGGGATGTTTGTGTAAAAGTAAATGTAAGGGATTTAAGTTTTTTTTTTTCTTTTGAATTTGACATAATGCAAGTAAAATTTTAAAGTAATGTAATGTGTTTATTATTTAGAATATTTTGAAAGAGAGAATTTTTGGTGTATTTAAAATTTGCTCAGATTTAATCGAATTCTAAATACACTGCTCACTGTAAAGTGCTACGGTCGTCACCCACAACCGCCGCCAATCTCACTGTCGAGCATCCCCCATCAGCCGCCACCACCACTACCACCACCCACAACCTCAAATGTACTTTATATTACATTTGTTCTACCAAACAGAAAAAAAAGAAGCCCATGTATTTATAGAATTTTTAACCAAATAATTTAAAGTAATTCAAATACACTACATTCTTTTTACACTACATTTCTTTTATAGTGTATTCCTTTTTCAGGCAACCAAATAGCCCTTAGTAATTACATCAAAATTAAGAATGATTTGCATACATATAAACTACAAAATTCTTATGCATATACATATCTAACACTCAAAATTAAATATTTACTATCTAACAATTTCTTATGCTTAAAAGTTATATTTTGCTTTAACAAAGTGAGTAATGATGATATTTTTGATTTGATTATTATATATATATATATATATGTATATATATATATATATATATATATGTATATATATATGTATATATATATATATATATATGTATATATATGTATATATATGTATATATATATAGATGTATATATATGTATATATATATATATTGTATATATATATATATATATATATATGTATATATATATATATATACATATATATAATATGTATATATATTATATATATATATATTATGTATATACATATATATATACATATATATATATATATATATATATATATTATATATATATATATATATTATATATATATATATATATATATATATATATATAATTAGATTGAATTTTATTTATGGGAGTGAGACTATGTTTGAGAATTTTATTTTATGTTTTGTATTTATATTAAGTTATAATGATGCAATTATTTCTCTTTATCAATTAAATTTTACTATGAAATGCTTAGTTATATATTTTCTTTTTATGTTTTAAATTAATTTATTTAGTTGATTTTATGTGCCCTTTAAATATAATGTGATATTATTAATCAATGTTTCATACAATGATATTCCAAGACACATAAACTTATATAAAAATCATAACTTTTTCGAATTATCTAGTACAAGTTTCTAATGGATTTTTCAAAAGTTGTTCATTAAGGTGGTGGTGAAAAAAATATTGAATCAATGATGATGGGTGAAAATTCTACGAATTATTTTTAGTTAACTCTCTAATAGAATTTCTATCAATATATACTAATAGAATTTCTTCCACTCATCCTTAAAGCAAAGTTTTTTTTTTTTTCATTCTAAGTCATTAATTTCTACTCAATTATTAACATATATTCACTTAATAAAACCCTTTGGTAGGCTAATTATTTGCTAGAAACCTTTCAAATGTGATTGTTTCCACAGACTTATCTCCATTCAAAATATAAATTTTTGATAGATTTAAATAAAATTTCAATAAAATTTTCTAATAAAATATAGCGATTTTCCTATTATGGATTATGTTGGTATAATCAACATATCCTCCATTTGTTTGATGCAAACAATCTATTCATCGTTGGAAAAGCAACCTCCAATGTTATAACTTCACTTGTGAACATCCTCTTTTTTTTTGAAATTGTTGTTGGTCTTCACATCAACCAAACCAAGAGTTTGATATTATTTTCCTCAAAGGTTTCCAATCCCATTGCTTTTTCCTCATCCCTTTACTTTCCTTTAACAAATTCAAAATTGAAGTATTTGGTGATTCTTATCTCTATTATGCATCTTTAACTTATAATTTTACAACCCTTTCTTCATAAAATCTTCATCAATCCACTTGATGGTTGGAAAGCTAGGTCCATATCTTTTACTAGAAAACTCTAATTGCTTAAATTCTTTTTATCAAAATTTATCTATTATTGGTTTAGATATCTTCATATGCCTAAATCTCATACCAATATAATTAATGGTGCAACGACAAATTTTTGTATTATGCTAACAATAATAGTAAAAAAAAATGCATCTTATGCCATGGACAAGAAAAAAGTAAATAATGGATTGAGGATTTTTAAAACTACTATAGATTGATCTTTAAATGGCATTATGCTGAACACTATTATCTATTGAAATGCCCATATTTTTTAGCATCCACATTTTGGAAAAAATTTTTTTTAAAAAGCTTCTTCCATTTATGAAGACAAAACCTACATATAACATTAGCAATGGTCACTACATCAACTTATTTTCATATCCATGATTGAATGAAAAAACTGTTGTAGAACACTTTGGTATGGGGTTTTGTTCCTCTCTACACTAATCCTTCAATATTCTTTTAAACACTTTTACAAGGAACTATAATTGTGATCTCACAACTATCTCTAACACTTACACATTTAATTACATTGTTATGATGCCTCTCTCAGTTCCCTTGTAAGAAACTCTTTAATATGGCACGAAATGTGAACCCTTTTTTATGATTTTTTTAATGCATTCTATATTAATGTTGTTAAAGAGAACTCATATTTACATATCTAGAATATGTACCATGATTTAAGAAACACATCTTTTGCATAGCTTTGCATGATGATGGGTTAAAACTATGTATATGTGCTTCATGCCTACAATTTCGAGTTTCAATTGATTTGTGACCTCTACAATAATTTACTTCGTTCAGTTACGTATTACTATTTTCTTGCTCATTTTCAAGTTCAATCTTTTGGTTACAAAAAGCATCAACTGATGACTCAGTTAGGACAATAGATGTTTAAGATTTGCCTTCTGTTAAGAAAGATAGAAATAGACCTAAAAAGAATATATTACTTCACAATAAGCATATTACTATATGCTTACTGTGACACTCTTATTTTCTACTTAGACCCAACAACTCCCATACTCTCTCTTAAGTCAATGATATTATTTAAATATATATTACTTTACACTTTACTATTTAGTTTACCATCCATGGTGCAAAATAAATAACAAATGGTTTGGCAAAATAAGCTATGAATTCTAAAGTTTTCACATGGAAAATAAATACTAGATTTCCATATTCATGTTTGATTTTGTCTTTTTTTTTTTTTTTTGAAATTTTGAATTTGTGAGATTATATTTTATTCATAATTTTTATGGTATTACTCCATTCTTGCACTATTGCTTGATTATTGCCAAACAATGATGAATGATTAGGCACTTTGGATGAATGCATCTCCAACTCTCACTATATATTTATTAACAATCACCAAATGCGGATTTTGATTCATATAATTTGCAATATTTGAGGCTAAATTTTTATCTTTGAGTCCAATCATTTATATTTGATTTACACCTTATTTATTTATTATCAAATAATCATAGTCTGATGTAGGTTTTTTTTAATTTTTATCTTACATTTATTTTCTATTTTGATATCCAGTGGGATTTAATTACAAAAATAAGAGAGAAAAAAAAAAAAGATGGGCCAAACAGAACAACTACCTTGTTACGCTCGAAAAACAAGCGGCTAACCAGCTCGCTGTTCATCTCCCCTGTAGGGGAGGAGCGCACCCCACGGCTCACCGCCCAAATTAAGCATTTCGCGCTCCATATAGAAACCCCAACACCCTTCCATTCCATATTGAAGCCCTACCGGCTAGCCTTCTTCCCTTCTCTCTGGCTAGTCCCACGATCTTCATCAATAACAGAGGCGTATACGGCCATGTCGCACGCCGCCGCCGCCGCCGCTGCAGCCCTGCTGCTGCTCGCCTTCATCTCCGCCAAGGCCGAGGACCCATACCTTTTCTTCACATGGACAGTCAGCTACGGCACCATCTCCCCTCGGTGTCCCCCAACAAGTCATCATGATCAATGATCAATTCCCCGGCCCATCAACTGCACCAGCAACAACAACATCGTCGTCAACGTCTTCAACCAACTGGACGAGCCTTTCCTCCTCTCTTGGAACGGTATCCAACAGCGCAAGAATTCGTGGCAGGACGGAATGCCTGGCACGAACTGCCCTATCCCTCCTGGCCAAAACTTCACCTATCATTGGCAGTCCAAGGATCAGATCGGCAGCTTTTATTACTTTCCAGCATTGGCATGCAGAAGGCCGTCGGTGGCTACGGCCCAATTCGCGTCCATAGTCGCCTTCTCATCCCCGTTCCATTCGATCCCCCTGCGGATGAGTTCGACGTGCTGATCTCCGACTGGTACGGCATTGGCCATAAGGTCCTCGCTCGGTTGCTTGACTCCGGCCGCCACCTCACCCGCCCCCGCGGCGTGCTTATAACGGCGCCGCGTCGGCCAAGCCCGGTGATGCTCCCATGTTCTTCATGGAGGCTGGGAAGGTCTACCGCTTCCGCGTGTGCAATGTCGGGCTCAAGGCGTCGCTAAACTTTAGGTAAGTGGCCGGGGGCTTCATTCTAAACACGAATATTTTGAGTTTAATCAAGTTTTTAATTGACTGAGCTCAAAGTACGATTAAGATTTGAATTGCATCATTTAAATAGAATTGTGTGCTATGTTTATTAATTTTTCTATAATTTATTGAAATAAATTCAAAATAGATCAATAAATTATTCTCAAATAAAAATCAATTTAGATATAATTAGTTTAAATAAATTTTTATGTTATCATCCCAAAAAAAAAAAAACTATAACACATCAAAGTTTAATTATCGACAAATAAATTTTTATAATTTATAGATTTTTCTTTTACTTTCTTAGGACCTGTTTAGAATAAATTTTATTTTATGTTATTTTTAATATATATTTATTTAAAGTATTTTAAAATATTTTTATTTTTATTTTAAAAGAAATCTTATGATTTTTAAAATCACTGAAAATAATTTTAGAATAATTTTAGATGTTTTGAATATTTTGAAAAATAATTATTATTATCAAATAAGTTTTATTTTAAAATAAAATATTAATAAAAATAAAAAAAGATCCCAAACGACCTCTTTAGAGTGCAGGAATAATATTCTTTGTCTAATTGTGATCTCCTGGCCATAAGTTTAGGATTCAAGGGCATACGCTGAAGCTGGTGGAGATGGACGGTAGCCACACCGTGCAGAACATCTACGACTCGTTGGACGTCCACGCCGGGCAATGCTACTCAGTTCTCGTTGCAGCCGACCAACCACCGCGCGACTATTACCTCGTGGCCTCCACTCGATTTCAAAAAACAGCTGAAACCACCACCGCCATCATCCGCTACAGTGGAAGCAACAGCCCGGCTGCCCCTGACCTCCCTCCTGCGCCGACCACCTGGGCTTGGTCCCTCAATCAATGGCGCTCCTTTCGTTGGAATCTCACCGCCAGCGCTGCCCGACCTAACCCACAGGGCTCCTACCACTACGGCCAGATCAACATCACCCGAACCATCAAGCTCGCCAGCTCCACTTCCGCCGTCGACGGAAAGCTTCGCTTTGCGCTCAACGCCGTGTCTCACATCGACCCCGCCGTGCCGCTTAAGCTTGCCGAGTATTTTGGAATCAACGGTACATTTTTCAAGTACAACCTGATCGCCGACGAGCCTCCAACCGCCGACGCGCCAGTGACCGTTGATCCTAACGTGATCACGGCGGAGTTCAGGACGTTTATTGAGATCATACTTGAGAATCCGGAGAAGAGCATGCAGTCCTACCATCTTAATGGTTATTCTTTCTTCCCCGTTGGAATGGGGCCTGGCGACTGGAGTCCGGAGAGCAGAAAAACATACAATTTGCTTGATGCTGTGAGCAGGCACACCATCCAGGTGTATCCTAATTCATGGACGGCGATCATGTTGACCTTTGATAATGCCGGCATGTGGAATCTGAGGTCTGAGATTTGGGATCGCCGCTATCTTGGGCAGCAGCTTTATATTAGCGTTCTCTCGCCGGAGCGATCTCTCAGGGATGAATACAACATGCCTGAGAATGATCTCCTTTGTGGTGCAGTAATTGGTCTTCCCCTTCCATCGCCATACTCTTAAAGCTTAGAAAAGGTACCACCTCTGTCGTCTCTCGCGGCCGCGTTCGTCCTGTTTTTGCTTGAATTTCAGAGAAGAATTTTATGTCTCTCGTTTTTATAATATTTTTATTTGGTTTGATTTTTTGACAGATTCGAAAAATGAGAGAAGGAACGTCTTTATTTACATTTTTTTATTTTAATTTAATTTTATTTTTTTAATTCTCTCTCTGTCAAGTTGTGATGAAAGCAGATATGTCGTATTTATAAAATATGCGTACATTGTTGTTAGAGGTTTTCGCACGATCAATAATCCTACCAGTGATTTTATTTTATTTTTTTTTTTTTTGGAAATCAGTGATTTTATTTCTATTTTAGTTTTATACCAAAAATTCCAAACATTTCTACGAATTGGCTTTATTTAAATTTAAAACTAATTCTTCTAATGCTGATGAGAGATCACAAAGCACCGACCGTTAAGCAATTTTCTCTTCATTTTTATTTTGGATTGAATGGATCATATCATATCCTTGTAATGCTATAATGATTAGACAAAAATATTTATAAAAAAAAAAAACCTTGATGTACACTATAAAATATATTTTCAAATAAATGATATAGTTTGAGTGTTATAAAATTATTGTTGATATTTTATAACATGATATTTATTATCTTGTAAATATATTTATTTAGAATCGTCTAGATTAATGTCTTACAAAAATGAAAAGAATTTTGTGAGTTAAAATGCCGAGTTATTTGTGATTTATAAAATATGTCTCATATTTCTGGCTAAATTTTCAGAAAAATATTATATACTAATATTTAATATGTACTGATAACAATCTCCTCCTATTTGATATATATATATATATATATATATATAGAGTTCAGAATTTTTTCACATATTTTGGAAATGAAGGATAATGATGAAGAGCATCAATAGCAAGTGAGTGAGCATACTCATCACATGTCTCCACCTCAATATATTCTACTCCAGTGCTCATTACCTATGTCAAATGCGTAACTATTTAGTCAAGGCCATGTCTTATATAGCGACAAATATATTTTATGTGGCATTCTATAATAAAGTTTCAACATTTATTATAGAAATGTTCAGTTAACCATTCTATAAATTCTTTATTATATCTGACTGTCATTATCATCTTTTAACATAACTACCCAACTAATAATTGTTTGATAGGTGTCATTCATTGATCTCCTGCTTAGTATGTCTCCCTCTGTGCTTTGATTTACTCAATTTTACTTGTCATGTGCTGATCGATTGTGTTTAGTATGGAGATTCTCTTGATGTATGTTAGATAGTATAATTTATGCTTTGTAAATTTTGAATTGTTTAAGAACTTCATCTTTATAAAAGTCTCTCTCTCTCTCTCTCTCTCTCTCTCTCTCTCTCTCTCTCTCTCTCTCTCTCTCTATATATATATATATATATATATATATATATATATATATATTCTTGCTCTTAGTTTAGTAAAATAAGAATTCTGAAATCTATTAATAGAAAGTAGCCAATTTAATAACTCAGTCCCCCTTCTATCCTTCTCAAATGCTTTAACAAGTTATTGCTCTGTACTCATTAATCATTCAAATTAAAACTTAATATTCATTTTAGTGCTCTTTTTGAGACATTTAAGCTAAAAATGAAGATTGACATGAGGATATCACGAAGTAAAGACCTAATCAAACTCTTTACATTATCATATTCTTTAACTATAGATAGTTATAGTTGTGAACCATTACATTTCCTAGATCAGAGTTCCACATATGAAAAGGCATAAATCAACATATCTTAATTCATAGAGCATTTGTTAAAGATTTATCTCCTCATTAATTCAAGGATCATTAAGAGGTATTCCCACTATATGCATTATATTATTAGAGCATTCCCATCTCCCATCATAATTGTTTATGTTAGAGTCTCAATTGTTACTTATTCTCCTATTGTTCTTGATGCTTTCATCACTCTCATCACATCAATCATTTTATTAATGTCTAACTCTACTTTGTTATCTCTGATGTTGATGAGTCACTACATAATTTAAAGTGTATACATGATCGAGAACCTTCATTTGTTTATAATGATATTGTATGATTTACATTGCATCATATAATCCATATTATATTATACAAAACTCCCTGATACTATATGATTGATCAAGTATCAATCTAACCAGTAATAGTCATTAAGATGATCCTTGCATTTAACTATTATATTATATGATCCACATCAAATTATGTAAACAATCATGAGTCATGAAATAGCTATGTAAATATCGAATAGTAATTTTGATGATTTTTATTATACGTTTCTGAGGTTATGAATCTATAAATATCCCTTCACTCTAATTCTTCTTGATTTCCATGTGCTCTTTTGAAAAGTTATATAATGGTAAACAATAGAGTAAGTGGATTTGCTTCACACTATATTTCATAAAATGATCAATAATTCTAAACTATAAAATGCTCAAGCTTATAAAGAGTATAAGATACCATTTATAATCAGCTTAAAATCAATCATACAAGAATATCCTTGTTACTCTATCTATGATCTCTTTGTTGGCATAACCCTTCAATTTATAGTATTTCTAACTCATTCTTGTCACTTAGAGTTACTATTTAAATTCTTTTCAAATCTTATTGTCAATGCAAAGTGCACTACCTTTACTTATTTATTTGTCAGCAATCAATAAGTTGAGATTATCTCTTATGCATAAAAAAAAGATGATGGTATAAATATTTTGTTCTCAAATAGTAGATTTCATAAAAGAGATAAAAAAATGTGTTCTAGTGAAGTATGACTGACAAATCTCATCTCAACTCATGTAAAATACCCTTAAGAAGTTATACAATTATAATTAAAGTCAAGTTAGATCAAAAGAATATAGATTTCTAAATCTCCCAAAAGGACTAAACTATGTAAGATAAATTATACTAAATAACTCCTCCAAGTAATACACTCAAAAAAAAAGAAGAAATTATCATTATTTTTATCTTCCTAGTTAAGATTACCCAAAGCGATGCTTTATAAATATAAACTACCAAACTACTTTTGGATAAAAGCTATGACTACATATTATGTACTACAAAAAAGTGAGCATCTATCCTACACTTAACAAGGCATCATATGAGTTACTTAAGGCTAAAAGACAAAGCTTATCTTGCTTATATGTATTTGGGTGTAAGTGCTTTATTCTAAATAATGAGAAATCTTATGAAGGTTTATTATTAAATTTAATGAGGTAATGTTATTTGGATACTCATCCATAAAAAAGTTTAATTGATGAAGAATTGGCTTATATATTATTTGATAAGTGTTATCTTTAAGACCCGATTAGAAAAGATACACCTAAGAACATTGTGGTGTTTATTTTCAGAATGGTAGGACACCACACAGATCTTGGGAGTACATATTGAAGTGATCAGGTACGACATTAAGGAATGGTGTACTATTATGGTGTATTTTTTATTTTTCATTTTTGGTAAATGAAAAATATAGTTGTTGGGACATCACGTAGATCCGCATATGTACTCATTAAGGTGATCGGGTGTGACATTGAGGAATGATGTACTATCTCGAGAGATAGAAGTCACCATCCTATAATAGACTAAATCACCTAATAAAGACTCCAACGGACAATGGGTCTTCAAATGTACCAGAGATATTTTTCCCACTTTATATGGAAAAATAAAGTAGGGTTTATTTAAACCGGGTTTGTTAAGTTCTATGGAGGAAAGCCCTCATAGTTAATTACATCCTAAGAAATGAGATTCCTTAAGAATACTCTTGATTAAGGTAAATGATCATTGTCTCCAAAGATTTCAAAGATAGGACTATCAATAAATTGGTTATTTTTTTGGAAAATCAAGTGGGATTGATCAAAAGGAGAGAGTTATTATCGAAACCAATGGGAGATAAGTAGGGGATGCTAGGAAACCTAGCGAGCATCCCAAACTATCCCATGGTTGGGCTTTATATTTTTGAAATTTGAGGAGAGTTATTTGATTGAGTTGAATTTTTATTAAAATCTAGGGCTTATAATTCCACAACACAAGATTGTAGAAATGCCTAAGAGGTGAGGATTTATGCTTGTAGTCCGCGAAGGAAATAACAATCTCGGATCCTAAATCTAGGGAGCTTTGGCGAGGGCCAAAGCATGACCTAAATCTAAGGTGAAAATGAGTATATGATTTATCTCCATAAGAGAAGATAAACCACCCGACTGTTGGACTTACAATCGCCTGCAGGTGACCGCCAACTAATTCCTCCTACAATTTTAAATACATGTAGGCAAGTCTTATACTTTGCAAGATGGCTAAGCTATTTTTTGTTTAGAAAGGAGACAAAGTCCTTAAACTCACTCCCTAAGAGACTAGATCATGAAGGGTATGAATTCATGACTTAATCTAATGCAAATTTTGTTAAGTTTTATTTTGATTTTTGGACATTTTTATTTGACAAAGGCTATGGGATTTCATATACATAATGCATAAGAAATTGGTTATGGGCCAAAATCAAAGAAGGAGGTGTGTTTCTACCATGGCTCTCAAAGGTCAAGCCATTTTCTTTGGCAAAGGTGGAAGCACTCCATTAGCAAGAGTGAAACAATATATTTTATGCATGATGTGAGACATATAACATCCAGCTAAGGGGTTGCTAAATATTTTATTATCTTAATTTATGTCCAAGGCTTTAGGTGAGGTTATGAGTTGTTTAGTTTAATTTTGAGTTGATTAATTAGATAGAAAATTTATTTTTCCCTAAGAGTCTAATCGCATCCAGGCCATTCAACAACCATCAAGCAATTAAGAAACTAGAAAATCATGTCATCTAATTTGCACAATCATAAATAAACATCAATCAATTTATAAAATTAAAAGGAATAAGAGGCTAGTGCGGGTTGAGTCACATAAAATAAAAAGAAATGTGGGTAGCTGAGCTCTACCCTTATACAACTAGAATTACAAATGAATAATTACAATTTAGAAGAAATTCATGTTATGGGGGTCTTCATTCTTCATTTCTTCATTTCTTTCTTCATTTCTTTTTTTTCTTCATTTCTTTCTTTCTTCATTTGACTTGGGATGTAGTTTGCTCCAAGGCTTCACATAGTACATAAGACATGGTCTTATAACCAATGTTCATCTTAATTCCCCATAACATTCATTCCAAATCTTAATTGTAAAATTTACATCAAAATGGGAAAGATAAATCTAACTAAACGCAAAGAGATTAGCTAAACATACCACACAACAAGTTATATAAATAATTTGGACTTAGCACCCCACACATGGGTAATGAAGTCCACCTATCCTAATTGGGGTTATTCTTAGGGGTATAAGCAACCTGCAAAGCAAAAACATTTATATTTTTATTACAGCGCCCCATAAGCACAACTCCCATGTAGAAAATATGATTAGGCTAAGATCACCTATCATCCAGATTATACATGCACCTAACATTAGTCTAAACTATTATATCACAAAATAAAATTAGGTATCAAACCATGCACTACCCTAATATAGAACTAGAAATGGTGACTTAGCCTAATGTGTGTGTCATTTAAGGCTTGTGTGGCATGTCTTAGCTAGGCTTTAAGGTTGGAATTTTCTAAGTGTGAAGGATTCAATTTAGAGGGTGATTTTATTTTAAGTGATTTAGTTGATTTGTCAATTTTAGTTGATGATTTGATTTGAATGAACCTACACTTAGTTACTAAATATTATAAAGAGAAGAAAAGAGAAGAGAACTTCTCTTTCATCCCTACCTTAAATAATTTCTAAGGTAGATTCATTAATGATTTTTTCTTTAGTGAATATTTTTATTATGTGTTTTTTAATTAACCTAAGTTTAGATTTGCTCTAAATATCCCTATTCAATAAGAAAAACATCTTAAGATTAGTTAAGGTGAATTACTATCACATAACACACAACCATTTATTTCTTTTCACCATATATACCATGCATATGAATGATCCTAAGCATAACTATACATGCAATGCAAATTTTAGCACACATTGATGATGAATGCTAAGAGATATGATTTGAAAATTTGGATATTCCATTGATGCATGTTTTTTTATTATGTAGAAAAAGGGGATTTTTTTATCCTTTAACATAATGCACATCTACATGTATAAAAGACATAAGTGAGTACGACGCCATCTAGGGGCGCAAGGTGCAAGACTTATTTAGGGCTACTTAAAGCCTCGCAGCTCCAGGATGTCCAGACTAATATATCACTTTTCTTAAATACATGCAAATGTACAAAAAGAAACAAATGGATGAAGAATCATGCAAAAGATTTTTTATGTTTGATTTGGTTGTATGATTTACATGTGTAAAGTGAGGATCCTTCTTAAGTCATAACATAAGAGTGCATAGGAATAGATTTAAGCAAGTGTTGTGTTCTTTTCAAATGAACTATACACTTTGCAAATCCTATTCAAATCTATGTTAAGAGAAGAGAAGAAAACAACATAAAACACATCTTATGCTATAATCACATGCAAGTTTATAAGTACTTATAAGTAGCATCACTTCATTCATAATATTTGATTTATAGGTTTTGAAAATAATTTTTGGTTTAATAGTGATAATAGCCACTCATATTCTTAACTTTAGCCAAAACATGCAATTTGACATAAAAAGAAACATTTTATTTAATTGATTTTTTTTAAGATATAAATGCATGATTTCATATGGAAAATAATATTTAGCATGCTTGAAAAGAAATAAAGGGATGTAAGCACATGACTTGATTCACCCTAATTACTTCCTAAGGATAATCCTAAAAAAATAAGATCAGTTAAAGTGAATAAAAATTCTTCAAGGAGATTTTTATTTTTTGAGTTTGATTTGACTTAGGAAATGTGAAAAGGGTTTGCTGGTCCTAACCCATTTCTCCCATGTGTTAATTTATTTGGTTTAATTTTTAGAATAATTAGGTTGATTTTTTTTATTTTGTTTAGGTTAAGGTGTGAATTAAATCCATTATCCCTACTTATAACATAATTAACCAAATAATTGTGAGCCAACATATGATATACAACATGGAATTTAAATCAGCAATGCACCTAAAAAAATAAAGGGGCCTAATGCAATTGACTCATAATTATTATTAATTAAGCTAAAGGGTTTAATTAAGTACTTTCATAACCATCCTACACATGTAGTTTGATTATAATTTTCTTTGAAATCTCTTAGGTTATTGAACACCTAAGAGTCTACCCAAGAATTAAGTGATTAAGTTCTTGAGTGATTCAGTTTTGAGTTTGATTAATTAAACTAATTAATGAAGTGATTAAACCATTAATTAATTTGCAAATTAATTAAGTGTTCATCCAAATGAAGTAAACTTAGGGGAAAAGATTGGAAAATAAATCTTAATCTCATTCCCAAAGTCCATTCACTATTTCATGATGATTATCAAGCTTAATTAGTGATTTTATCATTGTTTAATATGTTAATTAAATATTTAATTAATTAGGAAAGTGATTAGGATGGAATAAGCAATTCCCCTAATTAATCCAACAATAAATTTCAAGAAAATCATGGGAGGCAGAGGTCATCCCACTAATCAATCTTAGAAGTTTGAAATTAATTACTAAATAATTAAGGAGTAATTATCCTAATTACATTTTTAATAAAACCCAAATTGAGTTAAAATCACTATTCAAAATTAATTAATTTTAATTTTCTATTATTCTTCTCTGAATTATCTTTAAAATTAGCCTGAGTTTGCATTTTTTGGATTTTTTACAATTAGTTATAATTTTAGGAAATTTCAGCATTAAAAATAAATTAATTAAGCTTAATTAACCCCTAATCCCGTTGGGCCACGTGGCGGCTGACGTGGCGTGCTTTCCATGTGGTGCGATGGGATAGGTTATTTAAGTTGTCACATCCACCGAGTGGCGGTCGCTTTCTTCCGCATCGTCTGAATCGATATTAATCTGAGTTTAGGATTAAATCGAGAGGATCTATCGTGATTTAATCACAACCATCCATTCAATAATGCGGATGTGTGTGATCTATCTTCCGGCGAGGATTGATCCATCGATGATGGATTGCTCCGAGCTTGATGGAGTTTTTTTTGAGGAAGCACAAGCAATGTATCTAACGATCAAGATCAAGGGATAATTTCCTTCATAAAGGACCAAAAAAATTTATGGTTTTGAGCAACCTGGAGGATATCACCAATGCTTCCTTGGGAGGAGGTATCTTGCTAGTAGAGCTTGAAGGTATCAAGTCTTGATTTGGAGTGGATGGCTCGGTTGACCAAGCTCCCCTTAAATGGTGATTGACCTTGATCAAAGTCCTCATTCTTGTGGCTTGGTGACTTGGAAAATAACTTGATTGAGCTCAATGAAGTCCCATGATGGTGCTTGCGAGGTTAATTTAGTTTTGATGGAGAATTGGATGAGTTTGGCTTTGGATTGACCTCCCCTGTTTTGGCTTTGGCAAAACAGAAGGAGAAATCAAGGGAGCTTGGAAATGGCTTGAAGCTTGGGATGCTTTTGATTTCTAGAGCTTAGTTAATTCAGTCTTAGTTTGAGTGGGAATAGTATCTCCCCTCTGATTGACGATGAGAAATTTTGCATTTTGATCAATTGAGATGGTTGATCAATTTGGAATTTGGCATCCCATGTGAGTCATTTTGGGAGGAGTGGGAGGAGTGCCCATGTGCTAAGTGCATTGGGTGATCCAAGTGCTCAATTCCCATTGGAGGGGTCAGTTTGGCCTTGGGTTGTGTCATGGCTGACCTAAGGTCATTGGGTCATGTTTAGCACCCTCCTTGGTGTCCATGTGAACCACTAGGAGGATGCCAAGTGATCTTGAGAAAGAATATGACTAAATTTTAAGTGAATTTGGTCATAAGATACCATTTGACCTAAGGGAAAAGTGGTCATTTGACCATGATTTTGATTTGGGCAGATTTGAAATGATTCAAAAATGGGTTGGGCCAAATTTTAAGTGATTTGGAGTTCATTTGATTTGAATTTGAACTGGTTCAATTTGACCCATTTAGGTCAAGTTGGGGTCAATTGATTGACCAATTAGTCAAATTGTCAAACCATGGTTATATTATGGGTATCATTGGTTTTTTAATTTGGTTTAGATTTGGTTTGGTTCATTTAGGTTCATTTAGGTCAAATGGGTCAAGTTGACCAATTTGACCCATTTGATTAATTTTAGGTCATGGGTTGGTTTAGGCTTGGTTGACCATTTGAAATATTTTGCAAGCTTTGGTTTCAATCAATTTTGGTTTGGTTTAATTTCAAGTTGATTTGACCTTTTAGGTCAAGTTGGGTTCATGGTCAATTGGGCTAAATTGGGTCTAGTTGGCCAATTAAAGTTTTAGTCAAGTTCAACAATCAATTTAGAATGAATTTGACCCATGGGTTGCAATCAATTTGGCTTAGATCAAGATTTGACCCATTTTGACTTTTAGGTCAACTTGGGTCTTTGTCAAGTGGCAATGGTTTGGCTCAATTGATAGCTTGATTCATATGATTTATGGTTTTGATCAATGGTTTCAATCAATTTGCATATAGTGGATTTTTGTTTGGTTTCATTTGGGTTAAATGTTGGTTTGGTTTGACCCAATTTGAGTGATTTTTCATCCTAAGATGATTGTTGCTCACAATGTGAGGGTTAGATGGGCTTAGTTTAATCTAATTTGGGTTAGATTAGAACTTGGCTCAAAAGGGTGCTTTAGCTGACTTTGGGTCAAGTGAGCCTAAAGGGGTCAATTGACTTGATCAAGGCTCGATTCAAGTTTGGTTGAACTCACATATGGACTTATAATTGAAATATAAATCCAATTGCAAGTGATTTGGAGCCAAATGGGTTTTGTTCATTTGAATTTCAAATTCAAATGACAAGGTTTGATTTAAAGTTAGTTTGATTTTGGTTTGATGATTGAAGTTTATGTATATATTTGGATATGTGATTGAAGAAGTGATTGTTTGAGGAGAAAATCTAAGGGTTTGGATTGATTTGAGAATGATTTGGCTAAATTCAAGGATTTGACTTGAAAAAGTATAAGTTGGATTTGAGTTTTAAATTTAGTTTTGGTTGTTTGAATTTTAATTTCATTTATATTTGTGAATATAAATGAGAATATAAATGGGTTATGAGAAAATCTTTTGAGTTTGGAGTGGTTTGGATTTGATTTGAGCTAAGTCCATAAAATGAAATCAATGGATTTAGAAAAGGTTTTGGATTTGGAGTTGATCATAAGTTTCAATCATTTGGAATTGATTCATGATTTGGATTTTGGAATTGATTTATGATTTGAGAAAATCAATTGAGTTGGAATTGATTTAGATTTGAATTTGAGCTAAGTCCATAAGATGAAATCAAAGGGCTTAGAAAAGGTTTTGGATTTGATTTAAGATTTGAGAAAATCAATTGAGTTGGAATTAATTTGAGATTTGAGATTTGAAGTTTGGTTTATGATTTGAGATAATCAATTGAGTTGGAATTGATTTAAGATTTGAATTTGAAGTTTGGTTTGAAAGAAGGAAGTAAGGATTAGGTTCAAACTATAGGGTAGGCAAGTCCTCCTAATACCCCTAAGGCATAACCTATTCCTATGGCTAACTCTTCTAAGTCTCAGAGGTTAAGTGTTCACCAAATCACTAGAAGTGTCTTAAAACTAAGGAACTCTTAGTGTCTAGAGGAGTCCTATGTCTAAGATGGAGAAGTAGAAAGCTCACTCAAAAGTAAGGTCAACAACTATCTCGAAAGATAGAAATCACCACCTTATAATGGACCTAATCACTTAATAAGGACTCCTAAGGCATGATAGCTCTTCGAATGTACCAGAGATTTTTCTTCTACTTTACATGGAAAAGTAAACCAAGATTTATTTTAAATCGGGTCTATTAAGTTCCCTATGGAGGTAAGCCCCCATAGTTAATTACATCCTAAGGAATGAAATCCCTTAAGAATACTCTTGATTAAAGTAGAAAATTAGTGTCTCCAAAGATTTCAAAGTTAGACTATCAAAGTATTGGTTATATTTGGAAAATCAATTGAGAAAGTTCAAGGAGAAGACTTATTTTGAGAAGCCAAAGGAATGAGTAGGAAATGCTCATGATACTAAGAAGCTGAGTGAGCATTCCAACCTATCCTATAATTGGGCTTTATATATTTGAAATTGAGAGGATTGATTTTATTAAAGTTGACATTTCATTAGAAAGCTAAGACTTATAATCCCACAACACAAGGTTATGAAAATGCCTAAGAGGTGAGGATTTATGCTTGTAGCCTGAAGAAATAGCTACCTTGGATCTTAGATCTAGGGAGGTTTGCATAAGCCAAAGTACGACCTAAGTCTAAGCGAAGATTGGTATATAGTTTACCTCCACAAGAGAGGATAAACCACGTGACTGCTAAGCTTACAACTACCTGGAGTGGCAGCCAGCTAACTCCTTTGACACTTTAAAACCATGTAGGAAAGTCATATGATTTTGCAAGATAGTTAGGTTGTTATTATTTAAAAAGAGACTAAAGTCCTTAAACCTATTCCCTAAAGAGACTAGAGCATGAGTGGTATAAGTAATGACTTAGTCTAATGCAAATCTTTTCAAATTTTATTTGTATTTGACACTTCATTTTGACAAAGGCCGTAGGATTTTTGTATGCCTAAATGCATGTTGAAATGAGTTATGGGCCAAATTAAGAGAGAAGATGATGAAGCTCCGTCAATAGGAGTTGCTCTCATACAAGCTCAAGAACGGAGGCCCTCATTTTTGCAAGAGTGGTAGAAGATGCATGCATGATATTAGACATACAATCATATAACTAAAGGGTTGCTAAATCTTTTAATTATCTTGGTTTAATGCCTAGGATTTATGATGAGGTTATGTGTTATTTAAAAATTTAATTATGAGTTGTAGTTGAGTAAAAGATTTATTTTTCTAAGAGCTTAATCACATCCAGACCATACAACAAACACCAATCATAAAGAAACTATGAAAAGGCATGTCATTTCAAATGCATAAGCTAAACATAACATCAAACATTTTATAGCTACCACAAAAGAATAAAAGGCCAGTGCGCTCGGGTACCACCGTATAACTCGAAAAGAAAAATGGGCAGCCGAGCTCTACCCTTATACAACCCGGATTACAAAAGAATAATTACAATTAAGGATAAATACATATTATGGGGTTCTTTATCTTCTTCAAATTTTCATGTCTTCTTTCCTCCTCTTTGCTTCTTTGATTTGGCTCACTTCAAGGCATCACATGGCACATAAGACATAATCTTCTAGCCAATGCTCATCTTAATTCTCTCATAGCACTAATCCTAATTCATAATTGTAAAATTATATTTAAATGGAAAGAGTAAATCTAACTATACAAAATAGCTAAACATACATTCCACCCAAGCAATTATATTTATAATTTAGACTTAGCACCCTACACATGAGTAACCAAGCCCACCTGTCCTAACTTGGACTATGCTTAGAGGCATAAGCAACCTGCAAAGAGAGCATTTATATTTATTTCTGAGCTGACCCTATGCACAATCTCCTACAAAATACATAATTAGGCTAATAATGGCCTAACATCCAGTCTATGAAATATACACCCTAACCTCCAATATAAAATAGTACATCACTAAAAAAAACATACATCACTCCATACATAACCCTAATAAAAAGCTAAAAGTGATGACTTAATTCTAAGGTATGTGTATTAAGGCTTGTGTGGTATGCCTTAACTAGACTTTGTTATAATTTTCTAAGTAAGAAAGGATTTAATTATAAAGGATAGTTTCACTTTAAGTGATTCAATTGAATTGTAAGTTTTAATTAATATTTTCTTTTATTTCACTTAGTTTACACTCAATAACTAAGTGTTATAAAGAGAAGAAAAAAGAGGATCACCCTCTTTTATCCCTACCTTAAGTCACATCTAAAGCAAATTAATTAAATAAATTTTCTTTTGTGAATAACTTCTTACATATTTTTAATTAATCTTAGGTTTAGGTTCACTTTAAATAATCTCATTCAATAAGAAATGCATCTTAAGATTAATTGAAGATAATTACTATTACATAACACATGTTTGTTCATTTCTTTCCATCATATGTGGCATGCATATGACTAAGTCCTAAACATATCTATACATGCAATATATGTTGGCACACTTAAATGATGAAAATGAACATGTACATTTAAAGTTTATATTTTTCCTTTTTTGAATTATTTTTATCATATTAATTTAAAGCTCTATCTAAATTCTTATGCAAAAATACATAAGAATGAAAATAAATAGGTACGTGTCACTATTAACTAGGGAAGCAAGATAATCAAACGACTCCTTGGGGCTAACTAAAGTCTCGTATTCCCGAGATATTCGAACTATATATCCATTTGCATTCAAACATATGTAAGTTTACATACATGAATGTAAAAAAGAGAGCTCTTAATCACATGATTAATTAATTCTACCACTTAAACAATTGCAATTGCCTGTGTTTTGGTAATAGAAAAAGATTGGTTTTGACTCCATAATCAAGTACACACACATATGTATGAGAGACATGAGCTAGTATATGCCATTGTTAACCAGGGAAGTGAGATAATCAAATGACCTTCTTAGAGCTACTTAAAGCCTCATATTCCCGGGATGTTTAGACCAACTATTTGCTTTTCTCAAATACATAAGAATGTATACACAAATAAAGGAGAACAAACCATGCAAATGTTATATCTTATTTGATTGATAAGGTTTATATACATGGAGTAAAGTATTGTTGAAATTCTAATATTGAAAGCAAAGGACTTTACTCCATATACTTAAGCTATAATCATTTGCATTTCCTATATATTTATAACTAGCATTTATAGCATATATAATCATTTATTTATAATATTTGGAAAATAGGTTTGGATTTAATAATGATAGTAGCCACACATATATTAATTTGAATCAACACATACAAGTTTGGCATAAAGAAAATCATTTATTTTTAATTAATTTTTAAAGAAATGAATGCATGAATCAAGTGTCATACAATATTTTAATATGATTGGAAAGAAATAAAGAGACACAAACTGTGCTATAATGGTGCCATTTGGTGACATCCATCCGATTAGAGGACTCTGGTCGTAACAACATCATATGTGGAGCTTATTGGCCAAACTGTGTGAACAGAGGACATGGGCTACATTCTTATTGACATAAGATTAATTGAGAGTGAACATAGTTGTATACTTGACTTGACATTGGCTCCTTTGTGAGCTAGAGTTTTCTTAATTTGTCATCTCCATCAAATAGTTACGGAAGATAGGTAGAATTTTAACTTTAAGTTTTTTTTTAAAGATCGAATTTCATTTAAACATTTAACACTTAGTAATTTATCTGATTTTATATTTGTATTGATAATTAATTTAGATTAATTTGAATTGAACTTGCAAGCGCATTTTGATGATAAGTATCCCCTCCGGTTAAAATCTCCATTCAACATTGCCATCATCGGGGTATATTGGTCTGCATGATAATTTAGTTTATTCTTTAAGATCCTGGCGACTCTATTAATTTAATAATAGATGATCAGATCTATATTTATATTTTAAGAATTTTAAATTTGAGTTTATTGAATATAAATATCTTGGACATTTTGATAATAATGACCCCTCGGGTTGATATTTTCAATCAACTCAGCCATCATTGGGGAATATAAGTCTGCTTGATCATTTAGTTTATTGCTCTAGATTCTGCTGACTCTATTAATTTAATAATAGAGAATCAGATTTAGATTTATACTTTGAGAATTTTGAATTTGAAAATATTGAATATAAATATTTTAGATATTTTGATAATAATGACCCCTCGGTTGACATCTTCAATCAGCACAACAATGATTGGGGAATTAGGAGATAGTTGTTATACTGTCATAAGACAAACTTAGCTTCTTAAATATTTTATATAGTTGAGAAAGTTATAAAAATATCATTAGGTTTTGTTAATCGGGACCTAATTCGCAGACCCAATCGGGAATCAACTCACGTAACATCCTTAGACACTAGATTCATACATTCAACATAATGTCAAAGCCCAGGAGGTGTATTTAAGAATGCTTGCACACTTTTGAGGTATTAAATTTGAATTTTAATCAGACTTCATAATGTGTGTAAAGCTCAATGCATTAGTTTATTTATATGCATCTCGATACTATAAATTTGAATATATGATTATCTCGTACTGCATATACTCTTCATTTCATTGAAAATTTTGATTGTTTACACACATTTGAGATGATTAATTTAATTGTAAGCTCACTTCATAATGCATGGAAGAGTTTAGTTGAAGCATTAATTAATGCCTTCTATTTGCTTGCATAGATGAATTGCAGATTCGATGGCGTATGTTGTAGGTTTTATTGCAATTCTAATCATTGCATTCTTGCTTGTATTTAAATTATTAATGAGCTAAATGTAAGTAAATGTGGTGTTTCTTTTGAATGTGGGGGGAGACCATGCAGATCATAGGGGATACTTATTGAAGTGATCGGATATGATATTGATGTATGATGTACTATCTCGAAAGATAGGGACATGACCCTATAATGGATCTAATCACCTGACTCCTAAGGCATGATGGGTCTTCAAATATACTAGAGATTTTTTCTTTGCTTTATATGAAAAGATAAAGCAGGATTTATATTAAGCTGGGTGTTGGTGTTTTCTCTAGAATAGAGGAAAGAAATGACACCACATAGAGTTTAAGAATATTTTATTTAGATGATAAAATATGACATTAAGGAATAAACATATTATCTTGAAAGATAAACATGCTCTCATGTAATAGATTCAATTATTTTAATAATATTTTCTGTATAAAATATGGATTTATGGGATCATGGTTCCTATAAAGGCAAGCCTCTATAGTTAATTACATCTTAGAAAGGTCTCTTCCTAAGAATACTGATTAAAGAAATAAGTGGTTATTCCAAAAAGACTACTAAGGTAGCTTTCAAAGGAATAATTTTGGAAATTTAATTTGAGAGGTCCAAATTGGAGAGAGTTATTTTTAAGAGTCAAATGGAAAAGAGTAGGAAATGTTTATTAATACAGGGATGCCCAATAGACATTTTATCTATCCTATGATTGGGCTTCAAATTTGAGATTTAATTTTAGAATTCAAGTTATCATTTTCTAAAATCTAGTTAGATTCAAAGATAAGAACAGAAATGCCTGGTTGAAGACATATTCCTAAAAGGATGCTTGTAACCTAGTCTAGTTTAACATTCGATGCTCAACCTAGTTCTATCCTTGGGAATCATTGGTCATTCTCCTCACTTGAGAGAACTAACCAATTCCTGACTCTTCTGGACTTACAAACTGCCTGGAGAAGGCTGCCAGCAACACCGCCTAAGAGCATTTTAAAACCATGAGGCTAAGTCATATGAATGATGGTCGAAGCTTGCATTTTAGAAAGAAATCTATGAACGACTTACTTCCTAACCCCTAAGATCATGTAAGGTATGAAGATGCATCTAATTAATGCACATTTTTTAGATTTTTATAATTTTTAACTTAAGATTCATTTTGGTCATAAGAATACAATTTATGCCTAATGCATGCAATTAGAAAAAGATTATGGGCTAAATCGAAAAGAAGAAAGTGTACTTATCATAGGCTCTCAAAGGTCAAGCTGTGTTCTCGTGCAAGGATGGAAGTCCTTCATTAATCAAGAGTGAAATAATATGATTTATGCATGATATTAACACATCTAGCTAAGGGGTTGCTACGTATTTTATCTTACATTAATGGCCTAGGCTTTTATGTGAAGATTATGAGTTATATTTATTTGTATGTTTCAATTTATTTAGTTGGGTAGAAAATTTAGTTTATCCTATGAGCCTACGTTCAAGCATTCAGCACATCACAAACACAACATAAAAAGAAACCTAAAAAAAGTATGTTGATTTTATTGCGCACCCAAAAATAAATCAAGCCAAAGTAAATAATATAAGAAAAAGGCCAATGCAAAATCTACTTACCCTCAAAAGAAAGAAAAATGGACGAAATTTCTTATACAACCCGCCTAGAACTACAAGTTTAGATCTATGGGTCTTCTTTCTAGAAAGTCTCCTTCTTTAGGGACATCCATTGCTCACTACACACCATCTGGTTAGGTCATCTCCCACTAATCCAAGACCCCATAGATCCTAACCTAATTCTAAGCTCAAATTTACATTTAAAATTAAAAAAACAAATCCTAAGCCTTGCAAAATAGATGTTAGGAAATACACACAACACACAAAATAGTTTATATTTCACAACCATAAAGCATTTTGCTTGTTGCCCATCTCCCTATGGACTATTTTAAGGGATTTGACCGCAAGCAAACAATAATTTTATGATTTATTTATTACGATCCCTTTAACACACTCAAAAAATAGTGTTAAATCTAGAAAGAATGCCCTAACATCTAACGAACAAACAGCCTAGCATCAAATTAAAGAAATACACCACACATTACTGAAGCACAACACAACATATCACAGAGATTTAAAGAAAATCACAGAATGATCTAATCCTAGATCTAGAGTCCTTTAAGTTCAAGTTTAAATTTGAAGTTTGAATTTGTTTAATTTTTACTATTGGTTGGTTTCAATTCAAATGGTTTAGTGATTTAATTTCTATTTTTATTCCATTTTATTTTATTAAAGTTGTATAGGTTTTCAAGTATGAGAAATATAATGAATTTCATTTTTAGGTGAAACTCAATTTAGTCCACATCATATATCCTAATGAAATTTTCAAAAGTCTAACTAAGATCCTTAAGTATTTTAATTAATCTTTTTGATGTTATTTATGTTTGGATTAGTTTTATGTTATTTCATTTGTTTGAATTGCTTTATTTGATTTAATTTGTTTAATTTGTTTCATTTTGAATTAAACTATGTGGGTTTCATTTGATTTGGCTTATGTTAGTTTAAAGAGTTTGATTTTATTCAATTTAACTTAAGTTATTAAATTATGGATTTGTAAGCTTAAGGTTTAAGTTCATTAATATGAATTAGTACCTTAAGTTTGTTCATGGATTATGCTTAACCTAAAGAACTTAGATTAATTATTTGATCTGATTTAATTAACCTAGGTTTTAGATTCATTATTTAAATTTATTAGAGATGAATGATTTTATTAAACTTCATTGATTCAAAGGTTAAGATTTAAGTTAATTTATAATTTTATTAAACTAAGGTTTTATTTCATTAACCTAAGATTGAATTTGATCACTTTAATTGACTTAGGATATTTAGATAAGTTTCTGAATGGTTTTCTTAATGTTTGTTTGAGATTGGTTTGAATTACCATTTTATTTAATAGATTAATTAATTTTATTATCTTAAAATTTGATTAACATTGACCTAAAGATTTAAAAATTTGAAAACTCTTAATCCAAAGATCATTTGGACATGAAATATTCCTGGCAAGT